>CM060938.1:942672486-943396653 GCA_030765085.1 Allium cepa | reverse complement strand
TTGATTTATCACGAATCGATTTACATTTCTTATTTCATAACAATTTTCAAAATCCAAAATAGATTCCCCTATTTCTTTCTAAACCGATTCTATTTCTCATTATAACTTCGCACCATGAATTTATATTCATAATTTATCAAATGATAATCACTTCACTTTATTTATAAACATCGTTTATAAATTTTATAAACTCATTTCTAGTTTATAACATATTTATATTGCTAAAATCCATTTATAAATCGATTTCTATTTAAAATTCCATTAGGAAATCTATTCCTTAACAAGTTCCAATTATAATCCAAATTCATTCAAAATCTCGATTACGACTTCCTTTTCCTATTTTAAGAAATCTCATTTAAAATCGATTGTTTAAAAATTCTCAATTTAAAATTGTTTATTTGAAACCATTTTATGAAATAGCTAAACAAATATCAAAAATTAAATTATTTATTTATTTTATCCAACCCAATTCCTTCTTAAATAATTCCAAAATTCAATATAAATATTTTCATTTCCCAAATCGCTTTTGAGTTCCATTTTTAAAACCAAAAATATTATTTATGGTATTTATAATATCAAAATCAGGGCCAGTGCAACTATAACATCCAAACAATCAAATCACACAATAATCCATAACAGATTATTCAATTTCACCATATATGAACAATAACCAATATATTTTAAGGAATCTAGTTGGATCCCTCCAACCCGTTTTCATGCATCCACGAATGTTATATAACACAAAATACCAATCCCCCTTCGAGGCGGGATATCACGGTAATAAAGGATCATCCGCTATTATGTGTGGCGCATAGTGTCTCATCCGCTTCAACGACAGGAGTATACCCAACTACTAATATATATACTACTATATATAATTTAACATTCAATTGATAATAATATATCAATCCAACCAATCATCCAATAATTAATTTTTGATTGTTATAAATTAAATCTAGTAATCCAAATGAGTGGGATTTATTCACCTTGATTTTTAATTGCAATCCATTCCAATATTAAATCGAACAGGCGTTCAATTTAATTTAAAATTTCCGCTAACTTCAAATGGTTCCAACCAAATTCCAGATTGTAGTGTTTTCAATAATGATTCCAATGCAACTCATTTCATGATTTTTGGACCTCGCATAACAAGATAATCATAATATAATAATTCAATTTTAAATAAAAAATATATCGTTTTGACTAATTATAGTAATTAAAGTTAGTTACCTACGTTTTAAAACCGTAACCTTCTCCATCGCGATAAGCTTCCTGGCTGCCATACCCTCTCCCCTTCGTTCGATTTAAATTACCACCGTCGCACCTCCAAGTTACTAGACCATCACCTCTGTTTGCCATCAACGCACCAGGCTACGGCGAACTCGCCGACATCCCTTTGTCGCCCACAGCCTCCACAGCTCGATTTTGAGCTTCATTGGCCAACCGCCGCCCAATGGTCGGTTCCGTCCAATTGATCACCACGCCACCTCTGACATCGTGGATCCATCTAACTCCGCATGCAGGTTTTCTCCAATGCCTCTCGACTTCGCCCATCCTCCTCAGGCGACTCGCCAATTTCCAATCGTAATTTATCGCGCGTTTTTTTCTTATTTCGATTTCATTATTATGAAGGAAGAAAAAGTCTTGATTATTAATGAGAAGAGGGAAGTAGGTCAGCGTGCACATGCTAGAGTGCAGTTGAACAGATGCTAGGGGTTGACCTTAAATAATCCATTATTATTATTTTTATCCAAAATATCTCGTTAATAGTAAGTTAAAATCCCGAACCCCTATTGAGGCGTGCTGCCTGGAGTTTCTAATGTTATATCTCTATTTCGAATGCAATGGAACAAGTTTCAAGTCCTAATTCGATTGTATAGAGAAGTTTGCTTTTTGAACCCAATTATAATATTAAATTTTCAATATTAATCTCAACGCGTTTCTATCTCGTACGACCAAACGTTAACTCCAAACGCTACGAAATTTGTAATCCGATAACAATTCACTATTACGAGTCTAATGGAACTAATTTCATTGAATTCCGAGACGATGCCTCAGATCGCTATTTTAACGTGTCGATTAAAACAAGATTTCAAAAATTAATGAAATCACTTAAAATTTCAGTTTTATAAACTTACTAACTCAATTCTAATTCAAACAGAATTTATATCAACATTAGAAATCACTTCGATTCATATTCAACTCAAATTTCAATTATTCACCATTTCTGTATTGTGATAAATCGTTATATTTGAAATTTGATTTTATTCTATAATATCAACCAAAATTTTCATATCCAAAAAATTTAATTTATATTCCAAACCCAATATTTAAAACCATTTAAATATTCAAAATCAAACGATGAAAAAAAATCTGGGTCGTTATAGATTAGCTAATGATGTGCAAAATAATTTTTAAAGAACTGGAATTTGCTAATGCCTAGGGTTGGGCTTAGTATCCAGGCAATCCAAAGGCCTGGTTCTTATTTGATGGGAGATGGCAAGAGTGGAAGTCCATGAGTAAGAAATTACTTGGGAAATATTTAAGAAAAATGTTTTTAGAGCGGTTCGTTCCAGGATCAGAGTTATGAGCTATGTTGTAGGAATTTGTTGAGTTACAACAAGAAAGTACAACTACACTAAAGTATGTGGAGAAGTTCAACTCTCAATCAAATTATGGTAAAGATCTAATTAGAATACCAAGTAAGAAGGTAGATAATTTTATTTTGAGATTGAGGCTAGTGTTAAGTGATAAGATATTGACCTATTTGGCACATTCGTTCAATGAAGTGGTAGATATGGCAAGAAGATATGAGCTTACATATACCGAGAGGAGAGCTGTAGGTTTGCAAGCTCAAGCTAATAAGAAGAAGAGATATACCCTACACCAGAAGGGGAAGAAGGGCCAGCAACCAATGGAAAAGGCTCAAAGGGGAGTAAGGAATGAAGTTCCTACAGTCGCCTGCTATAATTGTGGGTGGGTGGAGAACTACGACTCAAACTATTTGAAACCGAAGGGGGTGGAGCAGGTCAAATGCTTTATATGTAATGAGACTCGCCATAAAAAGAAAGACTATTCAAAGCTTAAAACAAAGATATATATATATAATTTGGAAAAGCTGAAGGAAGGTTCGTTTGTCGAGGAAAAAGTTAGGACTATAATCTTGGAAAGTATTACTATGATTTCTAGCATGTTAATTAAAGTACTATTTGATACTGGAGCTACACGTTCATTTATAGGAAACGACTTGGTTAATAGACTTAGGTTAGAAGGTACATTCTTAGTCACCTGCACTCGTATAGTTAATCCAATAAGGAGATATGCCATTTTCAATTTAGGTGCACAAACATAAAATTTGAGTTATGTGGGTAAAAATTTTCATATAATCCCTATGTGTTTAACTTTATAGATTCATAGTTATATGTGGATGGATTGATTAGAACGCTTCGATGCAAAAAATATATTATATTTAAAATAACTATGGTATTAATATACCCAGACTAAAATATGGGAGAATGCGTGGCTTTAAAACCGAGGACATATGGTGTGGAGTGGTTAGTGGTTTACTTCCAAAAGAGGAAGGCATAAGGGAAGTAAGGATGATAAGGGATTTTCCGATGTGTTTGAACCAGTTTCCTGATTGTTACCCTTAGAGCTATAGAGTTTCGCATCGAGTTTATGTGGGGAGCCGTGCTATTTAGCCCTAGTAGAATGCCTCCCAAGGATATGGAGGAGAAGAAAAAACTAGTAGAATAGAAAGCTAGAACTTTGTAAGTTCGAGTAGTTCACTATTTGGAGCGTCGACCATATTTGTAAAGAAATATAATGGACCCTTGAGACTATCCATTGACCATCGAAAGATGAATGGAAGAACAATGAAGAATAAATATCCCTTCCCAAGAATGAATGATTTATTTGATTAACTGAATTGAGTTTAAGGTATCCTTGTCGCTATATTTGGTGTTAGGGTTCCCTCAACTGAGAGTTTAGAGGGAAAGTGTTCCCATGGAAACTTTTATAATAAGGTATGGTTTATATGAGTGGTTACTGATGCCATTCCATTTAACTAATGTTCTTAAGTTCTTCGTAGACTCGATTAATTAGATTTTTTGAGAACAATTAGACCGTTACGTGATGGTATTCATCTATGACTTGTTGATATACTTAAAAGATGAGAAGGAGCACGATCTTCACATAAGTGTGTTGAAGATGCTAAAACAACATGATTTGAAGGAGATATTTTCTAATTTTCATTTATGGGGAAGGGAAGCTAAGTTTTAGGCCATGTTGTTTCAGAAAGAGGATTGTCCATTGATCAATCAGAAGTTGAGGATTTGAATGGGTAAAAGAGATCCGAGATTGCTACAGAGGTTCGAATTTTCATAGGATTAGCAGACTACTAACGGATATTCATTAAAGATTTTTTTCGTATAGCGATGCTAATAATGAGAGTTACTCGAAAGAACGATAAGTATGATTGGGGTAAAGAGTGCGAGACATCATTTTGAGAGAAAGCTTCAATTGACAAATGCTCCGGTACTAGTTATAGCCGATGGAAATTGAGATATGGTTTCCTATACCGATGATTCAAATTCGAGGCTAGGAGCAGGTTGATGATGAAGGAACTAGGCCAGCATGTAGGATTAAATGGGTGAATTTCAACAAAATTATTTTTAGCCTATGAAGTCTAGATTAACTTAGATCCAATCTAAAACAATTCAAATAAAATTGTTTTTTATTTTATTTGTCTGTATAAAAGATGTGACTAAGTTTATATATAACGTATAATGTATATGTGCACATATACACATATACATGTATAGTGCATGTGCTATATATAGATCTATACGTGGTTCAGTGTGTCCATGTATAAGTGCTAAGACTTACATCGCAATGGACACATTTCTCCCTTTATATACGTGTTTGTTATCCATACTTAATCTATTAGGACATTAATATGTATACATACATATGTATATATAAACATTTGTGTATGCATGTTTAATTATGTTAATTTAAAGACGTCGACTAATTAAAAGTAATTCAAATTAATATAAAATATATTAGGATCGTTTGAATTGAAATCAAATCTAGTTCTAGTAGGAAAAAATCTATTTTAAAATTAAAATTAAAATCCAAATCCAAATATTAATATGTTTATATATACATATATAACTATTACTTTCTATTTAAATAAAATTTTAAAATATTTATGTTTAATCTTAAAATCTATTTATAGAGCATTAACTAATAAATAAAAATGCATATGTTTAAAAATTATATTTTTTTATTTTGGCCAAAACATTTCTCATAAAAAAATAATCCAAATCTATGCGAATTTGTATATAATCATTTTTACTTATATAAAATATGTATGAATTTATATGGTTTTCTAATAAAATAAATATGTATGAATTTATATCATAAAGATTTATTTAAATATCATAGTATGTAAATGAGTTTAAATTATATTTATTATTGATTATTAATATTTCAAATTAACTAGATATATATTTTAAACAAATAAATAAATATAAATTAAATATATTAACCATATTTATATACTAACTACAATATATATTTTAATTTAATATGTTTTAAAAACATTTTAACTTCAAATTTTTTATATAAAATTACCAAAGGGATATACATGTATATTATATATATATAAGTTTTTATTAATCAATTTAAATGTGTGTGTGAAATCAAATAACAAATAGATATATAAATTTGTAATAAACGTATATCTAATTTGCACATGGATGCTGATAGATGAAAATATGTACAAAAAATATATAATTTACCAGAATATGAAGCCTAGAAATAGAATCTTTAATGTTGAATCAAAAAACTCCTTAGATCCAATCTGTACTCCTCTAGAAATGCAGCTAATTGGAGTGACCATTGCACCTTTAAAAATAGATTTAGTTTGATTTTAATTTATCTTGGAAATGAAGTGGAGAACACCCTTGTAATTTGCGACTAAGCGGTAGGGAGTAGAGGCAAAAGTAAATCTAAAATAAGAGAGAGTGGATGTTTTATATAAGCAACATAAAGGAGCAAAGGAGGAGTTCAAAATCTCCTTATTTACCTCTTCTCCTTGCCAATTCAAACAAGATATTTCAGGCGAACATCTCCTTTTCCCCTTCTAGTTTCGTCGACCAATGTGTGAGCTTTATGGAAAATGATATTTCCAAATCTAGTCAACATTTACCATTTTTAAACCAATTTAAATATCTATCGATATTGTATATCAATGCGTACGTTTATAACTTTATTATATGCGATTTATTAGATATTAATTCAAAAAAAATTAAATAATTAATATTTCATAAACATGAATCAATTTAACTAATTTATGATTATTATAATTTAATTGAATCGTGTGATATTTTAGAGTATTCAACATTTCAATTGTGCGACTGAAAGGCATAAATTCAATCAACGATTAATCTTGAATAATTCAATATTGACGTTCACATGTCACATTAGCTTATATTGTGACATTTCAGTTGAATTTATCACTTAAACAATTTTACATAAATCCAATTTCACTATATTAAGAGCTTCCAGATAGTAACGATTACTTCCATCAATTCTCTTCATCAAACTATACCATGTTAGGACTTATGGAATTTCATTTTTTTTCAAAATTCCAATATCTTCCACATTCAACTCGTAGAATCCAAATACAAAGTTCATGATTCAATAATAACAACTGTTATCAGTTAAACTGCTTTGCTAAAGACTTTGACTTTGAGTTGACCGTAGTTGACCACGATACCAACCCCATTGAATGAAGGAGAAGAATTCTCCACTGAATAATGTTCCACTTCTAATGATTCAACCTAGACCTGACTATAGTCGTTCAATATCATGCTACGATTTAACTATAATCAAAATGGAGTGTCCATATTAAAGTTCAATAGTATTCCGACATCGAGGGAATTATGGTAATATCATTACTTCGAGATTCTCTGTTTGACCTTAGTTATATTAAACAATAGAGAACTCTCTAGTACTCCATTCCATAGTTATCCAATAGTTATCAATACTAACCTCATGGTGCCCCAAGAAGCCCTAAGTAATGCACTGACCAACACCTATAGAGTGTTCCATACTTTAGTCTCAAGGATTTACCAATATCCTATCCCAACATATCTTAACCAAAAATATTTAAAATAATATGTTATTTTTGTTTTGATAAGTTCCTCATGATTACAACATATTGTAAATACTATCAAAAAACATATCATTTAAGGATTTTTTATCAAATATACTTAAATTAAATAGTAAAGTTAATAATTTACATTAAATTACAGAATTACCTTTAGGGCATACTCCTAAATCTATCAATCTCTTATATGCATTTGGGGCTAGATATGGAATCTCAATCTTATCCATCTGATTAGTTTGCTAAGCTCTGACCGAGATGGACCCTTTTTGAATAGATCTGATATGATGTTATTTGTATCTACTCTTAAAATTATAAATTCTTTCTTCTCGACTAATTCTTTAATGTGGTGGAACTTCTGAAGAATGTTTCATGGTTTCTTGTGTGCACCAAGTCCTATATGATCTATATTGTTGCATTATTATTGCAAAACTAAGTCATTATATTATTCATACTGGAAATCATCCTTAGCTCACTCATATATTTGTGCATATAGACCACTTCCTTAGCTATTTCGTTGAGGGCGATGCACTTAGCTTGCATCATAGAAGCAGTTCATATTTCCTATTTTGAAAATTTTCTACCTTATGGCCCCACTGTTTAAGGTAAAAGCATAACTCGATACAGACTTGTTATTGTTGATATCACTTTAAAAGTTGAAGTCCATGTAACCTTTGATAATATGGTCTCCATTCTCGTACATAAGGAATAAGTCTTTCGTATTTCTTAAATAGTCAAGTATACGTTTATAGCAGATTAATGTTTTTCTCAAAGATTAGACCGGTATCTGTTTATATATCCTAATTTTTAAGCCACATCCAATTTATCATATAGCATGGCATACTTTATAGAACCGATTGTCAGTGCATACAGTATTCACTTCATATACTCTTTCTTATCATCTATATGAGAAGCTTCATTCTTAGAGAAGAAGTGGTCATGCAAGTTATCTCGGCAGTTCAAAGTTCAAGTTGGAAGTGCAATCAAGTTCTATCAAAATTTTGAAGCCCTCAAGTTGTTCAAGTCCTAGGCCGTATGGTTTGAGTTAAAGAATACAAGGCATGGCAGTGTGCATCCAAGTCCTAGGTCGCTCACACGATCTAAAGGTTAAGTCACAAAGCTTCAAATCAAGGCACTGAAAATTTGCTCAAGTCTTAGGTCGTTCGCGACCTAACAAGTATGTAAGGTTGGTATAAGCCACAAGAAGCTGCTCGGCAGTGCAAAATTATCTAGGTCCTAGCTCGGCCGCGACCTAAGACCTAAGTCGCAGATATGATAAGTCGCAAGTGAGTTAGGTCGCAAGGAAGATGAGTCGGGTAATTCACATCCAAACCAAAAGTTCGCCTGAGGTACTTAAACCGGTCGTTTCCGATCCCTCTCTAACCCATTCGCCTCTCTCCACTTAGCAAATCACATAACCCGCTATCCAATAACCCAATAACCAAGAATCTTTTCGCCTCCTCCAAACTCCTGAAACCTCATCGTCCTCTCCAAGTTTCCAGGAACCCCATAAAACCCTAGGCCGATCCGTTCCTATAGCAACCACTAACGATTCGACAGAGAATCGAAAGGCAAATTCGAATGCCAAATTGCATCGTAACAACAAAATTGTGTGGAAATGGTTATGATGGAATCGGCAACGAGTGCAACGAGTAAATGCTCAAGATTACCTAAATTCGCTGATGGAATTGATGGTTGAAAGAGGAAAAGATTTCGTGCTAAGTCTTTAAGCTCGGAGGTTCGTTAATGGCGGCTTAGAATGTTGGAACAGATAAAGTGAAGAAGGAGCGGGTTAAGCAATTTATATGGGAAAAGAAAGGAAGGCATATCGTCACGCGACCTAGCGAACCCAATGAGTCGCTTACAACCTAAGGAACTAAGTCGAAGCACACGACCTACGATCTAGGCGTGTACTTCGAGGGGAAAATGTTAATTCCTTTGTTATGCGACTTATCGACTCAACAACCGGAGCGACCTAAAGAGGCTAAAAAGATGAAACGACCTAGCGACTTGCATAAGCACAGCGACCTAGAGAACCTACCGACCTAACGACCTAAAAGTGGGACGACCTAGCGACCTAAAAGTGGGACGACCTAACGACCTAATGAGCTAAGCAACATAGCGAGTTAACGACTTAGCCTAGGTCGCTACATTGGATAACCTCAGCGTTGTAAAGGTTGCCAACTATTTTCTTAGGTCGTCCACGACCTAGTACTTCATTCAGAAGAGACCAGTCCTACCGGGTAGGGCCACAGTTTCCATCTGTTAGGTCGCTCATATGCGATCCATGACCTATCTTAGGTCGCAACCTTCGACCTACAACTTGCCAGCCCAAACACTCAGATGCAACACTGTCTAGCCATAGAGCCGTATCCTCTAGGTCGCCCACGACCTACCTTAGGTCGCTTGCGACCTAATGCCTACCTTAGGTCGTTCACGACCTAAGGCCCGTCCAGAATCTCCTATAAATACAGCATGGGCTCACACATTCAGGGGACTTTTGGATGATTGTTGGTAGCATCAACACTCTTCCATTTTCACAAACAACACTTCGAGCGCCTCAAGCACCAAGGACCCAACGACAAACTTCAAGAGAGAATCTACATCATTCAATATGAACTCAAAAGATTATTCTACATCGAAGTTTGAGCTACTAGTCTAAAGTATGTTGTGATTGAAGAAAGTTGTATAAGTTGTACTTAAGTCAGTAATAAAGAACATTAAAGTGGATGTAGGCTTGACCATAAGCCGAACCACTATAAAAACTGTGTCTTTTACTGCTTTTCTGCTAATTTCTGCTTGTTTCTAACTCCCGTATTGATGGGTGGTGCTTTCACACTTACTCTACATACTCCGGGGTGTTAGCGTCTGATTTTTACGTTTACAGTATATAAATTTTATTTCAAATTGAATTGTGAGATTGGAAATTCAGGGAAATAAATATTTTGAAAATATATAAATTATAAATTTAATTGAGAATTTCCGAAACAAATAAAAATATATTTTTGTATATGTAAATATGTGTAAAGGAATGTGATATTTCAAAGTTAAATAAGGTTTATATTGTAAATAGAAATTTTAATTTGGGAAATTAATATAGGTTTTGGTTTAATTTGGAATTTGAATTTTCAAATACATATGCGTTGTTAAATACTTGGAAAATATTTATAGATTGGGAATGAATTAAATATTTATATTTATAAACGATATGTTTGTTATATTTATAAATTTATTGAATCTTGGAATTTAAATTCAAAACTTAAAATCATATAAGACATATTGGATTTGAAATCATTTTTTTCAATTAATAAAGGTTCGTTTTCCAAATTCATTAAATAGGCATTTTGGTTTAGAAAGTAATATTGTGAAATTAATATAAATAAATTTACAAAAAGTGTATCTAAAGGATTAAATTCAAATATATACATATTATATAGTGGAAAATAGGTTGTAGGACAAACAATTCGCTTTTTTTGGGCTAAAAAACGCGCGTTCTATTTTTTGGGCTGAAGTCCAAACATGATTATTTTATTCATCGCGCAACCATTACTTATTTCTCTTTACTTTCTTCTTCTTTTCCCTCGTTTCTTTCTCTTTCAAATCATCTTGCAAATTTTAGTTCTGAGATGTCGTTGCATAATGAGTACCGATTTGGATTTCTGATCTTTTTTTGTACGCGTGTTCCTGCTGTATGATAACATAGGTAAGTTTAACTTAATTTTTTCATGTCGATTTTGAATTTTATGCTTGATCTGGCTACTTTTGTTTTATTTTCTGACTATTTTACTACCGTTTAGAAATTCTTAGACTGTTTGGATGTAATATGTCTGATTTGGGTACAAGATTGGGAGGCGAAATCAGGTATGATTTTATTATGCTTTATGCTATGTCCAGTTAGCATTTTCAAACTGTTTGGTGTTATAAAAATATTTTATATTAATTTTACCATTTTCTTCTGTTGTTATCTCGTGCATAATGTATTTTAATCCTACCACAATTTATATTTAACTATACGTTGGTATTCTTTTACATTTTACTTACCTTTTAACTTTTTAGTTCACTCTTTTTTTCTTTGGCAGGAATGTTGATGATAGTATTCTTGTACTGTTTTTACTTGATGAAAACAGCTACTCTATTCGACTTGATATGACTTGTTCTTTGATTGGTGTTAAAAATAGTATTTGTGAACATTGGCCGCATCTTACCCCTTGTTCTATTGGTATATCCTATAGTTTGGAAAATAAGGTTATCACAGTTGATACTGATTCGGATTTGCATACCATTCTATGCTTTCAAATATACAAGAAATGTTCTTATTTTGTTATTACTGTTAAGTCAACCATTTGTGCACTGGAGTTCAATTTTGATAATAGTTTATCAATTACTTCTGATCATCAGAGTAGTTCAGTGTCTAGTGGTTGTTCGAATATTAAATCTTGTGGCGAGTCAAGTTCTTATTTGAAGGATATTATGAAGAAAGGATCTCAGTTAAATCTTGTGGACTTTATTGGTTATTGTTTCACCGGTGCTGAAGATTTTTAGAGAGTTTCTTATGGCTTATCAAATAAAAGAAGGGCGTGAATTGATTTTTGTTAAGAATCGTCCAGAAAGAATATCTGTTATTTGTTCAGGGTTTAAAGAAGGTTGTAAGTTCACCATGTATGCTTCTTCAGATCCTGGAAATCTTATTCGTTTTTTTATAAGGACTTACATGTTTGAACATTTATGTGGTGCTGGGTTAAGAGATGTTAAGAAAGTTCATATAACTAGTAGATTTGTGAAATCTTTAATTATTGATCAAATTAGAGATGTGCCGATGAAGAAACCGAAATGTTGTAATATACATTAATAATAGGGATGAATATGCTAAATATGAAAGGGCATTATTGTAATCTGCACGTTATAAGTAGTCTATAAATATGGAGCTTGATTGTATTGTAAATAAATATCTCTCAATTCAACAGAATTGTTCTCTCCCTAATTTCCTCCATTCTCTTTATTCTGTAACATGTTATCAGCACGAAGGATTGCGAATTAATTATTGACCTCAACCTGTTCACCTTCAAACTTTCCAACTTCTCAGCAAGTAATTAAATATTAATTACTCTGACCGTTTCTCTTCTGACCATTCCAATTCTAAGGCTATTTATATTCAAAATCCGATTATATATATTAGTGCAGACGAGTCTTTTAGAATATATCTACATACATTCTATTTCTTATTTCCTTTAAAACAGCAGGTAAAGGAATTGTTCTTGCATTTCTTTATAAACTCGTTACTTTTCCTCTCTCCAAAAAGGTAATTGTCAATATCATATTTTTTTTGATAAAGCTATCAAGTCAGCACATGCTAGTTTGGGGTTCGCTTCAATATTTTTCATGTCTTTTCTTGTATCACTCTTATTTTTATTCTTTGGCTTCTAAATTCAATATTATTATTTTATTTTATTTTCCCTTTGCGGATCTATTGCCAAATAAAATTCAAAAGTTTGGAATGGAATATACGCAAAAGCCGACTTTCCATTCTTATTTGATAAATACATGAAAGTTGCAAAATCCAAATGTTTGATTTTGTTGATACAATTTATTTTTTGGTATAGTTATTTGATACCATGAATGAAGACTTTCCATTTTTTTTCTTCTTTTTAGCTGGAAACAGATAAATAGTGAATGTTGTTGTGGCGAATATATTCACCTTATGTAATTTATTTTATGAACAGTTCACAAAATGACAAACATCGCCAAGCTTGAAATTAAAGCTTTGGATATATCTGGAGACAACTACTTATCATGGATACTGGATGTTGAGATTCATTTGCAATCTCAATGCTTAGAAAATGCCATTAAAAATGGCAATACTATGTCCCAGCAGGACAAAGCAAAGGCTCTAATATTTTTAAGACGTCATATCCATGACGATCTAAAAACAGAATATTTAACTGAAAAAGACCCTCTCCACTTATGGAACTCCCTGAAGGAGCGTTATGACCACCAGAAGACGGTCATACTTCCAAAACCTAGGCAAGAGTGGTTGAACCTGAGGTTTCAGGACTTTAAGTCCGTAAGAGAATATAATTCTGCAATGTTTAGAATCACTTCTAAACTGAAATTATGTGGAGAAAAGGTGGATGACGCACAAATGCTTGAAAAGACTTTCTCAACATTTCATGCCTCGAATATACTCCTACAGCAGCAATATCGAGAGCGTCATTTTACAAAATATTCTGAACTCATAGAATGCTTACTAATTGCTGAACAAAATAATGAATTGCTTATAAAAAATCATTCCTCAAGACCAACTGGTTCAACTGCATTACCTGAAGTTAATGCTAATTTTGTCCACTCTGGAAGAGGTAGGGATCGAGGTCGAGGTAGAGGACATGGTCGTGGACATGGATATAACTCTAGAAGAGGTGGTTATGGTGGTTTTAAAGGTAACAAAACCACCAACTTTAAAAAGCAACAAAAGAAAATTGAGCCTATAAAGAACAATGATTCAGCTTCAGAAAATAAAAGGCATTATGAGGAAGTTTGTTATAGATGTGGACGATCTGGTCACTGGTCTTGTACATGTAGATCATCAAAGAAAACAGTTGAAGAATATCATCGCTCGAATAATATTGAGGCAAATAATGCCGAAAAGTTACCTGAAAACACTAACCTGAAGTTAGATGATTTCTTCGAAGATGACAATGGAAATTTCATTAATGATGAAAATCTTAATGCAATGATCAATGATATGACCGATTTGATCAATTAGAAATGTCTTGAAGTTTGTTATGTGACTTTCATTTTATTTCATTAGCTTGCATCAATAAATCAGTTTGAAATTTGTGTTCGTTTAATTGTATTTCCCTTTGCGGTACTAGTAATGTGTAATGTGGATGTTGTTTTTAATCAATAGCCTATTTTAATCATATTACTTTGTTTGTTTACATTACATTCATTTATACATACAAATTTTAGTGATTGACTAATCATTGTCTTTAATTCTTAAGGTATGGAACGCCATTTGGGTGATGATATATGCTTACTAGATAGTGCAACTACTCATACAATTTTGAAAAACCAGAAGTTTTTCTCTGAACTATCTAAAAATTTCTCAGCTGAAGTCTCCACTATAGCTGGATCTGCTAATATAATTGACGGGTCCGGAAGAGCCCATATAATATTACCAAATGGTACGCATATCTTTATTCAGAATGCATTATACTCAAGCAACTCTAAAAGAAACTTGCTGAGTTTCAAAGACATAAGAATGAATGGATACCATATTCAAACTATAAATGAAAACAACAAAGAATATCTTTGTGTTATTTCTAGAATTGAAAGCCAGAAGCTTATCCTAGAAAAATTTGGTACAATTTCAACTGGTTTATATTTTACAAAAATTGGCATAGTTGAATCTCACTCTATAAATATGAGCCAGAAGCTCACAAATACAAAGACATTGATTCTTTGGCATGATCGCTTGGGTCATCCTGGTTCAACTATGATGCGTAAAATTGCCAAAAACTCAAACGGACATGATTTATCAAACCAATTGAATTTACCAAGTGATTACTTATGTGCCCCATGTGCACAAGGAAAATTAGTCACTCGACCTTCATATAGTAAAATCACCTCTGAATCTCCAACATTTTTACAAAGAATTCAAGGTGATATATGTGGCCCAATCCACCCTGAATGTGGACCATTCAAATATTTTATGGTATTGATTGATGCATCAACTCGTTGGTCACATGTCTGCTTACTTTATACAAGAAATTTGGCATTTGCCAAGCTACTTGCTCAAATAATAAAATTGAGAGCACACTTCCCTGATCATCAAATTAAATCGATTCGACTAGATAATGTTGGAGAATTTACTTCTCAAGTATTTGATGATTATTGTCTATCATTGGGGATTGAAATTGAACATCCAGTAGCTCATGTTCATACTCAAAATGGTCTAGCAGAATCATTAATTAAGCGCTTGCAACTTATTGCAAGACCATTGCTTATGCAATCAAAACTACCTGTTTCAGCTTGGGGGCATGCAATTTTGCATGCATCGAAATTGGTTAAAATTAGACCAACAGCTTATCATCAGCTTTCACCATCACAGCTCTTAACTGGATTTCAACCAAATATTTCACATTTACGAAAATTTGGTTGTGCTGTGCATATACCTATTAATCAACCACTTCGTACTAAAGTGGGTCCTCAACGACGGTTGGGAATTTATGTGGGATTTGATTCCCCATCGATAATTCGTTACCTTGAACCTCTTACAGGTGATGTCTTCACTGCAAGATTTTCAGACTGTAAATTTGATGAGACAATCTTCCCGCCGTTAGGGGGAGAAAGACCGTTCCAGTAGAACGGCGTGAAATATCATGGAATAATCCATCTATGTCTTATTTGGATCCACGTACTAAACAATGCCAATATGAGGTACAAAGAATTTTGCATATTCAAAATATTGCAAATCAACTACCGGATGCATTTAGTGACACCGCAAAAATAACTAAATCTCACATTCCAGCAGCAAATGCACCAGCAAAAATTGATGTCCCTGAAGGATCAAAAATAAATATAGCAGCAAATGAATCTAAAGCAAGACAAAAACGTGGAAGGCCAATTGGTTCAAAAGGCTTGGCGCCTAGAAAAAGAAAGTCTAATGAAAAATCATCAATTAAGGAACCTCCTGAAGAGGTTATAAGTGATCAAAAAGATCACTCAAATGAAAATCCCAATTCTCCTAGAAGCGTGGAAGGAAACATTATCCCAGAAGACATAAAAGAAGATTCCAACGATAAAATGGTACCTAATAATAATGAGATCTCAATATTTTATACGAACTACGGAGAAATATGGGATCGAAGTAAAATAATAATTGATGATGTATTCTCATTCGCAGTAGCTACTGAAATAATTGAAGGTCATGACCATAATGAGAATAATGAGAATGATGATAATGAGCCAAATAGCATAAATGAATGTCGAAAAAGACACGATTGGCCAAAATGGAAAGATGCTATCCAAGTGGAACTAGATTCACTTCAAAAACATGGTGTATTTGGACCAATAGAAAAAACACCAGAAAATGTTAAACCAGTAGGTTATAAATGGGTATTCGTTAGAAAACGAAATGATAAAAATGAAGTCGTGAGGTACAAGGCACGACTTGTCGCACAAGGTTTCCTGCAGAGACCGGGTTTTGACTTTAAGGAAACTTACTCCCCTGTCATGGATGTCATAACATTCCGATATTTGATAAGCCTTGTAGTTTCTGAAAAACTCGATATAAGATTAACGGATGTTGTGACAGCTTATCTTTATGGTGAATTAGATACCAACATTTACATGAAAATTCCAGATGGATATAAATTGCCTGAAGCTAAATCAAAGTCCATGTACTCATTAAGACTAAGACGATCACTATATGGATTGAAACAATCTGGAAGAATGTGGTATAACCGTCTTAGTAAATATTTGGTAAAAGAAGGATACGAAAACAATCTCATTTGTCCATGTGTCTTTATAAAGAAATCGGTAAAGGGATTTGCTATCTTAGCAGTTTATGTTGATGACATAAATTTGATTGGAACTCCAGAAGAGATTGATGAAACAATAAATTACTTAAAGAAGGAATTTGAAATTAAAGATCTTGGCAAAACTAAGCACTGTCTCGGTCTACAGATTGAGCATAGTACTAATGGCATATTAATCCATCAATCAAACTACATTGAGAAAATTCTAAAGCGTTTTCAAATGGATAAAGCATATCCACTTAGTACGCCAATGGTTGTTAGATCTTTAGATATTAAAAAGGACCCTTACCGCCCAAAAGAAGAAGATGAGAATGTGCTTGGCCCGGAAGTGCCATATCTTAGTGCCATTGGTGCATTATTATATTTGGCCCAATGCACAAGACCAGATATTGCATTTTCAGTAAATCTTCTAGCAAGATACAGTTCAGAACCAACAAAAAGACACTGGAATGGTATAAAACATATCACGAGATATCTTCGTGGAATGACAAATTTGGGTTTATTTTACTCTAACACAGGCATTAATCCAAATCTAGTTGGCTATGCTGATGCAGGTTATCTTTCTGACCCACATAAAGCAAGATCACAAACTGGATATGTATTTAATAACAGCAATGCAGCAATTTCATGGCGATCTACAAAACAAACATTGGTAGCAACATCATCCAATCACTCTGAAATACTAGCACTGCATGAAGCAAGTAAAGAATGTATTTGGCTAAGATCACTGATTGAGCATATTCGAAAAAGCTGCCAACTTCCATCAGTAACGGAAAGGCCAACCATTATTTATGAAGACAATGCAGCTTGTGTAGCTCAAATTCAAGCGGGTTACATTAGGGGTGATAGGACGAAACACATTTCTCCTAAATTTTTCTTCACACATGAGCTACAAAAGGATAATAAGATAGAAGTGAAACAAATCCGATCCCAAGAAAATCCAGCGGACTTATTCACAAAGGCGCTTCCAAAATCAACATTTCAGAAGATGGTGTACAAAATTGGTATGCATCGGCTGCATCAACAAACTAATTGAATAATGCGTTATAATCAGGGGGAGCGTATGAAATACGCTATAATGTACTCTTTTTCCTTCACTAATATTTTTTCCCATTGGGTTTTTATTAGTAAGGTTTTAATGAGGCATTATCTTGATCCAGAAGAATCAACCCTCATAGTAACATTATAAAATATATGTTACTTAAAGATGAAATCATGTTGTACTCTTTTCCTTGTTTATGATTTTTTCCCACTGGGTTTTTCATAACAAGGTTTTTAATGAGGCAATTACTCTTATCATCTTTACATACGCATATTCAAGGGGGAGTGTTGTAATATACATTAATAATAGGGATGAATATGCTAAATATGAAAGGGCATTATTGTAATCTGCACGTTATAAATAGTCTATAAATATGGAGCTTGATTGTATTGTAAATAAATATCTCTCAATTCAACAGAATTGTTCTCTCCCTAATTTCCTCCATTCTCTTTATTCTGTAACACGAAAGACATTATTAATGATTTCAGAAGAGAATTTAGTTTCACTCCTTCTTATTATTATGCATACAACGGGAAACAATTGGCGTTGAAGGAAATTTATGGAGATGATGCAATGTCTTACAATGATTTGAATTGGTATCTAGAGGCTATACAAAAAACTAATCCAGGAAGTTATGTTGCTTTGGATGTGGATTCGTCAACTAATCAATTTGAAAGAATTTTCATTGGGTTTAGTGCTTGTTTACTTGGTTTTAAACATTGTCGTCCCATGATATTTTTAGATGCGGCATTTTTGAAGGGCCGACAAGGTGTTTTGTTAGCTGCTACAGCAAAAAATAGCAATCAAGGTTTGACTTTTGCTTTTTGTTCTGTTTTTTTTCTTCTATGTGTTGTTTAGTATATTGTTTTAGTTATGTACTATAGTAACATTTGGTGGATGTTGATATATGTTAGTCCTCCATTGTCATTTTAACATTTATATGTTGAATGTATTGTTACTGTATATGAAATTATAATATTACATGAATTTAGCATTTGATATCTTATTACATGTTATAGTGCTAGTATATTTTAGCATTATTATTCTGAATATTATATGCATGTACTATCAAACACATAATGTTATATTAATTTAGGATTAATTATATTATTTTTTTCACTCGTGCAGTCATGTAAATATGTGTAATTTTATGTTGTGAAAGTAATATACTTTACTAATTTTAGTATACTATTTTCTTGTATTAGCATTTGAAAAAAATTACTGATTTTTTCAGGCTTCTTTCCGCTTGCTATTGGAGTAGTTTCACATGAGAATGAGTCAAATTGGTCTTGGTTTTTGGAGCATTTAAAAGAGATGCTTAGTGAGGATCGTGAATTGGTTTTCATATCTGATCGCCAGTGGGGTTTGCTGTTAGGTGTTCCAAAAGCGTTTCCAGCTTCTTTTCATAGCTACTGCACATTTCATATGGAGCAAAACATTGGTTCAGTAGTAAAAGCTTGCAAGGGCGATACTTCTATTGTTGATTTGTTTAAACTTTTGACTCGAGCTTCAAATCCTTATGATTTTGATCGCTATCTGTTAAAGTTTAAAGAAATTGGTGGTGTTTCTGCAATTAATTTTTTAAATGATAAACCTTTTGAACATTGGACTGATTTGTTTTTTCAAGGCAAGAGGTATGGAGAATATTCATCTAATGTGGCTGGAAGCTTTAACTCTTGGATTGTGGATGATAGATTTATGCCTATTACATCTTGTCTAGATGGAATCCGGGTTAAAATAATGGAACAAATGGCGAAGAGGAGAGAAGAATGTCATCAATGGACTACTACTTTATGTCCGGTTATGGAGCAACGGTTGTCGCAATTAGTTAATGAAGGTTTTGGGTGGGATACATATAGGTCTTCGGAAAACGTTTTTGAAGTTAGATCTCCAATATCACATCATGTTGATCTTGGAAAAGATTATGTACTTGTAACCAGTGGAAAGTTACAGGTTTTCCATGTGCACATGCTATTAAGTGTATGAATAGGTCAAGGCAGTCAGTATATGATTATGTGGATTATTATTTTACAGCTGATGCTTTTAGATCTAGTTATGCATATGCTATTAATCCAATTCCTAATGTTGGTAAGCCAATTGTTAGTGGAGATGAAGTCATAATTAAACCGCCTAAAGAAATTCGAGGTGTTGGAAGACCTTCTACTAAAAGACATGGTGGTTTTTCTTATTCTCAGAGTAAGCGGAATAAATGTACTAATTGCAATCAAGTTGGACATAATAAGAGGAATTGTCAAGCTTCAATGAAGATTTAAGTTTGAATTTTATTTTTTTCTTTCATTTCTGTCATTTTATTATTTGTGTTTCTGTACTGTTTACTTATTTGATATAGTCATACTTTTTTTCTTTTCTGATACTAGTACATGTACTGTGATGATTGATTGTTTTAATAAGAATTTTTTTTTGTGGTTTTTTTTTGGTTTGTGGATCATATTATTTTCATTTGTATGTGATGAAAAAATATTGATATGTTAGTATCAGATGCTTTCTGTTAATTGAGCAATTCATTGGAATAATGCTATTTGTATTTAGCTTTTTTATTTATGACATAGTAGAAAGGTTGTCATATTTGTTTATCAGTTATATATTACTAAACTCTGTGACGTTGCTCTAAATAAATTACAGTAAAGATGAAGTGATGTTAGTATAGCTGTAGAAAAATTGTGAAGAATACCTGTACTAATGTGATTTTAATTACCATAACTGAAATTAGTAAGCAAAGTTGAGAACATGTTTTTGTATAATAGTCTGGTAGGTACTTTTTCTTCAGTCTACAAAACTTCACAACTTTCTGCATAGTATTTTCCTATAAAACCAAACAGTGCAGAAAGATAATGTGGTTCTTTGTCTAAATATATATTTCTACAGAGATTACTAAAAAAGTCCACAACTTTCTGATCAGTACGAAATCTGTTATTGATGATCCCACACTCTTTAGGTTGGTAACATCCTCTAAATCTATTACATTGTTTATAAAGTAGTATATGCTGTGAAAATGTTCTCCCTTTTCAAGCATTGTTCAAATGTTATAAGGTTGGTGAAATTTATTTTAGTTGTACCATTAATGTGCAGTGTTGGGATACTTATGTCTGTACACTTTTTTTCTGCAATGACCATGAATTCTTTCTCGATCGTGTATTTTTTTGTTAACAGCCACTTTTCTTGTTTATCATCTTTGAATAATTTGGCTATCATTTCCTAGCACCTTATTTTTATGCCAGAAGAAAAATTCAAGATTGGTGCGCAAATTATTTTCTTCAATAAACTCTATATTTTCCAAATTGTATCACTATCTGAAACGTGACATGAATCTAAAGCTTGATGAAGTGGAACAAAATCATGCATTTTATTGAAAAAATATGAAATTCTACTATATCAAAAAAAGCAAACATTTAATAGAACATATGTATAACAAATTACAGGTTTGCAAGAAGTAACACTATTCCAGTTGAATTAGAAGTTCAGCAAAATATAAGTATCAATGCTACTACAGTTAGGACTTCATCTTTACTTTAGATAATTCATATTTAACTACAATCAGTACTTCAACTTAAATTGAAGCAATTCAAATTTAATTACAATTATCAGTTTGTCAAATTTTGCAAGTCTTCAAATTTTCTTTTCACTCTGGTTCTTTTTCTTCACTGCTTTCTCAGCTTCTTCAGGAGTTGCATTTGCAAAGAAAGCCATGACATTCCAACTTCTATGTGGATCATTTAGAATATTATAGACCATTTCAGCTCTCATTAGGTTGATATCTTTTTTGCTATAATTGGTGGGGAGGTTTGAGTCTTTGTCAAAATGTTGAATGAATTTCATGACAAATAGAGCACAGTCATTCCTGTTGATTTAAAAGAGAAAAAAACAACAAAAAATGTTACAAACATTTAGTATTTCTCTTAACATATAAAATTAGGATTCATTTAGGGATGTATGAAGAGTTTTTTCATATCAGTGGACTAAAAAGGCAGTGTTTTAATATTATAATGGTATGATATTTTAGCATTAAAGAAAAAAAATACATTAAAATACATTAGACATTTTTACTGTCATTATCATTAATTATTTTGTTAACAGTATGACATTTCCTACGTCATAATCATAATGTAAACTATCACATTTTTCAGTTTTATTGAACAGTGCAATATTGCAATGCTATGATTATTTAGCATTTACATGAACATAAATACTTTACTACATTATACTAATTTACTGCTATTACCATTTAGCACTTTTTTTCATACACTGTATCCCATCTTTTTTTCCCTTTTTCTGATGCATTGAATATAATGGCATTGTAATTTTTAGTATGATAGATGTACAATTTTCTTGAAGAAAATTAAAAACTTAATACTGCTTACGAGCAAAGGTCTTGTTGTGGACAATGTGGTTGCTTTATTGTCTTTGTACCAACTTCTTTATTCAAGATGTTGTTCTCTCTCCACTTTTGTTGAAATATTTTCTCCATCTTTTTTTTCTGTTACAAAAAAGGAAAAATAGAGTTAGATTTTTTCGTTTTTTTAATTGTTATAAAATATGGTCTTACAAATAGCTGAGCTTGTTTGTAGTGTTGATTTGATGCTGTTGTTGATCTTCTGGGCCTTAAAGAATCGTAATGGCACCATTGCATTTGGTTGTAATCCAATGTTAGCAATGTCCAATGATTTATGTGATGCAACGGGAAAAATATAGTCTCTGTAAATGAATCCATTACTATATTTTGTACTATTGAGTACACTAATGATTGGATTACATTTTCAGTTTCAATTTGTATTGCGTGCTACAAATGAAAATTGAATATTAGTTTGGTTTTTTCATTATATTAAATTTCAAAGCAAAATAATATTTTTTACCGTCATGATTGTGCTGAAAATGTAGTTATGTTCATATGTTGGTGTAGTTTCAGCAAACCAATCAATAATCTGCATTACAAAAAGAATGTCACGGTGCTAGTACTAGTTAACATTTTGTAATGTCAAAATTTGTTGATACTATTAGCATTTTTAAATGTCATACCTGCCCGTCTGTAAATTCTTCAAATAGCAAAGCTTCTAGCATGGACTGAACCACTGTTATCCCTCCTTTCTTACGATCATCTTTGTGCCATGCTGTCGTGCTATATAATTTGTAAATTTCAGATTAGTGTAAAACTATAATTCCAATGAAATTATTTAAGTTTTTACTGGTTGTGAAGTACTTACTTTGATGTGTCCTCACATGCAAAAAAAGCTCTTATTATATCCTTCTTCCGTGTATCTAGCATTTGAAAAATGTGGCTTTTTACTATGTTTCTTTGGCGATATTGCTTTCTTTCAGGTGAGTAATTATCCACATCAATAAATTCTTCCTTCTCATCTTCATCGTCTGTGCAAATTTTTTCTTCATTTTTTTATTCACTTTTTCGTATTCTTCTTCATACTCTTCATCTTCTTTACTGTCTTCTTCACTGGTTTCTTCTTCATTTTCTCCACTTTTGTTTTCACTTGGTCATCGTTTTCTTTACTGTCTTCTCTTTCATCTTTTTTTTTCTGTGTCTTCATTTTTTATTTGTTCAGTTTCTTTACTGTGGCCATGTTCTTCTTCTCCTTCTTCATTCTCATTTCTTGTTTTATCTTCCTTTTTTCCTTCTTTTTTTTCACTGTTATCTTCACTTCTCACTTTTTTGTTGTGGTACACTATCTCATACCGATACCGAGGATCTACTTTTGCCTTTCTTTTTTTCGATTTTAGTCTTTTAATCATTGAAGGGGGTGAGATTTTTTTTTAATCGCTGGCTTCTTCTTTCATTCTTTTCATCTTGTATATCTTCTTCTTTGTTTTCTTCTTCTTGTATCTCAAAATCTTGTGTGTTCAGCAGCTTGAATGATGGAGGGAGAATACTTTCAAAAGCTTCCTTTTGTTTTCTTTTTTGTTCCTCTTTTTCAAATTGTTGAAGTTTTGATTTCAAGAATTCAATTTCTTTCTCCATTACAGTTAACTCCTTTTCCTTCTGTTTTCTTACTTCTTTTTCCTTCTGCAGATCTCTTTTTGTTTGTTGCAAATCGTTTTCCAAGTGTTTGATGTGGTAGATTTGCGTTTGAATTTGTTTTTCTTTCTCACTCAATTCTGCCTCTTCGTCAGCATCTGTTTCAATTTTTTGATGTTTTGTTTCAATAATTGCCAACTGCAATTTGGAAGATTCAAGCAATAGCCTTTCTTTGGCTGTTGTATTTTTGAGTCCAATTGAGATCTGTATTCAATGAGCATCACATATTTTATTAATGCTAAAATTATGTAGCATTTTCTACTAATGATTCTGTTTCAGTATTATGTAAATCTTTTTTGCATACAAAAAATGAGAATATGGAATCATTCAATATATCATTAACATCTTCCATAATTAAGTATGGTAAACTGAGTAACAATTTCCTAAAAATTTAATGCATAAATATCATAAATAAAGATGTAGAAAAAAACTATTTTCTGTGTTCTAACTTTGTACACTGGATGTTATGTTATAATGCCATTTAGCATTTTTTTTGTTATTTATATGTATGTTTGCATAATCTACTGCATCAAAATAAAAATTGGTAACACTATATAGCCATTTTTTGAATCTAATTCTATCATTATTTAGCCTTTTCTTTACTGTTTATATGTAAACAATAAGTGACAATCAATATTAGATGTATATACCTTTTTTGCTTTGCACATTCTTTAAATAGTCTTTTGAGACTATGTTCTTCATCCCATTAAGTGACCATTTAGCAAATCTTGCTAAGTCCTTTGACCATTCCTTCCTTGGCTTCATTATGTCCACGTGTTCACATAAAAAATAGTAATATATAAAAAATAAAATGTTATTTCACAATTTATTATAATATAGTAGAATGTAAATTAATATCCATACCAATGGTATCATCGAGCAACCTGACATGTTCCTTGGTTTTTGCTTGAAAAAATTTAATGCTTTAATCAAAGAATAGTGAATGCTTAAAGGCCATGAAACTTGATTCATTTTTTTCAAATCAATTGCATATTGGAGATATCCTCAACTTAACATTCTTTGATTGTCAGGGAAAAAAAATGTAATGAAAGAAAGAATGATGATAAACTTTGGTAAATCATTTTCCTGTTCTTGAATTTCTTTGTCCATTTGGTTCTTTATCTTTTGAATAACAATATCTCTTGTTATATGATCAATTATGCCAAAGTTTCTCAAAACAAATTGTTGGCAGTTTTCTGGTGTGCTTTGAAAAGAAACCTTAGGAAGTGGAAAAATGTTTTTTCCTTGCATGGGTAAACCAAAAATTAAAGAAATGTCATCTGCTGTTATTTTTAATTTTTTCTCTCCTACAATAAAACATTAACACAATAAGTGTCCATTAAGTCATCTAAATTTTTTGAACATTTTCTAATGCTTTTACTTCCTATATCACCCTCAAAGAAAGCATTAAAAAAGTTGTAGAAAGGTGTTTGTTTTAAAAATTCAATTGATTTTCAGTAAAACCTTTTGTTTTTTTAATCTTTTCAAGCATTTTAACCAAGGCGGATAAACTACACCTATACTGCATGGTTTCCTTATCTGTTGTCTTTCTTTTACGCTTTTTACCGTCTTGTTCTTGCAATGAAGATTTTGTATCCTACAAAATACAAATAAAGAAACTGTGTTAGTTATATTTATGCAAACTAATTTTGTACACATGCAGAGTAAATAAATGATGATGGTACAGTAAAAAAAACAAATTTAACATCAATAAGCAATACCAAAACCATGATAGTACAATGATTTAGCATTTTTTTAAAAATTAAGAATATGTTTAACAAAGTAGATTAAGATGATAATTAGTCTTAGCATTTTTATTTGATGCTAATTTCTTTAGCATTTTTATTTGATGCTAATTTCTTTAGCATTTTTATTTGATGCTAATTTCTTTAGCATTTTTGGTAATGAATGTAATTCATGCAATACTAAAACTTTGATGCTACAGTGATTTAGCATTTAATGGTACAGAGAATTCTGTTTTCAAATTAAATTAAGATGATAAATAGTTTTAGCATTTTTACTACATGCTAATTTATTTAGCATAGTTAGAAATCAATTTAATTCATAAAATAACTAAATCATAATGCTATCGTGTTTTAGCATAATGTTGTAACAATGTATTTTGTTTCCAAGTTAATTTAAGATGATAATTAGTGTTAGCATTTTTTGCGAATGCTAATTTTTTGATAATTTTTGGAAATGATTGTAACTTGTCTTAGCATTTTTAATAGATGTTGATTTTTATTGGAAATGCTACAGTTATTTAGCATTTCTGCACCATTAGATTATGTTTACCCAAATCGAACTAATATGATAACTAGTCTTAGCATTTTTAGTAGATGCTAATTTATTTAGCATAGTTATCAATGATTTTAATTCATAAAATAGCCATGCTACATTGTTTTAGCATATTTTTGTACTAAAGTATTTTTTTCCAAATTAAATTAAGATGATAAGCAGTCTTAGCATTTTTCCTAAATGCTAGTTTTTCTAGCATTATTGGAAATGGTTCTAACTTGTCTTAGCATTTTTAATGGATGCTAATTTTTATTGAAAATGCTACAGTTATTTAGCACTTGTGTACCGTTAGAATTTTTTTTAAAATCGAATTAATATTATAACTAGTTTTAGCATTTTTATTAGATCAATGAGTAAAATCTAATAAATTAGTCAAATGCAACTAGTAGAAAAAAAAGCAAGTTTGAAGTGATGAAAGTTAACAAAAATAACTTTGAGTGATCTGATTTGGTTACTAAAATTTGGTGATGTCACCTATCTGAATACAAATCAAATGAGTACCATAATCATTGTTGCTGAAATTAGAAAAAAATTATAACACCATATCTTCAAATCACTAATATTTCGACAAAATTATTTAGTAATACTACAAGTTTCGACAATAAAGATAAAACCACATGACAAAACGGTCGCTAGAACAAAAAGGATGCAAAATAGTATAGCATTTGTTATAAAATAATTTTAAATCGGCAGTATATATGTAATAATTTAGTACTATACCTGTTTTTGTTTTTTCTTCTCCATTTCTCTGGTCTTCCTAGCCTTTGTTGCAGCTAACGATAATTTTGACGATACGATTTGGGATTTCGATACCGGTGAAGAACTAGAAGACTAATTGTTGGTCGACATAGAAGATTTCGACCTAGTTTCCATTAGAATTTTCGAACGATTGGAATGAGTGTGTCGATTTGTGTTTTTGAATGTGATTATTTATGTGAATTTGTTTTTTTCTTTCGGTTTTGGATGAAGAATTTTAACTGATTTTAGATTAAAACGACTATAAAACCCTGAATTGGCAAAACCCTAGAGACGAAACCAAGGTCAGATGGTTAGTTAGAAAAGGCGGGTCCTTAGGTCCAAATAATTAAACTCGTGGCCCAGTAACAATTTTTTAAAATATGTTTGTCCTTTTAACTAATTTCCTCTATTATATACTTATTTATTTATAGTTTGATTTATTTTAAAATCCCATTCTCTAAAGTTATAAAAATAGATATAATTATTAGATTTGATAAAAAGATTTAGAGCACATCTTCTTTTCAAATAAATAAAGGGTTAAAATAAAAATTGCAAATTAAAATAAAACAAGGGTTTATAACAAAATTTATAAAAAGCATGTTTCATAAATTTAATTGAATTAGGGGTTTAAACACAATTTGTAAATATATTTATGAAAGGACTCTACATAATTTTGTTTAAGTAAAACAAGTGTAGGAAATGGATTAACAAATGTGAAGAAGTTAAACATGAGTTTGAACAAGTGTTACATTGATTAACAAGTGGCAAAATTCTTTTAGATTTAATTTTAGTAAAACAAAAAGTATCCAGGCTATCTTCAATCTTCTTTCAAAATGAAAACAAACCTGAAAATAAAACAAACTCAAACTCAAATCAAATACAACAACAACAACTTCAGTTCCAAACTGAAGCAAGTTCAAAATCAAAGCTTCAAGATCAGAAAAACAAAAACCATATTGAAATAAAATAAATCAATGCTCAGTTAAAACTGCAAAGATCTGGAAAACAAACTTAAATCAAAGCTACAAAACAATAATCAAGAGACAATTCAAGCAGTCTTCAACCTGGAGTTAAAATAAGAGAAGAAGTCCAGGCTTTATTTTTCTGCCCTTCCCAAGCATCGTGGGCCGAGTGGCTTCTCTGTTTACAAGCAGGAAAATCCTTATGAGCAAACTCACCCCTGAATTTGCTTTTATAATTTAAATGTCTAGATTTGCATTTTAAAATTGTTTGTTGAGTTGCTGAACATGATTGCATGGTCTGTGCATGTTGGATATATGCTTTTGTACATCCTCTGTTGTTCCTCAAACAATCAGGAATTCATATTAAAATTTATATTTCAAAATATGAACAGACTATGGTGAAGATCTTTAAATGAAACGTGATGGCATAATCAAGTTTTTAGATTTAGAAAAAAATGTTTGCAACTATGTTATATAACAGGTTTTGTAAAACCACCACTCACAAGAATTAATACGAGATTTTGATTTTTTAAGGGAAACTGGGTTCTTTATATTTTTTTTACTGTAAGAAAACTCATAACTTCATTATATTTTAGTTTGCATACAAGGACACATGTTTGTAAATAAGTTGCATATGTTATGAAGTATGTTTAAAAGTTGATGTGAATGTACTATGCATTGTTTGGATAATAGACACAAGCATTCTGTTTCAAAGATCTACAGGATGAAAACCCATTTTAAAAAAAAAAAAATCAAATTCTCATCCCACAATCGTTTATAGACTTTGATATCTAAACAAAATTTGTTTGTGCTTGTCAACTTCAAATTAAAAAATAATTTCAAGTAATTACATTAAACAATTATAGAAATTACAGTGAAAGTCGTGGGTAGGTTCGAATTCGATAATTGTAAACTTGTATTTGGACCTCATAATCATATTTGAATTGATTAATGGTGAATTTAGATGAAAGTCTCATAATGTTTAAATAAGTAAATCACGTGGATTCGCGAGATGATCTGATTATGTTTTTTGACGATTTAAGGCGGTCAGAGCAATGTTAATTCACGTGATCAAGGAGGGAGCAAGGTTGGAGGTCTAGAATCATCATAAAAATAGTCGTTGGTTTTATAATTCATTATGATGATTGCACGAAATTAATTTAGGGTTTAACATGAAGTTTGGGTTCGACATGGTTCTCGTGCTCGTGTGGGGTCCGTAGTTGATCGAGCTTGATGAAATTCAGGTAGACGTTAGTTGGGAGGTTATCGAAGGTGTGGCCAGAGTTGTTGATGCTCGGGTGGTCAGAATCGCCGGCGCAACGTGATTTTAGGTGACTGTATTAGTTCCTGATGGTGATGATGGTCTCGATTTTGATCTATAGCAAAGCTGAGGGATCTGGGTGCTATGGCGAGGTGAGGGGATCATAGGTGATTGGTAGGGATCAACGACGATGATCCGATTTGACACAATCGTGTGTACATATGTACGGGTGGGAGGGGTTTGTGTATGTTGTAGTTGAAAGTGGGAAGAGGAAATTCTCAGGTTTTTATCGAGAAGATTGGTGTGTTGCTCGAGAGTGCTATCTAGTAGTTTTGAATGTATAGTAATTGTTTTAAATGATTTAAAACCAGAAAAGTTAAAAAGAAAGAAAAGAAGAAGATGAAGTTGACTGGGGACGTACTCGGGTCATGTCCCGAGAATTTTGTAAACTAACTCGAAGTTAAAGGTTTGCCTGGGTAAATTTAATAACTACAGTCTTCTATTTTTTTCAAATCGAAATGTGTTCCAGGTTTTAAGCTTCTACCAAGTATTAAGTTGAGTGTTTAACCAAGCTTAACTAATTTATTAACTACTACATTTAAACAATCAATGCTAAGTTAAGTTTTAATTTGTTAAAGGTTTGAAAGTGAAATTATTTTTGAATTCAATGATATCTTAATAAGCACAACCTTTAATTTAAGGGTTTATTATAAACTAAATAAATATGATTAAGGAGTGGATTAAGAAGAAATAAATTAACTTAAAGGTTTAAAAGAAATTGGTCAGTGGTAATTAACTCTAAATTGTTTTCAAGAATTTAATAATGTTAAGCGATTAAGACAAGTGGAATTACTTACATTAATTAAAGTTTTAGGCAATTAAAAGTTAATTAATTAAGTTAAATTAATGATAATTGTTGGATTTGAAGTCATTAAGGATGAATAATTAATTATTTAAAACTTGATTAATCAAGTGTTAAAGGTTAATTTATTTAAAGGGTAATTAATTAATGCGATTAATTTTAATAATTAATTAGATTAAATAATTTATGAAAATTAATTGTGAAGTTGTTTAAGTGAAATTACTTAATGGAAGCAATTAAGGAATTAATTACTAAGTGTCATTAATTGAGTTATTGTGTGTTGAGTTAATTAATTAAGTTTAATTTATTCAATCAATGGATGATTTAATAATAATTAATTAATGTGATAAATAAGTATGGTTTAAATGAAGATTAACTATTTAATGTAATTAAATTAAATAGCAATATTAATTAATCAAGTTAATAAAAAAAAATCTATGATTAATTAATAAATGATTTAGGGACAATTAATTATGATGATTGTAACTAAATTATATTAATTAACCAGGATTAGTAATCAATCTGATTTGAAATTATCAGATAACTAATTTATCTTCCTTATAAAAGACTATACTCTATTGAGCTGTTGTGAATTGTTTGATATCTCTTCTATGCATTGCTGTGTTGTAACGACCCAGAATTTTAATTTATTAAAATTTCAATATTTAATTAATTTTAAATATAAATAAGTGAATTTATAAGTCAAATAAATTTTTATTTGAATTATTGGATTTAATTGGATAATTAAATCGATAATTTAATATGTTAAATTATGGAAATAATTGAAATTTGGGTTAAATATGATTGAAAATGATTTGTAAAATTTTATTTTATCATATGGAAGTTAGAATGATATTTTAGAACTTTTAAAATCGAATTTAAAGTTAATTTGTGAAAATTGAATATTTTAATATTAAAATCGACTAGTGAAAATAGAAATTTTTTGAACAGTCTCAGAATTGAACGAAACCAGTTCCATTGGATCCGTAATGGTTAGTTATTACCGGATTTCAATTTTCGTGTCAATTGGAGTTATCGTTTGATCGTGGCAGCTCGAAATGCATCGATTTATTTTTAATTTAAATTTGGCGAGTTAAAATAGCCATTTTTCAAAAAGTCTCGGATTTCGACGAAACCAGTTTCATCGGATCCGTAATGTGATATTATTGTAAGGTTTCAAATTTCAAGTCGATTGGATTTACCATTTGTCCGATACAAATTAAAACGCCTAGAAAATCGCTTAAATCGGTTTAATTTAAATTGAACGTTTACAGCCATAACTCGCACAGATGTCCGAATTAGCTTCCGAAACCTATTCCATTGTGTCCGAAACGCGGGATAAACCCTAGAAACGCTGGTTACGGCGCGTAAATCGGAGTTCGGAATTTCCGGATGAATAGTGTTCGATTTTCTTCTATAAATACACCCACCCTCTTCATAATTTAGAAAAAAAAAATAAAACAAAACCTAATCTAAACCCTAGCCGCCACCCTTGCTATGAATGGCCAGAAAATAATCCACTTCATCCCTCAATCTCTCTCAATCCAGCAAGAATTAGCCAAAGTTGTTAACTACAACATTGAAGATCATGAAGAGAGCTTTCAATCCATACGGATTTGATGGGTTATGATCGATCGAAGGGGAAGCTACAGGGCCGCGTCCTCCTTGACTTGCGCACGACTTTCCATGCAGTGGGGGAGGCCGAGTTGCAGGGTATTGGGGCCGAGTGCAGTACTTGTCGAGCTCTTCGACATGGAGCTACCTGATCGACATATAGTTGTGTGTTTTGGGTGCAAAATTCAAACCCTAAATTGTTGGTGTTGGGTTCGAACGGCCTGTAGATGAATTTCGTGAGTTGGGGGAGAAGAGCACGAATGGTCACGATGGGGAGATGTTGGATCTTGCGGCCAGGAACGTGTAGGTTTGAAAATTATAAAATTTAGTTGTAAATTTGTAAATAAAAATCGTGTACAATCTTTAAAAATTCATAACTTTTTCATACGAGGTCGAAAATGCGCGAAACCAGTTGCGTTGGAATCGTATGGACGAGCACTACGCGATGGATTTGGTTTGGAGTCGTTTGGAGTTAGTGAGAATTTTGGGTAAAATTAAACGTCCGTTTAATTTTATTCGAAATAAATCGCTAAAACGGAATTTAAAATCAAGGTGAGAACTTCTCACTCAATCGAATCAGTTTCGATTTTATTTTAAATAGTTAGATTTAAAATATTTGAATGCATGTTTGAATGTTGATTGTTATCTATTGATTGTTAAAATAGACATTATACGCCGTTAGTAAGCGGATGTTATTTAATAAAAACATATACCGCGAATATTTCATAAACAGTGAAATTGGTATTATAAATAATATCAATATATATATATTGGCATATGTATATATTGCAGTTGTTGATTTCCCGCATTTTTTTGTTTAGCGGATGAGACCCTATTGCGCCGTTATTAAGCGGATAATATTTAAATCCCATATACCGCGATTATTTCGTACTGGAGCGAAATTGGTATTGTGCTAATGTTTTTGGATGCAGGAAAATAGGTTGGAGGGATCCAACTGGATTCCTCAACAGTATTTATTTGATTATGGATATTTTGATATTCGTTGATTATCATATATCAATATATGATATCGTTGTTGTCGTGATTGACTATTTGGTGTGTAGCATCATTGGACCAAATTTGGAATTTTAAAATGATTTCAAAGTGATTTTAGAAAGTATACGTTTTATAAAATAATTTTGGAATTGATCCATTTTAAATAAATAAACGTTATAATTTTTAAAGTTATAGAAATTATGATTTTTGAGAAATATAGTTAAAAACTGATTTTTGAGAATATGATGCTATTGATTTTATAAAATAGTTTAATCGAGATATTTTATAATTATTGTGAAAAGTTTAAATATAGGATTTATAAAATTTGATTATTTTATAAATCAAGAGAAAGGATGAAATTATAAAGGAAATTAAAGACGTTTTAAAGAATAATATAAATTGATTTATATTAATGGATTTATAAATTGATATTTATAAATTAAAACATTTGAATTATAAAACGAGTTTTTATAAGTGTTTGAATGAAGAGAAAATGGATTGCATATGTGAATGGGATTTATAAAATTATAAATGGTGAAGTTATAAATGAAATTTATAAATAGTAAGATTTATGAATTTTGTGAGGTTATTAAAGAATATATTTGGATAAATGAATGAATCTTATAAGTTATAAGATTTTTATATTGGGAAGTTTAAAAAGAATGATTTTTGTAAACAAAGAAATTATAAGCATTTAACTTATAAGATGAACTGTTAGTATATCATTGAGATATGGAATTGAATAGTTTAATAAAGGAATTTATAAACGTTGTTTTATAAATTCGCAAACGACTTATTTTGATAAGTAAATTGTTGAAACTTATTAATGGAGTTATATTCACATTTTTGACTGTGAATAATCCTTTGAAATAAAATGAATAGAAGTGATGAAAGTTGTTAACGTAGTATATTCACATTTTTGAATAGTGAATAATATGTTAAAGAAATTGTTTTGAATGTGATATTTGAAATTGAATTAAAACGATCTAACGATGTTTTAAAACGTGTTGAGATTCGAAACCATAGATTTCAACATTTATTGTTGAAATAGACGTTTTCGAGAAATAGAAGGAAATAGTGGACTATAACACTGTTGTTATAGTAAATGATTTCCGAAAGGAAATATTTTGTATAGTATTGGGATTTATATATCTATTTTAATTTCGAATCCCTATACTAGTGATTTTGGGTTGTCGTAACGATGTTTTACGTAACATTCGTTTTGGCCCAATAAATATGTTTAAGAGAATGATTTCCTTAAAGAATGAAATATATACTTAATTTCGATTTAAGTATATTGAATATTTTCTAAGTGTTGAAAATAAATAAAATTTGTGAATTACTTATGAATAAATAAGTATGGAAATGTTTTTCCAATGTGAAATGAAACGTTTAGAGAATTTATCTTTTTGAAGATAAATTGAAATGGATAATTGAAACATATATGCATGAATATTTTGGATTATAAATTCACTAAGGAATTTATTAAAGAAAGTGGAATTTGTTTAAAAATAAATATTGATTTATTTTTGAAGTGTGAAATTATATATCTAGTGAAGATATTTTTGGAAAATAAATAATTTGGAAAATTATTTGGAAACTGGTGATGTATGCATATCCAGTGATAGTTCAATAACCGACTATCAATATTTCCCTTTGAATGGGTAATTGATGTGATTTGTTTGAATGTGAATGCTACACTTATTTTTTTAAATAAGCGCTCACTATTCGGGTTAACCGGGAAAGGACCATGGGGTCGTATAACCCATTCCGAATATGTGATACGTCGTTGTGAATTGCATTGAAGATCGGTGTTGAAGACCCGGTATTTGCGAGAGCGATAGGATGACCTGTCGATTGTCTCTGCACTGAGTTGCAGCGGTATAGAGACTCCCTAAGTGATGGGAAATCCGATCAGGATTGTGAATATCCGGATTGCAAGGACTTCTTTGTAAGTGCCTTCGGTTTTGTTCGAGCCCGGAACAGACTTGTATGGATTGTATGTCTGACATTACAAGTTGAGATATAAAGCCGATTTCTTTCAAATATATTTCTGTTGGTGGCGAAGAATTTATTCTTTATCTTAACACCCTTCTCTGAGACGTACGAGCTTAGAGGTTATGTAGTTGAATGTTATCAGCGATATATTCCCAATTTGGTAATGTGACATGCTGAGTGTTGCTGTAAATGATCATTGTGTTGATTATTGTGATAGGATCGTTTATTTGATCGTCTATCTTGGTGATCATTGTGTTGATCATTTGTTGACCCAAAGCATGGCTTTTGTATAAAGTATGTTTTTGTGGACGTGACTTCGTCGAACCTCACACCCCGGAAATGGTCAAAACAGGAAAGATGCGGCAAGGTTATGAGGGGTAGCTCCCTTTAGGGTATGTACATTTCCTTCTGGATAGAGGTTGTATCATGGTATGGAGCCCAGATATTTAACCTATGTGGTTACTACGAATTTATTACTTTGTGGTTGTTGGTTTTCGGGATCCCGTGAGAAAGGTCGTTTACGATCGGGGAATGGCGTGCTCGTGTCAGTAGTTACCCAGTTAGGGGTAACCCGGCCTTGTGTTGGCAGAGTTCCGGTTTGGTTCTCGGGGATGTCTTTCCAGAGGCATTCTCATGTGGCAATGGGAAGTTCCTTGGCCTGACCATTTGTTGGAAATCCAAAGGAACAATACGAAACTTGTACGGTTTTAGTTGTAGAACCTGCTTCCTCAGGAGGTAGCTATAGTAGGCATAATATAATGGTACCTATGCTGGCTAATATTTATATTCGACTTTCGAAATGAATTTTATACACTATGCACTAATAATAATATCAAATGTTCTTTTTAAATGCGTATCAAGCATGTTTGGCTATCATAAGGAGAAATCTTCTCCAAGTCTGCGTTTGCATTGTGTGTGTGGCAGGAGGTCTTATGGTAGTCTCATTTTTAAAAGCATTGCGAATTGAATTTAAAAATATTCCTCTATTTTGATTTTAAAGATAAATAAACTGTTTTGATTTCTCACACCAGTCACATGACTGACTCCGAGTTTATTGTTTTCCTTCCTAAACTCTGGGTGCCCACCAATTTTCACACGGGCAGTCAAGAGTAAGGTTTATCAGGATATTCTGTATATTCTGGAGTTGCTGGAGGCAAGCTGGATGGCATGGCGTATTACTACTATATAGTATTTCTTTTTCCGCTGCACTATTTGTTGTTGTTGTTGTATACTCTGATGATATGATGTAATGAAATGTAATGTAATGTAATAACTGATATAGTTCTTTGTTTAAAGATTATTCATTTATTATTATATGTTGTTCCGCTGCGAATTGTGAGATTCTGATGTTGTTTTCTTTCTGTTTCTGTTCTATTTTCTATCTCTTCTCTATTCTCTTTTCCTTCTATTTTAAAATTTTCTATCTTCTGTTTTCTCTCCTCCCTATTTTCTATCTTTTTCTCTTCTCTTTTTCTTTTCTTCTTTCTTAAACCCATAACATTTCGGTTTTTCGGCAACGAAAAATCGCGATCGTTACATTTGGTATCAGAGCCTATGGTTAAGCGACAACCATGGTTCTGTTGGGTATTACTCATTAGAGATAGAGTCAGTAGTACTCTAGAATGAGTTTGAGTGTAATAATAGCTATGAGAGCGTATTTGTTAGTGAATATAAAATTGTTTTATATTGTGATGATTGGTTTGTTGAGTGGTATATAGATTCTGGTTAATACGAGTAATTAACGTTGTTGATAGGGATGTCTAAACACTTGAATAAAACAATTTGACACAGTATTGATGTTTAAATTGGGTAAATGAAATAATTTTACTTGATTATATTTTGTATATAAAAAAAATAATTTTTCAGAATTATTAATGTGTATATAAGTTGATTGTTTAGTTGTTTGAATAATCTAAATAAAAGAATAATTGTATAAGCAAAAAAAATTTATAAGAATTGAATTATAATTAAAGTGATTTACAATTGTGAAATAAACTTATATATATAAGAAGTGAAACTATATGAATATATTTATGAATATGAGTAGTAAATAAAAATGAATTTAAAGTTAAATGGAAGTATAACTTAAGAGTTGTTAAATTAAGTTGATATGGAATAATGAATATAAGTGTTAATTCATTAAAATCTAATGTTATTGGAAATTGAATGCAAATCAATTTAATTAAACAAATTGATAAGCAAAGGAATTTGGTTGTAATTAATATACATTGATTGTTATATAATTGTTAGTTGATTGTATATGAATTCGTTAAGAGTTAATGAAATTGAGTGTTGCTTTTACTTCATTTGATATGTTGACATGTATAGTTAGTATGTTGCTATATGTTGTATATCGATACTATTATCTATATGCATGATTCTCATGTTGTTTGTTGAGTAATTAGTAGGTGCGGATCGCGTTTGCTTCGCATTTGGAGCTCGCTTTCGCGCTATATTAGCCGTATATGCTTGCTAATAAAATATAAGGTACATATCTCGGATTAAATATCGTACTTTTACACTTTTTTCCCTTCGGGATGCCTCATTACTTGATGAGATGTATATTTGTGATATATATACTGTCATTTTTTTTTCGGATCGAGCCGCGCAAAGGAGACTATGGCGAATTTTTCCGAAAATTTAAGGCGTTAGAAAAAATTTGAGAAAATCTGAAATTTTTTGAAAACTTTAACTTTGATTTGGGAGTTGAAAGTTAAGCAATAGTAGTTGTTTTTGAAAAGATAACTAAGTATGATTTGAAAACTTAGTAAGTTATTGTAAGAAGTTTAATTATGAATTTTTGGAAAGTTAATAAATTCTATAACTTTTCTTACTTATAATTTCGAGGACGAAATTCTTTTAAGGGGGGAAGATTGTAACGACCCAGAATTTTAATTTATTAAAATTTCAATATTTAATTAATTTTAAATATAAATAAGTGAATTTATAAGTCAAATAAATTTTTATTTGAATTATTGGATTTAATTGGATAATTAAATCGATAATTAAATATGTTAAATTATGGAAATAATTGAAATTTGGGTTAAATATGATTGAAAATGATTTGTAAAATTTTATTTTATCATATGGAAGTTAGAACGATATTTTAGAACTTTTAAAATCGAATTTAAAGTAAATTTGTGAAAATTGAATATTTTAATATTAAAATCGACTAGTGAAAATAGTAAATTTTTGAACAGTCTCAGAATTGAACGAAACCAGTTCCATTGGATCCGTAATGGTTAGTTATTACCGGATTTCAATTTTCGTGTCAATTGGAGTTATCGTTTGATCGTGGCAGCTCGAAACGCATCGATTTATTTTTAATTTAAATTTGGCGAGTTAAAATAGCCATTTTTCAAAAAGTCTCGGATTTCGATGAAACCAGTTTCATCGGATCCGTAATGTGATATTATTGTAAGGTTTCAAATTTCAAGTCGATTGGATTTACCGTTTGTCCGATACAAATTAAAACGCCTAGAAAATCGCTTAAATCGGTTTAATTTAAATTGAACGTTTACAGCCATAACTCGCACAGATGTCCGAATTAGCTTCCGAAACCTGTTCCATTGTGTCCGGAACGCGGGATAAACCCTAGAAACGCTGGTTACGGCGCGTAAATCGGAGTTCGGAATTTCCGGATGAATAGTGTTCGATTTTCTTCTATAAATACACCCACCCTCTTCATAATTTAGAAAAAAAAAATAAAACAAAACCTAGTCTAAACCCTAGCCGCCACCCTTGCTATGAATGGCCAGAAAATAATCCACTTCATCCCTCAATCTCTCTCAATCCAGCAAGAATTAGCCAAAGTTGTTAACTACAACATTGAAGATCATGAAGAGAGCTTTCAATCCATACGGATTTGATGGGTTATGGTCGATCGAAGGGGAAGCTACAGGGCCGCGTCCTCCTTGACTTGCGCACGACTTTCCATGCTGTGGGGGAGGCCAAGTTGCAGGGCATTGGGGCCGAGTGCAGACTTGTCGAGCTCTTCGACATGGAGCTACCTGATCGACATATAGTTGTGTGTTTTGGGTGCAAAATTCAAACCCTAAATTGTTGGTGTTGGGTTCGAACGGCCTGTAGATGAATTTCGTGAGTTGGGGGAGAAGAGCACGAATGGTCACGATGGGGAGATGTTGGATCTTGCGGCCAGGAACGTGTAGGTTTGAAAATTATAAAATTTAGTTGTAAATTTGTAAATAAAAATCGTGTACAATCTTTAAAAATTCATAACTTTTTCATACGAGGTCGAAAATGCGCGAAACCAGTTGCGTTGGAATCGTATGGACGAGCACTACGCGATGGAGTTGGTTTGGAGTAGTTTGGAGTTAGTGAGAATTTTGGGTAAAATTAAACGTCCGTTTAATTTTATTCGAAATAAATCGCTAAAACGGAATTTAAAATCAAGGTGAGAACTTCTCACTCAATCGAATCAGTTTCGATTTTATTTTAAATAGTTAGATTTAAAATATTTGAATGCATGTTTGAATGTTGATTGTTATCTATTGATTGTTAAAATAGACATTATACGCCGTTAGTAAGCGGATGTTATTTAATAAAAACATATACCGCGAATATTTCATAAACAGTGAAATTGGTATTATAAATAATATCAATATATATATATTGGCATATGTATATATTGCAGTTGTTGATTTCCCGCATTTTTTTGTTTAGCGGATGAGACCCTATTGCGCCGTTATTAAGCAGATAATATTTAAATCCCATATACCGCGATAATTTCGTACTGGAGCGAAATTGGTATTGTGCTAATGTTTTTGGATGCAGGAAAACAGGTTGGAGGGATCCAACTGGATTCCTCAACAGTATTTATTTGATTATGGATATTTTGATATTCGTTGATTATCATATATCGATATATGATATCGTTGTTGTCGTGATTGACTATTTGGTGTGTAGCATCATTGGACCAAATTTGGAATTTTAAAATGATTTCAAAGTGATTTTAGAAAGTATAAGTTTTATAAAATAATTTTGGAATTGATCCATTTTAAATAAATAAACGTTATAATTTTTAAAGTTATAGAAATTATGATTTTTGAGAAATATAGTTAAAAACTGATTTTTGAGAATATGATGCTATTGATTTTATAAAATAGTTTAATCGAGATATTTTATAATTATTGTGAAAAGTTTAAATATAGGATTTATAAAATTTGATTATTTTATAAATCAAGAGAAAGGATGAAATTATAAAGGAAATTAAAGACGTTTTAAAGAATAATATAAATTGATTTATATTAAAGGATTTATAAATTGATATTTATAAATTAAAACATTTGAATTATAAAACGAGTTTTTATAAGTGTTTGAATGAAGAGAAAATGGATTGCATATGTGAATGGGATTTATAAAATTATAAATGGTGAAGTTATAAATGAAATTTATAAATAGTAAGATTTATGAATTTTGTGAGGTTATTAAAGAATATATTTGGATAAATGAATGAATCTTATAAGTTATAAGATTTTTATATTGGGAAGTTTAAAAAGAATGATTTTTGTAAACAAAGAAATTATAAGCATTTAACTTATAAGATGAACTGTTAGTATATCATTGAGATATTGGATTGAATAGTTTAATAAAGGAATTTATAAACGTTGTTTTATAAATTCGCAAACGACTTATTTTGATAAGTAAATTTTTGAAACTTATTAATGGAGTTATATTCACATTTTTGACTGTGAATAATCCTTTGAAATAAAATGAATAGAAGTGATGAAAGTTGTTAACGTAGTATATTCACATTTTTGAATAGTGAATAATATGTTAAAGAAATTGTTTTGAATGTGATATTTGAAATTGAATTAAAACGATCTAACGATGTTTTAAAACGTGTTGAGATTCGAAACCATAGATTTCAACATTTATTGTTGAAATAGACGTTTTCGAGAAATAGAAGGAAATAGTGGACTATAACACTGTTGTTATAGTAAATGATTTCCGAAAGGAAATATTTTGTATAGTATTGGGATTTATATATCTATTTTAATTTCGAATCCCTATACTAGTGATTTTGGGTTGTCGTAACGATGTTTTACGTAACATTCGTTTTGGCCCAATAAATATGTTTAAGAGAATGATTTCCTTAAAGAATGAAATATATACTTAATTTCGATTTAAGTATATTGAATATTTTCTAAGTGTTGAAAATAAATAAAATTTGTGAATTACTTATGAATAAATAAGTATGGAAATGTTTTTCCAATGTGAAATGAAACGTTTAGAGAATTTATCTTTTTGAAGATAAATTGAAATGGATAATTGAAACATATATGCATGAATATTTTGGATTATAAATTCACTAAGGAATTTATTAAAGAAAGTGGAATTTGTTTAAAAATAAATATTGATTTATTTTTGAAGTGTGAAATTATATATCTAGTGAAGATATTTTTGGAAAATAAATAATTTGGAAAATTATTTGGAAACTGGTGATGTGTGCATATCCAGTGATAGTTCAATAACCGACTATCAATATTTCCCTTTGAATGGGTAATTGATGTGATTTGTTTGAATGTGAATGCTACACTTATTTTTTTAAATAAGCGCTCACTATTCGGGTTAACCGGGAAAGGACCATGGGGTCGTATAACCCATTCCGAATATGTGATACGTCGTTGTGAATTACATTGAAGATCGGTGTTGAAGACCCGGTATTTGCGAGAGCGATAGGATGACCTGTCGATTGTCTCTGCACTGAGTTGCAGCGGTATAGAGACTCCCTAAGTGATGGGAAATCCGATCAGGATTGTGAATATCCGGATTGCAAGGACTTCTTTGTAAGTGCCTACGGTTTTGTTCGAGCCCGGAACAGACTTGTATGGATTGTATGTCTGACATTACAAGTTGAGATATAAAGTCGATTTCTTTCAAATATATTTCTGTTGGTGGCGAAGAATTTATTCTTTATCTTAACACCCTTCTCTGAGAGGTACGAGCTTAGAGGTTATGTAGTTGAATGTTATCAGCGATATATTCCCAATTTGGTAATGTGACATGCTGAGTGTTGCTGTAAATGATCATTGTGTTGATTATTGTGATAGGATCGTTTATTTGATCGTCTATCTTGGTGATCATTATGTTGATCATTTGTTGACCCAAAGCATGGCTTTTGTATAAAGTATGTTTTTGTGGACGTGACTTCGTCGAACCTCACACCCCGGAAATGGTCAAAACAGGAAAGATGCGGCAAGGTTATGAGGGGTAGCTCCCTTTAGGGTATGTACATTTCCTTCTGGATAGAGGTTGTATCATGGTATGGAGCCCAGATATTTAACCTATGTGGTTACTACGAATTTATTACTTAGTGGTTGTTGGTTTTCGGGATCCCGTGAGAAAGGTCGTTTACGATCGGGGAATGGCGTGCTCGTGTCAGTAGTTACCCAGTTAGGGGTAACCCGGCCTTGTGTTGGCAGAGTTCCGGTTTGGTTCTCGGGGATGTCTTTCCAGAGGCATTCTCATGTGGCAATGGGAAGTTCCTTGGCCTGACCATTTGTTGGAAATCCAAAGGAACAATACGAAACTTGTACGGTTTTAGTTGTAGAACCTGCTTCCTCAGGAGGTAGCTATAGTAGGCATAATATAATGGTACCTATGCTGGCTAATATTTATATTCGACTTTCGAAATGAATTTTATACACTATGCACTAATAATAATATCAAATGTTCTTTTTAAATGCGTATCAAGCATGTTTGGCTATCATAAGGAGAAATCTTCTCCAAATCTGCGTTTGCATTGTGTGTGTGGCAGGAGGTCTTATGGTAGTATCATTTTTAAAAGCATTGCGAATTGAATTTAAAAATATTCCTCTATTTTGATTTTAAAGATAAATAAACTGTTTTGAGTTCTCACACCAGTCACATGACTGACTCGGAGTTTATTGTTTTCCTTCCTAAACTCTGGGTGCCCACCAATTTTCACACGGGCAGTCAAGAGTAAGGTTTATCAGGATATTCTGGATATTCTGGAGTTGCTGGAGGCAAGCTGGATGGCATGGCGTATTACTACTATATAGTATTTCCTTTTCCGCTGCACTATTTGTTGTTGTTGTTGTATACTCTGATGATATGATGTAATGAAATGTAATGTAATGTAATAACTGATATAGTTCTTTGTTTAAAGATTATTCATTTATTATTATATGTTGTTCCGCTGCGAATTGTGAGATTCTGATGTTGTTTTCTTTCTGTTTCTGTTCTATTTTCTATCTCTTCTCTATTCTCTTTTCCTTCTATTTTAAAATTTTCTATCTTCTGTTTTCTCTCCTCCCTATTTTCTATCTTTTTCTCTTCTCTTTTTCTTTTCTTCTTTCTTAAACCCATAACATTTCGGTTTTTCGGCAACGAAAAATCGTGATCGTTACATGTGTGATGGATTGGTATATTTGATATGAAATTGTAATGCTATGAGATATGAATTGCTTGGTGCTGAATTGTAATATTTGCGAATTGTTTCTGTGTAGATATGAAAACCTTGGCCCGTAAAACGGTATTTGAAATTCGATGCGACAGGGAGTCGGATTCCAGTTGATTATCCGAAACCCACATCGAATCATATTAGTAAATCCTTGTTATTGATAAATTTACCTTATCTATGAATCTGTGAATGAAGATAAGCGTTATAGCTTATACCACTTATCGATATTACTGCACTTTAATCTATGATGTGATGATTGTTGTTGCACTATTGTGTGTATAACCCTGGACCACACCTATACACACACAAATATGGATTGCACGTGGAAATCGGTTAAGTCACAGATTTAAAAAAAATAGTTTTGAATTTGAATTTTTAATTCAAATGGTTTTGGAAATGGATTGGGTTTAAAGTGATAAACATTTGAAAAAAATGTTTTAAAAGAAAGTCATTTTGAATAACAAAAGAAAGATTGAAATTTAAATCATTTGACTGAAAATTTGAATTCAATATCAGAAATTGAAATCTAAATTTGTATTTATGACTTAAAAAGTTATACAAACTATGATTTCAAATTTGAAATTGAATGGTTTTGAAGGTTATAATTGAATCTTTGTGAAAGATAGTTGAACCCTATTTTGAAATTGAAAAGGATTTTTAAATGGTGTATCTTTTACATATAAAAGTTTGTAACGGGAATTATTTTGAAAGCTATGAAATGTGTCTTTGATTTAAAGACTGGATAAGTTAAAACCAATTTGAAAAGGAATTGTTTTGAAAGGTTACAAATGAATCTTTGCCAAAGATTGGTGAATCTTGTTTTAAATTGAAAGGAGTCTTTAGAGTGAATCTTTTGTTTAAAAGATTTAAATGTGGAAATTGTTTAAAACATTGAGGGTTTTTGAAATGAATCTTTTTGTTTAAAAAGAATTGTAAATGGTAATTTGTTTAAACCATTTGAAAGAAAAGTTTTGGATTTTAAGTTGTGACTTAATTGAAATCCCATTATCCATATGATTTTAAATATTGCGCTCATTATTCGGTTTAGCCGGAGAGGACCTTTGTGTCATATAACCCATTCCGAATAATGATACGACGCATATGGATAGCATTTGAAGACCGGTGATGAAGACCGGATATTTTTCGAAAATGAAAGGATAACCCGTCGAATGTCTCTGCACAGACTGGTCCCCGGTATAGATATTTGATCACCCATTGAGATGGGGAGTCTGGACGTAATTAGGGATTATCCGTGTTTTGAAGGGCTTCTTCAGAAGTGCCTTCGGTTCTGTCCGAACCTGGAACAGACTTGTATGGATGTGCCTCTGACATTACACTTTGAGATGTAAAACCGGTTTCTATCAAATACATTTCTGTTTGGTGGCGGAGATTTATTCTCTTAGCTTAACACCCTTCTCTGAGACATACGAGCTCAGAGGTTATGTAGTTGATGGTTACTAGTGATACATTCCCAATTTGGTAATGTGGCATACGAAGTGCCACTGATCATTTGTTGATCAAAGCATAGCTTTGTGGATGAGACTTCGTCCAACCTCATAACCCGGAATGATCCAAACAGGAAGAATGCAGCAAGATTTCAGGGGTAGCGCCCCTAGGGTATGACCATTCCTTCTGGAAAAAGGTAGTATCATGGTATGGAGCCCAGATACTTACTCGTGTGGACACTGTAGTATATTCATTACCGTGTGATGTTGTTGGAGGGGCCTCCGATAAAGGTCCCAAAGGACCGGGGGCGGCATATCTTAGGTTTTATTCCTCGGGAAGGGGGTAGCCGACCTTGTGTTGGCAGAGAACGATGGATGGTTGTCGGGCCGTCCCTCCAGAGGCGTACCCATGTGGCAATGGGAAGTTCCTTGGCCTTACCATTTGTTGGAAATCCAATCATCCAACACGTGCCCAGTACGGTTTTTGTTGTATAACCTGCCATTCATTTATGGTGGTCACCATTGTTTGGATGGTAGCTATAATAGGCATAATACGAAATGTCTATGCTGGCTAAGATTAATATTATACTTTCGAAATGTTTTCCACTGTGCACTTATAATAATAATATCAAATAATTTCTCGTATCAACCATTCTTGACTGTCATAAGGAGAAATCTCCTCCAAGTCTGCGTTTGCAGTGTGTGTTGCGGGAGGCCTTATGGTAGTTTCATTTTCCAAAAAGCATTGTGGATTTCAAATTTAGAATCTTTTGTTTGTTTAAAAGATAAAACTATTTTTGTTTGCTCATACCAGTCCCATGACTGACCCGGAGTTTATTGTTCCCTTCCTAAACTGTGGTTGCCCACAATTTTGCACACGGGTAGTCTAAGGTTGAGTTTTTCCGATAGTAGATATAGATATCGATTCGATAGCTTTCAGCTTCCCCTTTGGTATTCTTTGGAGATCTTGGATATTAGAGTCTTCGGATTCATGGACCAGTCTTGCTTAGCTTGGTGAAGCGAGATGGTGGTTCGAGCTTGTGATTTTGGAGTTGGCTTTGGAGCATTGGATTTGAGTTGCAGTTGCTGTTTGGAGTTTTGGTTCCGCTGCTAGTTCATTTTGTTTTTCTGCTGTTGTTTATTGTCTCTGATATTCTGTATCATATTGTATCAGTGTTGTTCCATACTTGGATATTGTATTCATTAGAATTGTATATGATATTCATTTCTTTTTCTTCCGCTGTGTTGTTATACTTAATTGTGTTATAAGCTCCGGCGAACTAGATTTGACGTTTGGATCTGCGGCATTTGAATAAGAGTGCTGTATTCGGTGCCGATTTTCGAAGGTCGAGTCAGGGTCGTTACAACTAATCCATCACCAGAAGAAAGTCCGACTTTCCAAAAACCCGAGATCATCTGAATTTTCCAAAAACCCCAAAAACAATGCAACCCCGACATGCACTTCAATTCAATTTTAAAGATTAAGGTTTAGATCTTAAAAATCCTATTTTTGAATCAGTATTCCATTTATAACCCTAAATAAAAGAATTACAGTGCTCGAATTTTTCATAAAAACTTAAACTTTCCTGTTGTTCTTGTTTCAAGAGAAAATTACAACTTGTTTTGGCTTAAATAAAATTTTAAAGCTTTCTTTATAATCAATCAAACAGATATTATTTGGATCCTGAATCCTAACATGAACTTGTTTAAGAGAAAAATGGATTTTTATCAAAATCCTTGCTTCTAAAACCAGGTATAGGCAAGCAGATTCACAGCACATAAAATCTATATACATACAATCATTCATATATATATATATATATATATATACAGCAATGCATTTAAAATTATACACACAAACATACTAATCAACATGCAACCAGATATACATACACAAGGCATACTTATTCCAGCCATCAATCAAGCAACAGAGTATACTTAAGTTTTATTTTAAAAAAAAGAAGTTACTCACCTGATATTTTTGAAAGACAGAGCACTAAATTTCCAAAAAAGCTTTTTCTCCTTTGATTTTGATTAAGAAACTTGAATTGCTTTTACTTCCTGATTATAAACTGAGTAGCTGTTGATTTAAACTTGAGTTGCTTTGCATTTAGATTTGCATGCAGGCTTTTTGAAACTTTGTTGAAGACATAAGACTTGATTTTGAACTTCCTGCAGGCCTGATTCCAGATTCATTTTTCTTAAACTTGAATTACAGATTCCACTTTATTACCAGGTTAAAAGATGCATGCAGAGTTTACTTGCTTGTTGATTTAAACTTGCATTACAGATTTCAGGCTTAAAGAATGCAGGAAATAAGGAATTACAGGTTTGATTTGCTTTAGTTTCTAGTTTGAGGAGAAAACTTTCAGATATGAACATGATTTTATTTTTTGTTTTAGAGAGTTTTGGAACAAATTTGTTGTAGCTGAAATCATATTTTCTTAACTTCGAAAGAAAATGAAGATTAGAAAAGGAAAGATTGAAGAAAACATGTTTATATAAGTGTAATTGATTTATTTAAAACCTAAAGAAAAATTAAAAATAAAAGGGACACTTGTAAAAAAAACTAACATTTGTCAACTTTTCAATTGATTTATTAACACATGTCTTTATATCACTTACTATATTAACATGTGTCTTAAGAATTATTTTATTTGTTTTTATTTAATTTTTTTTGGCAAGGCGTTTTTATTTAATTTAAAAGTAAATAAAACCTTTTTCTTCTTTATTTATTAAACACACACACACATATATATAAATTATTTTCATAAATAAATGTATATGCATTAACTTTTAAAGAAAATGAAATGAAACAAATTATATAAAAAATTTGAAAGCTTACTTATATAATTAAGATATGTTTACCCTTTTGAAATTTCGAAATTAAATCAAATCCAAATTCTATTCATACATTTAAAAATCCAATTTAAAACTAATTCATATTAACATATTTAATTTAACAATAATAATATTGTCTTTTAAAATCTATCTATATTTATACATTTATTTTTATTTGAAAATAACATATTTATTAATTTAAATAATTTATAAGGGAAATTATGAATTACTTATCACTAATCTATCTTATTTAAATGCACTAATGTTTTAATATATAAATGGTATTTTAAATTCTCATGTATAATTCCAAATTATATTTATTAAGCTATATTCAAAAAGAAAAGAAAATAAACTTTTCTTTACCTTATTAAAATTTAATCTATGCTTAAAATATATTTAAACAATTTAAAACATTTTCTTTAAGTATCTTAAAACCAAATAGTTATTTATTAAATAGTTTTGAATAGTTATTTATCAAATAGAATAGTAAATTTCCAAATTATTCAAAATGAATATTAGAATTTAACAACAAGATTTTTGTTTGTTTATTAAACTTCAAATCAAAACTTATCTATCTACAATATATATATATATATATATATATATATATATATATATATATATATTATAAATAGAAAGCAATTTATTAGGTTTTTAAAAGATAAAATTCACTAATTAAACATTTGTTTAATTGGATTACTAAATCAAGTTAATTTTTATTAACAGAATTTATCAAATCAATGTAATTTTAAATACAGATTATTAAATTGATATTGCCAAAACTTCTGGGATATCACAAACACGTTCTCTTTGCATAAGAACGACACCCAAATCAACGTGACTAGCATCGGTATGAACAATAAAATCTTGGTTTCCTTCGGGAATCACAAGAATAGGAGCATCGAAAAGGAGTTGTTTTAATTTCTGGAAAGAAGCTTCACATTTGTCCGACCACATGTATTTAACTCCCTTCTTTGTCAAAGTAGTAAGAGGCACGGAAATTTTGGAAAAGTATTTTATGAAACGACGATAATAACCTGCCAATCCTAGAAAACTACGGAACTCCGTCACACTCTCCGGTCTCTTCCAATGTTGAATCGCTTCAATCTTTGAAGGATCTACGGAAATTCTGGATTCGGAAATGATATGACCGAGAAACTTCACCCGAGATTGCCAAAAGTGGCATTTAGAAAATTTTGCTTTCAATTGATTGCTCCTGAGAGTTTCCAACACAATCTGAAGATGCTTTTCATGCTCCTCCTCGTTTTTAGAATACACAAGAATATCATCAATAAAGATGAGAAAAAATCGATCGAGGAAGTCTTTGAAAACTCTATTCATAAGGTCAACGAAATAAGTCAGAGCATTCATTAAACCAAATGGCATAACAAGCCATTCATAAGATCCATAACGAGTACGGAACGATGCCAAAGGAATGCTATCCTCTGCAATACGAAGCTGATGAAAACCGGTAGCCAAGTCCAATTGTGAAAAGACCCTAGCACTACTAAGTTGGTCAAATAAATCATCAATCCGAGGTAAAGGATATTTATTCTTGATAGTAAGATCATTAAGTTAGCGGTAGTCAACGCAAAGCATAAGAGCACCATCGGATTTCTTCACAAAATAGCCGAAGCTCCCCAAGGAGAGGAACTAGAGCGAATAAATTGCTTCGTCTCCATTTTGGATAATTGTTTGCGCATCTCCTCATTTTCCTTATTAGACATGCGATAAGGAGGATGAGTAATAGGTAAAGCTCCAGGAATTAGATTAATTCTGAATTCAATTGCTCGCTTAGGTGGTAATCCTAAAACGGGCTCAAATATATCGGAAAATTCATGAACAACGTAAATAAGAGAAATGACATCTTCCCCAACATCATTATCGTCATCATGAGGATTTAAAGAATATAAAGATGCAACCAAGTTGGAATCCGAATCTTTAAGATCTATAGAAATCTAATTAACAGATTGTGGATGTCGAAGATAAATAGTCCGCACAGGATATAGGATATGAGCCTCATAACGGTTAAGCCAATCCATTCCAAAATCATTCCAAAGCCTAAGTAGAGCATTACATGCAAATCGGCTCGGAAAGAAAAATCGCACAAAATGATCTCGACATCTTTACAAAGCAAACTAATTGTTGCGGATCCACCAACCGGATTCGTAGTTCTCAAAGAAGTTATTAAAGCAACAACACTCAAAGAAAAAATATCAACAAGTTCTTTTGATATAAAAGAATGGGACTGTAACGACCCAGAATTTTTGTAATTTAAAAATTATATATTTTAATTTATTTTAAATATTAATAAGTGGAATTTATAAGTCAAATAATTTTTATATCGAATATCTGGATTTAATTGAATAATTTAATCGACAAATTAATAGTGGAAATTATAGAAATAATTGTAAATTGGGTTAAATATGATTAAAATTGGTTTGTAAAATTTTATTTAATCATGTTGGAGTTAGAAAGATGTTTGAGAACTTTTAAAATCGAATTTAAAGTTGATTTGTGAAAATTGAATATTTTAATATTTAAATTGACGAGTTTAAATAGCCATTTTCCAAATAGTCTCGGATTTCGATGAAACCAGTTTCATCGGATCTGTAATGTCATATTATTGCATGGTTTCAAATTTCGTGTCAATCAGATTTACCGTTTGTCCGGGGCAAGCCAAAACGCACAGAAAATTGATTAACCAATTTAATTCTAAATCGATCGTTTATTGCCATATCTCGCACATACGATCGAATTAGCTTCCGAAACTTGTACCATTGTGTCCGGAACACGGGATAAACCCTAGATACGCCAGTCACCGCACGTAAATCGGAGTTTGAAAAATCCGAAATGAATAGTGTTTTTCGATAATTATCTATAAAAAGAAGCCTCACTATCACAAACTTGCAAAACCCTAGGTCAAGAGTGCAGCCGCCACTTTCATATTCTATGGCCGAAAATCAATCTTCTTTCCTCCTCAAAATCTCCAAATCCACTCATCAATTCGAGAAGTTGTCAACTAGAAAAACGTAGAGGGCAGTGAGTTCTATACAATCAACGGTCAAGATCGTAAAATTCGAAGCGGATCAACGACAATCTGGCCTTGAAGCGCTGCCGTTTGAACTCATTTTTAGGGGGGATGAGGGGGCCGAGTTCAACACCCTTGCAGGTGTGGATAGCTCGCATGATGGTCTTCAGCGTGGTGGTCGAATGATGAAGTTTTGAGCGATGTAGATGGCGCGATATCAAACCCTAAATGGTGATGTTGGGTTCGGTTTCAACGTTTATGACCTGGAGAAGATGATACATGGTGCGGCCACGATCTCCTGTTTGAAAACAACGGCCGTGATTGCAGGTTGAAGAATATTAAGTAAAAAGTTGATATTATTATAATATTGAAATCGTATAAACGTTGTAAAATCATATCTTTTTGATACGAGATCGAAAAATTACGAAACCAGTTGCGTTGGCTTCGTTTTGTCGAGCACTACGCTATGGAACTGGAATGGAGTCTTTTGGAGATAGTTTGAATTTCCTGTAAAATTAAACGTACGTTTAATTTAATTCGAAATAAAACGCTGGAACGGAATTAAAATCAAGGTGAGAACTTCTCACTCAATCGAATAGTTTCGATTTTAATTTTAAATAGTTAGATTTAAATTTTTTGATTGTATGCCTGAATGATAAATTATTATCTGTTGATTGTTGAATTATACGCCATCAGTAAGCGGAGGTTATTTATTAAAAACATATACCGCAAATATTTCACCGTATAGTGAAATTGGTATTATTTATGTACTTGGAGTAGATTTCCCGCATTATATAGCGGATGAGTCCCTATTGCGCCGTCTATTAAGCGGATAATATTTTATAAATCCCATATACGCGATATTCCGCTTTGAACAGAATTGGTATTGTGCTAATGTTTGTGGATGCAGGGAAACAGGTTGGAGGGATCCAACTGGATTCCTCACCAGTATTTATTTGATTACAGATATTTTGATGTTTGTTGATTATCATATGATGATATATGATGTTTATTGTCATGATTGACTATTGGGTGCTATTGCATCATCAGATCCATTTTTAAAGTTTAAAAATAATGATTTTGATTTTAAAGGGATTTTTAAAATGATTTTTCAAAGTATACGTTTTATTAAAATTTTGAATTGATACAATTTAAATAATTAAAACGTTATAAATTTTTATGTTATAAAAATTAAGATTTTTGTGAAATATAACCAAAAGGTGATTTTTAAAATAAATAGATTTATAAAATAGTTCAAATTTGTTTTTTGAATTATTATAAAGGATGTATATAAAAGATTTTTAACATTGATATTTATAATAAAAAATATATGTATATAAAATATTGGAATTATAAAACGAGTTTATTAAGTGTTAAAATGAAGTATAAAATGGATTTCATTTAAAAATTATAGATTTATAAATTGTGAAGATTTTTAAATGAATAGATGTTGTAAAATAAAAGATTTATAAGTAATTAACTTATAAACTGGATTTTGGGCATTTAAATGGGATATTAATAGAAATTGTTAATAAAGGAGATTTATAAATCGAAGTTTATAAATAGAAATGGAATTTATAGACATTGTTTATAAATAAAATCAATGGAATTGGATAAATTGAATATAGAATTTATTAAAAGAAGTATATTCGCGATTTTGGATAGCGAACTATTCTTTATATAAAATATGTAGAAATGTTGAAATTTGGTTAGTGAAGTATATTCACGATTTTGGACAGTGAATATATTATTAAATAAAATGGTTATGTTTGGGAAAGCTATATTATGAAATGAAGTTAATTATTTTAAAAAGATGTTTTAAAATGTATTATGAATCGAATACATAGATTTCAACATTCATTGTTGGAATAGATGTTTTCGAGAAATATGGAAATGGTGGACTATAACAATGTTGTTATAGTAAATGATTTCCGAAAGGAAATGTTTTGTACAGTATTGGGATTTATATATCTATTTTAATTTCATATCCCTATACTAGTGATTTTGGGTCGCCGTAACGATGTTTTACGCAACATTTGTTTTGGCCCAAATAAATAAGTTTAAGAGAATGATTTCCTTAAAGAATGAAATATATACTTAATTTCGATTTAAGTATATTGAATATTTTCCAAGTGTTGAAAATAAATAGATTTGTGAATTAATTATTATTAAATAAGTATGGAAATGTTTTCCAATATGAAGTGAATGTTTTGATATTTTATCTTGTAAAGATAAATTGAAAATGAATATTAGAAGTCGATTTGAAAATCGTATATTCATAGATATTTTGGAAATGTAAATTCACTATGGAATTTATAAAAGGGAAGGGAAATTTGTTTAAACATAAACGTTGATTTATTTTTCAAGTGTGGGAATTAATTTGCGGATTTGGAACGTAAATATAAAGTAAATCGTTAAGGATTTATTTAATTGGTCTAAATGAACCATGTTGAAATGAAGGAATTTCCTCGTAAGGAAAATGTTTGAATTTTGTTTTCAAAAGTAGTAAAGGTGAAAAGTGATTTGAAAATTTGTATCTAATGGTTAAGTGTGGAAAATTATATATCTTGTAAAGATATTTTAGGGAAAATAAATAATTTGAAAAATTATTTGGAATCCGATGATGTTGAGCATCTCTATTGATAGTTAAATAACCGACTATCAATATTTACCTTTAAATAGGTATTTGTTGTGATTTGCTTGAATTTGAATGCCACACTTATTTTTAAATAAGCGCTCACTATTCGGGTTAGCGGGAAAGGACCTTGGGGTCGTATAACCCATTCCGAATATGTGATACGTCGTCATGAATTGCATTTGAAGACCGGTGTTGAAGACCGGATATTTGTGAAAATGGAAGGATTGCCGTCGAATGTTTCTGCATCGGCTGATCTCTGATATAGAAATTTATTACTCTTTGCGATGGGAAGTCCGGTCATGATTAGTGAATATCCGGATTGCAAGGACTTCTTTGTAAGTGCCTTCAGTTCCGTTCGATCCCGTAATGGACTTGTATGGATGTGTGTCTGACACTACAGTTTGAGATGTAAAGCTAGCTTCTCTCAAATATATTTCCGTTGGTGGCGGAGAATTTATTCTCTCTGCTTAACACCCTTAGAGGTTATGTAGTTGATGGTTACTAGTGATAGATTCCCAAATTGGTAATGTGGCATACAAAGCGCTATTGAGCATTTGTTGAATTAAAGCACAGCTTTTGTATAAAGCGTAGCTTTGTGAATGAGACTTCGTCGAGCCTCACAACCCGGAAATGGTCAAAACAGGAATGTTGCGGCAAGGTTTTTTTTAGGGGTCGCGCCCCTAAGGTATGTCCATTTTCTTCTGGATAGAGGTTGTATCATGGTATGGAGCCCAGATATTTAACCTATGTGGTTGCTGCAAATTTATTACTTTGTGGCTATTGGTATTGAGGATCCTCGGATAAAGGTCGGTAACGACCGGGGGATGGCATACTTTTTGTGTGGAGTTATCAAGTTACAGCTTCATTGCACCCAGAAGCGTGTGGTAACTTGGCCTTGTGTCAGCAGAGATCCGGTTAGGTTCTCAGGGCGTCTTTCCAGAGGCGTACCCATTTCGATGTAGGAAGTTCCTTTGCCTGACCATTTGTTGGAAATCCAAAGAAACAATATGAACCTTGTACGGTTTTAGTTGTATAACCGGCCATGGAATGTGGTGGTAACCTGCTATTGAACATGGTAGCTATAGTAGGCATACGATAATGGTCGTACGTTGGCTAACATTTATATTATATTTTCGAAATATTTTCTACACTATGCACTAAAAATAATAAAAATCAAAGGATTCTGCGTAGTAAGCATATTTGACTATCAAAAGGAGAAATCTCCTCCAATTCTGCGTTTGCATTGTGTGTGTGGCGGGAGTCCTTATGGTAGTTTCATTTTTCAAAAGCATAGCGAAATTCTTTTGAGTTTCTTTATGAAAATAACTGTTTTAGTTCTCACACCAGTCCCAAGACTGACCTGGAGTTTATTGTTTCCTTCCTAAACTTTGGGTGCCCACCAATTTCCACACGGGCAGTCTAGAGTTAGGTTATCAGGATATTCTGGAATTTAGGAGTTGCTGGAGGCAAGCTGGATGGCATGGCGTATTCACTAGTATATAGTATTTCTTTTCCGCTGTTTGTTGTTGTTTGTTGTTGTACACTCTGATGATATGATGTAATGTAATGTGATGTAATGTAATAACTGATATAGTTCTTTGTTTAAAGATTATTCATTTATCTAATATATGTTGTTCCGCTGCGATTGTGAGATTCTGATATTGTTCTGTTGTCTTTGTCTGTTCTGTTCTATCTTTTTCTCTCTTCTTCTATCTTTTTCTTCTTCTTTAACCATAACGGTACGGTTTTCCGGCATTCGATTGCTCGGCAGTTGATACAGTTGACGTATTGATGTCGGTTTTCGAGCGTCGAAAAGTCGCGAGCATCACATTTGGTATCAGAGCATATGGTTAAGCGACAACCATGGGTCTGTAGGGAATTACTCATTAGAGATAGAGTCAGTAGTACTCTAGAATGAGTGTGAGTGTAATAATAGCTATGAGCGCGTATTTGTTAGTGAATATAAAAAATGTTTATATTGTGTTTACTTATCCGTTGAGCTGTTTGTGAATTCTGGTCGGTAGACGGGACGCCATATTATCGATAGGGGTTTCTAAACTCTTAAACGAGATAAATCGACATAGTATCATTTTAAATTGGGTAAATGAAATAATTTTACCTTGATTATATTTTATATATAAAGGAATAATTTTTCAGAATCATTAAAGTGTATATGAATTGATTTTTTGGTTGTTGAATAAGTTAAATTAAAACAACAATTGTAAAAGGATGAATTGTATAAGCGATTCCACTGGGATAGTGGCGCAACCGCCATGTAAACTGCGATCTAGATGCCATAGTGAAATTCAAGGGGCGAGATGCCTACGGTTACAAGCGATTCCACTGGGATAGTGGCGTAACCGCCGTGTGAACTACAATTTATGGCAACAACGATGGCGAAATTCAAGAGATGTGAAATCTACAGATTACAAGCGATTCTACTAGGATAGTAGCGTAACCACCGAGTAACTGCGATCCATGAGGGAACGTGCTTTCCATATCCATTTTTAAAATGGAATATAACTTAAGTGATGTTGAATAAAGTTGATTTTGGTGTCAAAGTAAATTAATAAGTGAATTAATGAAATGAAGTCATTAAGAATTTGAACTTGAAGTTATATAAATGAAATTCAACCTTATATTGTTAAAGGAATTAGCAATTGAATTGATAAATGGATGGAATATTAATCAATCGAATGTAAAAGGATTGATATGGGATAATGAATGTAAGTGTAAATTCAATAGACGCTAATGAAGTTGAGAAAATTGAATAAATTGAATGAAAGTCAATTTAATATGAAGCAATTGGAATTAAAAGTGTTAAACCAAATAGAATGTAAATTTAATAATTTGGTTATAATGGTTATGATTTGGTTGTTATATGATTGTTAATTAATCGTGTATATTTCATTAAGTGTTAATGAAGTTGAATTGATAAAATTGAAAGCTATGTAATTGAATTCAAATTGGAAGTTAAGTGAATCTTAAATAGAATTGAATTTGATTTGAATGTGGAAGTAAACCAACTTGAATATAAATTAGTGAATGCAAACTAATTGAAATTGAACATGAATAAGTGAATGTTGATAAAATCCAATGTTAACAAATCAAATGTGATTAAATTGAAAACCAATTCATTGAATATTAATGAGAAGTAAATTTATATTGATTTGATATGGATTTGCGGATTATTGCATTTGCTTGCTTTTATTGCATTTGCTATGTTAGCATATGTAGATATATCTTGTATATTGATATTATTTTCATATATACATGTCTCTCATTTGTTTGTTGTTGGGCGCGTTTCCACCCTTCACCGGTCCAAGTTCACCGAACCATCCGGTCCACCGAACCACCCACGTTTCCAAGCACAACCAGATCAATCCACCACCGCACCAAAGAAACTCAATCAAATGTTGGGCGCGTTTCCACACTTCACCGGTCCAAGTTCACCGAACCATCCGGTCCACCGAACCACCCACCTTTCCAAGCACATCCGGATCAACCCACCACCGGACCAAAGCAACTCCATCCACCACTGCCGAACCAAGTCATTACCGCTCCCTAGCTCCTACCGGACCACTTCTCCACCAAGTCCCACCGGTCCAACATCTCACTGGACCGGCTTCATCCCTACCACCGATCCACCCCACTTCCTAGCCGATCCAACCAACTTCCCTCCTACGACCGAACCATCTCAACTTCGATCCTCCTGCCGAACCAAACATAGCCGGACAGGAGTGCCACCGAACCAACTGCACTTCCCTTCCTAGCCGAACCAACTCCACTTCCATGTACTACCGAACTAGAGTGCAACCGAACTAGAGCATATTCCAACCATCAACTACCGGACCAAGGCGTACCGAACCAACACTACCAGGCCAGATTGCATCGGCCCAGGCCCACCAGCAGCTATATACATCCAAGACCCCTGCCATCAGCCTCACTCTACAAATAGGGGGGCAGGGGTACAACAATGGCAGACAAGTTTGAGAGCTCAAGCATGGAGAGAACTTTCAAACAACTTTCAGTTACTTGTAATCGAAGCTTTGCACTTATAATCTGAATAGAAAAGGAGAATAACATATAAAGTGGACGTAGGCACGTTCTGGCCGAACCACTATAAATTTGTGTGTCTTTTACAGTTCAGTCCCTGTTTTTTTTATATATTTGCATAAATCACCCAAATCACTAGAAACAACTTAAAATCAACCAATTCATACGACTTGGAGGTGTTTGCCCAATTTTTATGCAAACATTTTTGGTGCTTTCACTGAGAAACAGGAGCTCGAAGCTTCAGCTTCTCCCACTTAACCCTTTTTCTATCAGCATCATTCATTGCTTGAAAAACATGCCTCCCGGACGGAAGAAAGATGCTAACAAAGGAAAGAACATCGCAACTGGCAGTATCCCAGATCCAACGATCAAAGACCAAGACAATCGTCCGGTTTCAACAGCAAACGAAAATCAGGCAAATCCGACAGCCCCTGCTACGGAACAACCAATTATAAGGACGGATCTAGACAGGATTGTGGCTGAAGTAACTAACCTCTTCGCATCTCAACAAGAAGCCTTGGTGGACCAACTCATGTCACGCTTAAGGGATGCTGAAGAATCCAACCGCAACACTGAATCATGGGGTGAGTCCCGGTCTGGAGGATCTAGGAGACGACAAAGGTCTTTCTTCTTCGAAGAGGTTAACAACAGAAACAGCAATGGTAGGAGCCGAGCCCGGACTCAGCCCGAATTCCGACCCGAGGAAACACTTGGAACCAAACCCAACAGAGGAGGTACCAGGCAGGGGGAGGATGTAGCTGAGCCAGTCATGCTACCTAACCACGGAAACACCAGTAGACGGGGCCGAGCAGGAGTCCAGCTTGAAGTTGGACCCGAGGAAGTGCTGAGAAGAGAACCCAACAAGGGAAGATCAAGGCAAGGGCCAACTGTGGCTGACCCTAGCATGCCCCCAGAAGACCAGAGGCAGCCATTGGAGAATGTTAGGAATGACAGTCGATACCATCCCTACAAGTCGTCTGGACGGAATCAGTCCCGCAGGAAAGAACCAAACTCATTTCTATCCGCTCCAAGTTCTGATGAAAGGATGGCGCGATTGTTCAGAGAGTGCGTCCAACGGAAGCAAAGGGATCGGGGGATAGGTGCTAGGGTAACCATCCCCTTCACCCGCAATATCGAAAGTGCCATCACCCCCCGGGAATGGAAAATGCCAACAATGGAACCTTACAAGGGAACCTCTGACCCCATCGTACACTTACAGAGATACACCCAACATATGCTCATGAGCGGAGCAACGGAGGGAGTATTTTGTAAATGCTTCCACTTTTCTTGGCAGATCTAGCTACCTCCTGGTTCTGCCACCTACCCCAAGGGTCCATCAGCTCAAGGGAAATGTTGAAAGAAAAGTTCATCAGCCAGTTACGCATTCATGTGGAACAACCCAAGGACGCTTATTCCTTATCTAATATCAAACAGAAACCCGGAGAGACGGTGCAACAATATCTAGCCAGATTCAACGCCGCAGCGACTGCAGTCCAAGATGCCGACGAGAAACTTATCCTAATGGCCCTCTGCAGTGGTGTACATCCGGATACTAAATTTGCTAGAAGACTAACCAAGGAAAAACCAGCTACTTTACCTGATTTCTTCCATGAAGCTGGAAAGTGTATGAGACTTGAAGACGCTGCCACTGAGAGGCAGTCTGGGCAACATGCTAAGACAGCTCCAGACAAGGTTCCCGCTGCAGCAAAGGATGTTCGGAGAAGTGACTCTAGAGACAATGCTGGGGGCAAGAAGGGAGAAAAGCGCTTATATCGACCAGGACCAAGATTTGACTCCTACACTCCATTGAATGAAACAATCGAAAACAACTTCCTAGCCACTCAAGACGAAGTTAGATACAAGCGCCCCCCGCACAAGAAGGAGTCAGATAACGCACTCAAGTCTGGAAAGTTCTGCCCCTTCCACGAATCCCATGGACATGACACCAATGAATGCCACTATCTCCGGGACTTGATTGAAGAACACATTAGAAGGAGGAGACTGGAACGCTATGTAAAAAGCCAGAACAGGACTCCAGCTCTCGCCAATGAAAATCCAGGGCTACCCCTCCCAGAAGTAGGCGGAGGAAATCGCAACACCAGCGGCTCTAGTCAAGAGAAGATAGTGGTCCATACCATATCGGGAGGAACAGACATCGCCGACAGAAGCTGGGCAGAGATGGAAAGATACGGTAAGTCACTTAGAAACGATGAAGGCTACGTTAATTCTGTTATGGAAGAACGCCATCCGAAACGGAAAGAGAATGACGACATCACATTCAGTAGGCGTGATCTAGAGGGAAGATAGTACCCACACATGGATCCTATGGTCATCTCTGCCTGGTTCGGTCCAGCCAAAGTTTTCCAAACTTTAGTAGACACTGGAAGCTCGGTGAATATCCTATTCAAGCATGCTTTCAACAAAATGAAGCTGTCAATGAGGGATGTGTCTCCCTGCAACAAACCACTACATGGTTTCACCGGAGATGCGAAGATGCCCCTCGGGCAACTGGACCTTTTTGTTGAAATAGGAAGTCATCCCCGCTCCGTTGTGCTAAAACAAACGTTTGTACTAATAGAGAACCACTCGGCCTACAACGCCTTTTTGGGAAGACCAGCCTTGTCTGACTTCCAAATTGTCCTAGCCCCGTGGTGCCTGAAGATGAAATTTCCAACAGATAACGGAATAGGAGAAATAGAGGGAGATCAAGATGCTGCTCAAGACTGCTATGTAACTGAACTTCGCAATAACCGCAGAAAAGATAAGGGGAAAAACGCAGAGACTACTCTCTACATAAAAAGCTTGGAAGCATAGCAACTAAAGAAAGTCCCTTCTTTCGATATACCATTGATCCTTTCAATGAATTAGACCCCAGGGACAAAGAAGAGGAGGCACCGCCAAGCCTGCAGAGGCTATGGAATTCGTAGTTGTAGACAAACATGACTCAAGTAGACTATTGAAAATCGGATCTCAACTAAAAGAAGAATTAAAGGATCAACTCATTAATTTTCTTCGCCACAACATGGATGTATTTGCATGGACGCACACCGACATGACAGGAATCTCCCCAGACGTAGCATGCCACGTGTTGAACATTGATCCCACCAAGGTGCCAGTAAAGCAGAAAAAGAGAAGCATGGGGGTAGAACGATCAGCAGCCCTAGAGGAAAAAGTAAAAAACCTACTTGCCAATAACTTCATACGAGAAGCCATCTACCCCGAATGGATCGCTAACCCGATGCTGGTAAAGAAGGCTAATGGGAAGTGGCGAACATGCATCGACTTCTCCAACTTAAATGACGCTTGTTCGAAGGACTGCTTCACTTTCCTTCGAATCGACCAGGTCGTGGACAACACAGCCGGACACGAACTCTTATCCTTTATGGACGCATACTCAGGATATAACCAGATCCTTATGCATGCCCCCGATCAAGACCACACTAGTTTCATCACCGACTGAGGATTGTACTGCTACAGAGTAATGCCTTTTGGACTTAAAAACGCCGGAGCTACTTATTAGCGCCTCGTCGACAAGATGTTTGCAGAACTAATAGGACGAACTATGGAAGTTTATGTGGATGACATGCTGGTAAAATCGAGGAAAGCCAACGATCATATAAACCACCTGGACGAGATGTTTCAAGTACTTCGCCAATATGGAATGAAGCTGAACCCTCTAAAGTGCTCCTTCAGAGTATCGTCGGGAAAGTTCTTGGGATTCATTGTCCATGCCAGGGGGATTGAAGCAAACCCCGAACAAGTTCGAGCTTTGCAAGATATCAAGATACCATCCACTCGAAGAGAGATGCAAAGCCTAAACGGAAAAGTGGCCGCCCTAAGCAGGTATATCTCTAAAGCAACCGACAAATGCATCCCTTTCTTTGAAGCTCTAAAGAAAGACAAAGGAAAGTTCGAATGGACTGACGAATGCTCGACGGCCTTCCTTAACTTAATCGAACACCTCCAGAGACCACCAGTACTCTCAACTCCGAATGAAGGCAAGGAACTATACCTATACCTTGCTGTATCGTCCCACGCTTTAAGCGCCGCTTTGGTGAGAGAAGACGATCGCGCGCAGCGGCCCGTATACTTTGTAAGCAAGAGATTTACAGGGGCAGAAGCCAGATACCCTAAACTTGAAAAGCTAGCATACTGTTTGCTATCACATCACGGAAACTGCGAAACAATTTCCAATATCATTCCATCAGAGTTTTAACCGATCAACCATTAAGGCAAGTACTCCATCGCCCCGACACTTCTGGGCGACTACTTAAGTGGTGCATTGAACCGAGTCAATATGATATCACCTACCATCCTCGCACCGCTATCAAGGGGCAAGCCATAGCTGATTTCATTGCCGAATTCACTACTAACGAAGGTAAGGAGCAATCTGAAATAGCAGAAGATATCAAGTGGAATCTCTTCGCAGATGGAGCATCAAATGAACAAGGCTCGGGGGCAGGTGTTGTGATAATCACCCCTAGGGGAAGGAAGCTGCACTACGCCCTAAGGCTGGAATTCGCTGCCACCAACAATGACGCAGAATACGAAGCAGTGATAGCCGGATTATAACTTGCCCTGGAGATTGGAGTCGGTTCTTTATGTCTCCATAGTGATTCTCAACTTATTGTAAATCAAATACTGGGAGAATTCCAGACTCGAGGAGAACGACTCACAACATATCTAAAGAAGACCGAGCTGCTGCTCAATCAGTTGGATCACTATTTAATCAAACACATTCCTCGAGAAGAGAATCAAGAGGCCGACGAACTGGCAAAGCAAGCTAGCATGAAGGACGACATCACTTCCCGAATAATAACCATCTCACAGCAACTAGCCCCGAGTTATGAGACAATGAATATGATAGCTGCAATCGAAGATGAAACTTGGATGACTCCTATCCAGAAATATTTACAAAGTGGCACACTGCCCGACGGGCGTAACGAAGCTAAGAAAATCTTTAGGAAAGCTTCCCGGTACACATTACAAGAAGGCATCCTCTACCGGCGCGGCTTGTCTAGTCCCTTATTAAGGTGTATCGCTGGAAGGGAAGCCAGGGAAGTCTTGTCCAACATCCATCAAGGAAGTTGCGGAGATCACACCGGAGGGCAGACTCTAGCAAAGAGAACACTCCGATAGGCCCACTTTAAACGAAGACGCCTTGGACTTCATCAAGAAATGCAACAGATGTCAGAAATTTGCTAAGATTCCTCGACTACCAACAAATGAGATTACTCAAATGACCAGCCCTTGGCCCTATGTAGTATGAGGAATTGACTTGATTGGCGAACTGCCAATGGGCCGAGGCGGAGCCAAATATGCCATAGTGGCAGTCGACTATTTCACCAAATGGGTGGAAGCGGAACCTCTAAAGAAGATATCTTCGGCAAAAGTTATTAACTTCTTGATCAAAAATATTTTATGCAGGTATGGGGTTCCACTCAAAATCATATCGGACAATGGACTTCAATTTGACAGCGAGGAATTCACCGACTGGTGCCAAGAACACGGAATTCACAAGAGCTTCTCATCTGTGGCTTATCCCCAGGAAAACGGACAAGTCGAAGCTGTCAACAAAATCCTATAAACCCTAATCAAGAAGAAACTTGAAAATTCAAAAGGCGCTTGGGTGGATGAACTTCCTACGGCACTTTGGGCCTACCGCACATCTTATAGAACATACACAGGGCATACTCCTTTCTCTTTGGCATACGGATCGGAGGCCATGCTCCCAGTTGAAACTGTAGTGCCTTCCCACCGTAGGATCCACTACAACCCAGAAGAGAACAAAGAACTCCTCCACATGTCTTTGGATCTAATTGAGGAGAGAAGAAACGATGCAGCACTCAAAGCAGCAGCTCACAAGCAAAAAGTTGCAGCACAATACAACTCCAAAGTCAAGCACCTCAGCTTACAAGAAGGAGATCTTGTCCTCAAGCGGATCTTCCCGCGCCCCGGAGCGCTAGATCCAATCTAGGACAGACCCTATGTAATTCATAAATATCTCTGCAACGGAGCCTATATTTTGTCAACAGTGGACGGAGAGGTGTTCCAGAGGGCATGGAACTTCCAACACCTCCATCGATACTTTTCTTAACTTGTACTGCCCATATGAAGTGAATTAACAAAGAGAATCAGTGGACGTAGGCATTTTCGTGCCGAACCACTTTAAAAATCTTGTCTCTTTTTAACTTGTTCTTTTATATCTTGGCTGCTTGTTAAGCTTTATCCTTTGCTGTTGAACAAAATCATGTATAATGACATTTCCACTCTGGACGCTTCACGGCGCAACCTCACCTGGACAAGACCCAACAGGTACTATGCGAATCTATGCACTCGCCAATGAGACACTTTTGCTCCAGCATCCCTCTGTTGCGGGTTAACTCATTGCTCGCGACAGCCCTCAAAGCCAACTGTAATGAGCCGATTATAAACCATCAAGAAGGCCGACTATAGCCGATGGCAGCTCATTACAGCGTTCGGCTCGTCGGCAACTGTGAACCTACTTTAAGCCCCAACATAAGGTGCTGCCAGCCAGGGGTAGTTCACGGTTGACGATCGGCACCCACGCTAGCCGGCCACAGTAAATCGAATAATACCCACGATTACGGGCCATAATGGCTCGGGTAGTTACTGTGCGCGATCTCGGCTCCGATATGTCTTAAGTGCGGCTGTGGTAAAAAAGATAAACTCCCCGCGGTGCGTAAGATGGGTGAAAAATGTCTCCAAGACCCACAGCTAGGGAAAGTGACTACAAAACCCGTTTGCCACGAACTTAATCATATCGACGGCCTTCCGTGATTGGAAGTTTTACTGTTTCTCATATTTCCATTTCATTTAAAAACTTTTCTCCTATCCTATATAACAGTCCTTAAAGTACAGGTCACAAAATAGGGGAACTCTCGCTTGTGGAAATATGAACTCACATCCGGATGACAGAACACTCAGTTACATTCCATACTCAATCACACAAGACATTCAAAGCAGCCCTCTACAACTAAAACACGAAGGGCGGTACTTTCTTCTCTTGTATACAAATATGTAGCTTTAATTTATTCACACATCATATTGACATTGCAAGACATGAAATAATATTTTGAGCAGAAACTTAGCATCAAATACGATTAAATCACATGCATAAACACGCAGCTGTATTTCTTATACAACATATCAAAATAACAACCACATTCGAACATGACAGAATGTGCTTATGTTATAAAGTTATATAAAGATGTTCGTTGCAATGACATAATTACAGCTTGGAAATACAATAATGTTTTGGACTAGTATATACAGGAATGTCAAACAGACCAAATAAAAGAGTCAACTACATCAGGGCTCTGCCTCTATCCTGCCCGCCATAGGGATCTACTTAACTACAGGGTCAGAACTCCCCGCATGTGCTCCAGAGGTCCCGCCTGCCCAATTCAGAAGAGAATCCATCAATAGTCACGAAAGATAAGCAATCAAATCATGAAAAAACTAAAAAGGAACGCTTACCAGCATCTGCTCCCTGATCATCATCATCTAGCTGCACGCCTACCTCATCTGAAGCAAGCAGCCACATGCCCTCCTTAACCTCCACCTTCTCTTCCTTAGTGAATTGGGCCGTAACCACATCCATCCTGAAAGCCGCACCACCTTCCTTATCCGCATCGGCCTTAGCCTCCTCCAAAGCCTGAAGATATATTCTAGCCATGACCTGGGGATAGTCGTCCATCCAGGACAGGTTGCCCTGCCTCCAAGTTCGGAAATACATGTCCTGGAGCACCTCATCCATTATCCCCTCGTTCTCCTCAAACTCTTTCATCCGGGCCTTAGAAGCCGACAGCTGTGCGACGGCAGCATCTCTCTCCAATCGGTATCTCGAGCAGTCAGCCTGAAGGGATTTCCGCATCACTTCCATCTCCTCCTTCAGCTTGGCCTGAGCAAGCTCTGTGGCCTCAAGCCTCCCAGATAACTCCTCTACCTGCTCAAGATCCGCTCTACGAACCTCATCCACCGTTGCGATGGCCATGTCAATTCGTTCTTTGCAAACAGCCTCCATTTTTCGCAACTCAGCCTTGCTAGCCTCTTCCATGATTTTCTTCAGTCATCTGGAGGCCGCCTCATGCTGGGATATCTGGATAGCCTGATCGGCAAGCTGTTTGGCCTGATCAGAAACCTTTAGCCGCAACCGAATGTTAGCGCTTCCGATTTCCTCTCCAGCCTTGGCCAGTCGAGAGTGATGCTCCATTAGCCTCTTGGTCTCTTCAGCCACCCGATCTATGTTTGCCTTGGCCTCATCCCCCATGGTCACAATCCAAGTAGTAAGCAAATCGAGGTCTAAGGACTTAGCCTCATCAAGCACCCGTACCATGGGATTGCGGGGAAGAAGATGCTCACCCGTGGCCTCGTCAAAAGAAATGTCCTGAAAACTCGGGTCCAGATCCGGGTGGCTGGCAAATGGGTTACGAACCAAACCAGGGTGGTCTATCGGGGTGACAGTTGGATTTTCGGATGGATGTGGGGAAGGCATAAACTCAGTATCTTCCTCGGTAATATCATGGGTAAGATGGACTGGAGGCTGAGGGCCAGGTGAAGGTTCAAACAAAGATCGGCCCCTCTTCCTCTTTTGCATATCTTCTTCAATAACTCCGAGAAGAGGGCGATAGCCAACCACATCTTCGGGATGGCTAGTTGACGGCTTCGGCTTGGCAGAAGCTTTGAGTAGCTTGTACTGTTCAAGGCGGTACCGAATATCTGATGTCTTGGCCACCTTATCCGTTCCTGGAATAAAAACCAAGTGTTACAAGCATGCATGAAACAAAAATCCGAGGCATATGCTAAGTTAAAAGGAGTAGGAAAACACGTTTATTTTACAAACCCTGAGGGGGAGTGAGATACTGCAATAAGTCCTGAATCTCATTCCAGGACGGGAGCTGGCCATAAAATATTACTAAGTCCTTATCATAAAAGGAATCTACGGAAGTTAAGAATTCACCTTGAACCGCCTGAGTTGCCTTAGCTGAAATACTCTCAGAAGATAGACTGACGCCCGTCCCGGCCTTATCAGACTTCTTCGATTTCTCCACCAAGGCCGGCCCATCCCCCAACCCCTCAAAGGCTTGGCGGAAAGCATCATCCGTCCACTCTTGAATCTCACCCACTTGCCCAGAGGTCAGGGCACCAACGCCACTACCACCCTGACCTTCGCCACCGTTACCACCGTCACCTTCTCCATCACCTCCGCTCTCCTCCTTGCCTCTTTCTTCCTCTCCACTTTCCTCCTCCGGAACATCTGGGCATGTGCTGGGAGAGGGTCCATCAGATTTCTTAAGCTTCTTTCCTCCGACGACTGAAGGTACCGAGAAAGGTCTCCTCTTGCTACTCTTCGTAGTAGCCCCATCTTTAGCTTTGGCAGCCCTCTCCTCGGCTGTATCTCTCTGCTTAACCACGGATTAACGTGGCAGAATCAAGTTGTGCTCCAGGAGAGTGGCATTCCTGATCAGGTAAGAAGCCGACCTATCCCTTCCTGAGATTGCCTCTATGTCCGCAGCCATCTGTACCGGGCGATCATTCTCCACGACCGCAAAGCCACCTGTCGCTAGCAAGAAATAAAAGCATATAAGAAGAAGGATTGCAGTCGGGACAGCGAAATTACAAATGGAATTCAACTTACAGCCAGAAGTGAAAAGGCAAAAAGAAACGGAGTCATCCTTGACGAAGAACCATTCCTTCTTAAACATGGTGAATTTCGAGTATAAGTCCAAGACCGGCTTGAAGGACACGGCCGACTCTAAACTAATGTACGGAGACCCCTTCTTGTAGCCCCTCAGATTATACAAATATCGGATTTCCCGATTAGAAGGGGGCGCCCATACCTCCTCTGGAAGATAACGAATAGACACACTAAGATGGCGTAGGAGTTGGGCTGAAGTTGGAAAGGAGCCACCTTCAGGTGGGTAATGAAGCTGACTATCCACGCATTGATCGGAGGAATGGCCCCGCACATGCAATGGTATCGGCTATAGGCAGGAGGATCATACGGCATCACACCATCTCCCGGCAGCAACATGCTCGCTCTGTCAATCCCGAAGGAGCGAGCGATGACATCAAGTTGTCCCTCTTTGAGGGAGCTCGAAAATCAATCGGGAGGAGAGTTCAGAAGCTCTTGAGGGCCATATCCGTCCACTAATGACCTCGGGGCAGATCCATGTCGCGTTGGTTCCGACTGGACTGGGGGCACAGCGGGAGACTCTCTTCTGTCCATAGATTTCCTCTGTTTTTCTGATCGGGTTTCCACCTTGCGAGACATTTACCTGCAAACACAAAAGCAGAAGACATGTCGTTAGAACAAGGATTTCATTCGGCAGTACAAGGCAAAACCTCATTCGGCATTCCAAGCATATAAGGCCCATTCGGCACTCAACGCCCAATCTCATTCGACGGTCAAACTCTTAAAGTCCATCCGGTAATACAAGAACATAAACTCATTCGGCGGAAAAGAACCTCACCTGATTCGGCACTAGATGATTTGGCACTAAGATGATTCGGCACCTGGTGGATTCGGCACTTAGATTCGGCACTCAGTTGATTTGGCACTTAGTTGATCCGGTATTCAACTGATTCGGCTATCTCAAAACGATGAAGGGATGACGAAGGTCTAACACCCCTATTTATAAACGAACATAGGATGACCGGACTGTATGGTTAGGCAGACAAGACCGGATAAGAATCACCTAAGCTAAAACAAAGCGCGACATATGATGGCATATGCCCCACTTTGGGGGGAAATGTTGGGCGCGTTTCCACCCTTCACCGGTCCAAGTTCGCCGAACAATCCGGTCCACCGAACCACCCACCTTTCCAAGCACAACCGGATCAACCCACCACCGGACCAAAGCAACTCCAGCAAATGTTGGGCGCGTTTCCACCCTTCACCGGTCCAAGTTCACCGAACCATCCGGTCCACCGAACCACCCACCTTTCCAAGCACAACCGGATCAACCCACCACCGGACCAAAGCAACTCCATCCACCACTGCCGAACCAAGTCATTACCGCTGCCTAGCTCCTACCGGACCACTTCTCCACCAAGTCCCACCGGTCCAACATCTCACCGGACCGGCTTCATCCCTACCACCGATCCACCCCACTTCCTAGCCGATCCAACCAACTTCCCTCCTACGACCGAACCATCTCAACTTCCATCCTCCTGCCGAACCAAGCATAGCCGGACCGGAGTGCCACCGAACCAACTCCACTTCCCTTCCTAGCCGAACCAACTCCACTTCCATGTACTACCGAACCAGAGTGCAACCGAACCAGAGCATATTCCAACCCTCAACTACCAGACCAAGGCGTACCGAACCAACACTACCGGGCCAGATTGCGTCGGCCCAGGCCCACCAGCAGCTATATACATCCAAGACCCTTGCCATCAGCCTCACTCTATAAATAGAAGGCAGGGGTACAACAATAACAGACAAGTTTGAGGGCTCAAGCATGGAGAGAACTTTCAAACAACTTTTAGTTACTTGTAATCAAAGCTTTGCACTTGTAATCTGAATAGAAAAGGAGAATAACATATAAAGTGGATGTAGGCACGTTCTGGCCGAACCACTATAAATCTGTGTGTCTTTTACAGTTCAGTCCTTGTTTTTTTATATATTTGCATAAATCACCCAAATCACTAGAAACAACATAAAATCAACCAATTCATACGACTTGGAGGTGTTTGCCCAATTTTTGTGCAAACATTTGTTGAGTGTTTAGTAGGTGCAGATTGCGCTTGCTTCACGTTTGGAGCTCGCTTTCGCACTATATTAGATGTATACGCTCGCTAACAATAAATAAGGTACATATCTCGGATCAAATATCGTACTTTTACACTTTTTTCCCTATGGGATGCCTCATCACTTGATGAGAAGTATACTTGTGATATATATACTGTCATTTTTTTTTCGGATCGAGCCGCGCAAAGGAGACTTTGGCGAATTTTTTTCGAAAATTTAAGGCGTTAGAATATTTTTGAGAAAATTGGGAAATTTTTGAAAACTAAGTTTGGATTTGGAAACTTAGTAAAGTTATTGTAAGAAATTTAACTATGAATTTTGGGAAAGTTAAATACTTAAGAGATTTGAAAAATCTAAATTGAATGGTTTGTTTTGAAAAAATTAATAGATTCTGTAACTTTTTTGGTAATTTCGAGGACGAAATTCTTTTAAGGGGGGAAGTCTGTAACGACCCACAATTTATGTAATTTAAAAATTATATATTTTAATTTATTTTAAATATTAATAAGTGGAATTTATAAGTCAAATAATTTTTATATCGAATATCTAGATTTAATTGAATAATTAAATCGACAAATTAATAGTGGAAATGAAAGAAATAATTGTAAATTGGGTTAAATATGATTAAAATTGGTTTGTAAATTTTTATTTAATCATGTTGGAGTTAGAAAGATGTTTGAGAACTTTTAAAATCGAATTTAAAGTTGATTTGTGAAAATTGAATATTTTAATATTTAAATTGACGAGTTAAAGTAGCCATTTTTCAAAAAGTCTCGGATTTCGACGAAACTAGTTTCATCAGATCCGTAATGTGATATTATTGTATGGTTTCAAATTTCATGTCAATGGGATTTACCATTTTTCCGGGGCAAGCTAAAACGCACAGAAAATTGATTAACCGATTTAATTTTAAATCGATCGTTTATTGTCATATCTCGCACATACGATCAAATTAGCTTCCAAAACTTGTACCATTATGTCCAAAACGTGGGATAATCCCTAGAAACGCCGGTCACCGCACGTAAATCGGAGTTTGAAAATCCGAAATGAATAGTGTTTTTCGACAATTTTCTATAAAAAGAAGCCTCGCTATCTCAAACTTGCTAAACCCTAGGTCAAGAGTGCCGCCGTCACTTTCATATTCTATGGCCGAAAATTAATCTTCTTTCCTCCTCAAAATCTCCAAATCCACTCATCGATTCTAGAAGTTGTCAACTAGAAAAACGTAGAGGGCAGTGAGTTCTATACAATCAACGGTCAAGATCGTAAAATTCGAAGCGGATCAACGGCAATCTAGCCTTGAAGCGCTGCCGTTTGCACGCGTTTTTATGGGGGATGAGGGGGCCGAGTTCAACACCCTTGCAGGCGTGGGTAGCTCGCATGATGGTCTTCTGCGTGGTGGTGGAATGATGATGTTTCGAGCGATGTAGGTGGCGTGATATCAAATCCTAAATGGTGATGTTGGGTTCGGTTTCAACATTTATGACCTGGAGAAGATGATACGTGGTGCGGCCACGATCTCCTGTTTGAAAACAACGGCCGTGATTGCAGGTTGAAAAATATTAAGTAAAAAGTTGATATTTTTATAATATTGAAATCGTATAAACGTTGTAAAATCATATCTTTTTGATACGAGGTCGAAAAATTACGAAACCAGTTGCGTTGGCTTTGTTTTGTCGAGCACTACGCTATGGAACTGGATTGGAGTTGTTTGGAGATAGTTTGAATTTCGGGTAAAATTAAACGTACGTTTAATTTTATTCGAAATAAAACGCTGGAACGGAATTAAAATCAAGGTGAGAACTTCTCTCTCAATCAAATAGTTTCGATTCAAATTGTAAATAGTTAGATTTAAAATTTAAAATTGTATGCCTGAATGATAAATTATTATCTGTTGATTGTTGAAATAGACATTATACGCTGTTAGTAAGCGGAGGTTATTTATTAAAAACATATACCGCGAATATTTCACCGTATAGTGAAATTGGTATTATTTATGTACTTGGAGTTGATTTCCCGCATTATATAGCGGATGAGTCCCTATTGCGCGTCTATTAAGCGGATAATGTTTTATAAATCGCATATACCGCTCTATTCCGCTTTGAACGGAATTGGTACTGTGCTAATGTTTGTGGATGCAGGGAAACGGGTTGGAGGGATCCAACTGGATTCCTCACCAGTATTTATTTGATTACCGATATTTTGATGTTTGTTGATTATCTTATGATGATATATGATGTTTGTTGTCATGATTGACTATTGGGTGCTGTTGCATCATCGGATCCACTTTTAAAGTTTAAAAATAATGATTTTTATTTTAAAGGGATTTTTAAAATGATTTTTCAAAGTATATGTTTTATTAAATTTTTGAATTGAATCATTTTAAATAATTAAAACGTTATAAATTTTTAAGTTATAAAAATTAAGATTTTTGTGAAATATAATCAAAAGGTGATTTTTAAAATAAATAGATTTATAAAATAGTTTAAATTTGAATTTTTGAATTATTATAAAGGATGTATATAAAAGATTTTTAACATTGATATTTATAATATATATATTATATATATAAAATATTGGAATTATAAAACGAGTTTATTAAATGTTAAAATGAAGTATAAAAAGGATTTCATTAAAAAATTATAGATTTATAAATTGTGAAGATTTTTAAATGAATAGACGTTGTAAAATAAAAGATTTATAAGTAATTAACTTATAAACTGGATTTTTGGCATTTAAATGGGATATTAATAGAAATTTTTAATAAAGGAGATTTATAAATCGAAGTTTATAAATAGAAACAGAATTTATAGACATTGTTTATAAATTCGAAATCAATGGAATTGGATAAACTGAATATAGAAATTTATTAAAAGAAGTATATTCGTTATTTTGGATAGCGAAATATTCTTTTTATAAAATATGTAGAAATGTTGAAATTTGGTTAGTGAAGTATAATCACGATTTTGGACAGTGAATATATTATTAAATAAAATGGTTATTTTTGCGAAAGCTATATTAGAAAATGAAGTTAATTATTTTAAAAAGATGTTTTAAAATGTATTATGAATCGAATACATAGATTTCAACATTCATTGTTGGAATAGACGTTTTCGAGAAATAAGGAAATGGTGGACTATAACACTGTTGTTATAGTAAATGATTTCCGAAAGGAAATGTTTTGTATAGTATTGGGATTTATATATCTATTTTAGTTTCGAATCCCTATACTAGTGATTTTGGGTCGTCGTAACGATGTTTTACGCAACATTTGTTTTGGCCCAAATAAATTGTTTAAGAGAATGATTTCCTTAAAGAATGAAATATATACTTAATTTCGATTTAAGTATATTGAATATTTTCCAAGTGTTGAAAATAAATAGATTTGTGAATTACTTATTATTAAATAAGTATTGAAATGTTTTCCAATATGAAGTGAATGTTTTGAGATTTTATCTTGCAAAGATAAATTGAAAATGAATATTAGAAGTCGATTTGAAAATCGTATATTCATAGATATTTTGGAAATGTAAATTCACTATGGAATTTATAAAAGGGAAGGAAAATTTGTTTAAAAATAAACGTTGATTTATTTTTGAAGTGTGGGAACTAATTTACGGATTTGTAATGTAAATATAAAGTAAATCGTTAAGGATTTATTTAATTGGTTTAAATGAACCATGTTGAAATGAAGGAATTTCCACGTAAGGAAAATGTTTGAAATTTGTTCTCAAAAGTAGTAAAGGTGAAAAGTGATTTGAAAATTTGTTTCAAATAGTTAAGTGTGGAAAATTATATATCTTGTGAATCTGATGATGTTGTGCATCTCTATTGACAGTTAAATAACCGACTATCAATATTTACCTTTAAATAGGTATTTTTTGTGATTTGCTTGAATTTGTATGCCACACTTATTTTTAAATAAGCGCTCACTATTCGGGTTAGCCGAGAAAGGACCTTGGGGGTCGTATAACCCATTCCGAATATGTGATACGTCGTTATGAATTGCATTTGAAGACCGGTGTTGAAGACCTCATATTTGTGAAAATGGAAGGATTACCGTCGAATGTTTCTGCATCGGCTGATCTCCGATATAGAAATTTATTACCTTTTGTGGTGGGAAGTCCGGTCGTGATTAGTGAATATCCGGATTGCAAGGACTTCTTTGTAAGTGCCTTCGGTTCCGTTCGATCCCGGAACAGACTTGTATGGATGTGTGTCTGACGTTACAGTTTGAGATGTAAAGCTGGTTTCTATCAAATATATTTCCGTTGGTGGCGGAGAATTTATTCTCTTAGCTTAACACCCTTAGAGGTTATGTAGTTGATGGTTACTAGTGATACATTCCCAAATTGGTAATGTGGCATACAAAGTGCCGTTGAGCATTTGTTGAATTAAAGCACAGCTTTTGTATAAAGCGTAGCTTTGTGAACGAGACTTCGTCGAGCCTCACAACCCGGAAATGGTCGTAACAGGAATGTTGAGGCAAGGTTTTTTAGGTGTCGCGCCCCTAAGGTATGTCCATTTTCTCCTGGATAGAGGTTGTATCATGGTATGGAGCCCAGATATTTAACCTATATGGTTGCTGCAAATTTATTACTTTGTGGTTGTTGGTATTAAGAATCCTCGGACAAAGGTCGGTAACGAACGGGTGATGGAATACTTTTTGTGTGGAGTTATCAAGTTACAGGTTCATTGCACCCAGAAGAGTGTGGTAACTCGGCCTTGTGTCAACAGAGATCCGGTTAGGTTCTCGGGGCGTCTTTCCAGAGGCGTACCCATTTCGATGTAGGAAGTTCCTTTCCCTGACCATTTGTTGGAAATCCAAAGAAACAATACGACCCTTTACGGTTTTAGTTGTATAACCTACCATGGAATGTGGCGGTAACCTGCTATTGAACATGGTAGCTATAGTAGGCATACGATAATGGTCGTATGTTGGCTAACATTTATATTAAATTTTAGAAATATGTTCTACACTATCCACTAAAAATAATAAAAATCAAAGGATGCCGCGTAGTAAGCATATTTGACTATCATAAGGAGAAATCTCCTCCAATTCTGCGTTTGCATTGTGTGTGTGGCGGGAGTCCTTATGGTAGTTTCATTTTTCAAAAGCATAGTGTAACGACCCGAAAATTTCGATCCCAAAATTTCTAGATAGTTAGAGAAAAGAAGAAAAGAGAAAGAAGAAGAAACAGAAACTAGTCACAGAAACCTCACATTCGCAGCGGATCAAAATATAATATAACATAAATAACGGTTTTATAAAGAAGAATCATCATTAGTACAATTATATTTTTATACATCAGAGTTTCACATATACATAAACATTGGACAAACAATCATGTCCAGATACTACAATATCACAATGGGAATTCTCTATACGTCCCTGCCGTCCAGCTCGCCTCCTGAGCTCCAGAACGTCCTTACGTGAAAATCTGTAATACTCGGTCTGACCCGAGCATTACATCAAAGTAATCAGGCTGGAAACCAGCGTGAGTAAACCCATCTAACATGGAATACAAAAGCATTAAACTTATATAGAACCCAGGGTAACTTATATCAATTTCAACTTCACAAGATGTTATAGACATCATCTATTTCACACATTAATTTCTAGGTGCCAAAACTTAGATTAAATGATCCAATTCACTTAAATCATTTCATACCAGCCTATTGATTTCACATATCAATTTATAAAGAATCGAAGTGGTTTCGGGTATTTACTAATACACGGCTCCGGTCTCTTCGAATTCAATATCATCGTAACTTATATTATTCAAGTGAGATACAACTCAATTTTTTTAAAAACAGGATGTCACCTAATTTATCAACAATAGATATCACCATCATCACAGTTTAAATCAACATATTTTATCACATAGCATCACAAACCATATATTAGGAATAACACTTAATCAATGTCTTCCAATATCGTTCTATTTTTCCTTTAGTTACATTTAAGTAATTAACCCCTAATTAATTTCACAAATTAATTATGCTTATCCTAATACGGTAATTAACCTTTAGATATTTCATTACTTAATTGCTAACCATAAATATTAATCACCCTTGATTAATAACATCAGTAAATTACTACCCTTAATTACTTCATCAAATAATTTAATTACTCCCGAATTATCTCTAATTAATCCCTTGATTAATTACAAAGGAATTTAATCCAAATTACTTTCATCCTCTACATCTTTAATTACATCCAGTAAATATCAATTAATTACTTCCCTAAGTAATTACAAACCCATTAATTACATTAAATAATTATTCATCAATCATCAAGGGTTTAAATTAATTAAACTTAATTAATTATCCTAAACAAATCACATTATCCCAATTAATTTCATCAAGTAATTAATTCATTAATTACTTCTATTAAGTAATTAACCATAAACAATTTCACAAATGATTATCATTAATTAATTAATCTAATTAATTATAAAAAATTAATTCCCTTAATTAATTGTTAAATTATCTTAAGGTAATGACCTTCATTAACAATCCTTAATTACTTCTCTTAAGTAATTTACTCAGATTATCCAATAACAATTACAAATTAATTAATTACCAATTAATCTTAACAATTCCTAATTATATATTAATTAACCTTAATTAATTAATCTCAAATCTTAATTAATCAATTTAAAGAATATTAATTACTTAATTAATCATTCACATTATTAATTATATAATTAATTACCTATTTAAATTAACTTAATAATTTAAACGAATCCCATTTCTTAAGGTCTAACTTAATTTAAGAATCATTTCTTACTTATTTAAAGTATTTTTAAAACACTATGTTTTCACATTTACTTTAAATTTCACTTTAAATTTCATTTTAAACTTAAGATACAAATTTAACTTAAACGAGGTTTTAATACAACTCGAATCCCTTTTATCTCATATGCTAAAGAAACATCCAATTTAAAATAAAAAAAATAAAAAGAATTTAAATCAAATTCATCTTTAAATTCAAATTTGTTTAAAATATATTTTAAACATTTCCAACAATAAAAATTAAATTTCTTTTAATTTTCAAAACTAAAATTCAGCTTTAAACCTTTATTCCAGATTTTAAACTCATATTTAATCTTCCAATTCAAATTCCATACCAATCATACACTTACATTTTAAAAGTTGTTAAAACCAAATTTAAATCTCAAAACTTAAACTATTCCAAAATCATAGATTCAACTACTTGAATTCAGATTCCACTCAGGTTTAAAGACTTAGTTTAAAGTTTTGATTTACAAATTTAAACTTTATATATATATTTTTTATTTAAAATTTACAATAGAAACAGGTTTCTGTTTCCTTTTTATTAAACCTGCAAATGCAAATTACTCGAGTTATCCCTGAAATGACTTCGAGTCAGAATTTATTTGCTTCGACCTAAAACTCGAATCACTCGAGGCAAACACTCGAGTATCCTACAGCTACTACAACCCCAAACTTCAACAACACCTCCCATCAGAAACCAGTGCACCCTTATTTCTTCGAGTCCATCCCTAGTTACATCGAGTTCGAACCCATGGCAACCTCTTCTCCCTCAATTCCTACTTCTCCTGACACGCCGTGCACAGTGCACGTATACAGGTGACTGCCGTCGACTTGACTTCACCCCTTACTATCGACACGTCACTTGCTCACCACATCTTCGATCTCAACCTTCAAATTCGATCACCAACTTTAAATTCGAAACTAAGTGTTCCAGTTGAAATCTGGAACTCGACACCCATCCTAAAAATCATGTCGAACGATCAACTACGATCACCGGAGCGCCAGAGACTCGGGCCACATTTCCATGCAACATCCACACAGCTCCCATCCAAGTTTCAAGCAGCTCGATGCACTAGAAACAACACAGCATCCAACTTTGCATAGCCGACCAAAACTAGGTTTAGAACAGAGAACATCACATCGCCGTCGCGTCTGTCCAAAACCACCCCATCCACCATTTTTGCCGAACACACCGTGACTTCCTCCATCGCCAGTAGAAACCTCGAGGCTTCTCACCCCCTTGATCACCAGAGGCAGCCCAAATATCAAATTCCAGACAAACCCAAATTTTATACTCAATGCAATATTAAAAATTTAGATTTTAGTTCTAAAAATCATAATTTGCTAAATTGATTCGAATTATATTCTTGAACCATCAAATTTCGGTGTTTGAATCTTAACTTGTTTTGAATCTTTGTCTGCAATCCTAAATTTCCAGAGAATTTTGTTACCATTAACTTTAAAACTATTTTTATTTCTATTTTTATGGTTTGCACCTTGATCAACTAACATCTTTTGTCTAGGAAATTTTGTTTAATATCAATCAGGGAATTGGGAAATGTTATTTATATTTTTCCTTCTATCAATTCTGAATCCTGGAAGAAAGAAAGAAAAAACTGGAAACAAAACTCTGTGTTTATAAACACTGACATGCAAACCATCCAGAACACAATCCTCAAAACATGCAAGCATCATACCACATTTTTCCATCACCATTTCAAAAAAATATAATCGTAAATGTCAAGATTGCACAGATTTAATCTATTTGATAAGTTTGTTTACTCACCTTAGTAGAGATGAATCAGAGCACAATATTGAGTTGCTTGCTGTGCTCTAGACTTGCATGCAGGTTAAAGAAATTTGAATTTTTGCTGTTAAAAACTTGCATGCGGGTCCAAGTTCCAGATTGCAGAGGCCAAACCCAAATTTTTTTTTAAGAAAAAAATGCAGGCCATTCAAAACTGGAACTTAGACTACTCCAATCTTCTTCAGATTTTTCTTGATCGGACCCTTGAACATGTTGCAGGCTTGTTTCTTTTTTTTTTAAATATGATTCCAGATTGAAGAAATGCAGACTTGATTTTCTTTTCTTAAATGATTTGCAACTTGGTTTTTAAAAAGTGCAGACATTTGGTTTTGCAAACATTAATTCCAGGTTTTGGTTTCATCTGCTAATGATTTTTTTTTTAAAATTTTGGTCTACAGATTTTAGTTAGCAAGAGAAGAAGGAAAGATTGATCTGAGAATGAAGAAAACATGATTCTTCTCTTTTTTTTTGATTTCCACTTGTTTCTTTAAGATGTAGATTGTTTTACAAATGTCTTTCTTAAGAGTTAAATGCCATACACATGTTATGAGGGATGTTCACAAATTAACACATGTACTTTTCATGCAAAAGTAGATTTTTAAATATTTAATAAAGCTTCGTAATTAATTATCCAATTTATAATTACTTTTTAATTTATATAAATCAATCTCTTTTAAAAATAAATTAATATAAAACAATTTTGCATTCTAAGTAAAATCATGAAAATACCCTTTAAAACCAAAGCAAAATTTTAAGATATAAATAACTATATTTTGAATTTTTCAAGCTCAATTTCTATTCAAGGTAAAATTTAAAATCAGCCTATATATTTTTAACAACATATTATTTGTTCGAAAGGCATAATTTGCCAATGATAATAATTAAACTATAAGATTATCAATTAAATATTTATCCAAATATAAAAATTCAGTTTCTATTATCATCAGAATTCTTATCTGTCTAATCTATAATCCAGTATTTCTTTTAATTAACCCAATCATATTATTAATTACAATACCCAAAAATTCGGGTTATTACACATAGCGAAATTCTTTTGATTTTCTTTGTGAAAATAACTGTTTTAGTTCTCACACCAGTCCCATGACTGACCTGGAGTTTATTGTTTCCTTCCTAAACTCTGGGTGACCACCAATTTCCACACGGGCAGTCTAGAGTTAGGTTATCAGGATATTCTGGAATTTAGGAGTTGCTGGAGGCAAGCTGGATGGCGTGGCGTATTCACTAGTATATAGTATTTCTTTTCCGCTGTTTGTTGTTGTACACTTTGATGATGTAATGTAATGTGATGTAATGTAATAACTGATATAGTTCTTTGTTTAAAGATTATTCATTTATCTATTATATGTTATTCCGCTGCGATTGTGAGATTCTGATATTGTTCTGTTGTTTCTGTCTGTTCTGTTCTATCTTTTTCTCTCTTCTTCTATCTTTTTCTTCTTCTTTAACCATAACGGTACGGTTTTCCGGCATTCGATTGCTCAGCAGTTGATATAGTGGACATATTGATGTCGGTTTTCGAGCGTCGAAAAGTCTCGATCGTCACAGGGACGCACCCGTAGCAAAACGAACTCGAATTGGATAATCAAGAAATAAAATAATGCCAACAAGGATAGAATGAGAAATACCTTGACCACGAGAAGTGTTACTAGGAGTTTGCACCACATTAAGCTTTCCCTCCTTCCCACCTTGAAGTTTGGGACATGCGGATAAATAATTGTTTGCGCCAAAATTGGTCACAAACCCCAAGTATTGTGAAAGCACCAGTGTTGGAATATAAATCAGCAATATTCAAACACAAATCACAGATCTAAGGAAGCAACACGCAGCAATACAGAAATTATGAACAAGAACACACGATTTATAGTGGTTCGGCTATCTCCGGCCTACGTCCACTTTAAAGTTTTTAACTTTTATTCATTATCCTTGCTGGTTACAAGTGATTACCGCAGTTACAAGGTCCAAATTCGAAATCAATGGCAGTAATGACGATATGGAGTGATCCTGGCAGCGTCCGGGCGTGCTTCTTCTTTGCAAATTCTCCGACCCCTTTTCTGAATGACCAGGGGCTCTATTTATAGGTGTTGGAGGCTGATATCTCGCCTAAAATCAGAGGAGAACGCTTCTAACACGTGAGGGGGCCCACACGACCGATTTCAGGAGATCCGGGCCCACTTTGGGATCGATTCGACCCTTGGTTCGAATCGATCAAGAAAGTGTCCAATCGTGATGAAACTAGGCGTGGACATTCTTCGACATGTAGGCAAACTCCTGTAAAAATTTCATGGCATTTGGATCAATGGATTGAGAGATATGATCGATTCAAAGTGGTGTTCTTCGGCATGTTGGTTGCTTCGACTCGATCCTGTTCGAACCGATAGGGTCGACTCGATAGCTTCACGGGCTTTCGTGATGACGTGGTGCACGTTCTTCATATCGATCCACTTATTTCTCCGAGTTGAATGGGTCAACTCCGAGGTTTTAGCCGCGTTTACTTAATGGATTCGAGGTGTTGGATTCGAAGGTTCGTTACCTTCGAATCGATGGAACCGGTACCCATTCGAATCAATCAAAATATGTTACTGTGGATCGATTCGAAGTTGCCTCAACATGGGGATTCGAAGAAAAGCAGGGAATGGAGTCGGAGCTCCCTCAATTGGATGGATTCGAAGAACTCTTCCTTGATGGTCTCGAAGGTGGGAATGCTGGGTGCATACGAAGCTAGGTGAAATCATGGATTCGAAGGATTCCATCATGTTGGATTCGAACAGGGCAGACGCGAGGCTAGTTTGCTCCTGACCGGTGCAAATGCAAATGGACACGAGGCAACCTGATGGATACGAACCATCGAGTCCAGATGGATACGAAGGTTGCCACTTTGATCGGTTCGAAGCACTACCACTCGATGGATACGGAGTGGCTTCAGTTGGATGGATATGAAGGAAGGCCACGGGATGGGTTCGAAGTAGATGGAGTCGAAGCCGATGGATTCGAACGGCATCTCTGCCTATGGATTCGAACATGGTGCCTGCTCTGATGGATTCGAACCTAATGGATACGAAGGTAATCGATTCGAGCCGCTGTTTGGTGATGGATTCGAAATCTGGGTTTCTCTCTTCAAATTGAATCGATCATATCTTGAACGTATGAACTCGGATTGACCTGAAATTTAAGATGCAGACTTCTATGATCTTTCTGGTGATGTCCTATCAATTGTTGCTCAATCTGGACTCGGACAAAATTCATTGGTATCCATGGTCATCCTGCAATGCATAGTTGATACTCAAGAATAATAATCATCGATTCTCAATAAATTTTGGATATCTCAACTTTGCTAAAAGTTGGGATAACACTTTGCCCCCCAAAACATGCCTTTTGGTAAAAGGTATGTTTTGAACGATCTTGAATCGAGTGTAGTAAATTCACGTTTTACTCATAGCTACAGCATTATCAATTACGTTTATGGCTGTCTGAAGCCGAATCAGCGTTCGTTTTTTCTGTAGAAGTTGAGAATGAAGTTTCATAGTTTCTCCGGACTATTAATGGCTACTCTGAACCCTTACTAAGTCCATCTCAGACTTAGTGATTGAATAGAAAGATCCTATTGCACTCTGGCGTTGCCTTCTATCCCTTGCACTCTAGTCCTGATTAGGACGTATAGCGATGCCTTGGTCGTTCTAAACCGATCATAGCCTCTCCGGGCTCTTGCTGGATCCCATCCTGTCACTCTCTGGTGAAGGGGAAACAGCGCTTAAGTGAGTTGATCCTGTCGCTCTCTGGCGAAGCAACTCACTTCTTGCACTCCGGTTCAGTGTATCTGAACATTAAGCGATGTCTTGGTCGTTCTAGACCGATCATAGCCTCTCCGGGCTCTTGCTGGATCCCATCCTATCACTCTCCGGTGAAGGGGAAATAGCGCTTAAGTGAGTTGATCCTGTCGCTCTCCGGCGAAGCAACTCACTTCTTGCACTCCGGACCCCGTCTCTCCGTGTAGGGTCATAAAGCGATCATTTCTATATTGGTATTTGATGTTCATCCTTTGACTCTCCGGCCGAAGGTTTAATTTAAGAAATTCTAATTTATTTATTATAATTCGAGTTCTAGATGTTCAATCTCAAACATTAGAAAAAAGCTAAACATTGCCTCTCCGGGCATATTGGTTTATCTCCATCTCAGAGCATGCCTAGGGATCTCTCCGGTTCCCGTACATGAGTAAGTGGAGTAACCGTTTTATTCTAGAAACAAATCTAAATGAAATTATTCGACCGAAGTCCAAACCTTGGACCTGGCCCTTGCCATCTGTAATCAGTGGACGACGAGTCGTGATCCCGATCCAGGATCGTTCCTGTTAGGTAGAGGCGGTAGTTTTTCAGGCCTTACCGCCGCTGTTCGTTCTCTGACATATTGTGGAAATCTACCACCCCTGGCATGTTCTTCCACCTCATCTTTTAGGTGGCGGCATTCATCTGTAGTGTGCCCATCCAGCTCATGGAATAGGCAGTATTTTCCAGTCCTGCGCTTCCGCTCAGTGGGATCCCTTATAGGTGGCTTTCGATAGGGGAGTTGCCCCCGAGTTTCAGCATAAATTCGTTCCAGGCCTGCAGTCAGATCCGTGTATTGCCTGAATCTTGGTTCTTGGAATTTCTTCCGTTTATCAGGACCATCATGTCTGTCATCCTGTTTCCTCTTTCCTTTGTCTACTCCAGGCTGTTCTTTGGAGGTTCCTTCGCTCTGCGCAACATTTGTTTCCTGCCTCTCGGCTCGTGATTCTTCTAATCGGATGAACTTTTCAGCTTTATGAAAGAACTCTCCAAGATCTTGCGGTGGATCTTTAGTTAGAGAATCTTTAAATTTGGTGCCTTCTGCGACTCCTGCCACCGCCGCCATCAAAATCATCGATGGATCCGGGCGATCTACAAAAGTCACTGTTACATTGAATCTTAGCATAAAATCTTTTATGGATTCTCCGATCCTTTGCTTTACCGAGGCTAAAGTCCTCACACTCTTGGGTCGCATCACATGGACCCTGAAATGTCTCATGAAGCAGTCTACAAGCTCGCTCCAAGTCCCGATTGATCCAGTCTCCAATTGTCTGAAGCAAAGTGCGGCTAAATCTAACAAGTATAGAGGGAAGCATCGTGCCATCACTTCCTCGGATGCCCCCAGCACTTCCATGTGCCTAATATATCTAGTAATATGCATGGTCGGGTCTGACCTTCCGTCATAAATATCTAGCGTTGGTAGTTTGAATTTTGGAGGGTTCCTTGCGTTTCGGATGTTTGGAGTGAATGGACTCCGACTGACTTCTTCCAACCCTCCACTAGTCAATCCTCCTCTCATGATTCGTCGCATTAGACCAATCATTCTCTCGTCTCCGTCCAGGGGTTGACCCTTTGTCAAGTTTCCATCCTGCCCCCCCGAGCCTTGAAGGAAATTCTGGTACGTATTCTTCTGGTGGCTCGTTAGCATAAGCATTGGCTCCAGCTTGTTGAGCTCCGCCTGTTGGCCTTCCAGTACCGGACCCTGAGGGTCTGCCCCCAAGCCCTTGTCGGTCACCTTCAGCTCCTGCGTTCTGGTCGTGAACCTGACCTTCGTTAGCTTCTGTAATCCTGATTCCTTGTCCCTCACTTGCAGTTGTTGTGGTTGGTCCAAGGTTTTGCATATTCGCCGCCCTCATATGTTCGAGGAAATTCTGCAGCATCTCTTGTTGGGTCTTCATCATGCTTTCGCGCAGTGAATTAGCCATAGCCTCCATCTCATCCCTAGTGATGTAGACGGAAGCTTGTCCTTCACCTGCTCCGGAGGATGCTTCTTGGCTTCCTCCTTGTTGGCTCCGATCAGCTCTTTGTCTTGTTTGTCGAGTCATTGTTTCTAAAGCGGATTTCTTCAAACTTTTGAATCTGAATTCTGAACCTGATGTAGCGGGTGCTAGTTCTTCTCAGTGAAAGCACCAAAGTGTTTGCGCCAAAATTGGTCACAAACCCCAAGTATTGTGAAAGAACCAGCGTTGGAATATAAATCAGCAATATTCAAACACAAATCACAGATCTAAGGAAGCAACACGCAACAATACAGAAATTATGAACAAGAACACACGATTTATAGTGGTTCGGCTATCTCCGGCCTACGTCCACTTCAAAGGTTTTAACTTTTATTGATTATCCTTGCTGGTTACAAGTGATTACCGCAGTTACAAGGTCCAAATTCGAAATCAATGGCAGTAATGACGATATGGAGTGATCCTGGCAGCGTCCGGGCGTGCTTCTTCTTTGCAAATTCTCCGACCCCTTTTCTGAATGACCAGGGGCTCTATTTATAGGTGTAGGAGGCTGATATTTCGCCTAAAATCAGAGGAGAAACGCTTCTAACACGTGAGGGGGCCCACACGACCGATTTCTGGAGATCCGGGCCCACTTTGGGATCGATTCGACCCTTGGTTCAAATAATCAAGAAAGTGTCCAATCGTGATGAAACTTGGCATGGACATTCTTCGACATGTAGGCAAACTCCTGTAAAAATTTCATGGCATTTGGATCAACGAATTGAGAGATATGATCGATTCGAAGTGGGGTTCTTCGGCATGTTGGTTGCTTCGACTCGATCCTGTTCGAACCGATAGGGTCGACTCGATAGCTTCACGGGCTTTCGTGATGACGTGGTGCGCGTTCTTCGTGTCGATCCACTTATTTCTCCGAGTTGAATGGGTCGACTTCGAGGTTTTAGCCGCGTTTACTTAATGGATTCGAGGTGTTGGATTCGAAGGTTCGTTACCTTCGAATCGATGGAACCGGTACCCATTCGAATCGATCAAAATATGTTACTGTGGATCGATTCGAAGTTGCCTCAACATGGGGATTCGAAGACAAGCAGGGAATGGAGTCGGAGCTCCCTCAATTGCATGGATTCGAAGAACTCTTCCTTGATGGTCTCGAAGGTGGGAATGTTGGGTGGATACGAAGCTAGGTGAAATCATGGATTCGAAGGATTCCATCATGTTGGATTCGAACAGGGCAGGCGCGAGGCTAGTTTGCTCCTGACCGGTGCAAATGCAAATGGACACGAGGCAACCTGATGGATACGAACCATCGAGTCCAGATGGATACGAAGGTTGCTACTTTTATCGGTTCGAAGCACTACCACTCGATGGATACGGAGTGGCTTCAGTTGGATGGATACGAAGGAAGGCCACGGGATGGGTTCGAAGTAGATGGAGTCGAAGCTGATGGATTCGAACGGCATCTCTGCCTATGGATTCGAACATGGTTCCTGCTCTGATGGATTCGAACCTAATGGATACGAAGGTAATCGGTTCGAGCCGCTGTTTGGTGATGGATTCGAAATCTAGGTTTCTCTCTTCAAATTGAATCGATCATATCTTGAACGTATGAACTCGGATTGACGTGAAATTTGAGATGCAGACTTCTATGATCTTTCTGGTCATGTCCTATCAATTGTAGCTCAATCTGGACTCGGACAAAATTCATCGGTATCCATGGTCATCCTGCAATGCATAGTTGATACTCAAGAATAATAATCATCGATTCTTAATAAATTTTGGATATCTCAACTTTTCTAAAAGTTGGGATAACAATAATGTTCTAGGCTTTTGCAATATCGACAAGCGCGGGGCTTTGAACACTTATTCGCATAATGGTCCTTAGAACCACAATTGTAGCATTGCCCACTACTAGAGGTAGAAGTCTTTGCCACCGATATTGCTTGCTTCCCTTTCTTAATGGGATAAGGACCTTTGAATTTGATAGGCCTTTTCTTTTTGTTGTTGAATTTTGGTTTGGCACCCACAACTTCAACATCACTTTCTTTATCTGCCTCTTCAAGTCGAAGAGCGATATCAACAAGTTGATCAAAAGAAACTTCTAACTTTAGAAGTAATGGCTTCTTGAGACTTTTGTTCAAGCCATAGACAAATCTTTGGTTCTTCTTCAATGGGGTGTTTATATATTCGACCCTGTATTTAGAAAGTGACTCGAATGATGCGACATAGTCTGCCACGGAGGATTCACCTTGAACAAGGTCTATGAAACGACGAGCCAATGTGACCATCTCAACTTCTGGCATAAATTTTAACTCGAATCGTTCCCGGAATTTCTCCCAAGTAAGATCCGCTTCAATAATTTCAGAAATAAGAAGATCATACCAATCTAATGCTCTTTCTTGGAGCATACTTGAAGCCACTTGGACACGGTGAAGATCAATTAGATTCATGCGAGTAAAGATGCGATCGCATGTTTTGAGCCAAGCTTGGACTTAAACGATGCTTTTGGAACCCTTAAATGGCTTCCCACCCAAGTTGGTATAGTCACTGCAAAAACGTGCAAATCCGGACTTAGGGTGAGTAGGCTCTGGATTGGGTCAGGCAGCCTGAGCATTCTTCACGAGATCTAAGAGCTGCTGGGCAGACATAAATACTCCATCCTGGGGAGTAGCACTAAATTGACCGGCGCTGGGACGACCAGGTTTAACCATTTCTCTTCTTTAAAAAAGAAAGAAAGAAGAAGAAAAAGGTTATTCACAAAATGAATATCAAACAATAATGATTGATAAAATAAGGCGTCATAAAGAAAATAGGGTAGAGCGGTTCGAAGACTCGAATAAAATCCTAAGGCACGACTCGTAAGATGGACTTAGGACGATGATCTTTGTGAAATTATTCTACATTGTTCTGAAGTTTGGCTCTAATACCAAGCTGTGACGGCCCACCTCTATACCCATGCTAGCCAAGGACACTACGGGGTAATGCCGTCAACTAGCGTGGAGAATAAGGCTGTTGAGGAGCGACCATCTGTATAATTGCTTTGTGCAAGTACCGATATGCCAGATAAAAATACAACTTTTCATCACAAGAGGAAATCCGACATACTGATGCAAACTCAAGGCTACTACACAGTGGCTATAATATCTTCGAAAACAAATATAGAAATAAGTATAACACAAATTAGTCACAGATATCCATATCACGAAGGCGGAAAAAGATATGAATATATAACACTTAAAAGTGTACAACAGATTAGTGGTCAAACAAGATCCACAATATCACAAAAAGAATAATTACAAGGGCTTCACAAAAGAATAAGTATACATCAATGAGTCTATAACTCAAATGTATACAACCCAAAAACTACTAATCTAAGTAGTTAGGCAAAAGTCAGGATAATAATAATCCCAGATGAGGAGTCAAGCAGAAGTAACTGTAACATCTCGGTCTGACCCAAGTATTATTTAATAAGAAAATAGTAAACGGATCAGTCTAACTATAAATATCATATGAAATGATATAAAATAAGAGATATGACAAAAATGTATGATAACCATAAAGCCATACTGTGATAAGTATGTAATTGAAAATCAACAAGAGATTAATCAATATCACAAGAATCTTCTCAAAGATCAAAAAGAATGTCATACTCTTTATTTTTATTCACCAAACCGTAAATATTGACAATTATATCAGTGCCAATCACAAAAGTTAATGACACACAAATTCACCAATGCACAATTATTGATAAAACTTATCAACGTAAATCACGAAAATTGGTGAAAACATAAATTCTAGAAATCATCAATGGAAATCTAGAAATCACGAAAAAGGGGGAGGGCTATCACAAAATGGGAGCATGAAAACTCACTAACACGTGTATCACAAAACGGAACGCTATTCCATGGTTGCTAACCATTAGTTTTGAGTCGAAGCTCCATAAAACGCACGAAGACCATGGGTCGCTACCCCACCAAAATGAGCAGAAGCTCCATAGAAACTGGGTGTAGTCTCCCTCATAGATAAAGAGACATCCCACATTGCAAGTCTAATCACAAAATGATCATCATCGATCATCAAGAAGTGTCAATTACACTAGGTTAACTTAAATATTTACGAACAAGCTGTAAGTCTCCACTCGAAAATTGTCACAAGAAATTCAATCGAACAAGTCTAAGAATTAACCAATGAAGTAAATGCAAGCGTTTCATACCACTTGTTTTACTAAGTCGTTTAATTAAATTTCTCGTTCGAGTGAGGTAAAGGTTTGTATATACTAATAGATTGGAAACGGTTTTATAAACAAGCTTGATATTGAAAATAGAGTTGAAATCATCTTTGTGAAAGAGTTTGAATATTTACTACTAGTATTGAAACCTTTATATTTTCAAAGTGACAAATCAAAGAAATGATTGTAGAAACAGTCAATCACTAAAATTCACATTCAAAGACGTGAATAAAATCCAAAGAAATCGATTCCGAATCCATCAAAATGTATGTTCACATAAATCCCGAAGAAAATGTCACCACAGTGGATAACAAATGATAACAACTAGAGGGAATAAACAAGAATCGATCAAATTTGGAAACCCAACAAAAATAGACAAAAATGGGCATAATAGGCAAATAGAAGCAAGTCAGTCAACTGGCTCAACGAGTTCAGTCGACTGAACACAGTCCAGGAAAACCCACGGGATGCAGGTCAGTCGACTGGACTCGGTATGCTAGTCGACTGGACCAGAGCCAGAGAAATGTTCTGGTAGCAGGTCAGTCGACTGGACTGGAATTCCAGTCGAATGGAACCTGTTTCCTACACTTCCAAGCCTATCTAAACGAAGGCCAATCCCTTCCAAATTGCAATCGGTCGAGGAACGACACTGGGAGTTTACACAAATCAGTTTCCTAGCCCTATAGACTCCTCGATGCATCGCCAAAAGCATGGTCAAACACCAAAGCTATGATTTTTAAAGGTTTGACTTAAAAACACCAAACATTGGAATATTCACAAAACCAATCCAAATCAAAGCAAATGCACATGAATAAGAGTTAGGAATTCATACCTAACCATCAAAGACAATCATAGACTTAAATGTGAGATAAAATTCTCACCTTTAAACCCAAAACTATGAAGAAGAAGCTATAGAGCAATGGCAAGAACAATCACTCTTCAATTTCAACCCAACAATCTTGAATCTAAGCATAAAAGAGAAACCTTTCCTAAATTAGGTTTAGGAATTTCTGAAATTGGTAAGAGAATGAGTTGGAGAAGAAGAAGAGAAGGCTTACCAAAGATTCTTCTATGAATTTGGAGCTAGAACTTGATTTGCAAATGGAAACCAGGGCTTGGAGTTTTAATTTCCCGTTCCTCTCTCCATTATTGCTAAAGCTTAAGTATTAGGAAATAGAAATGAAGTAATGAAGAGAAAAGGGGTAGAGCTTGGGTCTAATGGGCTGAAACAAAAACCAAAGCCCTAAGTGTAAAAGTAGCAAAATTCCACTAACGCCAAACATATCAAAGTTTATACTCATAAAGGTCGCAAAAGCCATTTTGAACTCAATGGGGGTGGTCTCGAGTCCTAATTCGACTGTTTGCAAAAAGTAGCTTTTCAGACACTAATCCGACTAACGATGAATTATTTTAAATAAAATATTTGAATATTCAACATAAAATATGCGGGCTGTTACACTTAAGGTCCATCGGTCAACCGATAATGGTCGAGCGATCCCAACAAACATTCTACTAGTTGTTGTTGATCTAGAGTGGATTTTGAGCGACAAATAGACGAATGTTATGTATCGAAATATTTTACTTACGTACGAAGTAATTGAGTTGCATCTTGGAAGAAAGTAAATCTCCCCCAAGGTTAATATAATGCTCAATATTAATTTTAAACCCCTATAAGTAAACACCTAACCTAAACCTAATTCATTAAAAAAACTATCGGTATAGTGAAACACTATCCAATTTCTCCCTCTCCTCTAATACTAAAATTTCTTTTAAAAATAATAATAGCAAATTAAAGAAAATACATGGAGATGAGATCAAGGAAGAGGCAAGCCATCGGGTGTCGATTTTCGTTCGAAGGTTTGTTTTAGAGCTTGGATCCAAGGTAAATGAGGATATTTTTAATAAGTTGATTATATGTAATTAATCTTGATATACACTATATTTTCTAGGTTGCTAGTAACTAAATTGTAAATCATCAAGTTTAAATCTAAGATTTAGAAATAAATTGAATACGAATTGAACTAGATTAAAAACCTTCACTCTAATCCGGTATGTTGTTGTTATGAATTGATAGTATTCGGGTTAAGTTAATTGTACTCTATGTTCAAATTGATTAGAAGGATGATTTTACAAAAACAAGTTAATCTAAACCATATGCTTAGTGAAACCTGGATAATGTTGAAAGTGATAAACAATAAGTTTAAACAAATTAAACAAGCGATTAGAAAACCCTAATTTTAACCTATGACCAGTTGACCGTTCACCTTGAGTAGTCGACCGCAATTGATATACCTATGGTTTAGCCGTCGACCGATTACACACCCAGATTGTAATTTGAACCTCGGCCTAAGATCCAAGTTTTAAACTATTGTTAATTGTTTATATATTGGGAATAGTGGGGGGAACTAGTTTCGTATGAAGCATCGTTATGACATTGCAGACTGGATAATGTAATCTGTCCAACGGGGGGTCAACTATTCGATTGGGGGTAATTCTATCGCGAATGACACTCATAGGAGGTTCTATAATGGACTTGCAACACTTATTGATGCTTGATGAAGTGTGGGAGGGCAAGGAAGCAAGGGAGTTCCTAGGTATTTATGATGACGTGCGTGATGTTGTGTTGTTGATTGATCCTAGCATGTGCAATAAGAGGCGTATGCTACGACTGAGAGGAGGCCATAGATGCAGATGATGGACACTTTGATGAGTCAGCATTATGGGCTCTCCTCTCAATGGCAGCTGGGGTACATGTAGTCGTAGTTGGGGAAAACTTATATCCATGGGGAAATTGTTAGATAACCTATGCGAAATAGTTACGTGTAGTAGTAATGTGTCAAGTGTAATCCCATAAGGGAAATTGTAAGATACACTATGTTGGAAAAGCCCTATTAGTTATTAGCAGATCAGTTATTAAGGTTCGATTAGTTAGTTGATCCTTGTGAAAGCCTATATTAGTTACTTTGTGTTTGTTAACTAAATTTTTTAAGTAAAACGATTAAATAACCCACGTACACTTGCAGGACACCTTAGGTCACATGGGGTAGTATTAATGTCAACTGCACATGATCACCATATATTAAACATATACTCATTCACTAGATCTTTGTATAATCCACCCTTTTTCTTTCTTTTTCCTACCATAAGAGGACATGACAACATACGATTGGCTCAATTTTAGTACATGGAGATACAGACTCATCATAGGAGTTGCTTATCCTTTTATATACTCTCTATGTAACTATCTATCTTATCCATACTAAATATTTTTATAAGACTATGAATAGTATATCTATGCACACTGTATTTGACTACATACTGTTTTCTAAGATTGCATTTTGAGTTAGTTTTTGAGATGATTATCTTCTATATTTATATTTTGTTCCTTTCGCTGTGAGTTCTGAAAGTGTAAAATATCATGGAGCATATATGTTATTCTTATCCTCTGTAAAGTTATGAAAACCCGATAGCTCGTACTTCTTGGCACTGATATGAGTTCTATTGTCAACCTAGGCTTTGGATCGTTGTATCGACGGGTGCAGGTTATCACCGGATGCCTATAGTTTTAGGGTTCCTTGTTGAGATGTGATTCCTGATACTGGAGTATGTGGCGATGTATTTGAGATTGGTTGGTAGTTTAATGAAACCTTAGTATAGGATGTCACCATTATTCCCATAAAATTGTGCCATTTTTAGTTAACTTATTGGGTGAAGATGGCATAGGTTAAAGTTTGATTTTTAAGCATAAGTGTTGTCTCATTAGCTTATTAGCATTTTCCACTTATATGATGTGTTTTATTTACTAGACTTATGTCTGACGATGTATATCCATTTCTTCCTTTTGTTTTACCTTGGTTGGTAAATAAAGAGGATGAATAGTGATTTTAGAGATGCTATGGCACTTTGAGGACACACACATTTATTATATTTCTCTCTATTATTTTATTTCAATTATTTCCAAACATTAGATTGTTTTTATTACCGATTTTGGATCGAGGCTTGTTTTTGGGATCTGGTGATCGGAGTAGGTTACTGCGACGTTCGATGACATGTCGGAGGGTTCGTCGAAGACCAGAGGTGGCTTCGGCGATGGTGCATGTACATGGTGTTTTGGTTTGTGTCAGGGGATTTGATGTTGTTTGGATTGGGTTTGCTCGAAGTAAGGATCAGGGATTTGGGTTAGAAGCTCGAGTCTATACTCGAGTAGATGGTGTGGGTTTAGCCTGCAGATGTTAATTTTATAACTTGTTAACTGTTTAGTGGTTTAGGTTTTAAATTTAAACTGAAAACTAAAAAAAAAATTTGAAATAGGAAGAGAACTCGGACTAGACCTGAGTGGGCTTCAGCTTTGACTTGATGCAAGTGTTGAATTGTTTTAAAAAAAAGATATAAAATCTATGTTTTAAAATTTAAACTTTAATTTAGTTTAAAACTTCTAATATAAATTTACTTTATATAAATTAAATGTTTTCTTAAACATTTTGATTTAAGAAGTTTTGAAGTTTGTTAATTTAAATTTTGATAATTAAATTTAAAATAAATTTCAAACTTGAGTTAGGAAATTTCTTTTAAAAGTTTTTATAAAAGCAAGTTTTAAAATTTAAATTGAAACTAGTTTTAAACTATTACTTGATAATGTTTTAAGTATTTAAAGGAAGTTTTGTTAACTTTAATTATCAAGTTAATAATTATTTTAAAACTTAATTATTGATTTAATTATGTAAAATTAATTATTAAGATAAAATGTTTTTAATGATAATTAAGTCATTAATAAGATAATGATTTATCTTAAAGGTAATTAAGGTTTTTAATATCTTGATATTAATTAAATTAATTAAGGAAGTTAGATATAATTCATTAATTTAATTAATAATGCTTAAGGATTAATTAAGAGTAATTAACTGATTTAATTAATTTATTTAAAATTAATAATTAAGGGTTATAAGTTAATTAATTGGAAGTTAATTAATTTATAATTAGGTATAATTAATTATATAATTAGAGATTATTAATTAGATGATTAGAGATTAATTAATTGAGTAATTGAGGATAATTAATTAATGATTAAAGATTAATTAATTTATAATTAAAGAGTACTTAATGTGTAATTAAGTTTCGTTAATTAATAATCAGGCTTTATTAATTAAAAATTAAGAAATTATTAATCTATAATTAAAGCTAATTAAGGATTAATTAACTGTTATTTGGGGTTAATTGATTGTTATTAAGGATTGATTAACTGATTTATTAAGGATTGATAAATTGGTTACCAGTGGCTTAACCGGGCAACCAAAGACTTGATGAAGAAACTTTGTTCGACATTTGTCCCCGTTTGACATGACCAGGCCGTTCGGCGTCAATGGTCGTTCGGCATTGAGGGCCGTTCGGTATTGTATATCGTTCGACATTGAGGGTCGTTCGGCATGTCAGAGTCGTTCGGCATTCGACACTGCTCGGCATCCAGACCATGTTCGGCATGTCAGAGTCGTTCGATATTACTGCTCGGCATCTAGACCTCGTTCGGCATTGAGGGCCATTCAGCATGTCAGAGTCGTTCGGCGTTCAATCTCGACCAACATGAAGCTCGTTCGGCATTCCGGTCTCGTTCGGCATCTCCCCTCGACCGGCATCGGTTCTCGTTCGGCTTGCACTCTTCACTCAACACATCGCCTCGTTCGACATTAAGGAAGCGCTCGGCATTTGCCAATCGTCATTTGTGGTTTGGCACACAGAGTTCATTCATGTTGGCCTAACTGTCTAACTACTAGGCCCACCAGGGAAGTTCAACCCATCTTCGTCTATAAATAGAGAGGTAGGAGCACAGTGAAAGGGACCTTTTTTCGAGAACACCGGGGAGAATCTACCGCATTCAAGACTCATTCAAGACTTATCTTTTTTGCTTAACAATTGCAATCAAATAATTGGTGTGCAGATTGTATCTGTAATCGATTAGTGAGATAAACGATAAAGATTAACCTCAAACTGGACGTAGGAAGTTACGCCGAACAACTATAAATTTGGTGTTCTTGTTTTCTGCATTTGATTTTGAGATGACCCGACTTTCTACTCCCAGAAAATCGCATCATCTTAAAGAAAGAAAGGGATAGAAAAGAGAAAAGAAAGAAGAGAAAGAAGAAACAACAACAGAATCTAAACAGCGGAACGAATAATTCATATTAATAAAATAAGTATTACATAGTATACAACAATTGCCAGAGTTACACAGACAATACAACACATACTAGACAGTTATAAACACCTGTCTAGTTATTACAACTTAATACACAAATCAGAAGACACTCAGAGATACCAACACAGCGGAAAACAATATATCTACACGCGGAAGCCTCCTGCTCATTGCTCCTCCACAATTCGTCAAAGCTAACCTGAATCCTAACCAAAATCCCTTGGCTACTCGTAAAAATTTGAGTACCCAAGAGTTAAATAAAAACGGAAATAACTCCGGGTCAGACATGGGTCTGGTGTGAGTAACAGGTTAAAGTTGCTTAACTTTTAAAAACCTTTGAAAAGAAAAGGTATCACGTAAGACTTCCCACACATAAACATGGAATAGTTTTTACCTTACGCTAACCAAAAAATTTGATAGGAAATCCAGTGATATTATAATAGGTCTACGGTTTTCAAGTAAATATGAAATAGCCGAAATTGTTACATTTACCAAACTCCAGCTACTAGCCACAAAAGTGGGTAATACAATCAAAACCGTTGGCACTTATTGGATTTTGGATTCCATCAACGGCTGGGCTACTGGGGTACCGCCCTTTACAGTACGTGGCCTATCATCGTACCGAGGAGTACGCCCGCTCCCCTGCAACACAAAGCCGGAACCATTCCTTACTGAACAGTTCCGAACAAGACCACCCCGCAGTTGTGATCAGCAACCGCACCACTAAGCCGAAATAAAGGGACATCTAGACAGGGGTAAATCTCACTCTCAAGTGGGGGCTACCCACGAAGCCTTGCTGCACCTCCCATGTTTTAGCCATTCTCGGTTGATGAGGCTTGAGGCTACGATTACCTTTATAGGACATATCATTTAGAATGTTCATCGTCCACCTGACGATGTTCTGAAAGCATTCAATCCATACAAGTTCGTTCCGGGTTCGAACGAAGCCGAAGGCATTATCTCGTTACACTCATTTTGAAATTGCCCTCAAAGTTAACGACGATAACCCTTGCATTCTGTATATTCATCTTCACTTGAGATTCACGACCTAATGTTACTTTGGATCGATGTGGTTTTCTGATATCCAAATATGTAAACCCAATCCCGGTCTCATCGAAATCCAAAACATGTCTTTTAAGGCCTACTTGTTTTATAGTTTAAAACAATTCAATTTCATTATCTATTTACACATAGAAAGATAATTCACAACACAATAGATAATCAACATTATCATTACCAATAGATAATTCATATCATAATCAGATAATCCATATTATCATCCAAAAGCAACAAATGCATCCATATCATATAACATTACTCATCTCATAACTGAGATTACAAACCATACATGGCAACTGTTATCCCGCCTTTTGGCAAGGCCGAAATATCAAAAGAATTGGTTACAGGCATGAGATTGATCTTCCTGGATACCGAGCATGCACAGGTTCGCTAAGGATATCGATGAATTTTGCCCGAGTCCGGATCGAGCTACAACTGACAAGGCATGACAAGCAAAGCCAAGAGAACCAACGTTCCAAGTTTCAGACTAATCCGAGTTCGTATGCTCAAGTTATGATCGATTCAAAGGGAAGAAAGGAGCTTCGGTTTCGTATCCATCCCCCAAGCTCCAGTTCAAATTGATAGTTTTCGTATCGATCAGAAGACCAGCTGCTTCGTGTCCATCAAGGAAAGACAGTTCGTATCGATCGAGTTCGAATCCATCGGGGTACCTCGGTTTGACTCGATCGTATTCAAATCCACTGACATCTCCCTGCTTCGTATCTGTCAGGTCAGAACACTTCGTATCCATCAGGTTGCCCTACTTCGTATCCATCGAAGGGCTCCAGTTCACATTGATTGACTTTGTGTCCATCGGGAAGCTATGTGTCTTGACTCCATCGAATAAAGGCCTGTTCGTATCCATCAACCTTTATTAATTCGTATCCATCGATGTGACAGTTGTTCGAATCCATGGATAACGATCACTTCGAATCCACCAAGTCAACAAGCTTAGATGACATGTCGATCATCGATGCAAATTAGGCGAGATCTAAGGAATTGATGCATTCAACTCGGAGAAAAGACCGGTTCGACTCGGAGGATGCACGCCACCTCACCACAGAACCACGTGAGCTGATGGAGTCGAAGGCATCGATTCAAAGCCATCGATTCGAACTAGACAGGAACCGGAAAATTCTATTTTGTATCAACCATATCTCTCGATCCACTGATCCAAATGCTATGAAATTTTCAGAGGAGACTACATACAAGCTAAGGAAGCTTCCCACCAAATTTTAGATCGATTGGACGTCATCTCGATCGATACGACATGGTTTCATATCGATGTCAGATCGGGCAGAAACTTTCAGGAAACGGTCGCGTGGGCCCCCTCACGTGCCAGACCGAGTCTCGCGAAGTTTGGGCAGAATCTCAGCTTCCTACGCCTATAAATAGAGCCCTACCGCCTATAGAAGAGGGATCATTTTGGATTCTGGAGCACCGAGACTCTGCCGGATCAAGACTTGCATCTTCTCCTTGCTGCTGATTTCGAATTTCAAGTTGTTTTTCGCTTTTGTTTGTTGTAATCACTTGTAACTATTCAAAGAGAATCATTAAAGCTGCAAAAACTTCACAGTGGACGTAGGCAACACGCCGGACCACTATAAATCGCTTGTCTGTGCAATTTTACTTTCGTTACTTGGAGTTTTGTTAGATAATCTTCATTTTCAATTTACTTTCTTCATTGTTATCTCTTCAAAAACTTTCGAAGAATGTTGTGCCCAATTTTGGTATAAACACTTTGGTGATTTCACCGAGAAAACCCATTTTTTCTCCTGCTCCTTAGATCTGTCGCCGATACCGGATTGCGTAAATCTAAGGGAGAGATCCAGATTTCCGTTTCAGATTCCTTCCGTTCTATTCAGATTTGCCAAAGTCTAGGAAAGAAGTTCATTATTCAAGATGGTTAGCACAAGAACCCCTTCTGCCGCTGATCAAGAAGGGGGATAGACAGAATCCCATGCAAATACCACTATCTAATCCAGATGCTACCAGGCATTTCGATCCATCAGGTCTGGTTACTAGACAAGAGTTCCAGACATTGCTTCAGGAAGTGACCCAAAGCCGGCAACAACTAACTGAGAAGTTGCGCGTTAATGCTGAACTGGCCAATCAACTAGACCACCAGACGCGTAGAAGATCCAGAAGGGATCATGCGTCCCGCTCCTCCACCAAAAGTTCTGCTTCATCAGATTACAACTGAAGGCCTATCCGTCCCAGGCTAGACGGAAATTATGCGCAAGCAACTGATCACCAGCCGACATTGACCGTTGGGGAGTTAAGGGTTGGCCCTTCTGCCAGTTTTCACACCGGACCCTACTCCTGAGGAGGCACTGCTACACAATACACCACTGATAGCCGTGCTACTACTACCATAGCCGATATAGGAATTGATACCCATAATCATCAAGGCCATATTCCTGAACCGTACGTTCCAGAAAATGTTGAGCCAGGGAGGCGAGATACGGACCGTCGACAGCGCGTGGTCCACTCTCGCGATGTGGAACCCGACCACACCTTGGCCCAACATGCGCAAAATGCTCCGATGCCAGACCTTTCACACATGATACGCCAAATGATTCGCGAGAGTCAGGGCTTGACAAATGACGACAGGGGAATCTCTCGAAGTCACACTCCGTTCACGGATGGAATATTATATGCTGAACCTCCTCGGCGATTCAGGATGCCGACTCTGCCTATGTATGAAGGAAGTTTCGACCCTAATCAGCATATTCTGAAATACGAATGGTCGATGACTGCCGCTAGAGCTGATGATGCAGTAAAGTGCCATAGTTTTCCCATTTCTTTAGGGGCAATTGCGACGATGTGGTTTACAGATTACCCCCACGATCTATCTCTTCGTTTGATCAGTTGGCTACAAAATTTGTTGAACAATTTCGTATGCACATTGCCAGGCCTAAAGATGTTAATACTTTATCCAATGTCACTCAAGATCCTTGAGAGACACTCAGGCGATACTTGGAAAGGTTCAATGCCGCTTGTGCAGAGATCACTAACCCCAATGATAATTCAATCTTGATGGCCTTGACTGAGGGGATTGACCCCGATTCTGAGTTTGGAAATTGGCTAGATGGGAAGCATCCTGCATCGTTGGATCGTTTCAATTCCAAAGCCGCTCAATTCTTAAGGCGTGAGGATGCGAAACAATCTAGGAAACAGGACGATGCGAGACCCAGCAATGAAGGGATTCAGAGTAATGTTGCAGTTAAACAATCTGGTGAAAGTTCAGGAAAAGTCCAGTTAAATATTCAGAATAAACAAGCTCAACAGCCGAGAAACAACGATAGTTAGAGCAGAAAACGAGATCAGAACCGTGGCCCACGACGTAGGGCTCCGATGTTTGATACTTATACACCGCTGAACACGTCATTGGAGAACGTGTATCTACAGACTTGCAATGCTATGCGGTATAAGAAGCCTGCTCCGAAGCCATCGTCGGAGAGGCAGATCCAAACAGAGAAATTCTGTAGATTACATGAAAGTTATGGACATAACACCAACGAGTGTAGACATTTGCAGGACCTCATTGAGAAGTGATTAGAGAGAGGAAGCTGGATCAGTTCGTTCGAGGCTGCAGTCTGGTGACGTGAGCCCATCCAATCAAAATCGTGTTCAAACTCAAGAGAGACGAGAGGAACCTGCCCGTACAGGCGGGAGGTTAGTTATTAATACAGTCAGTGGTGGTCCCCACCCAGCAGACCGAAGCTGGAAGGAGATGGAATCACATGCCAGTTCGATCAGGCATGTTGATTTTAAATGTTGTAGTAGTTTTGATGAAGGGGCTTCGACCAAATTGCAGAGAATGATGGCAGACGACATCGTATTTAGAAACCGAGATGCTGATATGGTCGAAGCCCTAACTATTGACCCACTTGTCATATCTGCCCAGGTTGGTCCTGCTTGGATGAAGAGGATCCTGGTGGACAGTGGGAGTTCGGTAAACATTTTGTTTAACAGCGCATATGATCAAATGAAGATGGAAGCCAAAGATTTAAAACCTTGTCAATCTAGAATCCATGGCTTCGATGGAAGTGCTAATATACCCACTGGAGTGGTGGAGTTGCCAGTGGAGTTAGGAGTTGGAGAACGCCGAAGGGTTCGAATGTTACAATTTGTTGTTTTAGATATTCACTCTCCATACAATGCCATTTTGGGCCGACCGACCCTTGCTGAATTCAGGGCAGCGATTGCCTTATGGTGTTTAACATTGAAGTTCCCACTGATCGTGGGATTGGAGTCATTCAAGGAGATCGGGCTGCCGGAAGAGCCTGTTATGTTGCGGAGCTGCGCGAGGCGCAGCGAAAAGAGAAAGGAAAGGGCTTAGAGGAATCTCTCTGCGTCCGTTTTGTGGACAATTGACAATTGGTGCCAGGGCCTCGGCCCGGGCACCACAACCAATTCCAAAAGGATCTTGACCCGAGAGACAATGAAAAAAAGAGGAATCCACGGAGAGTCAAGCTTCTTCGGCTGAGCTGACGATTGATGTTCCAATCGACAATGATGATGATGGTTCAAGAATGTTGAAGGTTGGGTCTCAGTTAAGCCAAGAGACGCAACAGGAATTGGTTGATTTTCTCCGGGCGAATCTCGACGTATTCGCCTGGATGGACTCTGATATGTGGGGAATCTCGTCGGACAACGCGAGCCACACCTTGAATATTGACCCGTGGTATATCCCGGTCAAACAAAAAAGGCGCGGTATGGCTCCAGAGAGATCAGCTGCCCTTAAAGAAGAAGTTGATAAGCTGAGGGCGAATGGGTTTATCCGGGATGCTCTATACCCAGAGTGGGTATCCAACCCTGTACTTGTCCAAAAACCAAATGGGAAATGGAGAACGTGCATTGATTATTCTGACTTAAATAAGGCTTGTCCGAAAGACAGCTTCCCACTTCCCTGAATTGATCAACTTGTGGATTCAACAGCCGGACACGAATTACTATCTTTCATGGATGCTTACTCTGGCTATAATCAGATACCTATGCATGTGTCCGACCAGGAGCATACAAGCTTCGTAACCGATCTGGGACAATACTGCTACAAAGTTATGCCTTTTGGATTAAAGAATGCCGGAGCAACTTACCAGCGCTTGGTTAACCGGATGTTTGCTAGTCAGATCGGAAAGACCATGGAGGTTTACGTAGACGACATGCTGGTAAAATCACGATACTCCACTGATCACATTAAGGACTTGGAATCCATGTTCAATATTCTTTGGAAATACGGGATGAAGCTCAATCCGCTAAAGTGTCATTTTGGAGTCGCATCCGGAAAGTTCCTCGGGTCCATCGTCAACGCCAGAGGGATAGAGGCCAACCCCGAAAAGATCGGGGCTATCAGAAACTTACAAACTCCAAGAACTATAAAGCAAGTCCAGAGTCTCAATGGGAAAGTAGCAACACTAAGCAGGTTCATATCATAGTCCACTGATAAATGCATCCCCTTCTTCGATCTGATTCGGAAGGGAAGGCGGAACTTCGAATGGACTGCGGAATGTGAGGGCGCATTTCAAGCACTGGTTCAACATCTTTCTACACCGCCAATTCTTTCGAAGCCTGTCGACCACGAGCAGTTGTATCTTTACTTGGTGGTATCAGAGAACGCGATTAGTGCGGCTCTTGTTCGAGAGGAGGACCGAGTGCAGAAACCGGTCTATTACGTTAGCAAACGACTTACCGGAGCCGAGAGAAATTATCCAAAGCTAGAAAAGCTTTCCTATTGCTTAGTCATTGCCTCGAGGAAGCTCCGTCCATATTTCCAGGCTCATCCCATTATTGTGTACACCGATCAGCCGTTATGACAGGTCCTCACACGGCCTGAGACGTCTGGCAGGTTACTAAAATGGAACATTGAACCGAGTCAGTTCGACATCACATATACTCTGAGAAGGGCCATACACGGTCAAGTACTGGCAGATTTTATCGCTGAATTCACTGTTCCTGAAGATGTACCTGAGATTAGAAAATCTCCGGAATACATATGGAAGCTGTATACTGATGGTGCATCCAACGATCGGTGCTCAGGCGCAAGGGTAGTGCTCGAAACCCCCTAGGGCCGATCCATATGCTATGCTCTAAAGTTCGAGTTCCGTGCAACCAACAATGAAGCTGAATATGAAGCTTTGCTTACTGGGTTCAAGCTGGCCCATGACCTGAGAATTGTCGCCATGGAGATTTACTATGACTCCCAATTAATCGTATGTCAGGTCCGGGGTGAATATCAGGCTGAGGATCGAAGACTAGCTGCTTATCTAACTCGAGTCCGGGAGATTCTTGATCAGTTTGATTACTATGCCATTTTCTACATCCCCCAGGAGCATAATCAGAAGGCCGATTCATTGGCAAAATTGGCAATTACGGGCGAAGCTCAGCAGTTGGGGTTCGTTCCCGTTGAAACTGTATCTTCTCCGAGCGTTGATCAGATGGAGACTGATTACGCATTTGAGGCTACCACCAGCGGGGAGTCATGGATGACCCCCTATCGAAATTACATTGAGCATAGGATATCGCCCGAACGCAGGAAGGAAAAAAGGCAGATCCTTCGAAAAGCCTCACGGTTTGTCGTTCAAAATGGAGTTATGTATAGAAGAGAGTACTCTGTTCCTCTCCTCCGGTGTATCGCGCACGATAAAATCAAATGAGTGTTACATCATGTACACGAAGGAGAATGTGGCGATCACACTAGGGGGCAAGCGCTCGCCAAGAAAGTACTCCGATATGGATATTATTGGCCTACTGTTAATCGAGACGCAGCGGACTACGCCAAAAAAATGTGATAAATGCCAGAAACATGCTCAGATTCCTCTAGCCCCACCTACTGAGATAACCCAAATGGTTAGCCCTTGGACGTTTGCAGTACGGGGGATTGATGTAATTGGTGCGCTGCCTCTAGCCAAAGGTGGTGCGAAGTATGCCATCGTCGCAGTTGATTACTTCGCCAAATGGGCTGAAATCGAAACTCTTGCAACGATCACGACAAAGAAGGTATTCAACTTTGGGGTACGCAAAATTATCTGCCAGTTTGGTCTCCCACATACTATTATCTCCGATAATGGAGCCCAATTCGACAGTACTGAATTCAAGAATTTCTGTCAACGATTCCACATCCATCAGAAATTCTCTGCAGTAGAACACCCTCATGCGAATGGTCAAGTCGAAGCTGTTAATAAGGTTATCAAACCTATTTTGAAGAAACGACTGGAAAAGGCCGGGGGCAAGTGGGTTGATGAACTTCCTATGGCTTTATGGGCTTACCGGACGACTCACAAAACTGCAACCGGACACACTCCATTTTCTCTATCTTATGGCTCTGAAGTCGTTATTTCAGTCGAAATGGAAGTTCGCTCTCATCGTGTGACATATAATGATCCGAAAATGAATGCCATAGTACTTGCTGAATCCTTGGATCTACTCGATGAGAAGCGTGAAGAGGCTGATTTGAGGGCAGCCGCATATCGGAGTCGAGTCGCCCAAAAGTACAACGCCAAGGTCCGACCGTGAACCTTCGAACTTGGCGATCTCATACTCAAAAGAATTTATCCGGTTCCCTCTCACATGAAACCAAATTGGGAAGAACCGTATGTGATTTCAAAAAAGCTTGGAGATGGCACGTTCAAGTTATCGACCATTGACGGTCTCACTCTACCGAGAGCCTGGAATAGCGAGAGTCTTCATCGCTACTACATATAACAGGCTCTGTTTACTTTGAATTTTTCATCCATTTGCTATTTGTTTCCGCATTTCGAAATTTGAGTTTGTAATAAGGCAACTGACTTTACCATATTTCCTTATTTCAGCAATAAAATGCCATCTCTTCGAGCTAGAGCTGTGATTTATTGAATATGACATACAACATCACGGTGCACGAAGAGCTAAGTTCCATCATACGGTGGGATGTATTCAAATAGGGAGTGACTGTGATACGACCGGTCACTCACTATGTGAAACCCAAGCTCGGGGGCATGTCACCACCCCAATATCTAAAAGGATTGATACACGCCAATCCTCCCACCAACTCCAGATTCCCAGAGTGCGAACTGGAGTATAAACATTGAAATAACTCTAAGTCCCCGTAGCGCGGACTGGAGTCTAAACACTAACTCCAGATTCTCAGAGTGCGAACAGGAGTATAAACATTGAAATAACTCTAAGTCCCCGGAGCGCGGACTGGAGTATAAACACTAACTCCAGATTCCCAGAGTGCGAACTGGAGTATAAACATTGAAATAAATCTAAGTCCCCGGAGCGTGGACTGGAGTATAAACACTAACACCAGATTCCCAAAGTGCGAACTGGAGTATAAACATTGAAATAACTCTAAGTCCCCAGAGCGCGGACTGGAGTGCAAACGTTAACTCCAGATTCCCAGAGTGCGAATTGGAGTATAAACATTAAAATAACTCTAAGTCCCCAGAGCGCGGACTGTAGTGCAAACCTTAACTCCAAATTCTCGGAGTGCAAACTGGAGTGTAAACACTAATTCAAAGTTCCCGGAGTGCGAACTGTATCATAAGCATCGGTAATCATCGGGCTATCGGAGCGTGAACCGAATTATTGCTCACAATTTATTCTAAGTCCCCGAAGCGTGGACATGTGCTCAAGATTTGCAAAAAAGTGAGGTCGTAAACCAATCGTTGCAACACTTAAGCAGGAAAAAACATTTGGAATGAGAAAAGCAATATTTTATTTCAACTAACTAGAGACAAGGACTTACATGCAAATAGGTTCTTCCAAAAAAGAATTCCTACTAGCAGGGGCCGAACCTACGTCTATAACACGGCCTACTAGCGGAAAAAAAACACAAGTTCCTATCTATCAAAAAATCCGCTTAAGTGGCCGATCTATTTCTTCTTTTCCGGCCTCCTTATCAGCGGTTCGTCCTCGGACATGCTAGAAACATAGATCCTTCGTTTGGAGTGCTTCCTCTTCACTGGCTGCTCTTCGGCTTAGGGCATAATGTCACCGTCCTCCTCAGAGCTTGAATTTACATGAAGGCTTCCCACCGGAGGAGTTGGAGGGACTGGATCTGCGACAGAAGACGGGGCGGACACCCGGGTATCGACCACAGTGCCACTCGGCAATATTACATTTATAGGTGCTGGACTATGCACAGTGGTCCTAGCTCCAGCGTTGCCTTCATGTCCCGCAGCCTCTAATTCGGCGTTAATCTCGGCCAAGATTTCTTCGTCTCGAGCTGATTGGGCCTCGCTGGGGGCAACTGTGGTCTGTGTTATAGAACTAGATGCCAGTGGGAGCTCACTGATGATAAACGGCAGGTCTGTGAAGGGGCCACCATGCTGGCCAAGTAGCTCACTTACCATTTTCTCATCGAGAGACAGGGAGCTCCCCTATGTCATCTCAATAAACACTACCGTCGTCACAACGGTCGTTTCGGTGATGACGGCCTTCTGCCCCTTAGTAGACTCCTGAGCCGCGGATGCCGGTGTAATTCCAATTACCAAACAAAGAAGGGAAGGAGTTATTAGTAATCATTTCAAAACAAACTCTCTATTTGAAGCACACTTGAGATATGTTCAGAGTACCTTCCTCAGTTTGGCTTGCACGGCTGAGCGGCCTCGGAAGTATGCTCCCTAATAGGAGATAGCCGCGGCTGTTCTGGGTCATAAGCTGGAACGGATTATGAATCAACCACAGATACAGACTCTGACGAAGGTGGAGCAGTAATTTCAAGAATAGTAGCGTGATGCCCAACACCCGATCCTTCCCCAATCTCCCGGTGCTGGCTACCAATCATCTCCTTCTCGTGAGAAATTATGGCATCATGAAGGATCTTCTTTTCATTTCGGTCAGCAACTGGTTCTCAAGCTCGAACTGGTCGACTGATGCATCCGGGTGCGCTTCTTCTTCCTTCTCAACCAATCGGCCCCAAGCGTTACGAAGATGTACCGGATAATCCTAAAGGCAGGCCAAATTTCTGTGCCTCAGCACATTGGCATTGTAAGTAACGAGGAGATCTTCGATGTCGGCCTCCAGCCTGGCCTCTGCGCTTTGAACCTTCTCCTCAACCTCAGCCTAAACTGCCTGAACTTTAGCCACTGCCGCATCTCTTTCAGTCCGAAGCACTACGGCTTGTTCGCATGCTTCATGGGCCGCGTTATGCGCATCATCTCTGTCGTTAGTGATTTAGGCAAATTTGGCTTTGAGTGCATTAACTTCCTTCAAGGCCACGTCCAGCTTGGCGGTCACGATGGTGTTTCGGTGGCCCATGTCCTCCACCGTAGTGTAATGCTCATCTTCATCCTGTCCATCGCCGCCTGGGCTTCGTCCGCTTTCTTCGTAGCATCCGTTTCTGACTTCCGAGATGACTTAGCTTCGTCAGTTAGCACTTGTATGATACGATCCTAGTGAGCTAGATCAGTTTGGAGTTTCTCGATGATGGCCGCTCGCTCAAAGGCCAACGCCGATGCTTTATCAACCGCTTTCGCCCACGCCTTTTACTGGGCATAAAAATCATGCACGTAGTCATGTACTAACAACTCGGCTTCCTCTGGGATCCTTTTTAAATGTGGAGGAAAGATATAGTTATCAAAGAAGATGTTCGGAAAATCTTTCTTTAGCTGAGCGAGCTTGATTGCTCCTTCCCCTGAAATTTCCACAGGGGGCTGCTCTGTAACAACGGCAGTTATTGTTTCGCTTCTAGGGTGGCGGGATTCATGCCTAGAAGATTGAGAAGCCGACTTGTAGCGTGAAGATTCAAAGGGACGAGAGACATAAGCAGGAGGTTGTATAGGATCTCTGGGAGGAGGAGGAGTACGCGATCGAGATCGACGCTTATAGCCTCTATCTTTATCATATCTTTCTTGGCTAGAATACCTATAGTGTCCCTGGTCGTAATCCCTGTCCCCTTCTCATCTGTGCGGCTCATGGTATGAAGACTTGCGGGCATGTCAGAGACTCCCTAACATTGAACCTCGCCCAGACATAGTATCTGCAGAGCAAAATAAAGTAGAATTTACCACCTTTCAAAACAGATAGTTTACAGTCAAAGGTTATGCAGTGTTGTGAAATATGTATGAATGTGCAACCCCCCGACCAACCGGATGTGTCTACCACACCAGTGGGAAAAGACTCGCTTAAAACTAAGGCTTGTGAGGTTTCGTCCAATCCGATGTCCTGCCGCAAGGACATATCGTCCGGAATCAGAAGATCGGCAAGTCCTTCATAAAGATTCTCCGTTCTAGAGGGAGGCATTTTCGAAATTCTAATTCCGGAGGTGGGCCAAGACGTAACCCCAGATTTCCATCTCCCTTTTTTAGATGGTTTAGAGACGGCAGCCTTGCCTATTCTCTGCTCATCAATATCCTGTGCTACATCTGCAGGTTCGCCCAAAGGATCTTCATCAGTATGAGTCCTCTCGGAGTCAGCTTCTTCAATCACAACAACTTTGCTCTTTTTCCGCATAACTCGTTCTTTCGAGGCGGTCTTTAATGCACCATCGAGCAGTATGCTTTGTCTCCGCTCGATCAAACCAAGGATCCGAAGATTCCTGTCAGTCAAGAGCAGTTCAATGTCCATATCTTCAATCGGGACTTCTTGAAGGACCCAAACTATCTCCTCGAAATGTTTACCCTCTGGTCGCTGAATTATGGCTATAAAAGGGAAAAAGATATGTATTTTACTTCAACTGCAAACGCCTTAGTAAATATTTGAAAGCTCAGCTTTACTCACGTCCGAATAACCATCGCCGGGCGAACCCTGGAGGACATCGGACATAAAACCATTCTGTCCTATAGTAGCATAGCCTAGTCCAGGACCCGGTGACCACTTGACAATTCCTAACCGCGTCCAAAATTGTAAAAGATGGATTATCGTTTCGGCTTTTGAAGTTGAACAGATATCTGATCTCAGTCGGGATTGGTGGCCGATAGAGATATTCCATGAAGACGATAAACAAGCTATTGAGCGAAGCATACCTATTCGGGTGTAGTTAAGATGGAGCAATTCCCAAGAATGACAACACTTCTCTTATGTAATCGTTAAATGGAGGAAGCGTTCCAGCAGCACAAGCATGACGGTTGAATGCAGTGTATCCATCCGGTGGATTGTGTGGCCTGTCATTTGGTCCCGGCAATAGCACGTTGTCCATCGACCGGCCATGCCTCAAGCATACTCTCCCCAACATGTCTTCAGAGATGTGAGATGGGACGGAGTCTCGTGGATTAGGAATGAATGATGCATTGGGTAGTTCATCCGGGGCAGGACCGACAACTTCGGGCTCAATGTCCGGAACCTCTAGTCTCGAAGGGACTGTACTTTGGATTTCATGTAGGTTTTCTTGCGGCTGCGAACTTGGTGGTTCCATAACTGGCTAACTTATGAGAAATTATCGTTAGACGACAAAGGGCCCGTGCATTCCCCGGTGTAAAGTGTACGAGTGTGTGTTGTGCAGTGCAATGCATTACTTGAATGAATTTTTCCAAAGTTAAAAAAGATGTGCAAGCAGTTAAGGTTGCGATGGTTCCATCGACGAGCTTCAAGATATGGTCAAGTGTGCAGTTTAATCAAGTCCAAATAAGCAAGAATGAAGCTCATCGGAATTATGCTAAATGAATGTCAAAATTTTCGTATTCATCATAGAAGGTTTTGAATCGACGACAGGGAGCTCGTTCGAGTCCATCTAGGTGCAACTTCGAATCGATACCGGGGGGCACATTTCGAATCGATGGTCAGGGGACGATTTTGTATCGATCGGAATGAGGTGATTTCGAGTCAGTCCTTAGCTACCTGGGTTGTACCGATCAGGAAGCTCTCAGCTTAATGTCGATCACAGCCGAGTCGATACTATTCGTATCGATCATAAAGATATTGTTCGTATCGATCTAAAGCCGAGATCTTCGAATCGATCGGTAGCCTATGTTTCGTATCGATCATTTCATATCGATACGATCCATCCCCATAGCCATCGATACGAACTGCATCACTACCGTTAGAGTATCCCAGGGATCGATGCGAAATCTAGAGAAAAACGTCGCTGCCTTCATCGATTCGAACGCAAGCCCCCCAGATCGATTTGCTTATGCCTTTTCCACTCTTTCTTCTCCAATCTCCAGGAACATTGCTATGGCCATTGAACCTTGGGCCAGATCTAGCTTTACCAATCACTAGAGTGGATAATCGATGAAGAAAAAGTGGATCTGGTATAGCTTGATCGCTTTTATTTCATAGTCGGTTACCTAATTTGAGATCGGGATTCGAAGAATTAAAGGTTTGGATTTGATTCGAATCGAAGTCACTAGCACTGTTTTGCTCTCTCTCGAGTTTCTGGAACGATGCAAGGACTGGAGGCGGCAGTGAAAAGTAAAAAGTAAAGAGTGAAAAATGGCAAAGTCCCAGCTATTTATATGAGACCTAGAAGATGACCGAGTCGTTTCGCATCCCAGTCAACTCGACCGGTCACAACTGGTCAATCCACAGATCGGTTCGAAAGCTCCCTTCGAATCCATATACTTGAGGCTTCATTGATACGAAGCACACAACTAAGGCCATGCTGAAAACATCAGGTCACATCGATGCGAAACGAACAGTGAGTGCAACGACTTGAAGCCCCTGTTCACATTAACAAGTTCTCAACTCCATCCACTGCATATCGCTACGATCGACAAATTTTGGTCCATTATGGCTTATACAATAGGATCGATGCAACAAAAATTCATCGATACGAAACGGAGTTTACCGAAGTTTGAGATTATCGATACGAACAGCTGTTTCGTATCCACCACAACTAAAGCATCAGCATCGATGCGAACGAATATTTCGCCTCCGACGAATTTTTGATTTATCAATGTGGAGTCAATTTTTACAACCTTCTACATCGATTCAGGAGAGGATCGATGCAAATGGACCCCATAAAACAACTATCAAACATTGTTGCAACTCAAATTTCGCGTCGATTCAGGAGAGGATCGACACGAAATTCGTATATGACAAACAGCTAATCTCTGTCACATAGTAATCAGTTACAACAACATGGAATACAACTTTCAACAGAAAACACAACCTTTGGCAAAAGAGCAACGATTGTTCAGAATAAAGACCGTGGCTTTTCAAAGCACGTCATGTTCCCACAAGATGTACTTTGGGGGGCAAATGTTATCCCACCTTTTAGCAAGGCCGAGATATCAAAAGAATTGGTTACAGACATGAGATTGATCTTCTTGGATACCGAGCATGCACAGGTTCGCTAATTATATCGATGAATTTTTCCCGAGTCCGGATCGAGCTACAACTGACAAGGCATGACAAACAAAGCCTAGAGAACCAACGTTCCAAGTTTTAAATTAATCCGAGTTTGTATGCTCAAGTTATGATCGATTCAAAGAGAAGAAAGGAGCTTCGGTTTCGTATCCATCCCCCAAGCTCCAGTTTGAATCGATAGTTTTCATATCGATCAGAAGACCAGCTACTTCGTGTCCATCAAGGAAAGACAGTTCGTATCGATCGAGTTCGAATCCATCGGGGTACCTCAGTTCGACTCGATCGTATTCGAATCCATTGACATCTCCCTGCTTCGTATCCGTCAGGTTAGAACACTTCGTATCCATCAGGTTGCCCTGCTTCGTATCCATCAAAGGGCTCCAGTTCACATTGATTGACTTTGTGTCCATCGGGAATCTAGGTGTCTCGACTCCATCAAATAAAGGCATGTTCGTATCCATCAACCTTTATTAATTCGTATCCATCGATGTGACAGTTGTTCGAATCCATGGATAACAATCACTTCGAATCCACCAAGTCAACAAGCTTAGATGACATGTCGACCATCGATGCAAATTAGGCGAGATCTAAGGAATTGATGCGTTCAACTCGAAGAAAAGACCGGTTCGACTCTTAGGACGCGCGCCACCTCACCACAGAACCACGTGAGCTGATGGAGTCGAAGGCATCGATTCGAAGATATCGGTTTGAACCAGACAGGAACCGAAAATCCTATTTCGTATCGACCATATCTCTCGATCCACTGATCCAAATGCTATGAAATTTTCAGAGGAGACTACGCACAAGCTAAGGAAGCTTCCCACCAAATTTCAGATCGATTGGACATCATCTCGATCGATATGAAATGGTTTCGTATCGATGTCAGATCGGGATGAAAGTTTCAGGAAACGGTCGAGTGGGCCCCCTCACGTGCCAGACCGAGTCTCGCGAAGTTTGGGCGGAATCTCAGCTTCCTATGCCTATAAATAGAGCCCTACCGCCTGCAGAAGAGGGATCTTTTTGGATTCTAAAGCACCGAGCCTCTGCCAGATCAAGGCTTGCATCTTCCCCTTGCTGCTGATTTCGAATTTTAAGTTGTTTTTCGCTGTCGTTTGTTGTAATCACTTGTAACTATTCAAAGAGAATAAATAAAGCTGCAAAAACTTCACAGTGGACGTAGGCAACACGCCGAACTACTATAAACCGCTTGTCTGTGCAATTTTACTTTCGTTATTTGGAGTTTTTGTTAGATAATCTTCATTTTCAATTTACTTTCTTCATTGTTATCTCTTCAAAAACTTTCGAAGAGTGTTGTGCCCAATTTTGGTACAAACAGCAACCAATACCAATCATCAAACATAAGCAATGATCTAATGATCATACTATCTACAATTAATTTAAAATGAATTAAATTAATTACTAATCTCTAATTATTTTAAAACGAATTAAATCAATTACTTCATCATTAAAATCCTGCTTATCTTAACCATTAATTGGTTACAAATCTATTAAATAATCACCATCTCATTATTTTATTCAATTAATCATTTTTGATTAATAATTCCCTAATTACAATAAGTAATTAGCTTTTATTAATTACAAGTTAATTACACTTAACTCTTTGCAAATTTACTTGTAATTACTTAATCAATTAATTAACTAATATTAATTACATTAAACCTTTATTAATTAATTACCTCCTTTATTGATTATTCCTTAGTTAATCAATCTTAAATTACATCATTAATTTATTAATTAATGCTTTCTAATTACATTTAAATCAATCTCGCTTTATAAATTAATTACATTAAGTAATTAATCTGCAATTAACCACAAATATTAATCACCCTTGATTAATAACAAATCCAGTAACTAACTACCCTTAATTACTCATTCCATAAATTAATTTCTCTTAATTAATTATCTCGATTAATCCCTTGATTAATTTCAAAGTAATTTAAATCCAAATTACTTCCATAATATATATCTTTAATTACATCTCGTAATTATCAATTAATTATTTCTCTAAGTAATTACAATCTCATTAATTACATAAAGTAATCATTAAATCATCAAATGTTTAAATTAATTAAACTTAATTAATTAATATAAACTAATCACATTAAACCAATTAATTGCAATTAGTAATTAATTTATTAATTACTTCCATAAAGTAATGAAACTTAAAAAATTTCAAAAATTATTATTATTAATTAATTAATCTAATTAATTATCAAAAATTAATCACATTAGTTAATTGTTTAAAAATAATCTTAAGTTAATGACCTTCATTAACATTTCTTAATTGCTTAATTAAGAAATTAACTTAGATTAATCATTATTAATCAAAAATTAATTAATATTTAATTACAATTCAATTAATCTCTAATTTAGTTAATTAGTTGTTAATTACAATCTTAATTAATCCTTAATCACTTGATTAGTAAACCTTAATCGTTAATTAAAATTTAATTAATAATCCTTAATTATAGATTAATTAACCTTAATTAATTAATCTTAAATCTTAATTAATCCAATTAAAAATTCTTAATTATTTAATTAATCACCCACATTTTAATTAATTAAATAATTAATCACTCATTTTAAATTAACTTAATAATTTAAATGAATTCTAAATTATTTTAAGAAACATTTCTCCTTATATAAAGTATTTTAAAACAAATTGTTTCCAAATTTATTTTAAACTCTACTTTAAATTTCATTTTAAAATTTTAAGATTTTAAAATGAATACAATTTATTTAAACAAGGTTTTAAACAAATCTTTTTATCTCACATGTTCAAGAACATCCCTTTTATAAAATAAAGGTTTAAAAGATTATAAAACAAATTCATTTTAAACATTCTAAATTTAAAAAAAATCAATTTAAAATTTCCTTTTTAATTTCGAACTGAAATACAGTTTAAATCTTCATTCCAGATTTAAACTTAAAACTTTAAAGCTTTACTTACATTTCCATCTTCATGTTTTAAATTCAAATTATTCAACCATTTCAAAAATAGTTAAAACAAATTTAAATTTAAAACCCTATTTTATTTAAAAACTGACATTCAAATCAGATTCCAGGTTTTTTAAATCTGGTCTTAATCTTATCTTAAATTTTTATTTCATAAATTTAAAAATCACAGTTTAAATTCAAAACAATGTTCTTTTATACTTTAAAAGTTTAAAATCTAAATTTAAATTCCCAGATTTAAATTAAATTCAAACTTAGATTCATCTACTTTGAATTTCATATCTCAATTTCAGATTTTAAACTTTGTTTAAATTTCCAGTTGCATTTTAAAACTTTACTTTAAATTTAAAAACAGAAAAACAGTTTTCTGTTTTGATTTAAAACAACTTAAATTCCTGAATTCAAAATATTTCAAAACTCAAATTCAAACAAATTTTAAATCAAGTTCAACTCAGGTTTAACTTAGTTTATGTTTTTAGTTTACACTTAAACTCTACTTCAAATTTTAAAATACCGAAATAGGTTTCCTATTTAATTTGAAAACCTGAAAACAAAGTTTACCCAAGCCTACCTTGTATTTACTTCGAGTCAGTAACAACATTGCTTCGAGTCAAAACTCAATTCACCCGAGTCCATCACAAGGCAACCCAAAACTGAAGCCAACAACATCACCCACATGTACACCACTGCAATGCACACCTGTACATCAACTCCGGTCATATCTGGCCAACCACACGACGATCCCACGGTCAACAACCCTCCCCTCAGGCCAAGGAAACACCAACTCCAAACAACACTTGCTCGAATTCGAGATCGAGACCCAAATTCCAAACCTGGAAACAAACACCGCATCTTCACTCAAAACCTGTCAACGACATGTTGATGCGACTCCGACCACCATCACCTTCGAAACTCCGGCGACATCTTCCTTACACCACCACCAAACAATACCCAAGAAATCGTAGGACTCGATCCATTGTCGAAGCCGGGGTATTCAATTTTCCTCAAACCCAGTAAAACAAGGGTTCACAACTGTAAAACCCAATCACATCATCAAAAAACAAATTTAACACAAACCGAGAATTTTCCTATAATCTCTGATAGCTACACCATCTTAAGAAGTAAATTCAACCCAATCGAATGCAAACATCAACTGTGCTTATCCAATATGTATAATATAGTAAATTTAAAACTGCACTTTGGATTAAGCATTATAAATTGTAATATTTGATTTAAAATTCATGAATTTGCCTGATGTTTTTATGTATAAACCTAAAACATGAATTCCTATAGTTTGAATTTCCATCTTATACCAAATGTTGTTCTGTTTTATTCACTTCCAGGTAATATAAGCTTTTATTTATCATATGTAGAAATTTTAAAACTTACTTCATCTTATAATATACAAGTTCCATTCAAAAATTAAATCCTAACAACAAACAAATCAAAAGAAAAAGAATCTAGAATCAAACATAAGTCAGGAATTTGGAGAACGGAAATGCACAGTTAACAATATACACACATAAATATATTCACATGTAAAAATGTTCACAGCAAATTCGTATTTATGTTTATTTCTAATTTAAAGCATGAAACAACTTTTGCCTGTTTAATTTATTTTTAAAAATTGAGTTACTCACCTTTTTTTGGGTAGAGCAGAGAACAATATTGAAAAGCTTCTGAATTGTTTGAAATGCTTGCAGAAAGCTTGAATGCTTTAAAAACTTGCTTGCAGTTTTGTTTTTATCTTGCATGTAATTGCTACCTTCCAGTTCACAAGAAAAATGCAGGTTCCCTTGCTTCCAGATTTTGAAAAGAAACGCAGACCTTCTGTTTGAATTCCAGATCTAAAAGAAAATGCAGTTTTTCTTGCTTTGTTTGTTGCATGCAAGTTTGTTTACATATTTTCCAGATTTGCATGCATTTGATTTTTGAAGAGATGGAAAAAAAATAGTTTTGTAGATTTGTATTTTGTTTATGGGAATTGATATGAAATTTTGAAGAAGAAAAGAAAGGGTTTTGAGGAACATTTAGAGGGAAAGGGGTTTCAGCTGAAAACAATTTTTTTTGTTTAGAATGAAAAAGAGAAAGAAGAAAGGAATGAGTAAATGCAAGTTTATATAACGATATTTTTGATTTAAATTAAAATTAAAGAAAAATTAAAACTAAAATTTGACACATGGCTTAAGTTTTACACTTCTTAACTTTATTATGTGTTTAAATTACACATGTTAGATTAGGTTTTAAGATGCTTACATTTGCCCATTTAAATAATTAGCATTTTAGATTAAGTGCTAAAGAAAGTTTAAACATAGTTAATTAGTTTTCAATACTTTGTTATATTTGGATAAATAATTAAAGAAATAAACCAATTATAGTTATAAAAAAAACAATCTATAAATTAGTCATTTAAATAATATTTTTATTCATTTTAAATAAATTTATGAAAGAGGTTATAACTTATTTGTTGTTTAAATGAATACATGATTCATATTTTAAAATGTATTTTAAATTTCATATTAAATTTAAAAATCAAATTTTATAAATCAATATTTTGAAAAGAATAAAACAAACATTTTTGTAACTTATTTTAATATACAAATCAAGTCAAAATATAATCTAAATAAATAAAACATTTGTCTAATACATTTAAAATCATTTAGTTATTTTATTAAATAGTTTTGAAAAGCTTAATTAAAAAAAATCATAATTTTTCAAATTCAAAATATTAAAATTAGAAAATATGATACACTAATTAAATTTAAACCCAAACATATATATTTAAAATATATATAAATATATATACATATTAAATAGAAAATAGATTTATTAGCTTATTAAAAATAAATTCTCTAATTAATTATTTAAATGAAGAATATTATAGAATCATTCCAATTTATTAACAAAAATTATCAAATTAATTTAAATTTAAACATAGATTATTAAATTTATATTGCCATGAATTCCGGGGTATTACAATCCTTCCCCCTTAAAGAATTTCAATCCCGAAATTTAAAACAAAGGTAATTTAATGATCTCATTAAAGATTAATTTTAAAATACAGCATATTTTAATCATATGCTAATAACCATAGCAACCAATTTACACAATCAGAACAAATCTATCTATCCAGAAAATTTTGGGATAGAACTTTCACGAGTTTCCCTGGTATAAATATCGGGATACTCGCTCTATAGAATCCAAACAATCAATACTACTAAGCTATAGAGCTCTTATTCATCTATATCTACAACTCTAAAAAGAATATTAGACTACAGACGAGTCTGACTCAACAACCAAACCTCTAGAACTGCTGGTTCTACAACCAGAAATATCAAACACGTACTCCCTCCAAGATACGTGAAACACTCTAAATCCCAGTTATCCAAACTGGCAATTCAACTCTTAAAACCAAACACTTATACAACCAAAACAGAGAAAAGATCCAAACATCTCGGAGCTAGCTTCCCAAGCTCTCAAAATCTTATAACTCCTTGGATCGGAGAAAAACTTATCCTAAAACAAATCTCCGACCCCAGAATCCAAATTTCTCCGTCTCTTATCCATAAAATCTCTTCGAACGATCCTGGTCTACCAACATGCTTCCTGATCAGCTCAACCCTTGTTGATGCCTCTGGAAATAGTCTGGATCAGAACAACCCAACACCATGGTCTCCTCAAGATCAATCCAAAACCAAGAAAAATCTCTACTCCACAAACAACAGAAGACAGAACAAACTTCTCCTTATCCGAAAAAGACAAAACAGATGCACCCCCAAACTGCTTCCGCTGCACAACTCTGATCCGAAGTAGAAGAAAATGCTGATGAAGAGCATGAGCACAGACTAGACAACTCAGCATAGAAATATGGTTCCACATATCCATAAAGAAAACTCAAATGTTCCTCCGAAACCTGAGCTGCTTCACCCACTTCTATCTCAAGGAACCATTCATCTACTAACAAAACCACCAGTTCCATTCCTGGAATAAAAATCGATAATAAAACTCGATCTCCAGATGCGGACAAACCTCTGACTTCCTTGAAGACATCCGGACAATCTCCAACAATCCAAAAGAACACTTAACTATCGCAAGTCACTTTTGCGATCAACCCAGCCTTATCCAAAGAAACTGCTCTCACTTAACCAATCAGAACAGCTTATGCTGGCCTAGCCAATCCACCGAAGAAAAGGATCCATACTGCGGCTTCTGAACTCCACCTTCAGAAAAACTACTCAACCAAAAGACTTCCTGCCAACACAGAACTCTCCGAGCTGCTTCGCTAACATCAAAGCCAAAGAATTCTCAATCCAAAGCTCTTCGAGAAACTCGGATCTCGAACCAAACAGAAACACCCTGCTGGACTTAGCCACAACACCAAGCAGACTCGCTTCTTTATTCTAATTCCAAAGAAACATCTTCGGAAAAATCCATAGTCATTGCGTCTCATCACGCAGCTACTACTTCCTGAGATATCAAAATACCATCATTCACTTGCTTCTGCCCAACCGACAGACCCAAACTCAACTCTTCACTTCAAAAAATGAACTCCGAACCTTAACAGGTTTCCTTCAGAGATCGATGAAGTCCTTACACCAAGCTAAACTCACTCGAGACGGTATTCGATCTACAGTCTCGACAGATACACTTCCAACCTCATCCATTCAAACTCCAACCAATCGGTAGTTGTGTTACACCCACCACTACCTTATTTACCTTTATAACTTATATTGGAAAAACCCGAACAATTATCCCAATCAGATAGGTAGAAATAATATATATATATATATATATATATATATATATATATATATATTAAAAATACAAATACGCTCTCTCAAGATAGACACCACTCCAGAGATTAAGTATTCGCTCAACCTAGCGCTCCGATACCAAATGAGATGACCCGACTTTCTACTCCCAGAAAATAGCATCATCTGTAAGAAAGAAAGGGATAGAAAAGAGAAAAGAAAGAAGAGAAAGAAGAATCAACAATAGAATCTAAACAGCGGAACGAATAATTTATATTAATAACATAAATATTACATAGTATACAACAATTATCAGAGTTACACAGACAATACAACACATACTAGACAATTATAAACACCTGTCTAGTTATTACAACTCAATACACAAATCAGAAGACACTCAGAGATACCAACACAGCGGAAAACTATATATATACACGCGGAAGCCTCCTGCTCCATTGCTCCTCCACAATTCGTCAAAGCTAACCTGAATCCTAACCTGAATCCCTTGGCTACTCGTAAAAATTTGAGTACCCAAGAGTTAAAGAAAAATAGGAATAACTCCGGGTCAGACATCGGTCTGGTGTGAGTAACAGGTTAAAGTTGCTTAACTTTTAAAAACCTTTGAAAAGAAAAGGTATCACGTAAGAATTCCCACACATAAACATGGAAAAGTTTTTACCTTACGCTAACCAAATAATTTGATAGGACATCCAGTGATATTATAATAGGTCTAGGGTTTTCAAGTAAATATGAAATAGCCGAAATTGTTACATTTATTAAAATTCGGCTGCTAGCCACAAAAGCGGGTAATACAATCAAAACCGTTGGCACTTATTGGATTTTGGATTCCATCACAATGGCTGGGCTACTGGGGTACCACCCGTCACAGTACGTGGCCTAAATCACCGTACTGAGGAGTACGCCCGCTCTCCTGCAACACAAAGCCAGAACGATTCCTTACTGAACAGTTCCGAACAAGACCACCCCGTAGTTGTGATCAGCATCCGCACCACGAAGCCGAAATAAATGGACATCTAGACATGGGTAAATCTCACTCTCAAGTGGGGGATACCCACGAAGCCTTGCTGCACCTCCCCTGTTTTAGCCATTCCCGGTTGATGAGGCTTGAGGCTACGATTACCTTTATAGGACATATCACTTAGAATGCTCATCGTCCACCTGACGATGTTCCGAAAGCATTCAATCCATACAAGTTCATTCCGGGTTCGAACGAAACTGAAGGCATTATCTCGTTACACTCATTTTGGAACCACCCTCAGAGTTAACGATGATAACCCTTGCATTCTGAATCTTCATCTTCACTTGAGATTCACGACCTAACGTTACTTTGGATCGATGTGGTTTTCGGATATCCAAATATGGAAACCCGATCCCGGTCTCATCGAAATTCAAAACGTGTCTTTTAAGGCCAAGTTGTTTTATAGTTTAAAATAATTCAATTTCATTATATATTTACACACAGATAGATAATTCACAACACAATAGATAATCAACATTATCATTACCAACAGATAATTCATATCATAATCAGGTAATCCATATTATCGTCCAAAAGCAACCAATGCATCCATATCATATAACATTACTCATCTCATAACTAAGATTACAAACCATACATGGAAACCAATACCAATCATCAAACATAAGCAATGATCTAATGATCACACTATCTATAATTAATTTAAAATGAATTAAATTAATTACTATTCTCTAATTAATTTGAAATGAATTAAATTAATTATTTCAACATTAAAATCCTGCTTATCTTAACCATTAATTAATTACAAATCAATTAAATAATCACTGTCTCACTATTTTATTCAATTAATCATTTCTGATTAATAATTCACTAATTACAATAAGTAATTAGCTTTTATTAATTACACAAGTTAATTATACTTAACTCTTTGCAAATAATTAACTTGTAATTACTTAATCAATTGATTAACTAATAATAATTACATTAAACCTTTATTAATTAATTACCTTCTTTATTGATTATTCCTTAGTTAATCAATCTTAAATTACATCATTAATTTATTAATTAATGCTTCCTAATTACATTTAAATCAATCTCTCTGTATAAATTAATTACATTAAGTAATTAATCTGCAATTTACTACATATATTAATCACTCTTGATTAATAACAAATCCAGTAATTAACTACCCCTAATTACTCATTCCATAAATTAATTTCTCTTAATTAATTATCTCGATTAATCCCTTGATTAATTTCAAAGTAATTTATATCCAAATTACTTCCGTAATAAATATCTTTAATTACATCTAGTAATTGTCAATCAATTACTTCTCTAAGTAATTACAATCCCATTAATTACATAAAGTAATTATTAAATCATCAAATATTTAAATTAATTAAACTTAATTAATTAATATAAACTAATCACATTAAACCAATTAGTTACAACAAGTAATTAATTTATTAATCACTTCCATAAAGTAATTAAACTTAAACAATTTCAAAAATGATTATTATTAATTAATTAATCTAATTATTTATCAAAAATTAATCACATTAATTAATTGTTTAAAAAAATCTTAAGTTAATGACCTTCATTAACATTTCTTAATTGCTTAATTAAGAAATTAACTTAGATTAATCATTATTAATTACAAATTAATTAATATTTAATTACAATTCAATTAATCCCTGGTTTAATTAATTAGGTGTTAATTATAATCTCAATTAATCCTTAATCACTTGATTAATAAATCTTAATCATTAATTAAAGTTTAATTAATAATCCTTAATTATAGATTAATTAACCTTAATTAATTAATCTTAAATCTTAATTAATCCAATTAAAATTCTTAAATATTTAATTAATCATCCACATTATTAATTAACTAAATAATTAATCATTCATTTTAAATTAACTTAATAATTTAAATGAATCCAATTTCTTAAGTTCTAACTTAATTTAAGAAACATTTATCCTTATATAAAGTATTTTAAAACAAATTGTTTCCAAATTTATTTTAAACTTTACTTTAAATTTCATTTTAAAATTTTAAGATTTTAAAATGAATACAATTTATTTAAACAAGGTTTTAAAAAAATCTTTTTATCTCACATGTCCAAGAACATCCCTTTTATAAAATAAAGGTTTAAAAGATTATAAAACAAATTCATTTTGAACATTCCAAATTAAAAAAAAATCAATTTAAAAATTTCCTTTTAAATTTCGAACTGAAATACAGTTTAAATCTTCATTCCAGATTTAAACTTAAAACTTTAAAGCTTTACTTACATTTCCATCTTCATGTTTTAAATTAAAATTATTTAACCATTTCTACAACAGTTAAAACAAATTTAAATTTGAAAACCTATTTTATTTAAAAACTGACAATCAAATCAGATTCCAGGTTTTTTTAAAACTGGTCATAATCTTATCTTAAATTTTTATTTCATAAATTTAAAACTCACAGTTTAATTTCAAACCATTGTTCTTTTATACTTTAAAAGTTTAAATTCTAAATTTAAATTCCCAGATTTAAACTAAATTCAAACTTAGATTCATTTACTTTGAATTTCATGCCTCAGTTTCAGATTTTGTACTTTGTTTAAATTTCCAGTTGCATTTTAAAATTTAATTTTAAATTTAAAAACAGGAAAATATTTTCTGTTTTGATTAAAAACAACTTAAATTCCTGAATTCAAAATGTTTTAAAACTCAAATTCAAACGAATTTTAAATCAAGTTCAACTCAGGTTTAACTTAGTTTAAGTTTTTAGTTTACACTTAAACTCTACTTCAAATTTTAAATTACCGAAACAGGTTTCCTGTTAATTACAAAACCTGAAAACAAAGTTTACACGAGCCTACCCTGTATTTACTTCGAGTCAAAAACAACATTACTTCGAGTCAAAACTTAATTCACCCGAGTCCATCACAAGGCAACCCAAAACTGAAGCCAACAACATCACCCACATGTACACCACTACATTGTACACCTGTACATCAACTCCGGCCATCACTAGCCAACCACATGACCATCCCACGGTCAACAACCCTCCCCTCAGGCTAACCAAACACCAACTCCAAACAACACTTGCTCGAATTCGAGATAAAGACCCAAATTCCAAACCTGGAAACAAACACCGCATCTTCACTAAAAACTAGTCAACGACACGTTGATGCGACTCCGGCCACCTTCTCCTTCGAAACTCCGGCAACATCTTCCTCACACCACCACCTAACAATACCCAAGAAATCGTAGGACTCGATCCGTTGTCGAAGCCGGGGTATTCAATTTTCCTCAAACCCAGTAAAACTAGGGTTCACAACTGTAAAACCCAATCTCATCATCAAAACCCAAATTTAACACAAACCAAGAATTTTCCTATAATCTCTGATGGCTACACCGTCTTCAGAAGCAAATTCAACCCAATCGAATGCAAACATCAACTGTTCTTATCCAATATGTATAATATAGTAAATTTAAAAGTGCACTTTGGATTAAGCATTATAAATTGTAATATTTGACTTAAAATTCATGAATTTCTTGATGTTTTTATTTATAAACCTGAAACATGAATTCCTATAGTTTGAATTTCCATCTTATACCAAACGTTGTTCTGTTTTGTTCACTTTCAGGTAATATAAGATTTTATTTATCATATATAGAAATTTTAAAACTTACTTCATCTTATAATATACAAGTTCCATTCAAAAATTAAATCCTAACAACAAATAAATCAAAAGAAAAAGAATCTAGAATCAAACAGAAGTCAGGAATTTGGAGAACGGAAATGCATAGTTAACAATATACACACATAAATATATTCACATGTAAAAATGTTCACAGCAAATTCATATTTATTTCTAATTTAAAGCATGAAACAACTTTTACCTATTTAATTTATATTTAAAAATTGAGTTACTTGCCTTTTTGATGGGTAGAGCAGAGAACAATATTGAAAAGCTTCTGAATTGTTTGAAATGCTTGCAGAAAGCTTGAATGCTTAAAAAACATGCTCGCAGATTTGTTTTTATCTTGCATGTAATTGCTACCTTCCAGTTCACAAGAAAAATGCAGGTTCCCTTGCTTCCAGATTTTGAAAAGAAATGCAGACCTTCTGTTTGAATTCCAGATCTAAAAGAAAATGCAGTTTTTCTTGCTTTGTTTATTGCGTGCAAGTTTGTTTGCATATTTTCCAGATTTGCATGCATTTGATTTTTGAAGAGATGAAAAAAACAGTTTTGCAGATTTGTATTTTGTTTATGGGAATTTATATGAAATTTTGAAAAAGAAAAGAAAGGGTTTTGAGGAACATTTAGAGGGAAAGGGGTTTCAACTGAAAACAATTTTCTTTGTTTAGAATGAAAATGAGAAAGAAGAAAGGAATGAGTAAATGCAAGTTTATATAACAATATTTTTGGTTTAAATTAAAACTAAAGAAAAATTAAAACTAAAATTTGACACATGGCTTAAGTTTTACACTTTTTAACTTTATTTTGTGTTTAAATTACACATGTTAGATTAGGTCTTAAGATGCTTACATTTGTCTATTTAAATAATTAGCATTTTAGATTAAGTGTTAAAGAAAGTTTAAACATAGTTAATTAGTTTTTAATACTTTGTTATGTTTGGATAAATAATTAAAGAAATAAACCAATTATAGTTATAAAAAAACAATATAAAAATTAATCATTTAAATAATATTTTTAGTCGTTTTAAATAAATTTATGAAAGAGGTTATAACTTATTTGTTGTTTAAATGAATACATGATTCATATTTTAAATTGTATTTTAAATTTCATATTAAATTTACAAATCACATGTTATAAATCAATATTTTGAAAAGAATAAAACAAACATTTTTGTAACTTATTTTAATATACAACACAAGTGAAAATATAATCTAAATAAATAGAACATTTGTCCAATATATTTAAAATCATTTAGTTATTATATTAAATAGTTTTGAAATGCTTAATTCAAAATTAAATCATAATTTTTCAAATTCAAAATATTAAAATTAGAAAATATGATACACTAATTAAATTTAAACCCAAACTTATCGATTTAAAATATATATAAATATATATATACATATAGAAAACAGATTTATTAGCTTATTAAAAATAAATTCTCTAATTAATTATTTAAATAAAGAAGATTATAGGATCAATCCAATTTATTAACAAAAAGTATCAAATTAATTTAAATTAAAACACAGATTATTAAATTTATATTGCCATAAATTCCGGGATATTACAAATTTAGCACATTATCCTTTGTCTGAATTTACTTTCTTCATTAATCTCTCAACATAATTCTACTCAAGGGTGTTCGTGACCAATTCTGGTGCTAACATTTTGGTACTTTCACCGAGAATTGAATTCTCAGGTCTATAGGATCTACTTTGTAGCTACTGGATTGAAAAATCCCTCGAAGGAGATCCAACTTATTCATTGGATGCCCGTTGAATCTATTCAGAGTTCCAACCGGCAACTCTACTATGGGACGACCACACACTCGATCAGCCTCTCACAATGCGGACGTCCACGAGACTGCTAGTGTGCAATAATTTGGACCTAGCAACCAGCAAGCAATTCAAGGCGCACGGCCCTCTACCCAAAATCAAACGGAAGTCGTTTCCCGAATAGAGTTCAATGACTTGATAAGAGAACTCAGGGAAAGTAGAAGGAAAATGGCTGAGCAGATTCAAGCCAACACTAATCTCATGACTCATCTTGCCCAACAGCAACATCAGAATGCTGGAAGTAGTCATGCTCCTTATTCTTCATCCGATAGCTCGACTTCAGCCGATGAACCTCCTAGGGGTAGACGCTGTAAGACTGAAGATGCACAGGCAGGTGCCACTGATTGATCCACCAGGGATCAGGCATGTGAGAAGACCGGACGCCCAGCTCACCAAGACCCATGTCAAGCTGGCCTTCAAGACGCACGTTTGCCCGACCTTCAGCAGGCGGGACATCAACCCACGCGGTCTCGTGGAACAGAACCCAACCTTCCATCATCCTTACAAACTCCAGACTTATCATCCATGGTTAGGCAGTTAATGAGAAAAAACCAAGGCCTAACCAACGAAGATTGGGAAGTGTCCAGGTGCCATACTCCCTTTATAGACATTATTCTACAGGCTGAGCATCCCAAGAAATTTAGTATGCCAACTATCCCAGCCTACGAAGGGAAGACTGACCATAGGCAACACGTGATGAGGTACGAATGGATGATAGATTCTGCAAGGGAAAATGACGCAACTATGTGTAGGTGCTTGCCAATCAATTTATCCCGGATCGCCACTATGTGGTTTACTCGACTTCCTCCGCGGTTTATATCTAGCTTCGACCAGTTGGCGATGAAATTTATTGAACAATTCAGGATACATGCTACTCGTTCAAAGGATGTGATGTCCTTATCAAGAGTGATCCAGGCTCTAGGAGAGTCTTCGAAAGCATACTTGCAGAGGTTTCATGTTGCCGCCACTGAAGTTAGCAACCCTAATGACCATGCAATCTTGATGGCGGTAATGCGAGGAGTAGATCCGTACTCGGAGTTTGGAGATTGGTTGGCAGGAAAGCCCGCAACTACATTCGAGCGATTCTATTCCAAAGCTCACCGGTTCATAAGGAGGGAGGAAGCTCGATGGACGAGACGAGATAAGGCACCAAGGCCAGTTCAAGACATTGTGAAAAGTAACATCACCGTGAAGCAATCTTGCGACAGTTCGGTAAAATTTCAAGTCAACGTCCAGAACAAGCCTGGGTAGTCTAAAGGATCCGGAGGTGGAAATCCCGGAAAGAAAAAAGAGACAGGGAAATGGAAGTCTAGGATTCCGACCTACAACGAATGCACCCCCCTGAATACGTCTCTTGAAAATATTTACCTATTTACCTGTAACACCTTCCAATACTGAACGCCGCGCCCAAAGCAGCCCACTGAGGAACAGAAATGGGCGGGGAAATACTGTCGCTTCCATCAGACCCACGAGCACAATAATGAGGAGTGTATACACCTCCATGACGCCATAAAAAGGTTAATCAGGCAGAAAAAGCTATAGGAGTTTGTTAAGAGCCCACCAGAAGGTATGTAAGTAACATCAGACCCTGGACGTGGGCCATCTCCACGCCACCCAGAGGAACATGCCCGGACCGTAGGAAGGTTGACCATAAACACTATAGTCGAAGGACCTCATCCTGTAGACAAGAATTGGCAGAAGATGGAACGATATGCTACCTCCTTGAGTCATGCGAATTATGAATGTTGTTCGAATATGGAAGATGGAACCCCCAGAAAACAACAACACATGATGACAGACGATATAGTGTTTAGGAGTCGAGATACAGACAGGGTGGAGGCTCTTACTATCGACCCGATGGTCATATTTGCAACGTTCGTTCCATCTTACGTCAAAAGGATTTTGATTGATTGTGCATGCTCTGTCGACATCATCTTCAAGAAGGCTTATGACCAAATGAAGATTTAGACAAAAGATTTAAAACATGCAAAGCCCTTACCCACGGCTTTAATGGTGCCGCAACGGACGCGATGGGGTATATTGAGTTACCAGTTGAGCTGGGGGAAGGTGAGCGTAGGAGAGTGCAAATGCTCCCGTTCATAGTAATGGATGTTGACTCTCTATACAATGTATTTTTGGGTCATCCGGCCCTCGCAGAGTTTAGGGCCGCTTTGGCCCCATGGTGTTTGATATTAAAGTTTCCGACAAGCAAAGGAGTCGGTGTACTACATGGCGATCAAGTGACCGGTGGTGCATGTTATGTGGCAGAGCTGAGAGAAGCTCAACGGAGAGAAAAAGGAAGGTTGCAGATAGCTCCGTCCACATCCTAAATACTGATGATTGACAAGTAGTGCCCGAGTCCTGGCTCGGGCGACATTCTCGGATCCTAAGAGACATAGATCCGAGAGATGATGAGGGGGATCCCAAGGAAACGAATGCACCACCGGCTGAGCTGACGATCGACATTCCGGTCAGCCCGGATGACCCATCACAAGTTCTTAAGATTGGATCATAGCTCGACCCTTCAATGGCCGAGGACCTCGCTAATTTCCTCCAAGCGAATCTGGATGTTTTCGCTTGGACACATTCGGATATGTGCGGGGTTTCTCCCACTATTGCTAGTAATATGTTGAAGATAGACCCAAAACACGTTCATGTGAAACAGAAAAGTTGAGGCATGGACCCGAAGAGTGCCGCTGCTCTCAAAGAGGAGGTGGACAAACTCAAAGCCAATGGGTTCGTCCGCAACGCCCTCTACCCCGAATGGGTGTCTAACCCTGTGCTGGTAAGAAAAGCGAATGGGAAGTGGAGAACTTTTGTTGATTACTCCGATCTGAATAGAGCATGCCCGAAATATAGTTTTCCTTTACCTAGAATCGACCAGCTCGTCGACTCTACCGCCGGACATGAATTATTGTCATTTATGGATGCGTATTCGGGATACAATCAGATCCCGATGCACATTCCAGAACAAGAACACACCAGATTTGTCATAGATGTGGAGCTATATTGCTATGTAATAATGCCTTTTGGATTGAAAAATGCTGGAGCAACTTATCAGCGTCTGGTGAATCGAATATTTAAAGACCAGATTGGTAGAACAATGGAAGCCTATGTGGATGACATGCTCATGAAGTCACGACATTCAAACGACCACATCTGAGACTTAGCAGAGATGTTTAATATACTCAGGCATTACATGATGAAAATCAACCCTTTAAAGTGTTCTTTTGGCGTTGCATTAGTGAAGTTCTTGGGTTTCATTGTGAACGCAAGTGGAATTAAAACTAACCCGGAAAATATTCAGGCTATTCGGGACATACAAGTGCCCAGAACTATAAAGAAAGTACAAAGCTTGAACGGAAAGGTGGCCGCGCTGAGTCGATTCATATCTAGAGCCACGGATAAGTGCATTCATTTCTTTGATTTGATAAAGAAAGAAAAGAGGAATTTAGAGTGGACATCTGACTGCGAGGAAGCATTCCGAGCTCTAATTAGACATCAACAAAGTCCCCCGGTGCTATCAAAACCAATTGACCATGAAATGTTGTATGTATACCTGGTAGTATCCCAACGTGCTACCAGTATGGCTTTGGTTCGTGAGGAGGACCGAGTTTAAAAGCTAGTATATTATATCAGTAAACGTTTGATGGGGATATAAAGAAATTATCCCAAGATTGAGAAGTTAGCTTATCCGTGGCTCTAGATATTTCCAAATATAATAGTTACAACAAATTAGTAGGATAATTAAATACTAACATACGACCGTTACTATTTCTTTGATTCATTAATTATAATAATATCCTCAATAAATTCATTTACTTGGTCCCATGCATTCCAATACACCAATTTCCAACTTATACATAAATTTTACGTTACTATTCAAATTTGCATCCACTCTTTCCGTTATTATATTAATTAATTCAATTCTATTTAATATTATTATTAATGATTCACTAATTCAACATTTCATTTGTTGCTTATATTAAACTTATAACCAAGTAAGACAATTTACATTATTTTCAATTAATTGTAGTTTTGTTCTAAATTGTTAAATTTAATTACAATTGCTACATCTAATTTCTAACATTGTATCAAATCCCCATAAATGTAATATTTATTTATTTTTTACTAAAATTTATTTCCAATTCAATCCAAAAATTAAACAGGTAACTTATAGTAATTGTTTACATGCCAAGGTTACACTTAAGTTTATCCAGCTTTAACCAATTATTATAATTACCTACATAATACCAAATTCATTTAATTACTATAAATTATATACAAATCCTTTAATTTACACAACTTTTATGCTTATTTACTTATTTTTAAATTTATACACAAGTGCACAATTTACGCTATTTCACTTTTATTTATTTTACTTCAATTGTCAACAATTGGTTGCTACAATTCGTTCTTAAACTTTTATTTCCTTATAATTATAAAATTTTATTTCTTTCAAAATTTAATTACAAAGTTTAATTAAATTAATCAAATTTATTCACCAAAATTTACGGGTCGTTACACTCTCCACCACTCAAAACTTTTCGTCCCTGAAAAGGAAAAAGAAGGGAAAAGAAGAATTAAGAAATCAATACATCTTACTTAAAATATTAGATTTATACACAAATAAATTTACAAAATTTAATAATAAAATATCAATTTATAACAATTAAATCCCTTTATACTCAAATTAGTAAAGTTTGAAAAACATTTTCAAATTTTTCTAAGTCCAAAATTTACGGAAAATTTCGACAGAGTCTCCTTTGTATGGAGAGGCTCGAAAGAAAATATAACATCAAATATAACAGTATACAACATATATTTTCCAAAATAAAATAAATCCCAACACGGGAAAATAATACAATACGCTATAAACCGTAATCCAAAAACGTACCTATTTGTCGGGCAATTAACGCTTAATTATGAAACCAAAAGCAGTAGCAATTGCTTCCATAACCTGTATTCCACTAATATAATCCAGAAGAGTTAATAATTATATAAAGTGAAACATTTAAAGTTGTTTCAACCATAAACAACAAATCAATAATACGTACAAAAATCTCTTGTACCTAGGTATACAACCATCACAAAACAATCAACACAAATAAATCATTCATTTATATCAAACAAAACAAATGGTTGTCCGGGTTCAAACTTTAAACTGTACGGAATGAAAAATAAAATACTAAGTGTACCCTTCACTCAACAGTCTTAGGTGAAACTAAATAGATTATTCATTCATCCAAACAATTCTAAAGTATCCTTACCCAAACAACCCTAAACAAAACAAACAACAAATTCCAACCAATAAATCAAGTTAACTTTTGTTACTTTCATTTCAAACTATTGTTGTTTGATTTCCTTTTATCCATATATTGATTTATCTTTTTAATTTTACATTTTTTCTTTCAATTTTTTTATTTTTAATTCGATTTCTTTGCATATTAATTCACTTATTTACTGCTTATTACATTTATTTACAATATTCATTTTCTGCTTATTTTCGAAATAAATAACTTCAATATTTACTTAAGTATGTAACAATTATAATCTTAACCTTTATTAATAAAAGCAATTTATTTAACACTTTATTACATACCTTTGCTTGTACAATTTACATTACAATTTCTTATTAAACGTTTCCACTTTTAATATTGGCAAGTTAAATATATTCTTTTAAAGAATGTAATTGAAATCATACAAGTTTATCTTATTTCTTTTAATTAATTAGATGTTCAAAAATTCTATTTTTGTCTTATAAGTTACAATTTCAACTCTCTATTAATCGCATTTATAATTTAGCATTTCATTTCTTATTTCATTTAGAGGTTTCAATTATTAGTTAAATTCCATTTCACTACACTAACTAAAACTATTAATTTATTGGAAACTTAAGAACTAAATACCGGGTTAAAACTCAAATCATTTTAAAATACTAGATAAATATATACTTACAACATGCATATCCAATTATATTTAAAAAAATTAAAATTCATATTTGTTTATCAAAATAAATCTGTAGTAAAACTACTATAGTGGCCTTCCCACTTTGAAACTTGAAAATGAATGTCGATGATGTGGCCGCCATCACCGAAATTATTTTACAGCAGCGACAGAGAGGGGATTACAAAACTTATTTCTTTTCAAATTATCTTTAAAACAACTCTTTCAAATCATTTTGAAATACTTATATCAGAAAATACTTATAATAATAATAATATTATTATATTCCGAAATCATTTGAAAGAATGTTTCAAAACCCCAAAACTTAAGTTCCAAATTTCCAATTTTCATTTATTTTATTTTCAATCTTATTTCAACTATTATTTATAAATTTCATTACCAAATAACCAATATAATACAACCAAATATAACCTTTATAAAATTTACTTTATATATATAGAAAAATATAACAGGCAAAGTAATTTCATTCACCTATATTAAAAACAAATATTATGTCGGTCTGTCATATTAAGTGTTTAAAAACCCCTATTGATGTCATAGCGTCCCATGCTTCAACCAGAATTTATAAATAAAAAATGTAACAGATTAACACAATATGAAAATCTTTTTATAACACTAACAGATACGCTCTCTCATATATATACACTCAGCGACTCCCATAGGGTATTACTACCCTATTAATAAAGAATCAGACCCCACAAAGCTAAGGTTAATCGCTAAACCAAAGCTCTGATACCAGATGTAACATCCCGCCTTTTCGCACGCTTTAAATCGACACACATGCCAATTCAAACCACATGGAAGGGAGGATTGTTATGGGGTAAATAAAAAAAAGTAGAGAAAGAAAAAAACAAAATAGAATCTTGCAGCGGAATGATAAAATATAATAATCAAATATACAGTTCATGAAGCTGTTTACAAAATATTCGGTTATACTTATACAATACATATCAGAGTGCACATACCAGAGAATAATAATTAAAGCATCGGAATAAAAGGTGTAGTGTAATAATATAGTAGATAATAGTACTACAAATCTTCGGACTAGAATAAAATCTTCAAATCCGAAAATGCTCGGACTAACCTGAGCGAATTGAGAAGACAAAACACTCGAGTCAGAACTAAAAGATATTATATGAGTTAAATCAACGGAAATAAATATGAGAGCAGTAACTTAAGAGATACCCGTGATTAACATCTCCTATTATAATAATGTCTATTAGTAAATTAAACTTACTTTTAAATAGTGTTAAGGGGTTGCCCATATAGCCATTAACACATAATATATTCTTATAGTCTATACGGTACCGTAATCTCCCCCGTACTGGGTGTCGTCAAAGGGCACTCCATATGTATGGTACAAAACAAAATAGTATAAGGTGCGCTAGGGTAGGTAACACGGCCCAACTAGGCAATGCCAGGGTAGATATACAAATTGCTATCCGGGCTGGTGGTAATGCATAGCCGCAGCTACCGCCCGCCTCGAGCCACAGCCCCAAATAAAAAAATCAATAGTGGCCACCGAATCAATCCAAAAGTAAAATTATAATATCGAAGGGATGTGTCCGATCAAAGGTGCTACCTCATTGGCCCGAGAATCGCTCCTGTTTTAGCCACCTTATGCCAACTCACAGGAGTCGGGTCCACGTATTTACCTCAAAGGAAACGCCGCCGCCATCCTACTTCACTCTAGAATCTCCACCGCGTACACAGTTTTTAAAGTGGTTTTCGGAGTTGTTAGAGAGTATGACAACTTCCGATCCCGGTCTATTCAACAACCAATCGTTATTATAACACCGCGGTCTTTTTCAAAATAGTTTATACTTTAAAACCAGAATATAATATCCCTTTTCAAAACCCTATAAATATGATACCAATTTCCTCTTTTAAAACCAAATCAATATGACATCATTTCAAATATATCCTTTCTAAAACCATAACATTTTCAAAGTCATCGTACTTCGAAACCAAAATCGTATAAGGCCTTTCAAAACATAGAACTTCAAATTTCATAACTTTGAAATATAACCACACCACTTAAATGGTTTAAATATTAAATTACTTAATTATATAATAAAATAGCTTCTACGCCTTCTGTTTGCACAAAAAATGGACAAACACCTCCAAGTCGTATTATTTTAGTTGAGTATGTGTGATTTTCAATGATTTTAGATGAGTATGTAAATATGAGAAAAGTAAGGGCTGAAATGTAAAAGACACGCAGATTTATAGTGGTTCGGCCAGAATGTGCCTACGTCCACTTTATATGTTATTATCTTTCTTCTTCCAGATTACAAGTACAATGCTTTGTATACAAGTGTATGAAAGTAGTTTGAAAGTTCCTTCCTTGCTTGAGCTCCCAAACTTGTCTGCCATTGTTGTACCCCTGCCCCTCTATTTATAGAGTGAGGTAGGGGGCAGGGGTCTTGGATGTATATAGCTGCCAGCGGGCCTGGGCTGAAGCAATCTGGCCTGGTAGTCCTCTGGTTCGGCGGAGCTTCATTCGGTCGTGCATGGAGATGAAGTGGAGAGGCTTTGGTTCGGCGTGATGGTAGAGAGTAGTGGTTGGTCCGGTGTTGGTTTGGACCGGCATGGTGTAGGAGGTGTGGACCGGTATTGGGAGTTGGTTCGGCGGTCACCTGGACCGGTAGTTGCTCGGAGCGGTAGCAGGACTTTTAGCTTTGCCGAATGGAGTGGAGGCCGGATGTGGTTGTACATGTTTGGTCCGGTGGTAGTGTTATGCCGAATGTCCTTGGGTTTGGAAGGCCGAATGAGCCTATGCCGAATGAGCCTCTGTATTTGGTATGCCGAATGATTCTCTGGTATAGGGAACGCCGAATGCACTTGTGCCAAAGGGGATGCCGAATGATTCTTGAGTACCATAGTATGTGGAGATGATGAAGATGCTCGCTGGTCTCGAACGTGCATGGAACCTGACGCTCCTTGGTCTCGAGGCCTTCTGGGCGAGAATTCGCCCAACATTTGCCCCCCAAAGTGGGGCACGTGCTTGCACGTGTCGCGCTTTGTTTCTCGTAGGTGGGAAGACTCGTCTTGTAATGTCATGGGCTGGATGTTTATATCCTATTGATGTCCTGCGAAGGAATTCATAGTTTTAGTGTGAATTCAAATAACGACCGTTCGGGGTCGAAATATTTGTGATCAAGTGAATTGCGCCGTTCGAGGCGAGTTAGTGTACCCCGAGGGGGTTATCGATGCCAGGTTCACGTTAGAGTGGTTCCCTGGATCGTTTGTCAAGGTGGTTTATCGCTAGCTCAGAGCATGCCTAGGGGTTGTTCTCGACCCCGTACATGTGTAAGTAGCTTAGCCATTTCATAATTATCAAATATCCATTTGACTGATGAGCTTAAAAAGGGATGTCAAAGTGTAAATTCTCATGACGATAGGGTTAATAGCCATTCAGAGCGTGCCTATGGACCGTTCGTGGTCGCGTGCACGTGTAAATGATTAATCCATGTTAGTGAGAGATTCACGACTTATCCATTGTTATCATATTTTTTATTTTATTAGTAAGCTCTTAGAGTTCGGCACTTATCTGAGCGAGGCGCCCTGCGTGCCCCCAGTTCCTGGTCTTGGACGGTAGATAGAGGGTTCCATTCGGTTCTTGGTTGGTCCGGCTATTCTCATCCGGCTTCTGGTGGTCCGGTATCATTGGTCCGGTTGGGCGAGACATCTGGTTCGGTGGTTGTGAGTTTGCCTATATATAGAGGCCGTACCCCCCTTGTTTTTCTTTACCGAACGAGTAGAGCCGAATCACTCCATTGCCGAATCAAGTGTTTGCCGAACCAACCTTATACCGAACCAGGTATATACTTATTACCGAATACACACGTATGTCCTTGCTTCACCGAATGGGACTACTGCCTTGGAGCCGAATGAGATGAAAACCGAATGGGGTTGAAACCGAATGAACTTGGAAACCGAATGAACTTGGAAACCGAATGAACTTGGAAGCCGAATGAACATGGAAACCGAATGAACTTGTGATCTGGAAGACTTCAGCTTGCGAATGAAATTCCACACTTGCACGCACTTGTTTGTTTACTTTTCTATTTTCCTTGTTCTAATATTAGGTTTTTCTTGTGCAGCAGAAAATGTCTCGCAAAGCGGAAACACGATCGGATAGAAAGAAGTCTAGAGGCACAGGAGAGCCTTCTTCTTCCTTGCCCCCAGTCCAACCAGGATCCGGGCAACACCGACCTATTCCGAGGTCTCTAGTGGACGGATATGGTCCACAGGAACTTTTGGTCTCTCCCCCGGATTGCTTTCCTAGCTCCCTAAAGGAGGAGCAACTTGACGTCATATCCCGTTCCTTCGGGATAGATAGGGCTCTTATGCTGCTGCCGGGAGATGGAGTGATGCCATATAATCCTCCCGAGGGCTACTTCGCTTTTAGCAGATACCATTGCATGTGCGGCGCTATCCCCCCTATCAACGCTTGGATAGTAAGCTTCACCACATATTTGAAGGTGGCTCCCTTCCAGCTTCAGCCTAACTCATATGCTATCCTGGTGAGCCTCTTTGTCATCTTCCAGAGGAGGTACGGGCGTCCTCCTTCTAACCGGGAGATCCGATACTTGTACAACCTGAGAGGCTATAAGAAGGGGTCTCCGTATATTAGTCTGGAGGCGGCCGTACCCTTCAAACCAGTTCTGGACTTATATTCCAAGTTTACCATGTTCAAGAAAGAGTGGTTCTTCATCAAGGACGATGCTGTTTCTTTCCGCCTTTTCACTTCTGGCTGTAAGATGGATTTCATTTATATTTTCCATGTTTTGACTGTAGTGTTTTTTCTGACATGCTTCTATTTCTGGCTAGCGACAGGTGGTATTGCAGTTGTGGAGGATGATTCCTTGGTGCGAATGGCTGCTGAACTAAAGGCTATTCCGGCACGGGACCGGTCGGCCTCCTTCTTGATCAGGAACGCAACCCTCTTGGAGTATAATTTGATCTTACCGCACCAGTCCGTGGTTAAGCAAAGAGACACGGCTGAGGAGAAGGCTGCTAAAGCTAAGGAGGGGGATAAGGTAAAGAGCGGTAAGAGGGAGCCTTTCGCAGAGCGTCCCGTGGTCGGGGGGAAGAAACTGAGGAAGTCCGATGGCCCTTCTCCAAGTACTTGCCCGATTGTCCCGGAGGAGGAAGGTGTAGAAGAGGAGGAAGGAGGCGAAGTTGGAGAAGGGTCGGAGGGTGGAGGAGATGGCGAAGGTCAAGGTGGTAGTGGTGTTGCTGCTCTAACCTCTGAACAAGACCTCGAACTGGATGAGGCTCTCCGTCGGGCCTTCGGGGAGTCGGAGGGAGAGTCGGAAACGGAGAAGGGAACGGAGAAGGCAAAGGAAACCGGCAAAGCTGTGGCTGGCACTGACCCATCCTCTAAGGGTTCCTCAGCTAGGGTGATTCCGGCGATGCAAGGTGAACTTTTGTCTTCTGCCGATTCTATTTTCGATAAGGACTTAGAAATTTTTTACGGTTCACTTCCGTCCTGGAATGAGATCCAGGACTTATTGCAGTATCCCACTCCTCCGCCGGGTTTGTATAACAGATGTGTCTCCTCACTTTTCTTTCTTTTTAACTTAGCACATTTTTTGAATTGCGGATTATTGTATGTTCGTAACACTTGTTCTTTATTCCAGGGGCAGGCCAGGCGGGTAAAACGTCGGATGTTCGACACCGCCTTGAACAATTTAAGTCGAGGAGAGCTTCCGCGAAACCTTCTACTGATCGCACTGGGGACGTAGTCAAGTACCGCCCTCTTCTTGGGGTCATCGAAGAGGGCATTCAGAAAAGGAAGCGGAGCCGTTCCTTATTTGAGTCTTCTTCTGCTTCGCAGCTTCCTACTCTGTCTCCCCCTACTCAGCCTCCTCGTGATACTACGGAGGAGAGCACGGAGCCCTGCCCCCCTCCTCCTCCTTCCAAGAGTTCTACTGTCATTCATATAAGGCGTCCCGATGTGCCTCGCCCCGTGCCTCGTGACCCTTTTGCCGGCCATCCTGATTTAGACCCAAGTTTTCGGGACATTTCATTCGATGAGACCACGGGCGAGCACCTACTTCCCCGCAACCCCATGGTAAGAGTGCTGGACGAGGCCAAATCTTTAGATCTTGATTTACTTACTACACGGGTAGTCACCATGGGGGATGAGGCCAAGGCTAATATCGACCGGGTGGCCGCAGAGACCAAGAAGTTAATGGAGCATCATGCTAAGTTGGTCAAGGCCGGGGAAGAGATCGGGAGTGCTAACATTCGGTTGAGGTTAAAGGTTGCCGATCAGGCCAAGCAACTCGCCGACCAAGCCATCCAGATTTCCCAGCATGAGGAAGCCTCCAAGCGTCTGAAAGAGACCATGGAGAAGGCCAGTAGGGCGGAATTACGGAAGATGGAGGTCGCTTGCAGGGAACGGATTAACATAGCTATCGCAACGGTGGATGAGGTTCGAAATGCGGATCTCGAGCGGGTAGAGGAGTTGTCAGGGAGGCTCGAGGCTGCGGAGATGGCTCAGGCCGAGTTGAAGGAGGAGATGGAGGAGATGAGGAGGTCCCTCAAGTTGAAGGAAGAGGAAATGAGGAGGTCACTCCAGGCTGACTGCTTGAGATACCAATCAGAGAGGGACGTCGCCATCACCAAGTTGCAAGCTTCCGAGGCCCGGGTGAGGGAGTTTGAGGAAAACGAGGGGATGATGGATGAGATGTTGCAGGATATGTACTTCCACACTTGGAAGGAGGGCGGCTTGTCTTGGATGGACGATTACCCTCGGGTCATGGCCAAGGTGTATCTCCAGGCTTTAGAGGAGGCCAGGGTGAATGCGGGTAAGGAAGGCGGAGAGGCTTTCAACTTGAGTGCGGTTACTGCTCAGTTCTCAAAGGAGGAGCAAGCGGCGGTGAAGGAGGGGATGCGGCTACTCGCTGCAGAGGAAGCGGGCGTGCAGTTGGATGATGAGGATCAAGCGGCGGATGCTGGTGAGTTATTCTTTTCCCTTTCTTTTCTTTTCGTGTTTTCATAACTTGATCGTTCGTTTAATGAATTCCTCTTCTGATCTGGACAGGTGGGACTTCAGATCCACATGCTGGGGGCTCCGATCCTGCGGCTAAGTAGGCTGGGGGAGTTGGTGATGGAGTGTGGATGCATCTGCCATCTTTTTGTTTCTTTTTTATCACTGTTCATGTTAGTCTTTGATATGCAACTGTAATAAAATTATTTGCAAAGAATAACTTCGTGTGATCTTATAATATAAGCTGATTTTGTCATGTTTAAATGTTGTTGCTATCTTTATGTGCTGTGTGAGAAGTGTAATTATGTATATGCCTGTGATTCCACTTGTGTTTGATGTTAAGTTTTTGCTTGAAATATAATTTCACGTTTTGCAATGTCAGTGTATGAATAAGTTATAGTTACGCATTTATGTACAAGAGAAGAGAGTACCGCCCTTTATGTTTTATTCGCAGGCGGTAGCTTTGAGTGTCTTGTGTAACTGTTCACGGGTATAGCAGAGCGCCCTGCTACCCAGCATGCAGGCTTAGAGCCTCATGAGTGAATGCTTCCTATTTGGTTTCCTGTACTTTAGAGTTTGTTATACAGGATAGGAGAAAAATATTTAAATGAAATGGAAATATAGTAAAAGTAAAACTTCCAGTCACGGAAGGCCGTCGATGTGCTTAAGTTCGTGGCAAACGGGTTTTGTAGTCACTTTCCCTAGCTGTGGGTCTTGGAGACATTTGTCACCCATCTTACGCCTCCGCGGGGAGTTTTCTTTTTTACCACAGCCGCACTTAAGACACATCGGAGCCGAGATCGCGCACGGTAACTACCCGAACCATTATGGTCCGTAATCGTGGGTATTATTCGATTTACCGTGGCCGGCTAGCGTGGGTGCCGTTGGCCGTGAACTACCCCTGGCTGGCCACACCTTATGTTGGGGCTTAAAGTAGGTTCACAGTTACCGGCGAGCCGAACGCCGTAATGAGCTGCCATCGGCTATAGTCGGCCTTTATGATGACTTATAATCGGCTCATTACAGTTGGCTTTGAGGGCAGGCGCACAATGAGTTAACCCGCAGCAGAGGGATGCTGGAGCAAAAGTGTCTCATTGGCGAGTGCATAGAATCGTAGCGTACCTGTTAGGCCTAGTCCAGATGAGGCCGCGGTGCATCTTGAGTGGAGATGCCATAGGATTTTGTTCAACAGAAAGGGATAAAGCTTAACAAGCAGCCAAGATATGAAGGCACAAGGTAACAAGAGATAAGATTTTTAAAGTGGTTCGGCACGATAATGCCTACGTCCACCGTGTTAATACGCTTCATATGGGCGGTACGTGTTAAGCAAAGTATCGACGGAGGTGTCGGATGTTCCAAGCCCTCTGGAACACCACTCCGTCCACTGTTGACAAAATATAAGCTCCGTTGTTGTGAAGATCTTGATGAATTTCATATGGTCCGTCTACTGGTGCTTTCATGGTTAGGTAGCATGACAGGCTCAGCTATATCCGACCCCTGCCTGGCACCTCCCCCGTTGGGTTTGGTTCCAAGTGTTTCCTCAGGTCGGAATTCGGGCTGAGTCCGGGCTCGGCTCCTACCATGACCATTTCTTTATTAACCTCTTCGAAGAAGAAAGGTCATTGTTGTCTCACAGATCCTCCAGATTGGGACTCGGTCCATGATTCGGTGTTGCGGGAGGATCCGCATGAGGATAAGATCTCCCTCTTGTAAGCTGCGATGCTTGATTTTGGAGTTGCATTGTGCTGCCACTTTTTGCTTGTGGGCTTCTGCTTTTAAGTGTTGCATCGTTTCTCCTCTCCTCAATCAGATCCAAAGACATGAGGAGGAGTTCTTCGTTTTCTTCTGGGTTGCAGTGGGTCCCATGGTGAGATGGCGCTACAGTTTCAACTGGGGGCATGGCCTCCAATCTGTATGCCAAAGAGAAAGGAGTATGCCCCGTTGATGTTCTATGAGAGGTGCGGCAGGCCCAGGGTGCCGTAGGAAGTTCGTCCACCCAAGCGCCTTTTGACTTTTCAAGCTTCTTCTTGGTTAGGGTTTTGAGAATTCTGTTGACAGCTTTGACTTGTCCGTTTGCCTGAGGATAAGCTACAGATGAGAAGCTTTTGTGAATTATGTGCTCTTGGCATCGGTTGGTAAACTCTTTGTTGTCAAACTGGAGTCCGTTGTTTGATATGATCTTGAGTGGGACTCCGTACCTGCATAGAATATTTTTTGATCAAGAAGTTGATAATTTATGTAAGAAGTTGATAATTTGTGCCAAAGATATTTTATTTTAAAGGGTCCGCTTCCACCCATTTGGTGAAATGATTAAAAACATCCTTCTAGCCATCCAGGACAAAGTTTAAAGCAAGGGAGGGGGGCAAGAGTCAAATCTCTGTCCTGGTTGATATAAACGCTTTCCTCCCTTCTTGCCCCCAGCGTTATCTCTAGAGTCATTTCTTCAAACGTCCTTTGTTGCAGCGGGAGTGTCGCCATGGGTAGTCTTAGCCTGTTGTCCTGACTGTCTTTTAGCGGTAGCGTTTTCAAGCCTCATATACTTCCCAGCTTCATGGAAGAAGTCAGGTAACGTAGCTGGTTTATCTTTTGTTAACCTCCTAGCAAACTTGGTATCCGGATGCACGCCACTACAAAGGGCCGTTAGGATAAGTTTCTCATTGGCATCTTGAACTGTTGCTGTTGTGGCGTTGAACCGTGTTAGATATTGTTGCAGCGTCTCTCCGGATTTCTGTTTGATATTGGATAGAGAATAAGCATCCTTGGGTTGTTCCACATGGATGAGGAACTGGCTAATAAACCTTTCTTTCAACATCTCCCATGAGCTGATGGATCCTCGGGGTAGATGGCAGAACCAGGAGGTAGCTAGATCTGCTAGGAATAGCGGAAAGCATTTACATAATACTCCTTCTGTTGCTCCACTCATGAGCATATGCTGGGTGTATCTCTGTAAGTGTACGATGGGGTCGGAAGTTCCTTTGTAAGGTTCCATGGTTGGCATTTTCCATTCCCGGGGGGCGATGGTAGTTTCGATATTTCGGGTAAAGGGGCTGGTGACCCTAGCGCCTATCCCCCGGTCCCTTTGCTCTCGTTGGACACACTCTCTGAATAATCGTGCCATTCGTTCGTCCGAACTTGGAGCGGACAAAAATGAGCTTAGTTCTTCCCTGCGGGATCTATCTCGTCCAGATGACCTTTGCTGTCTCCGAGATCCTCCAGATTGAGACTCATCCCATGATTCAGTGTTGCGGTTGGATTCCTCAGCATCCCTTAAGCGTGACATAAGTTGGTCCACTAAAGCTTCTTGTTGGGATGTGAAGCGGTTGGTTACTTCAGCCACAACTCTGTCTAGATCTGCCCTAGTTATTGGTTGTTCGGTGGCAGGAGCTATCAGATTTGCCTGGTATCCATCTGGTGCTGCTGTTGAAATTGGATGATCCTCTTGATCTGGGGCTACTGGATCCGGAAGACTGCTAGTTGCGATGTTCTTTCCTTTGTTAACATCCTTCCGTTGCTTGGAAGGCATGATTTCTAAGCGACGAACGTCGTTATGAGGAAGAAGGTTGAGTGGGAGAAGCTGAAGCTTCGAGTTCAACTCTCAGTGAAAGCACCAAAAATGTTTGCACAAAAAATGGACAAACACCTCCAAGTCGTATTATTTTAGTTGAGTATGTGTGATTTTCAATGATTTTAGATGAGTATGTAAATATGAGAAAAGTAAGGGCTGAAATGTAAAAGACACGCAGATTTATAGTGGTTCGGCCAGAATGTGCCTACGTCCACTTTATATGTTATTATCTTTCTTCTTCCAGATTACAAGTACAATGCTTTGTATACAAGTGTATGAAAGTAGTTTGAAAGTTCCTTCCTTGCTTGAGCTCCCAAACTTGTCTGCCATTGTTGTACCCCTGCCCCTCTATTTATAGAGTGAGGTAGGGGGCAGGGGTCTTGGATGTATATAGCTGCCAGCGGGCCTGGGCTGAAGCAATCTGGCCTGGTAGTCCTCTGGTTCGGCGGAGCTTCATTCGGTCGTGCATGGAGATGAAGTGGAGAGGCTTTGGTTCGGCGTGATGGTAGAGAGTAGTGGTTGGTCCGGTGTTGGTTTGGACCGGCATGGTGTAGGAGGTGTGGACCGGTATTGGGAGTTGGTTCGGCGGTCACCTGGACCGGTAGTTGCTCGGAGCGGTAGCAGGACTTTTAGCTTTGCCGAATGGAGTGGAGGCCGGATGTGGTTGTACATGTTTGGTCCGGTGGTAGTGTTATGCCGAATGTCCTTGGGTTTGGAAGGCCGAATGAGCCTATGCCGAATGAGCCTCTGTATTTGGTATGCCGAATGATTCTCTGGTATAGGGAACGCCGAATGCACTTGTGCCAAAGGGGATGCCGAATGATTCTTGAGTACCATAGTATGTGGAGATGATGAAGATGCTCGCTGGTCTCGAACGTGCATGGAACCTGACGCTCCTTGGTCTCGAGGCCTTCTGGGCGAGAATTCGCCCAACACCTTCACAAATCAATTTCAAATATAGATTTAAATCCCCAAATAAGCGAATAAAATTTTCATATATTTCAAAGTATTAATTATTCCACCATTTCAAAACTTATTCTTTGATAATTTCATATATGTCAAATTCAATTGCTATTATTTAGATTTGAAACGTATACTTAATCAATCCAATATAGTTTAAGTAAAACTTTAACTTCAAACAACTGGATATTTTTCCAATTTATTTTACTTGATAAATTCATTTATCTCAACTTTACATTCATTTAAATTCTAAAAAAATAAATCAAATTCTAAGAATCATAACCTTTACCATCTCCATTTTTATTTAAAACCTTAAATCAAATTTATTCAAGTCCAATTCTTTAATAATTCAATTAAAACCAATTCCATATATGTAAAACCTCAATTTAAACCAATTCAATTTAAACCAATTCAATTTAAACCAATTCAATTTAAACCAATCCAATTTAAATAATTCAATTTAAACCAATTCTATTTAAAACCTCAAAGCGAATGGGAAGTGGAGAACTTGTGTTGATTACTCCGATCTGAATAGAGGATGCCCGAAATATAGTTTCCCTTTACCTAGAATCGACCAGCTCGTCGACTCTACCGCCGGACATGAATTATTGTCATTTATGGATGCGTATTCGGGATACAATCAGATCCCGATGCACATTCCAGAACAAGAACACACCAGATTTGTCATAGATGTGGAGCTATATTGCTATGTAGTAATGCCTTTGGACTGAAAAATGCTGGAGCAAATTATCAACGTCTGGTGAGTCGAATGTTTAATGACCAGATTGGTAGAACAATGGAAGCCTATGTGGATGACATGCTCATGAAGTCACAACAATCAAACGACCACATCTGAGATTTAGCAGAGATGTTTGATACACTCAAGCATTACAGGATGAAAATCAACCCTTTAAAGTGTTCTTTTGGCGTTGCATTAGTGAAGTTCTTGGGTTTCATTATGAACGCACGTGGAATTGAAGCTAACCCGGAAAAGATTCAGGCTATTCGGGACATACAAGTGCCCAGAACTATAAAGAAAGTACAAAGCTTGAACGGAAAGGTGGCCGCGCTGAGTCGATTCATATCTAGAGCCACGGATAAGTGCATTCCTTTCTTTGATTTGATAAAGAAAGGAAAGAGGAATTTAGAGTGGACATCTGACTGCGAGGAAGCATTCCGAGCTCTGATTAGACATCTAGAAAGTCCCCCGGTGCTATCAAAACCAATTGACCATGAAATGTTCTATGTATACCTGGTAGTATCCCAACATGCTACCAGTATGGCTTTGGTTCACGAGGAGGACCGAGTTCAAAAGCTGGTATATTATGTCAGTAAACGTTTGATGGGGAAATAAAGAAATTATCCCAAGATTGAGAAGTTAGCTTATTGCTTGGTGATTGCATAAAGCAAGCTTCGCCCATACTTCAGGCACACTCGATAAGTGTTTACACCGATCAACCCTTGCGACAAGTACTCCAATTGTAGCATCCCGCCTTTTCGCACGCTTTAAATCGACACACGTGCCAATTCAAACCATACGGAAGGGCGGATTGCTATAGGGTAAACAAGGAAAAAGTAGAGAAAAAAACAAAAAAGAACCTTGCAGCGGAACGATAAAATATAATAATCAAATATACAGTTCATGAAGCTGTTTACAAAAAATTCGATTATACTTATACAATACATATCAGAGTACACATACTAGAGAATAATAATTAATGCAGTGGAATTAAAAGGTGTAGTGGAATAATATAGTACATAATAGTACTATAAATCTTCGTCTTCGTCCTCCAGAATAAAATCTTCAAATCCTGAAACGCTCGGGCTGACCCGAGCAAATTGAAAAGACAAAATACTCGAGTCAGAACTAAAAGATCTTATGTGAGTTAAATCAACAGAAATAAATATGAGAGCAGTAACTTAAGAGATGCTCGGGATTCACATCTCCTAAGGATCCGTTAAACTATTTACTATGTAGTAATATTTCGCTATTATAATAATGTCTATTATTAAAACAAACTTACTTTTAAATAGCGTTAAGGGGTTACCCATATAGCCCTTAACACATAATGTATTCCAATAGTCTATACAGTACCGTAATCTCCCCCGTACTGTGCGTCGTCAGAGGGCACTCCATAGGTATGGTACAAAACAAAATCGTATAAGGCGCGCTAGGGTAGGTGACACGGCACAACTAGGCAATGCCAGGGTAGATATAACAATTGCTATCCGAGCTGGTGGTAACTCATAACCACAGCTACTGCCCGCCTCGAGCCACACCCCCAAATAAAAAAATCAAAAGTGGCCACCGAATCAATCCAAAAGTCAAAGTATAATATCGAAGGGATGTGTCAGATCAAAGGTGCTACCTCATTGGCTCGAGAATCGCTCCTGTTTTAGTCACCTTATGCCAACTCACGAGAGTCGGGTCCACGTATTTACCTCAAAGGAAACGCCGCCACCGTCCTACTTCATTCTGGAATCTCCACCGTGTACACGGTTGTTAAAGTGGTTTTCGGAGTTGGCAGAAAGTATGACAACTACAGATCCCGGTCTCTTCAACAACCAATTGTTATTATAACACCGCGGTCTTTTTTCAAAATAGTTTATGCTTTAAAAACAGAATATAATATCCCTTTTCAAAACCCTATAAATACGATATCAATTTCCTCTTTTAAAACCAAATCAATATGATATCATTTCAAATATATCCTTTATAAAACCATACCATTTTGAAAGTTATAATATTTCGAAACCAAAATCGTATAAGGCCTTTCAAAACATAGAACTACAAATTTCATAACACTGAAATATAACCACACCACTTAAATGGTTTAAATATTGAATTACTTAATTATATAATAAAATATCTTCTACACCTTCACAAACCAATTTCAAATATAGGTTTAAATCCCCAAATAAACCGATAAAATTTTCAAATATAAAATCTCATTTCCAAATATAACAGTTACAACAAATTAATAGGACAATTAAATAGTAACTTACGACCGTTACTTTTTCTTTGATTCATTAATTATAATTAATATCCTCAATAAATTCATTTACTTGGTCTCATGCATTCCAATACACCAATTTCCACCTTATACATAAATTTTATGTTACTATTCACATTTGCATCCACTCTTTCCGTTATTATATTAATTAATTCAATTCTAGTTAATATTATTACTAATGATTCACTAATTCAATATTTCCATTTGTTGCTTATATTAAACTTATAACCAAGTGAGACAATTTACATTATTTTCAATTAATTGCAGTTTTGTTCTAAATTGTTAAATTTAATTACAATTGCTACATCTAATTTCTAACATTGTATCAAATCCCCATAAATGTAATATTTATTTACTTTTACTAAAATTTATTTCCAATTCCATCCTAAAATTAAACAGGTAACTTATAGTAATTGTTTACATGCCAAGGCTACACTTAAGTTTATCCAGTTTCAACCAATTATTATAATTACCTACATAATACCAAATTCATTTAATTACTATAAATTATATAAAAATCCTTTAATTTACACCACTTTTATGCTTATTTACTTATTTTTAAATTTATACACAAGTGCACAATTTACGCTATTTCACTTTTATTTATTTTACTTCAATTGTCAACAATTGGTTGCTACAATTCGTTCTTAAACTTTTATTTCATTATAATTATAAAATTTTATTTATTTAAAAATTTAATTACAAAATTTAATTAAATTAATCAAATTTATTCACCAAAATTTACGGGTCGTTACACTCTCCCCCACTCAAAACTTTTCGTCCCCGAAAAGGAAAAAGAAGGGAAAAGAGGAATTAAGAAATCAATATATCTTACTTAAAATATTAGATTTATACACAAATAAATTTACAAAATTTAATAATAAAATATCAATTTACAACTATTAAATCCCTTTGTACTCAAATTAGTAAAGTTTGGAAAACATTTTCAAACTTTTCTAGGTCCAAAATTTACGGAAAATTTCGACAGAGTCTCCTTTGTATGGAGAGGCTCGAAAGAAAATATAACATCAAATATAACAGTATACAACATATATTTTCCAAAATAAAATAAATCCCAACACGGGAAAATAATACAATACGCTATAAACCGTAATCCAAAAACGTACCTATTTGTCGGGCAATTAACGCTTAATTATGAAACCAAAAGCAGTAGCAATTGCTTCCATAACCTGTATTCCACTTATATAATCCAGAAGAGTTAATAATTATATAAAGTGAAATATTTAAAGTTGTTTCAACCATAAACAACAAATCAATAATACGTACAAAAATCTCTTGCACCTAGGTATACAACCGTCACAAAGCAATCAACACAAATAAATCATTCATTTATATCAAACAAAACAAATGGTTGTCCGGGTTCAAACTTTAAACTGTACAGAATGAAAAATAAACTACTAAGTGTACCCTTCACTCAACCGTCTTAGGTGAAACTAAATAGATTATTCATTCATCCAAACAATTCTAAAGTATCCTTACCCAAACAACCCTAAACAAAACAAACAACAAATTCCAACCAATAAATCAAGTTAACTTTTGTTACTTTCATTTCAAACTATTGTTGTTTGATTTCCTTTTATCCATATATTGATTTATCTTTTTAATTTTACATTTTTTCTTGCAATTTTTTTATTTTTAATTCGATTTCTTTGCATATTAATTCACTTATTTAATGCTTATTACATTTATTTACAATATTCTTTTTCTGCTTATTTTCGAAATAAATAACTTCAATATTTACTTAAGTATGTAACAATTATAATCTTAACCTTTATTAATAAAAGCAATTTATTTAAAACTTTATTACATACCTTTGCTTGTACAATTTCCATCACATTTTCTTATTAAACGTTTCCACTTTTAATATTGGTAAGTTAAATATATTCTTTTAAAGAATGTAATTGAAATCATACAAGTTTATCTTATTTCTTTTAATTAATTAGATGTTCAAAAATTCTATCTTTGTCTTATAAGTTACAATTTCAACTCTCTATTAATCTCATTTATAATTTAGCATTTCATTTCTTATTTCATTTAGAGGTTTCAATTATTAGTTAAATTCCATTTCACTACACTAACTAAAACTATTAATTTATTGGAAACTTAAGAACTAAATACCGGGTTAAAACTCAAATCATTTTAAAATACTAGATAAATATATACTTACAACATGCATATCCAATTATATTTAAAAAAAATTAAAATTCATATTTGTTTATCAAAATAAATCTGTAGTAAAACTACTATAGTGGCCTTCCCACTTCGAAACTCGAAAATAAATGTCGATGATGCGGCCGCCATCACCGAAATTATTTTCCAGCGACAGAGAGGGGAGTACAAAACTTATTTCTTTTCGAATTATCATTAAAACAACTCTTTCAAATCATTTTGAAATACTTATATCAGAAAATACTTATAATAATATTATTATTATTATATCCGAAATCATTTGAAAGAATGTTTCAAAACCCCGGAACTTAAGTTCCAAATTTCCAATTTTCATTTATTTTATTTTCAATCTTATTTCAACTATTATTTATAAATTTCATTACCTAACAACCAATATAATACAACCAAATATAACCTTTATAAAAATTTACTTTATATATATAGAAAAATATAATAGGAAAAGTTATTTCATTCACCTATATTAAAAACAAATATTATGTCGGTCTGTCATTTTAAGTGTTTAAAAACCCCTATTGATGTCATAGCGTCCCATGCATCAACCATAATTTATAAATAAAAAATGTAACAGATTAACACAATATTAAAACCTTTTTATAACACTAACAGATACGCTCTCTCATATATATACGCTCAGCGACTCCCATAGGGTATTACTACCCTATTAATAAAGAGTCAGACCCCACAAAGCTATGGTTAATCGCTAAACCAAAGCTCTGATACCAGATGTAACATCCCGCCTTTTCGCACGCTTTAAATTGACACACATGCCAATTCAAACCACACGGAAGGGCGGATTGTTATGGAGTAAATAAAAAAATGTAGAGAAAGAAAAAAAACAAAATAGAATCTTGAAGCGGAATGATAAAATATAATAATCAAATATACAGTTCATGAAGCTGTTTACAAAATATTCGGTTATACTTATACAATACATATCAGAGTGCACATACCAGAGAATAATAATTAATGCATCAGAATTGAACGGTGTAGTGGAATAATATATTAGATAATAGTACTACAAATCTTCGGACCAGAATAAAATCTTCAAATCCGAAAATGCTCGGTCTAACCCGAGCGAATTGAGAAGACAAAACACTCGAGTCAGAACTAAAAGATATTATATGAGCCAAATCAACGGAAATAAATATGAGAGCAGTAACTTAAGAGATGTCCGGGATTAACATCTCCTAAGGATCCGTTAAACTATTTACTATGTAGTAATATTTCGCTATTATAATAATGTCTATTAGTAAAATAAACTTACTTTTAAATAGTGTTAAGGGGTTACCCATATAGCCCTTAACACATAATATATTCTCATAGTCTATACGGTACCGTAATCTCCCCCGTACTGGGTGTCGTCAAAGGGCACTCCATAGGTATGGTACAAAACAAAATCGTATAAGGCGCGCTAGGGTAGGTAACACGACCCAACTAGACAATGCCAGGGTAGATAAACAAATTGCTATCTGGGCTGGTGGCAACGCATAGCCGCAGCTACCGCCCGCCTCGAGCCACACCCCGAAATAAAAAAATCAATAGTGGCCACCGAATCAATCCAAAAGTCAAAGTATAATATCGAAGGGATGTGTCCGATCAAAGGTGCTACCTCATTGGCCCGAGAATCGCTCCTGTTTTAGCCACCTTATGCCAAATCATGGGAGTCGGGTCCACGTATTTACCTCAAAGGAAACGCCGCCACCATCCTACTTTATTCTAGCATCTCCACCGCGTACACGGTTGTTAAAGTGGTTTTCGGAGTTGTTAGAGAGTATGACAACTTCCTATTCTGGTCTATTCAACAACCAATCGTTATTATAACACCGCGGTCTTCTTGAAAATAGTTTATACTATAAAACCAGAATATAATATCCCTTTTCAAAATCCTATAAATACGATATCAATTTCCTCTTTTAAAACCAAATCAATATGATATCATTTCAAATATATCCTTTCTGAAACCATAACATTTTCAAAGTCATAGTACTTCGAAACCAAAATCGTATAAGACCTTTCAAAACATAGAACTTCAAATTTCACAACATTGAAATATAACCACACCACTTAAATGGTTTAAATATTAAATTACTTAATTATATAATAAAATAGCTTCTACGCCTTCACAAATCAATTTCAAATATAGATTTAAATCCTAAAATAAGCGAATAAAATTTTCATATATTTCAAAGCATTAATTATTCCACCATTTCAAAACTTATTCTTTGATAATTTCTTATATGTCAAATTCAATTGCTATTATTTAGTTTTGAAACGTATACTTAATTAATCCAATATAGTTTAAGTAAAACTTTAACTTCAAACAACTGGATATTTTTCCAATTTATTTAACTTGATAAATTCATTTATCTCAACTTTACATTCATTTAAATTCTAAAAAAATAAATCAAGTTATAAGAATCATACCCTTTACCATCTCCATTTTTATTTAAAACCTCAAATCAAATTTATTCTAGTCCAATTCTTAAATAATTCAATTTAAACCAATTCCATATTTATCTTTGAACTTAATTTTTATTTAAGTCTTCAAAATCTATATGTCTAATATCTTAAAAAGTTACTTAACCATATAATAATAAAAAATCAAACTTCATTATTCAACTTATTTTTATTCAACTAATTTATACGTAGCTTAAATTCAAAAATTTAACTGTATATATATATATATAAATCAGTATTTATATAACATCAAAATTAGTATTTATTAAATCGTATTTTCTTTCCAAAACCATAGAAAATCATTTCAAAGTATTTTGTATATAGACCACGGTGTCTGTATATAATTTTCCACCCTTTGGTCAAGTGATACAGATATATCATTTCAATCCATAATTTAAAATAAAAATTACGGTTATATATCATTTCGAACCGCAATCGCGAATGAAATGAATGCATAACAACTTACAGATTATGATGATATAAATAAACATCCATTCATCCATAATAAAATCATACATCCATCATAATCATTATCCAAACCAATCAATCAATATCAATATATAACTGATAATAAATAATAGGTAATTTACAGGCAGTTATATTCAATAATAAATTAAACAATTCATCTAACTGGCAGTTTATAAGCAATAATAAATTTAAATAACAATTTAATTCAATAAATGCAAATTAACTGAGATAATGATTAAATATATGCCAAACAGCTATAAATAAATTTCAAATCACATCATCAATAAATTTAACAAACATAAGAAATCTTAGAAGTTGTGAGTGGGTTAAAACACTCACCTTTTGAATTTAAATTCAATTTAAATTCAATTTAAACCCCTTACTTCAGATTGCTGCACATCAGAGGGTAGAGAGGTTACCAATGGTGTCTTCATCCAGGAAGGTATCTTCCTCGGTTTGGGGCTCCTTTCTACTGTTCAGAGGCTCCAGAGCGGTTTCTCTCTTCAGCAGATCCACTTCAGTGCAGTTGCTTATTCAGCAGAGCTGAGTATCCACATCCAGGAGTATATATTCTTCAGTTTGGTACCCCCTTACTTTTGTTCATAGACCTCAGGGTGGTTTGTCTTTTCCGTAGACCCACTTCAGTGCAGTTGCTTATTCGCCTCTACCGATTCAATTGGTTGGAGTAATCCCCTAGCCTGGGACTTCTTCTTGTAGCTCTTGTTTTACTCAAGTTTTCTAGGTACTTCTAACACCTCAATATTGGACGGTGACCATGTCGGAGCTCGATATTGAGGTGTGATAGGTGGTGGCTGTGTCGGGACTCATCTTAGGAATAGCTAAGATTTGTTGTATGTGTTTTTGGTTTATTACCTGCCAGGCTTGTTGGCAGCACCTTATATTCGTGATATATACATAATTGCATGTGTTCTCTCCTCTATTCGTAGAGGATCACACATTTTTCTCAAAAAAATTCAATCTAAACCCAAAAATTTGACAGTCTCCAAATTTGTCAAAACCAGCGTTAAGGTGTCCGGAATTCCAATATGAACCTAGCGGAGAAAACCGCGCGTGAATTGGAGTTCGTATGTGTAAGTTATTGTATCAAAACGAGTTGAAAATCAAAATAAAATTAAATAAAAAACAAACTAGCCATACCTAGTCAGCCACGTCATCACGTGCGCATGTTCTTCCTTCTCTTCACGTGCTATAGGAAAGAAAAAAACACGGCCGAACCCTAATCTCGCGTACGCACATTTAGATCGATGAACTCGTGGTTGTGCGTCAACATCCCTGGCCTCGCGACGCGTGCAGCCTCCCAAGCACGCCTTCGACCTTCACGCGACGCCCAACCACCATCACCGCACGCTATAGATCAGCCGCCGCCCCCTTTCCTAACCCTAATTGAATTATCCCCCTTGATCTGGCCGTTGAAATCGCCTACGAACGACTTCGATCGAACCCCCTCGACGATCTCTACCCAATGGCACCATCAATTTGGCGATCAAGCAGAGTCGATTTCGACACAATGGATGGCCGAGAATTCACCTTCAATTTCTAGACAAATGGTGATTCGAATCGAAAAACGAATTACAGTTCTGAGATGCGTATATCGAGAGTTTCGATATATATTTTTTCTGAATTTTTTTGAGGAGTTTGAAATTTGAGCTTTAGATTGAAATTTTAATTGGATAAATTAGGGTTTACAACCATTGAGGAATGGGAGCACAAAAGTTTCTGTACCTATAGAAATGAGGAATAAAGGCTGCTAGGGCAGATAACAGGGTTTATATAGGTAGGTCAGAAATTAGAATGGATGGATAAGGTTGGATATACGTGCTAACGCCAAAGTGGCCCAAAAAAGCACGTTTCGACTCCGGAACGTAATTGGGTCAACCCATATATCAAAATATATATTTTAAAATATTTTAAATGCGATGGAACGAGTTTCAAGTCCAAATTCCATCGTATGAAGAAGTTATGCTAAAAACAATATTTTTCAAATTAATTTCAATTTCATTTATTTCAAGGCCTTTCGAGTCCGTACGATCAAAGGACAAGTCCAATCGTTACGAAACTTGAAACCCTACAATAATTCACCGTTACGGTTCGGATGAAACTGGTTTCGTCGAAATCCGAATCAGTGGCCAAAATCGCTATTTTTACACTAATTAAATAAATTAATAAATAAAGTAATTAAATCATATTTCAAATTTAAATTCAAAAATTTGAAAATTCTTATTATCTAAATTTCTTAATCATTTAGATTTCAAATTAAATGTTGATTCAATCATAAGTTTCAATGTAAATTCGAATTTGATTATATTCATCAATTATAAATTATATTTTCAATAATTCCATTAAATTCACCATTCATTCTTATTATTCAATCCATTATGGTCAAATAGATGAAATTAACATTGGGTTCAAAGCTATTACATTAATATTCTCAAATTTTAACTTAATTTTCAATTAACGTAATAATAAAATATTTACTTTCATAAATTGATAAGTCTTGTTATTCATTCTTTTAATCCAACCAATTGTCATAATAGGAAAAAATTTAACAATATCTCCAATAATTCCCTTAATTTACACTAACATAACATTAAATTAGATTTATTGCAATTGATTACCCGTTTTAATTTATTAGACTAAACAAATGGTTAACTTAATAATAATTGTTACCACTAACGTTAAATTACACTTATAAGTTATCACTAACAGACAGGTGTTGAAATTGATTACATACACTGTTGTCACCCTATTTCATAAATTTTACACTAATTCACCAATTATAGTATTTATTTCATTTACTTAAAATAATCCCTTTATTATAAATTGAATCCAATTAATTTTTATATATTCCAATTAAACTGATTAGATTCAATTCCAACCATTTAATTGAGTCTATTATTACTTAGTAATGAAGTTAACACCTGCCCCATATTTCATTCCATCAATATATTCAAATTCCCAACTTCCCTTTGTATTAACTATTATTTCCATATATATCGAAGTTGTCTAATATATTCATTTATTATAATTAGAACCTCAATCAATTCATATATTCATACAATACTTACCTTTATTTACTTAAAATAAAATCTCATTCCCAAATATAATAGTTACAACAAATTAATAGGATAATTAAATAGTAACTTACGACCGTTACAATTTCTTTGATTCAATAATTACAATTAATATCCTCAATAAATTCATTTACTTGGTCTCATTCATTCTAATACACCAATTTCCACCTTATACACAAATTTTACGTTTCTATTTTAATTTGCATTCACTCTTTCCATTATTATATTAATTGAATTCCATTCTAGTTAATATTTTTATTAATGATTCACTAATTCAATATTTCCATTTGTTGCCTATATTAAACTTATAACCAAGTAAGACAATTTACATTATTTTCAATTAATTGCAGATTTGTTCTAAATTGTTAAATTTAATTACAATTGCTACATCTAATTTCTAACATTGTATCGCATCCCCATAAATGTAACATTTATTTATTTTTACTAAAATTTATTTCCAATTCCATCCATAAATTAAACAGGTGACTTATAGTAATTATTTACATGCCAAGGTTACACTTAAGTTTATCCAGCTTCAACCAATTATTATAATTACCTACATAATACCGAATTCATTCAATTACTATAAATTATATACAAATCCTTTGATTTACACCCCTTTTATGCTTATTTACTTATTTTTAAATTTATATACAAGTGCACAATTTACGCTATTTCACTTTTATTTATTTTACTTCAATTGTCAACAATTGGTTGCTACAATTCATTCTTAAACTTTTATTTTGATATAAATTATAAAATTTTATTTCTTTCAAAATTTAAATTCAAAATTTAATTAAATTAATAAAATTTATTCACTAAATTTTATGGGTCATTACACCAATGACCGGAAACTTCTAGAAGGATGTTAAAATGGAATATCGAGTTGAGTTAGTTCAATATTACCTACCTTGTAACGACCCAGAATTTATATTAATTAAAATTTGAATATTTAATTAATTTTAAATATTAATAAGTAAAATTTATGAGTCGAATAAATTTTATTCGAATAATTGAATTTAATTGGATAATTAAATCGATAATTTAATATGTGAAAATACAGAAATAATTGAAAATTAGGTTAAATATGATTGAAAATGATTTGTAAAATTTTATTTTATCATATTGAAGTTAGAATGATGTTATAGAACTTTTAAAATCGAATTAAGAGTTTATTTGTGAAAATTGAATATTTTAATATTTAATCGACTAGTGAAATTAGCCATTTTTCGAATAGTCTCAGAATTGGATGAAACTAGTTTCATCAGATCTGTAATGTGATATTATTTTATGGTTTCAAATTTCGTGTCAATCGGATTTGCCGTTTGTTCGGTGCAAGCTAAAACGCCTAGAAATTTGATTTACCGATTTAAATTTAAATCGAACGTTTATTGCCATAACTCGCACAAACGACCGAATTAGCTCCCGAAACATGTTTCATTGTGTTCGGAACGCTGGGTAAACCTTAGAAACGCCAACCGGCACGCTTCGTTTGGAGTCCGAAAAATCCGGGTGAATAGTAAATTGTGAAATTTTCTATAAAAGGACCTCAAACATTCTCATTTGCAAACAAACTAAGTTAGGGTTTCAGCTCAAACCCTAGCCGCCATTTACTGAATCAATGGCCAAGAAATTTCCACATTCTTCCTTAATTTCCTCTCAATCCACCTACTATCATCGAATGTTTTCAACTACAAAACTGGAGAGGGGCGTGAGGCTTTCGTGATGATCGGTGGTGATCGTTTTTGGGTTGATGGATGGTCGGCAAAATGGCGATGAAGGTGTCACGAACGGGCACGTTTTTATGTGCCATGGTGCAACCGAGCTTCATGATTCTTCGGCCGTGGGTAGAGGCGATGTTGGCCTTCGTCGTGATGCTCCCTGATCAAGCTAAAAGTCAAAGATGAAAGTCGCGTTAATTTGTGTTGAACGACAGTATTGGGTTCAGCCTCCTGTTGAATGCGATGATGGGGAAGAAAGGCTAAAACACGGCCTTGATTGGTTGACTTCGAAATCATGGCTGTGATAAGATGTGGGTTAAAATATAAATATATGTTGTAATTTTATAATTAAAAATTCGTGAAACTTTAAAATATCGTATCTTTTTCATACGAGGTCGAAAACGCACGAAACCAGTTGCTTTGGAATCGTATCGACAAGCACTACACAATGGAACTGGATTGGAGTCGTTTGGAGTTACTGAGAATTTCAGGTAAAATTAAACGCACGTTTAATTTTATTCGAAATAAATCGCTAAAACGAAATTTAAATCAAGGTGAGAACTTCTCACTCAATCGAATCGGTTTCGATTTTTATTTTAAATAGTTAGATTTAAAATTGTTGATTGTATGTTGAATGATGATTGTTATCTATTGATTGTTAAAATAGACATTATGCGCCGTTAGTAAGCGAAGGTTATTTATTAAAAACATATACCGCGAATATTTCACAGTATAGTGAAATTGGTATTATTTATGTACTTGGAGTTGATTTTCCCGCATTATATAGCGGATGAGACCCTATTGTGTCGCCTATTAAGCGGATAATATTTTATAAATCCCATATACCGCGATAATTCCGTACTGGAGCGGAATTGGTATAGTGCTAACATCTATGAATGCAGGGAAACAGGTTGGAGGGATCCAACTGGATTCCTCAACTATATTTGATTTATTTACAGATATTGTGATATTTGTTGATTATCATATCGATATATGATATTTGGATGTCGTGATTGACTATTTGGTGCTGCTGCATCATCAGACCCATTTCTGAAGTTTTAAAATAATGATTTTGGTTTTAAATGGAATTTTAAAGTGATTTTCGAAAGTATTCGGTTTATCAAAATTTTGAATTGTTAAAAATAAATAAACGTTTAAATTTTAATGTTATAAAAGTATGATTTTTATGAAATGAAAGCGAAAAGTGATTTTTGAAATAAATAGTTAATAAATTTATGAAATGGTTTAAATTGGAATTTTTGAAATATTACAAACAATTTTTATAAAATATTTATATAATGGATATTTATAAATTAAAAATATTGGAATTATAAAACAAGTTTATTAAGTGTGAAATGAAGAATAAAATGGATTTCATTGAAAATGAATGGATTTATAAATTGTGAAGATATAAAATAAATAGATGTTGTAAAATAAAAGATTTATAAGTAATTAACTTATAAACTGGGTTTTAAGCATATAAATGGGATATTAATAGAAATTGTTAATAAAGGAGATTTTATAAGTTGAAGTTGTTATAAAATATAAAGGAATCTTATAAGTAATAAGATTTATGATTGGTGAAGCTTTAAAAGAACGATTTTGTAAATAAATGAATTATAAGTAATCAACTTATAATATGGACTTTTGGTATATATTGAGACACGCAAATGGAATTGGTTAATAAAGGAAATTGACAAATTGAAGCTTTTAAATAGAAATGGAATTTATAGACATGGTTTATAAATTCGAAATCAAGGGAATTTGATAAATTGAAAGTTGAAAATTGGTTAAGGAAGTATATTCACGTTTTTGGACAGTGAATATATTATTATAAATAAAATGGATATGCTTGAGCAAATGAATATTATAAAATGAAGTTAATCGTTTTAACGATGTTGTAAAAGGTGTAAACATCGAAAACATAGATTTCAACATTCATTATTGAAATAGACGTTTTCGAGAAATAGAAGGAAATGGTGGACTATAACACTGTTGTTATAGTAAATGGTTTCCGAAAGGAAATATTTTGTATAGTATTGGGATTTATATATCTATTTTAATTTCGAATCCCTATACTAGTGATTTTGGGTCGTCGTAACGATGTTTTACGCAACATTCGTTTTAGCCCAAACAAATGTGTTTAAGTGAATGTTTTCCTTAAAGAATAAAATATATACTTAATTTCGATATTAAGTATATTGAAGATTTTCCAAGTGTTGAAAATGAATGGATTTATAAATTACTTATTATTTAACAAGTATGGAAATGCTTTCCAATATGAACTGAATATTTTGAGACTTTATCTTTTAAAGACAAATTGAAAATGAATATTAAAAATCGATTTGGGAATCATATATTCATGGATATTTTGGAATTGTAAATTCACTAGGGAATTTATAAAAGAAAGGGAAATTTGTTTAAAAATAAACATTGATTTATTTTTGAACTATGGGAATAAATTTACGGATTTGGAACGTAAATATAAAATAAATCGGTAAGGATTTATTTAATTGGTTTAAATGAACCATTTTGAAATGAGAGTATTTCCGCGTAAGGAAAATGATTTGAAAATTTGTTTTCAAATGGTTGAAGTGTGGAAAATTATATATCTAGTAAAGATATTTCGGAAAATAAATAATTTGAAAAATTATTTGGAATCTGGTGATGTTGAGCATGCCTTTTGATAGTTAAATAATCCGACTATCAATATTTACCTTTAAATAGGTATTTGTTGTGATTGTTTGAATTTGAATGCCACACTTATTTTTGAATAAGCGCTCACTATTCGGGTTAGCCGGGAAAGGACCTTGGGGTCGTATAACCCATTCCGAATATGTGATACGTCGTTATGGATTGCATTTGATGACCGGTGTTGAAGACCGGATATTTGTGAAAATGGAAGGATTACCGTCGAGTTACTCTACATCGGCTGATCTCCGATATAGAGGTTTTATCACCCTTAGTGACGGGAAGTCCGGTCGTGATTAGTGAATATCCGGATTGCAAGGACTTCTTTGGAAGTGCCTTCGGTTCTGTTTGAGCCCGGAACAGACTTGTATGGATTGTATGTCTGACATTACAAATTGAGATATAAAGCTGATTTCTTTCAAATATATTTCTGTTGGTGGCGGAGAATTTATTCTCTTAGCTTAACACCCTTCTCTGAGACGTACGAGCTCAGAGGTTATGTAGTTGAAGGTTTTTAGTGATATACTCCCAATTTGGTAGTGTGGCATGCTGAGTGTTGTTGTGAAATGATCATTGATTGATCATTTGTGATATGATCATTTGTGATATGATCATTTGTTTGATCATTTATCTTGGTGATCATTACTTTGATCATTTGTTGACCCAAAGCACAGCTTTTGTACAAAGCGTGGCTTTGTGGGCGAGACTTCGTCGGACCTCAAACCCCAGAAATGGTCAAAACAGGAAGGATGCAGCAAGGTTATTAGGGGGGTAGCGCCCCTTTAGTGTATGTCATTCCTTCTGGATAGAGGTGGTATCATGGTATGGAGCCCAGATATTTAACTTATGTTGTTGCTGCAAATTTTGTGGTTGTTGGAAATCGAGGATCCTCGGATAGATCGGTTACGATCGGGGGATGACATATTCGTGCCAGTAGTTACCTAGTTTGAAAGGTTACCCGGCCTTGTGTTGGCAGAGATCCGGTTAGGTTCTCGGGGCGTCTTTCCAGAGGCGTTTCCATGTGGCAATGGGAAGTTCCGTGGCCTAACCATTTGTTGGAAATCCAAAGAAACAATCGAGACTTGTACGGTTTTAGTTATAGAACCTGCCATGGAATGTGGCGGTAACCTGCTATTGAACATGGTAGCTATAGTAGGCATACGATAATGGTCGTATGTTGGCTAAGATTTATATCTTTACTTTTGAAATAATTTTTCTACACTATGCACTAGTAATAATATCAAATGTTTCATTTTAATGCGTACCAAGCATCTTTGACTATCATAAGGAGAAATCTCCTCCGATTCTACGTTTGCATTGTGTGTGTGCGGGAGGCCTTATGGTAGTCTCATTTTTAAAAGCATTGCGAATTGACTTTAAAAATATTCCTCTATTTTGATTTTAAAGAAAAATAAACTGTTTTAGTTCTCACACCAGTCACATGACTGACTCGGAGTTTATTGTTTTCCTTCCTAAACTCTGGGTGCCCACCAATTTCCACACGGGCAGTCTAGAGTTTGGTTATCAGGTTATTCTGGATTTAGGAGTGCTATGGAGCTCAAGAGGCGAGCTGCATATCGAGACGTACCACTTGTATATGATATTATACTATGTATTATTCCGTTGTGTATTCTGTATGAGGACAAGTTTATATAACTGTCCATTGATGTATTGACTCTGTTGTCTATTGTTGTTGTAAACTCTGATAATGATGTAATGTATAAAATATGTAGTTCTTTGTTTAAAGATTATTCATTTATTTATTATATGTTGTTCCGCTGCGAATTGTGAGATTCTGATATTCTGTTGTTGCTTTCTGTTCCGTTATATTTTCTATCTTTTCTTCTCTCTTCTTCTATCTTTTTCTTCTTCTTTAACCATAACGGTACGGTTTTCTGGTCTTCGATTTCTCGGCAGTTGATACAGTGGATGTATTGATGTCGGCATTCGAGGACGAAAAATCGCAACCGTTACATTTGGTATCAGAGCTTATGGTTAAGCGACAACCTTAGCTCTGTTGGGTGTTACACATTAGAGATAGAGTCAGTAGTACTCTAGAATGAGTTGAGTGTAATAATAGATATGAGCGCGTATTTGTTAGTGAATATTAAATTGTTTTATATTGTGATGATTGGTTTGTTGAGTGGCATATGAACCTTCGTCGGCACAGTCTGCGCAACTGTATCAAAGGGGTTTCTAAACACTTGAATAGAACAATTCGACACAGTATTGTTTAAATTGGGTAAATGAAATAATTTTACCTTGATTTTATTTTATATATAAAGGAATAATTTTTTCAGGATTATTAAGTGTATATAAATTGATTGTTGATTGTTGAAAATGTAAGAATGCATGCAAGTAAACAAAAGTTGTTTGAATAAGTTGAATAAAAACAACAATTTTAAAAGAATGAATTGTATAAACAAATTAATTATAAGTATGGAACTATAATTAATGTGATTTACAAGTGTGAAATAATCTTATATACAAGAAGTGAAATTATATAAGTAAAAGATTTATAAATGTGATTTACAATCTAAAAATAAAATTCCAGAGAAGTGTTTTGAGAAGATTTGGTGTTTTGGGAAAATTATTTTGGAGAAATTAAAGGTCTAAACTCTTTTCGGTCGCTGGAAAATAATTCCGATGATGATTACAACATCATTGGTGTTCATTTTCAGGTTTCCAAAAGAGGGATTGCTGCCAAATTGTTTAAAAGAAAGTTATTTGGAAAATTTGGGTTTGATTTTGAAATTCAAAGGATAATTGAATTGATTTCAAAAATGGTTTTGAAAGGTTGAAAAGACTCTGGAATCCTATTTAAAATATTTATGGGAATGATAAATGAGTTGATAACTTATACAATTTGAGTTTTAATAGAATAAATTTAACTTAAAGGATGGAGTTAAATTAAAGGAAGTATAATTAAATCAATAAAATCCAAGTTGAAATAAATTTGAGTTGTCCTCAAAGGCATGTGATTTGAAATTTAGCAAACGAAAAGTTAAATAAATTAATTTGGATTTGATAAGATGTTTGAAATGGAACATAACTTAAATAATGTTGAATAAAGTTGATTTTGGTGTCGAAGTAAATTAATAAGTGAATTAATGAAGTGAAGTCATTAAGAATTTGAACTTGAGTTATATAAATGAAATTCAACATTATATTGTTAAAGGAATTAGCAATTGAATTGAACTAATGAATTGAATGAAAAATCAATTGAATGTAAATAATTGATATGAGATAATGGATGAAAATGTTAATTCATTAAAAGCTAATGTTATTGGAAGTTGAATAAATTGGAATGGAAGTCAATTTAATGTTGAACCAATTGGAATTAAAAGTGTTGAACCAAATTGAATGTAAATTAAATAATTTGGTTATGTTGAATATACACTGGTTGTTATATGATTATTAGTTGATCTTATGTAAATTCATTAAGTGTTAATGAAAATGAATTAGCGAAATTAGAAGCTAAAGTAATTGAATCCAACTTGGAAGTAAATAAATTTAAATAGAATTGAACGTGAATTGGATTTAAATTAGTGAATGTATACTAATTGGAAAATGAATAAATGAATGTTAATAAAATCCAATGTTAACGAATCAATTGGAAAACCAATTCAATGAATATTGATGAGAATATGAATGAATATTCATTTGGTCAGTTGGATGATAGTTGTCTTGATGGTTGCATTTGTTGCTTTTGTTGCATTTGCTATGTAGGCATATGTAGTTGTTATGTTGCTATATGTTGTATATTGATATTACTTTCATATATACATATTTCTCATGGTTTGTTGAGTGTTTAGTAGGTGCGGATTGCGCTTGCTTCGCTTTTGGAGCTCGCTTTCGTGCTATATTAGCCGTATATGCTCGCTAATAATATAAATAAGGTACATATCTCGGATTACATACCGTACTTTTACATTTTTCCCTGCGGGATGCCTCATCACTTGATGAGATGTATATTTGTGATATATATACTGTCAATTTTTTTTTTCGGATCGAGCCGCGCAAAAGAGACTGGCAAATTTTTCCGAAAATTTAAGGCGTTAGAATATTTTTGAGAAAAATTGGAAAATTTTGAAAACTAAAATTTTGATTTGGAGTTAAAAGTTAAACAATAGTAGTTATTTTTGAAAAGATAACTAAGTATGATTTGAAAACTTAGTAAAGATTTTGTAAGAAGTTTAACTATGGAATTTGGGAAAATTAATGGATTCTGTAACTTTTCTTACTTGGTAATTTCGAGGACGAAATTCTTTTAAGGGCGGAAGTATGTAACGACCCAGAATTTCTATTAATTAAAATTTGAATAATTAATTAATTTTAAATATTAATAAGTAAAATTTATGAGTCGAATAAATTTTATTTCGAATAATTGAATTTAATTAGATAATTAAATCGATAATTTAATATGTGAAAATACAGAAATAATTGAAAATTAGGTTAAATATGATTGAAAATGATTTGTAAAATTTTATTTTATCATATTGAAGTTAGAATGATGTTATAGAACTTTTAAAATCGAATTAAGAGTTTATTTGTGAAAATTGAATATTTTAATACTTAATCGACTAGTGAAATTAGCCATTTTTCAAACAGTCTCAGAATTGGACGAAACTAGTTTCGTCGGATCCGTAATGTGATATTATTGTATGGTTTCAAATTTTGTGTCAATCGGATTTAATGTTTGTCCGGTGCAAGCTAAAACGCCTAGAAATTTGATTTACCGATTTAAATTTAAATTGAACGTTTATTGCCATAACTCGCACAGATGACCGAATTAGCTCCCGAAACACGTTCCATTGTGTTCGGAACGCGGGGTAAACCTTAGAAACGCCAACCGGCACGCTTCGTTTGGAGTTCGAAAAATCCGGGTGAATAGTAAATTGTGAAATTTTCTATAAAAGGACCTCAAACATTCTCATTTGCAAACAAACTAAGTTAGGGTTTCAGCTCAAACCCTAGCCACCATTTACTGAATCAATGGCCACGAAATTCCCACATTCTTCCTTAATTTCCTCTCAATCCACTCACTATCATCGAATGTTTTCAACTACAAAATTGGAGAGGGGAGTGAGGCCTTCGTGATGACCGGTGGTGATCGTTTTTGGGTTGATGGATGGTCGGCAAAATGGCGATGAAGGCGTCACGAACGGGCACGTTTTTCTGTGCCATGGTGCAACCGAGCTTCATGATTCTTCGGCCTTGGGTAGAGGCGATGTTGGCCTTCGTCGTGATGCTCCCTGATCAAGCTAAAAGTCAAAGATGAAAGTCGCGTTAATTTGTGTTGAACGGCAGTATTGGGTTCGGCCTCCTATTGAATACGATGGTGGGGAAGAAAGGCTAAAACACGGCCTTGATTGGTTGACTTCGAAATGCATGGCTGTGATAAGATGTGGGTTAAAAATATAAATATATGTTGTAATTTTATAATTAAAAATTCGTGAAACTTTAAAATATCGTATCTTTTTCATACGAGGTAAAAAACGCACGAAACTAGTTGCGTTGGAATCGTATCGACGAGCACTACACAATGGAACTGGATTGTAGTCATTTGGAGTTAGTGAGAATTTCGGGTAAAATTAAGCGCACGTTTAATTTTATTCGAAATAAATCGCTAAAACGGAATTGAAATCAAGGTGAAAACTTCTCACTCAATCGAATCGGTTTCGATTTTTATTTTAAATAGTTAGATTTAAAATTGTTGATTGTATGTTGAATGATGATTTTTATCTATTGATTGTTAAAATAGACATTATGCGCCGTTAGTAAGCGGAGGTTATTTATTAAAAACATATACCGCGAATATTTCACAGTACAGTGAAATTGGTATTATTTATGTACTTGGAGTTGATTTTCCCGCATTATATAGCGGATGAGATCCTATTGCGCCGCCTATTAAGCGGATAATATTTTATAAATCCCATATACCGCAATAATTCCGTACTGGAGACGAATTGGTATAGTGCTAACATCTGTGGATGCAGGGAAACAGGTTGGAGGGATCCAAATGGATTCCTCAACTATATTTGATTTATTTACAGATATTGTGATATTTGTTGATTATCATATCGATATATGATATTTGGATGTCGTTATTGACTATTTGGTGCTGCTGCATCATCGGACCCATTTCTGAAGTTTTAAAATAATGATTTTGGTTTTAAAAGGAATTTTAAAGTGATTTTCGAATGTATTCGTTTTATTAAATTTCGAATTGTTAAAAATAAATAAACGTTAAAATTTTAATGTTATAAAAGTATGATTTTTATGAAATGAAAGCGAAAAGTGATTTTTGAAATAAATAGTTAATAAATTTATGAAATGGTTCAAATTGGAATTTTTGAAATACTACAAACAATTTTTATAAAAGATTTATAAAATGGATATTTATAAATTAAAAATATTGGAATTATAAAACAAGTTTATTAAGTGTTAAATGAAGAATAAAATGGATTTCATTGAAAATGAATGGATTTATAAATTGTGAAGATATAAAATAAATAGATGTTGTAAAATAAAAGATTTATAAGTAATTAACTTATAAACTGGGGTTTAAGCATAAAAATGGGATATTAATAGAAATTGTTAATAAAGGAGATTTTATAAGTTGAAGTTGTTATAAAATATAAAGGAATCTTATAAGTAATAAGATTTATGATTGGTGAAGCTTTAAAAGAACGATTTTGTAAATAAATGAATTATAAGTAATCAACTTATAATATGGACATTTTATATATATTGAGATATACAAATGGAATTGGTTAATAAAGGAAATTTATAAATCGAAGCTTTTAAATAGAAATGGAATTTATAGACATGGTTTATAAATTCGAAATCAAAGGAATTTGATAAATTGAAAGTTGAAAATTGGTTAAGGAAGTATATTCACGTTTTTGGATAGTGAATATATTATTATAAATAAAATGGATATGCTTGAGAAAATGAGTATTATAAAATGAAGTTAATCGTTTTAACGATGTTGTAAAAGGTGTAAACATTGAAAACATAGATTTCAACATTCATTGTTGAAATAGACGTTTTCGAGAAATAGAAGGAAATGGTGGACTATAACACTGTTGTTATAGTAAATGGTTTCCGAAAGGAAATATTTTGTATAGTATTGGGATTTATATATCTATTTTAATTTCGAATCCCTATACTAGTGATTTTGGGTCGTCGTAACGATGTTTTACGCAACATTCGTTTTAGCCCAAACAAATGTGTTTAACCGAATGTTTTCCTTGAAGAATAAAATATATACTTAATTTAGATATTAAGTATATTGAAGATTTTCCAAGTGTTGAAAATTAACGGATTTGTAAATTACTTATTATTTAACAAGTATGGAAATGCTTTCCAATATGAACTGAATATTTTGAGATTTTATCTTTTAAAGACAAATTGAAAATGAATATTAAAAATCGATTTGGGAATCATATACTCATGGATATTTTGGAATTGTAAATTCACTAGGGAATTTATAAAAGAAAGGGAAATTTGTTTAAAAATAAACATTGATTTATTTTTGAACCGTGGGAATAAATTTACGGATTTGGAACGTAAATATAAAATAAATCGGCAAGGATTTATTTAATTGGTTTAAATAAACCATTTTGAAATGAGAGTATTTCCGCGTAAGGAAAATGATTTGAAAATTTGTTTTCAAATGGTTGAAGTGTGGAAAATTATATATCTAGTAAAGATATTTTGGAAAATAAATAATTTGAAAAATTATTTGGAATCTGGTGATGTTGGGCATGCCTTTTGATAGTTAAATAATCCGACTATCAATATTTACCTTTAAATAGGTATTTGTTGTGATTGTTTGAATTTGAATGCCACACTTATTTTTGAATAAGCGCTCACTATTCGGGTTAGCCGAGAAAGGACCTTGGGTCGTATAACCCATTCCGAATATGTGATACGTCGTTATGGATTGCATTTGATGACCGGTGTTGAAGACCGGATATTTGTGAAAACGGAAGGATTACCGTCGAGTTACTCTACATCGGATGATCTCCGATATAGAGGTTTTATCACCCTTAGTGACGGGAAGTCCGGTCGTGATTAGTGAATATCCGGATTGCAAGGACTTCTTTGGAAGTGCCTTCGGTTCTGTTCGAGCCCGGAACAGACTTGTATGGATTGTATGTCTGACATTAAAAATTGAGATATAAAGCTGATTTCTTTCAAATATATTTCTGTTGGTGGCGGAGAATTTATTCTCTTAGCTTAACACCCTTCTCTGAGACGTACGAGCTCAGAGGTTATGTAGTTGAAGCTTATTAGTGATATACTCCCAATTTGATAGTGTGGCATGCTGAGTGTTGCTGTGAAATGATCATTGACTGATCATTTGTGATATGATCATTTGTTTGATCATTTATCTTGGTGATCATTACTTTGATCATTTGTTGACCCAAAGCACAGCTTTTGTACAAAGCGTGGCTTTGTGGAATAGACTTCGCCGGACCTCACACCCCGGAAATGGTCAAAACAGGAAGGATGCAGCAAGGTTATTAGGGGGTAGCGCCCCTTTAGTGTATGTCATTCCTGGATAGAGGTGGTATCATGGTATGGAGCCCAGATATTTAACCTATGTTGTTGTTGCAAATTTTGTGGTTATTGGAAATCGAGGATCCTCGAATAGATCGGTTACGATCGGGGGATGACATATTCGTGTCAGTAGTTACCTAGTTTGAAAGGTAACCTGGCCTTGTGTTGGCAGAGATCCGGTTAGGTTCTCGGGGCATCTTTCCAGAGGCGTTTCCATGTGGCAATGGGAAGTTCCTTGGCTTGATCATTTGTTGGAAATCCAAAGAAACAATACGAGACTTGTACGGTTTTAGTCGTAGAACCTGCTATAGAATGTGGCGGTAACCTGCTATTGAACATGGTAGCTATAGTAGGCATATGATAATGGTCGTATGTTGGCTAAGATTTATATCTTTACTTTCGAAATAATTTTTCTACACTATGCACTAGTAATAATATCAAATGTTTCTTTTTAATGCGTATCAAGCATCTTTGGCTATCATAAGGAGAAATCTCCTCCGATTCTGCGTTTGCATTGTGTGTGTGCAGGAGGCCTTATGGTAGTCTCATTTTTAAAAGCATTGCGAATTGACTTTAAAAATATTCCTCTATTTTGATTTTAAAGAAAAATAAACTGTTTTAGTTCTCACACCAGTCACATGACCGACTCGGAGTTTATTGTTTCCCTTCCTAAACTCTGGGTGCCCACCAATTTCCACACGGGCAGTCTAGAGTTTGGTTATCAGGTTATTATGGATTTAGGAGTGCTATGGAGCTCTAGAGGCGAGCTGCATATCGAGACATACCACTTGTATATGATATTATACTATGTATTATTCCGCTGTGTATTCTGTATGAGGACAAGTTTATATAACTGTCCATTGATGTATTGACGCTATTGTCTATTGTTGTTGTAAACTGTGATAATGATGTAATGTATAAAATGTATAGTTCTTTGTTTAAAGATTATTATTTATTATATGTTGTTCCGCTGCGAATTGTGAGATTCTGATATTCTGTTGTTGCTTTCTGTTCCGTTCTATTTTCTATCTTTTCTTCTGTCTTCTTCTATCCTTTTCTTCTTCTTTAACCATAACGGTACGGTTTTTCGGCCTTCGACTTCTCGGCAGTTGATACAGTGGACGTATTGATGTCGGCATTCGAGGACGAAAAATCGCAACCGTCACATACCTGCCGCGAAGGGCCATACAGGGGCAAGCGCTAGCAGATTTCATTGTTGAATTCACCATGACAGACGAATCAAAGGGCCGCAATGTCATACCTCCCGTTCGATGGAAGATGTACACCGATGGGGCTTCTAACGACCGTTGTTCGGGGGTTGGCATTGTTCGTGTAACTCTTAAGAACCGATCAGTTTGCTACGCTTTGAAGCACGAATTCACAACAATAAATAACGAAGCCGAGTATGAAGCATTGACTGTCGGGTTAAGACTTATCAAAGAATTGGGAGTAAGATTGGTTGAAATCTTTTGCGACTCGCAACTGGTGGTGTACCAAGTGCGGGAAGACTATCGAGCAAAGGGGAAGAGACTTGCCTCGTATTTGGTCCGAGTTCAAGAGCTGCTAGCGAATATTGAGTATTGCGATATTTCACATGTCCTGCGTGAGTAAAAGAGAGCAGCCGACTCGTTGGCGAAATTTGCAAGCACTGGCAATGCACAGCAGATGGGATTGTTTCCCGTTGAAACCTTACATGTTCCGACAATAAATATGATGGAGGTAGATTTCTTGTTAGAAACAGAAATCGAGAAGGAATCATGGATGACCCCATTCAAGCAGTATTTGTTACATGGGGTCGTGCCCGAAAGAAAGGGCGAAAGACGACAAGTCATTTGTAAGGCTTCACGTTATGTAATGCAAGATGGAGTAATGTATTGAAGGGGATTCTCGACCCCCTTACTCCGGTGCATTGCCCATGATGAGATAAAATAAGTATTGAAGGAAGTCCATGAAGGTGAATGTGGAGACCATACCGAAGGGTAGACGTTCGCAAAGAAAATCCTCCGCTATGGATACTATTGGCCGACTGTAAATCGGGATGCCACAGACTATTTGAGAAGATGTGAAAAAGTCAGAAATATGCAAAAATCCCAATAGCTCCACCGACGGAACTCACACAAACGGTTAGTCCCTGGCCATTTGCAATGTGGGGGATCGATATAGTCGGTTCCTTACCCCTACCAAAAGGTGGTGAAAAATACGCAATAGTAGTGGTCGATTACTTTACCAAGTGGGAAGAAGCAGAGCCTTTGGCCACTATCACCACCAAAAAGGTCACCAATTTCGTTGTACGAAATATTATATGTCGTTTTGGCATTCCACGAACCATCATTACAGACAACAGAACTCAACTTGAAAGCAAAGAGTTCAAGGAATTTTGCCAAAAATATGGTATTGAGAAAAGTTTGCAGTAGTTGCCCACCCGAAAGCCAATGGACAAGTGGAAGCCGTAAACAAAATAATCAAATCCATATTGAAAAAACGTTTGGAAAAGGCTAGAGGCAAGTGGGTGGATGAGCTTCCAACAGCGCTTTGGGCTTATAGGACCACCGACAAGTCTGCGACTGGCCATACTCCATTCGCATTAGCATATGGAATGGAAGCTGTCATACCCATAGAGCTTGAAGTTCCATCACATCGGGTAACTTATTATGACCATGAGTCAAATCAAGATTTTTTGCTGGAATCATTGGACTTCATTGATGAAAAGCGTGAAGAAGATAATTTAAGAGCGGCCGCATACAGGCACCGAGTCGCTCGATATTATAATGAAAAAGTTCGACCGTGTGGGTGATCTCGTTTTGAAACAAGTTTTATCGGTTCCATCACATATGAGCCCCGCATGGGAAGGTCCATACGTCACTGAACGGAAGCTTAGAGAAGGAACTTTCAATCTAGCGATCGTTGAGGGTGTGGCACTCCACTGAGTATGGAATAGCGAGCATTTGCAGCATTATTACACTTAGTTAATTTCTTTCATATTTTAGTTGCATTTATTTCCAGCAAGTTTTTATTCCTAGATTATGACATGTAATAAGAATTTAGCTTGTTTGCATTAATAAAGGGTTAAAGCCATTTTCTCCATGAATTGTCGATGTTTCTATGCATGACAATGTTGTGACCAATACTAAGAAACACATTATTCTGTCTGACATACGAATGCACACCAGCACTGAAAATCTCCAGGTCCTTGGAGTGCGGACTGGAGTACTCTGAGTCCCCAAAGTGCGGACCAGAGTATAAACGGCTCAAAATCTCCAAGCCCCCGGAGTGCGGCTTGGAGTACTCTGAGTCCCCAGAGTGCAGACCAGAGTATAAACAACTCAAAATCTTCAAGTCCCCGGAGTGTGGACTGGTGTACTCTGAGGCCCAGAGTGCGGACTAGAGTATAAACGACTCAAAATCTCCAAGTCCCCGGAGTGCGGACTAGAGACTCTAAGTCCCCAGAGTGCGCACCAGAGTATAAACGACTCAAAATCTCCAAGTCCTCGGAGTGCGGACTGGAGTACTCTGAGTCCCCGGAGTCCGGACCAGAGTACAAACGACTCAAAATCTCTAAGTCCTCGGAGTGTGGACTGGAGTACTCTAAATCCCCTGAGTGCGGATCAGAGTATGAACGACTCAAAATCTCCAAGTCCTCGGAGTGCAGACTGGAGTACTCTGAGTCCCCAGAGTGTGGACCAGAGTATAATAGACTCAAAATCTCTTAGTCCTCGGAGTGCGGAATGAAGTATTTTGATTCCTCGGAGTGTGGACCAGAGTATAAACAACTCAAAATCTCCAAGTCCTCGGAGTGCGGACTGGAGTACTCTTAGTCCTCGGAGTGCGGGCCAAAGTATAAACGACTCAAAATCTCCAAGTCCTAGGAGTGCGGACTAGAATACTGTAAGTCTCCAGATCACGGACCAGAGAATGAGCGATTTAATATCCATGTCCCCTGAGCGCGAACTGAACACAAATGACTTAAAGTCATCGGACCCTTAGTGTGCGAACTGGAAAATATTCAAAGTACCTGGAGCGTGGAATAAAGAATGTGCAATACCAGAAAAATTATCGACTTATTTGAAGATGAATCGAGAAGTTTATGTAACTCGCAATAGCTTGGGTTTTGACCACGATTATACAAAAAAATCAAACAACGGAAGTCTTCTGAAAGGCAAAAGAACTAAGTTTTATTCGTCAAAAAATAAGTTTGTAATACAACTCCTCCGATGCTCGGAGTCCAAAGTTTATTTACATGAACTACGAAAATAAATAAAAATAATTACATAATATAAACTAACTCTCGTTGAACGAGAGCAAGGTTACTTCTTCGACTTCTTCCCCCTTTTTCCAATTGACTCCTCTCCCGTTCGTTTGCCCTTGATAACTTTCTTTGATGGGGAGTGACAACTGAAGAAGTACGGGGAACTTCCATGGGCTTGGACCCGCCTGGGAGGATGGCCTTTAGTGGCTTATTCAAAGGATCGTCCAGGTCCACAGCTTGAGGCTCGAATTTGATCTCACCGTCATTTTCTTCTCCTTCTCAAGCTGCTCCTTCATGCTCAGTTTAGATGTGTGTTTAGAGGCGCCTGTAATTTCAATTTCATAACTCCCATTGATGGGAGAGGATGTCTCAGATTTATCCTCATCGAGCGTTCCGATCACCTGAACATTTGGACAGGGAGCCTCTCCTGCGTGAGTGGCCTCACTTGTCTTTTCCTTCACCTCCTTGGCGACATCGCTCCTCGGTGTGGTCTTGGCATCAGAATGGCCTGCACAAAATCATGAAAAATAAGCATTAGAAATGATAGCTCCTGGTGAAAAACGATGACTTTTGTAATGTTAAAGTGAAGAGTTATCTATCAGGTTCTGGCCGGCTCTCAGCCGTCAAAATAGTCTCGCCCTCTGGAATAGGAGACAAAATGTGAATGCCGAGGGTGGGATCCTCTGGATCATAACCAACCTACTACTCAAAGGGATCTTGTATCGGCCAATCGGCCAGCTGAGTGGGCGCATGAGCTTGAGACTCGATCCCGGATGGACCGACAATAACCTCTTTCCCTTTCATTGAGGGGGAGCCTTTGTAGTAAAGAGCTTTTTCCGCTGACCGGTACGAAGGCTCATCTCCATTAAGAAATTCTTTTATCAAAGCTCCTTCATCAACCTCCTCGGTACCATGTTCGGCCTTCCTGATTTCTATTAAGGTCTCCCACGCCTCAGTTAAAGATTCGAGATAACCCTCACAAGAAAAGTTAAGTATCGGTGCATGAGGACACGAGCATTGAACTCTGCAATTAGTGGGTCGAACATGCTTTTGACCTCCTCCCTACCTGCTTCTTTAGCTGCCTCAAGGCCGGAGTCGACCTCCGCAGACGCTATTTTCTTGCCCTCTTCACGGGCTTCATTCTTTAGCATCTCAACCATAGAAAGTTCATCCTCATGCTTCGCCTTCAGAATTCGTGTGGCAACGATCTCGTCGCAATATCGTTGCGACTCTTCTTTGGCAACGGTCTTTTCCTCCTTTTCTTTGCGGAGTTGCTCCTCCAGCTCCTTTACTCGGAGGGAAAAGACGTCCCTATCCTTCTGCACTGAGTCTTTATCCAAAGCCAGAGCCCTACAGCACTGGACCGCCTCGTCGATTTCTTTTTTAAGAGTTGATTCCAGACGAGTTACGGCTTCGGCAGTATCTTTGGCGCTCTGTTGGGCAGCTTCTAGCTGAGACTTGTAAGAAGCAAGCTCTTCATCCTGAGCTTTAATAATATCCTTGTCATGGATGGCCTCAAATTTCAGGCGATCAATCGCATGTTGGTGCTTTATGGAGACTTCTGGCACTTTCCCAACAAGACGAACGAATGCGTCTTGTTGAACATAGACATCGTTGTTGCAGGCGATAACGCTCTATTTGACATGTCCCGGGATAGATCGTCGGGAGGAATTTCAGGCCATCAAAGTAGATTTTTGGGAATTTATCCTCGAGCTCAGTCAATCTCTCTGATATCATTGGATCTATTACGGGAACATGAGAAGATGGCTTTGAAAGTTCAATTTTCTTGTAAGGATCCCGGGACTGTCGTGTGGTAGAAGAATCGGAGTGTTGGTCACGAGGGACATTGGATTGCGACTCCTTATGGCCGTGCTTATCTCTGCCTTGCACCGAGTGAGAATGAGGATTATGATGGTATTTGGGCTGATAATAAGATTTCTTCCGAGACGATGAATCTCGGGAATGATAATCCCTGTCATCATCGTCGTCCCTATCTCGGCGTCTTCCAGAACCTGAATCCTGTCCTGACAGATAAAATATTGATGAACTGTGAAGGCGGTCAAGTCCAAGCGTGCGCCTCATGTCACCTACACAAAGTTTAAGTAACGATGAGTTAGTAGAATAGGGTGACAACAGAAATTTAAGTACAGGGTGAAGTGCAAGTGTTTGTGTGTGTCCTAGTGTTTCCCCCTGACGGACCAGTTTCTTTACTAATAGGAATTTTTTCTCCCTGATTTGGACTAGAACACTTGCATCGCCTCTGACAGGCGAATGAAGCTTAAGGGCCTTTGGATTGTGAAAGTCGTAGTTGAGTACATCATCAGGTATGGAAAGGTTCGACGGGCCTTTTAGGGAGCTTTCTAAATGTCGTGAGGAGGCTTCTTTCTCCAAGGGAACAACGGTAACTTTAGAAGTCCCACCGACTGTTTTCTTCCTCAGCCTATATGTTAGTTTCTTCTTCCCCTTTGAAGAGGAAGGCGACGTCTCGATGTCGTGAACTTCGACTATTAGATCTAGAGCGAGACTAATTTTCTCATCTTATGCCTCAGGCATTTCAGTTTCCTTAATTTCTCCCTTTTCTAGTGTGTCGGGAGCATTACGTGCTGAAGATTCGGCTTGTTTTTTCCCTTTGTCAGAGGCAGGCCTGGGTATTGTAACGCCCCGAGGGTGGCTTATCCTGCGACCTTTTGCCAACAACCTGAACTTTGTAAGCGTCTAATTTGAAATGAGAGTTCTGATGTCCCAATCTTCAGCGGGAATGGCTCGAATGGCTTCGACGGCTTCAGAATATCCTGGACCCTCGGGATGCGGATTGATACCTGAAAAGATGGAAGAGAATTAGAAAGGGTACAACTTCGACCAAACATAAATATCGACCCAGTAAAAAGAATTACTTCCTTCTACCCATCTCCTCGCAAAACCGAAAGGAAAGCGCACGTAAAACCATTCCTGTTTGTACAGAGCAAACTTTCTCCATGCCCTGTCAATCGACGAAAATTCTATGGAATTAGAAAACCGTCGAAAAATTTAGAAATAAAAATAACCGCAAGCGCACGGTGTACGAATGTAGCACGCGGCGAGTATGGGTCGATCCGTAGGGAATTGATGATTTTAGAATTCTATTCAATCAAATTAACCAAAGTCGAGAGTGTGTTTAAGCTAGAAAATGAGAAAATGAACTAACTAACAAAAAGAAAAGAAATGCAAATATGAGAGTTAAATGACAATTTAGAAAATAAATCCACTCTCTAGATCATGTAGTTCAACACATGAAATCATGATCTCTCTTTTATGGTCATTAGTGTTTTAATTGATGTGTTTATCATAAGTATGACATGTTTGAGCTATTGATTAGCCAACATAAGCCATCAAACTATAACACACCCCTTAAAACACTTACTAACTTTCATGAAACTTGACAAAGAAAATGAAAATGAAATCTATTTTAAGTATGGCCTATTAACTATTGATTACAAACATAGACCATCAAATTTTAAATTCAAATCACTTTCTTATGCCATAATCATATATTCTTGAAGAGGCATTTGTGTTATCGATTGTTTAAGCATAACCTATTTGGTGTCAACAATATAGACTATCAAATTCAAATCAAAGACAACAAATTAAACCACTTCAAGCATTGTCATTAAGCACAAAAAGAGAGCATGAATTGAGAAAATGTTCAAGCTACATTAATTAGAGAGCTTGATTACCCCTAAATTGAAGGGGTTTAGCCTCTCATATTTGTTATCATATGAACAAATGTAGCTAGCAACATGAAAGAAAAAAAGAAAGAAAAATGAAAGCAAATGAAAAGATAACTATTCTACTTGCATAAAAGTAAATCTACACTACTAGCATGAAAGGAAATGAACATGTAAGTAAATGGAAACACTAATCAACATTGCATAAAAAGAAACGAAAATTACATAAAATAAAAATGGCTAAGTAGCCATGAAAAGCGAAAGAGAGCTTTCTTTTATTTGATATAAACTAAACTAAAGAGAAGGAGGCCTAGGAGAGGGGAAGGTTACATGAAACATAAGGGGCTATTTATACAAGCATAAAACCCTAATCCATGTTTTTGGGGAATGACCAAAATACCCTTGAAAAAGTGTGGAGGACAAGTAATCATTAGCTTCTACTAATCACCATTTAAGTGCACATGAAGCCATTAATTCCATAAGCATGTGCATTAGCCTCTAATTTGTACATTAAGGTAGGTGGGTAGGTGGGTAGGTGGGGTCCTTCATGATCTTCACTTTGAATTATTTCCATCTTCATTCCTTTATATTCTTTGTGCATGCATATTCCTTCATGAAACCACTCCTACTTGAGACCAAATTCCTACAAAAAAATATATATATTTCCAATTAATTTTTTCTCAAAGAAATATATGCACACAAACGAACGTTTTGCCCCTATATGAAGATGGATATGTGACAATTTGGAATTAATATGGATTTTGGTTCAAACAAGTTAAAATATCCAATATGATCATTTATTTAATTTAAATAGATTCAATATGGTGGTAAAAACATGCCTATTTACATGCACATCAAATACCCCCACACTTATCTTTTTATTCGTCCTCGAATAAAGAAAAACTAAGATAAATCTGTTTTCGTAGGAAGCACGATTGCATTGAGCGTATACAACAAGCCGTTGATCCTCTGGATGTCCCCAGTAGGACGAGTGTTGTCTCGTGAGAGTTTTCAGCGGATACTACCCACAAAATCCAAATGCAGGATGAAAATATTTACAGAATGCAAGATTTATTTACAAAGAGATGAATGCGAGCTTTTGAAAATATTTATAAATGAAGGACTTACTTTTAAATCAACTCAAATAAGTTTAATATAGGTTTCAGTCATTATCTTGAAATTTATGTCATTCCTTCGTCAAAGTTTCCTATAAAGACGAAGCTATCATAAATATACTATAGTTTAACTCGTTATTTCGGTTGATAACAAAGTGTAATTATGAAAAGGATTCTTAGTTGATTATCAAAGTTTATCAAAGTGGTATTTTCATTTCTTTTCAATAACAAATCAAATCAACTAAGTAAAAGTAGTGCTAGGATTTCAATTGCTTGCTCTCTCATTATTTGCAAGAAAAATTACACACCTAGCTCAGGTAAACTGAGGCCAGATATACCACCCATGCACTGCCTTTCGGGCTTTTGTGAGGGGAGTACAGAGCATGGCGAGTGCACACACTTTCGTGCATACACCTATCGACCGTAGGTGGTTTTTATTAAGTCTATTCTTTTTTTTACATGTGTTCCATACGTGCATAACCACGAGGACTTTTAAATGAGTATGAAAGCACATAATCAAAGATTCCAAGTAATTCACCCATGCATAACCGTGAGGACTTTTAAATGAGAGTGAATACTTTGGACATTATTTTTTTTAAGAGAGAGAGAGAGTTTTACAAAATCATCTTAGCATCCTTTAACTTAAAAGACAAAAAAATGTTATATCCTTTACTTTAAATTCACCACTTTTAAAACAAAGATTTTCAATTAGGATGTATTTCATAATTAACACGTATGAATCTTCCTATATACTAGTTAAACCACTGTTATTTATAATCAAACTTCATTTTTATTTTTGTTTAGACAAATAAATTTTCAATAATTTCAATTTAATAAACCAAAACCATATATTTATCCTATAGTGTTTCTTTAAAAATAAATCAAAAAATCTAAAAAAAAAATCTTCTTTTGTTTTTTAAATATTTTTTTGAGTTTTTGGAAGAAAAGTGAAAAATTAATCCTGAAAAATCAAAAAGAAGATGAGTCTCCCCCCACACTTGATTTTGACTGTGTCCCCACAGTCAACCCAAGTGAAAGGAGAAAAATAAAATAAAAATCCTATATTTACATGAAAGATTATTATTTACAAGAGATGAGAAAGTATACAGTCAAAAAGTAAATGAAACAGTCTTCTAAAGACCGATTCATTTGTCTCTTCAAATGTATGAGACACAGCTTAAGCACGAAAAACCAAATCGTAAAAGATTTCGAAGTTGAATGTGGATTTGGAAAAACGAAAGTCGTTTTATTGAAAATCGTACGAGTTGTTTTATTTTCGACTATTTTTGGGGTAGATAGAAAAATTGGTTGAAGTTCAATTTCTTCCAATATATCGATTTCAAAATCAAAATGGTGATCGAAATTTTTCCCTTCAGAATTCAATAACTCGTTTTCAAAAAGTCCATAAAACTCATGTTCGTTAAATTCGACTTCCTTTATTGGATTATCAACAACTTCATCGTGTAAATCGAGTTTAAAATTCAAAGTTTTCGTATTAAAATTTTCAGAAAAGGAAGATCGCAGTATAAATCCAATTGAATTACCGTATTTCAACAACTTGATTAAGATTGTCATTGTCAAATTCAAAAGTTGTTATTTGAAAATCATCGTTTTGGGTAAAAGATGGATTATCACTTGACTCATCAAACATTGAAATTTGATTTTGTTTCTCACGAATATTTTCCAATGTTTTAATCACGAATATTTTCCAATGTTTTAATCAAAAAATTCGTGCGATCATCGTAAATTTCATTCGTTTGCTCAATAAAGTCAAATTTGTAATTATTAACTTGAAAATTTTCGATTTGGGCTTGTTGAGTACAAGAACTGTCAATTTCGATAAACGGTAGATTATTATTTGATTCTTCGCAAAGTTGAGATTTGATTATGATTTTCACGAATTTTTTTATATTTTTCAAGTAATAAATCCCCGTTGCCTTTTTCCATTTGGTCAACAGAATCAAATTCAAGATTATTAATTTGAAAATTTTCATTCTGAATTTGTTGACAACCAAAATTTTCAATCGTATCGTTATTGAAACTATTCCCATTGCCAAAATTATTTGAAAATTGGTTCACATTGATTTTGAAATTCATTTTGAAGCTCGAAATTGAATTGGCATGGGTTACACTCGAAATCATTTGAATTTTGAAGCAATTCAAATTTTGATTATTTGGAAAACTTTGATTCGAGTTATAGCACAAATATGAATTGCACAACTTGTTTATCTCTTGAATTTGTTGCGTAGAGAGTTCAAGTAACGACGAAATGCTATTTTCAAGAGTTGAGGGGTGACCATTTTTTAGGAAATTTTGTGGTTCAAAATTCGAATTGTCTAAACAAAATTTGTTGTTAAAATATACATACGAATTTGGTGTGAACTCATATGGATTATACTGATTTTCACAACTAAATTCAAGTGAGTAAGAAAAAGAAAACTCGGACATTTTCAAGACTTTTTTTATAAAGAAAAATATTTACGAAGAGGAATTATTTTTCAAAATGAAAAATTGATTTTTGTTTTGTAATTTGGATTTTCAATTTTTTTTTTGGAAAAGATTTTTTTATTTATTTTTGATTTTAATTTTTTTTGGAATATTGATTTGAAAACTTTCAAAGGAAAAGGAAAAGAAAAAAAACTAAGTTGAGAAATGTTTATTTTTTTTTAGTTTTGGATTTGGATTTTGATTTTTTTTTAAATACGCATGAACTAATGCAACTAAATGAATGCGGTGATTAATTAAAAAAGAGTTATCCTGAGTTAACACAAAATTGTATATTCACACTTTGTCTCAGATAAACAAGATAGTTCTCAGCCAGGTAACGGCAGGATTTATCGGTGCACCACGAATCACCGTAGCAATGCAGCCGAAGGTTTAAGTACCTTTAGAGGAACAACCACTTTAATATTTACGAATCACCGTAATATTTAAAAATGGTTATTAGTCTGCCTAGCCTAGACACCAAGAAAATAAATTGTTCAAAGAAGACAATTGTTAATATACAATTAAGTATACCGATGTCTAACCGTCACTATTAACAAATTCTAAGATGAAATGCAAAACAGAAATTAAACGCGTATTAACAATGCAACTATGAATGATTTTTTTTAAACACTAGCAAATACAATGCAAAACAAATAATGGAATAAGGCTGCAATTTTTTTAAGCAAGCAATTTATATCTTGGCACGCTAAGCAAAATAAGCACTCCTCCCACCTGCTTTGGCAACTTGAAAATAAAGACAAGATATGTATAGAGTTTTTTTTTCTTTTCTTTTTTTTAAGAAAAACAAGTTAAAAGCTCAAACCAAACAAGTTAAACAAAAGAAAACAAATTAAGCAAACTCCAATTTTTTTTTTTGTAAACGCAAAACAAATCACACAAACCCAAAACTAAAAACTAAAATCAAAGCAAATCAAAACTAAACGAAGGCACACAAACACAAAATGATTTAAAACAAAATAAAGTAGAACAAAAACAAATTCACTCTTTGTTTTCTTTGGTAGCAAACCCAACAAACTTGCTCTTTTTCTTTCCCTTTTTTTTATTTATTTATTTACATAACCAGGGCCCGGCCCAAAAAATGAACCTATACAAAAAAGGAGGAAATACAGCTGCTATTAACCACGTTCCAAAATCGACTTCCAAAAATCAAAATCACATTTGAAATTTAATTACGAAAATTGAAATCGAATTTGAGGAGATTTAATTCTAGTAGTCTAATTCAAAGGCAAGTGATTCGAGAAGAGGCAGAATTCAGGTTTGCGATTTGGTGATGGGAGGCGCGGTCAATTGGTAGTGGCGATTTGAAGGTAGCGAATTGGTCAGGGTTCGATTGGGGATTGCGTTAGTAGGTTTTGGTTCGCGACTGTAAGGAGGTGGTTGAATGGGTTGCTCTGGGTTGCGGCAGAATCGAGGCGAGGTTGCAGTAAGGCTGATGCGTGTTTGCAGTAGAGTTTGATGTGTGGTTATATGATGAAATTCTTGTCGGTGGTAGGATATGAAGCTAGAGGTCAGAGAATGATATGATGGTCAATATTTTTTTTTCTGCTGTTGGTGGTCGCTGTTGAAGGGGGTTTTGTTGTAAGTGATATCAAAAGTGAAGAAGGGGTAATGTAGTTGTATTGTTATGCTGTAGTGATGGAGTCTGGTATGCAGTGGTTCAGGTGATTATGCAGAGGGTTGATATGTGTAAAAGTTTGAAGTGAATGATAGAGATTCCAGGAATGGAAGATGTGGTAGATGCAGGAAGTAGTGTGGAGAATGAGTGCAAGGCAATGGAATGGTTGAAGAGGATGGAAGATGACTGTCAGCAGAAATGCACAACAAAATGTAAACTGCAAACAGCAGTTTTTTTTTGGTGGTTGTATATGCTTGGAATTTGGAGGAGGCAGATGTATATGCTTGGAAGGAGTTGATGTATTGGAAAGTGTCTGCTTGATGAATTGGTGGACAATTGCACAGACGAGATGGCTGTTTGATGTAATAATTGGTGAGGAGATGATATGGAAATATGGTTGAGTGGATTTGAGTATTGAACTGCTGAGGGTAGAAGATGTATGGTATGGTCAGTGTATGGTGCGGCAGATGCTTGCAGAGGTGGCGGTTGTTAGCAGTGCAATGTTGAGTGGCAACTGTAGTGTTGTTGGAAGTGTGTTTGTGGTGGTGTGAAAATTGAAATGGTTGGTCGTGCTTCAAGGTTTTGGTGGTTGAACGAGGGGTGGTGAGAGGAGTGTTTTGGTTTTGAAAGAGGGACTGAGGTGTGATCGCCGTTGCTAATTTCAGGTTGAGGCCGTGATTGTCGAATTGGGTGATGGAGTGTTGTAGGCACTTGTCGGCGATGGTCTTGTGCAGTGACTGAAGATAGAGGAAGCAACAGTTAGCTTCGGGTGGAAGAATGATTGTGATGAATGTTGACAGAGATAGGCAACGATGTTGTGATTGGAGAGTTTTTTTTATTGGATAAATGCTAGTAGCGTTACTGGTTGTGAATATGCAAGGTTGGTATTGGTCAGAGGGGTGTAGAAGATTTGAATTTGTGGTTAGGGGAAGTTGTTCGTCGATTGAAGTTGTTTGACTAGGAAGTAGTTCACTGGTCAATGATGTATGGGTAAGTTGATGGTTGAAAAGGGGATGTTTGGTATATCAAAGAAGTGGCTGCAGTTATATAACTGGGTAAATGGTGGTTAGAGGAGGTTCAGGCAAGATGTTGCATGGGATGGAAGTTTGTATGAGAAAGGCAGCAGTTGTATTATTGTCAGCAGAATGAAGTGAAGTGGAAGTGGGTACTGGAGTGGTGGACTGTATGGTGATGCAGTGGCTGTGTGGCACAATGGATTGTGGTGTGTTTTGTAGTAGTGCTCGGGGAAGTCTTTTGCAGTGGATATTGAATGGAGATGTTGCATGAAAGGAACTTGTGTGCAGAGAAATAAATGTGACAGTGCCACAAAAAAAGCGATGTAATAGTGGATGTAACAGAGCACCCAAAGATAAATGCAAATGTAAAATAAAATAAAGTGAAAAAAAATTAAGAAATTGTGTGTTTTTTTTTGAAAATGAAGTTGTTTTTTTTAAATGCAAGTGCAATGCAAACTAAAAAAAGTCAAATGCTAAAACAAAGCACACACAAACACAAATTATTATTTTGAAAGAAAAATGCAAACAAACACACTAATAAAATTACACAAAAATAATCCGAAGGCTAGAAAATTAAAATCTAAGCAATTTCCCCGGCAATGGCGCCAAAAACTTGTCAATCGACGGAAATTCTATGGAATTAAAAAACCGTCGTAAAATTTAGAAATAAAAATAACCGCAAGCGCACGGTGTACAAATGTAGCATGCGACGAATACGGGTCGATCCGCAGGGAATTGATGATTTTAAAATTCTATTCAATCAAATTAACCAAAGTCGAGAGTGTGTTTAAGCTAGAAAATGAGAAAATGAACTAACTAACAAAAAGAAAAGAAATGCAAATATGAGAGTTAAATGACAATTTAGAGAATAAATCCACTCTCTAGATCATGTAGTTCAACATATGAAATCATGATCTCTCTTTTATGGTCATTAGTGTTTTAATTGATGTGTTTATCATAAGTATGACATATTTGGTCCATTGATTAGCCAACATAAGCCATCAAACTATAACACACCCCTTAAAACACTTAGTAACTTTCATGAAACTTAAAAAAGAAAAAGAAAATTAAATCTATATAAGTATGGCCTATTAACTATTGATTAGAAACATAGACCGTCAAATGTTAATTTAAAATCACTTTCTTATGCCATAATCATATATTCATGAGGAGGCATTTGTGTTAGTGATTGTTTAAGCATATCCTATTTGGTGTCAACAATATAGACTATCAAATTCAAAGCAAAGACAACAAATTAAACCACTTCAAGCGTTGTCATTAAGCACAAAAAGAGAGCATGAATTGACAAAATCTTGAAGCTACATTAATTAGAGAGCTTGATTACCCCTAAATTGAAGGAGTTTAGCCTCTCATATTTGTTATCATATGAACAAATGTAGCTAGCAACATGAAAGCAAAAAAGAAAGAAAAATGAAAGCAAATGAAAAAGAAACTATTCTACTTGCATAAAAGTAAATCTACACTACTAGCATGAAAGGAAATGAACATGTAAGTAAAAGAAAACACTAATTAACATTGCATAAAAAGAAAAGAAAATTACATAAAATAAAAATGGCTAAGTAGCCATGAAAAGAGAAAGAGAGCTTTCTTTTGTTTGATATAAACTAAATTAAAGAGAAGGAGGCCTAAGAAAGGGGAAGGTTACATGAAACATAAGGGGTTATTTATACAAGCATGAAACCCTAATCCATATTTTTGGGGAATGCCCAAAATACCCTTGACAACGTGTGGAGGCCAAGTAATCATTAGCTTCTACTTATCACCATTTAAGTGTACATGAAGCCATTAGTTCCATAGGCATGTGCATTAGCCTCTAATTTGTACATTAAGGTAGGTGGGTAGGTGGGGTCCTCCGTGATCTTCACTTTGAATTATTTCCATCTTCATTCCTTTATATTCTTTGTGCATGCATATTCCTTCATGAAACCACTCCTATTTGAGACCAAATTCCTACAAAATTATATATAAATTTCCAATTAATTTTTTCTCAAAGAAATATATGCACACAAACGACCGTTTTGTCCCTATATGAAGATGGATATGTGACAATTTGGAATTAATATGGATTTTGGTTAAAACAAGTTAAAATACCCAATATGATCATTTATTTAATTTAAATAGATTCAATATGGTGGTAAAAATATGCATATTTACATGCACATCATGCCCCAATTAAGATTTGGCATTTGTTGTATGGCTCGAGAAACACGAAAGATGGGATATTCTTCCATCTCTTGATGCAATATATGTATCGAATATAGCCCGGAGTTGGAAGCCTAGAGAGGATACCCACAAAGAGGATACAAATGCCGTAGATGAATGCGTAGCTGTTCGGATGTTGTTGCGACGGAGCGATGTCGATGTATTGCAACACGTCTCGAAGAAATGAGTTGAACGGTGGCATGCTGCCAACCTAGCACATGAATTTGTTGCAAGCTATGTATCCGATTAGGGGTAAGTGTGGACGATCATGCCCCGGTGGAACTAATACATCGCCAAAGGGGATTCCATGGACAGAGCAGATCCGACGGAGCGTAATTTCGTTAGTTTTTGAAGCCTGAGAGTCGATTGGGTCATCTAGAAAAATAGCTGCGTCCAAAACATCAGGAGCCAAGTCGACAGATGTAGCCACAGGGTTCGGAAAGTGTTGAACGAGGGTAGTTGATGGATATGAAGTATCTATGACTTCTTGTCGAGAGGATGGCCCGGGTCTATCTGAGATCGTAGCAGATCTAGATTTCCTAGACATCTTTAATGAAGAATGAATCTAATAAAGTACCTGTTTGAACTATACTTGAAAAATAATCGACGTTAGACTTAACAGCACAAATACTCCCTCCATGTGGTGTGTGAACTAGTGCGATCATTCAAATATAAGTGTTGAGAAATTAAAAGTCATAGAGTTGAGATATAAAGTTGAGCTTTGAACTGTCATCTTCGAAGACCGTCATCGCTGACCGTCTCCGAAAGCCTGTCTTATGATGTTTTCGATTTTGGACTTGGACATTGGCACTATATGTTGAAGGCTATTATCTGTTTTTATCGATTTAAATTCAGACTTATGATTGTTGAAACTGGGGAGTTAGTCCGGATCAGTTAGATATGCTGGTTTGCTTAAGTCTTTGTCCTTCCTTTTATCATATGATTAAACATGGGAAATAAGTGAATTCGACGAGGGTTATGTTCAAGTTGGAATGATTTCGACTGCTGTTATCCATTCATCAAAGATCGAGGCCAAGCGACACTTGAAACACATGGCCTAAAACCCGCTCAGCTTAAATGCCGCTCGGCATAAATGCCGTTCGGCCTAAATGCCATTCGGCCTAAATGTTGCTCGGCCTCAACCCAGTTCGGCCTAAATGCTGCTAGGCATAAATGCCGTTCGGCCTAAATGCCGTTCGGCCGAAATGTTCCTCGGCCTCAACCCAGTTCGGCATAAATACCATCCGGCCCGAGCCCATTGCTCGACATCCCGTACTTCCATCTGTCTTCTCCACCGTTGGGCATAAGGGGGTCATGCCGAACCACCCTCATGCCGAGTCGCATCGCTCGGCATTCTACTCTCAACAAAGACACCCTTCCACTTATCCACTCCACTGTTCGGCGTACGGCAAATCATGCCGAACCAAAGTTATGCCGATCCACAACGCTTGACACTCCGTCCTTAATAATAATTTTATTCTTTTCCTCCATCCCTACCAAATGACATGGTCGAGTCCTTCATCAGGTCGTATCGTGCTGATCGGCATTCTAACCAATTCCTACTCCTCCTCTATTTTTCCCTCCTTCGCATGCCTCTGACCTCTCCTTTTTTCCCACACTGCCTAGCTTAAAACGTATCCTAATCACAATATGATTCCCTCATCCGTGTGATACCTACTGGCCACGGTTCTACAAAGATTCACAAACTTGAATCTCGTGCTGAGTTTATTAGCCAAGGGTAGCGTTCAAAGAGAGAGGTCATTACCTAGTAAACGACTACAAAACTTGGGGGATTCTGAAGTAAGGAGGTCGGTTTTAATCAGTTTCATTTGATTTGGGAAAGGAGTGAGGTAACGTACGATGTTTGAGGAGGGAAGAGTGATTAATTATTTGGAGTTTTTAAAAATAAAAGTTCATGAATATTGGATAGCGGAAGTAAAAATGAAAAAGAGAAGAAGAAGTGAAGTGCCGATGTTTATAGGGGAAGAAAGGAAGTCGAAGGGATAATGACCGGTAGAACCAGTCAGTGTGCATTCCTCGCTCGACATCAGCTAAATCGTTCGGCACGTATATGATGTTTGGCATCGGTATGTCGTTCGGCATACACTGAAACGTTCGACATTCAAGAGAAAGTACCATCAAGGAAACGAGACCATGGCTTGAAGCAAAACACAGAGGAATCGTGATTCAAAGCGCATCATGTTCATCCACATGATACACATTGGGAAGCAAGTGTAGCTCAGCGGCTTGACTGGGGAACCAAAGACTTGATGAAGAGACTTTGTTTGGCATCTGTCCCCGTTCGGCACGACCAGGCCGTTCGGCATCTATGGTCGTTTTGCATTGAGGGTAGTTCGGTATTGTATATCGTTCGTCATTGATGGCCATTCGGCATGTCAGAGTCATTTGACATTCCACACTGCTCGGCATCCAGACCACGTTCGGCATTGACGGGCGTCGGCATGTCAGAGTCGTTCGGCATTCCACACTGCTCGGCATCTAGACCTCGTTCGACATTGAGGGGAGTTCGGCATGTTAGAGTCGTTCGCCATTCAATCTCGACCGGCATGAAGCTCATTCAGCATTCCTACCTCGTTCGACATCTCCCCTCAACCGGCATCGGTTCTCGTTCAGCTTGCACTCTTCACTCAACACATCACCTCGTTCGGCATAAAGGAAGTGCTCGGTAGCTGCCGATCGGCATTTGTGGTTCGGCACACAGAGTTCATTCATTTTGAGCCGAACTGTCCAACTACTAGGCCCACTAGGGAAGTCTAACTCATCTTTGTCTATAAATAGAGAGGCAGGGCATGGTGAAAGGGATCTTTTTCTGAGAACACCATGGAGACTCTGCCGCATTCAAGACTCATTCAAGACTGATCTCTTTTGCTTAACAATTGTAATCAAATAGTTGGTGTATGGATTGTACCTGTAATCGATTAGTGAGAAAAACGACAAAGATTAACCTCAAAGTGGACGTAGGCAGTTACGCCGAACCACTATAAATTTGGTGTTCTTGTTTTCTACGTATAATTTAGCACATTATCCTCTGCTTGAATTTACTTTCTTCATTAATCTATCTACATAATTCTACTCAAGGGTGTTAGTACCAATTCTGGTGCTAACAGTTATTAAGTTTTATTAGTTGATAATTAAGGTTTATTAATTAATAATTAAAGAATAATTAATCTATAATTGAAGGATAATTTATTTATTTTAAGGGGTAATTAAGGAATGAATTACCCAATTGTAATTAATCAAATGAATGTGATTGACTAATTGGTTAATTAATTAAACATAACATTGATGATTGATTAAGTATGAATACTTAATGAGATTAAATAGTGTAATTACTTAGGATAAGTAATTAATGTATAATTACTGGGATGTAAAGGCAATTTACTTAATGGGAAGTAATTAAAGGATAATTACTTAGTAGAAGTAATTAAGGGTAAACAACTTAGTGTAACTAATCAAAGGATTAATATAATTAATTAAGGAGTTAATTAATTAAGATAAGTAATTACAGGATGGTAATTACTGTTTATGATTAATTAAGGTTGATTAATGGAAGTGGTTAACTAAAGTTTAATTAATTAATGTAATTAATTAAGGATTAAAGTAATTAATTATAATTAATTAATTAATTAATGGAAGTAATTAAGGGTTAATTACTATAAGAGGTTAAGAATAATTAGTTTGTGCAATTAATTAAGGGTTATTTAATTAATGTAATTAAAGAATGATTAATCAAGGGGAATTAATTAAGATGATGATTAATTAATTTATTTGTAATTAATTAATGGTTAAGTAACCAAGATTTTAGCGATGAAAGTAATTAATTTAATTTATTTCAAATTAATTAGAGATGAAGTAATTAATTTAATTCATTTTAAATTAATTATAGATGATGTGATTAAATAAATCATTGCTTACGAATGGCTGATTTTTATTTAATGCCTTGAATGATTAATATCTCTAATGAGATATTTGTGATATGAGATGATTTGGATTGAATTGTGATATGGATTATCTATTTGTGAATATGTGAATTATCTATCTGTGTGAATACAGATAATGATTTGAATTGAATTGTTTTAACTATAAAACAACTTGGACCTAAAAGATGGCATTTTGTATTTCGATAAGACCGTGATCGGATTTCTAGATTTGGATATCCAAAAACCAAATTGATCCAAACTAATGATAGGTCGTGAATCTCAAGTGAAGATGAAGATTCAAAGTGCAAGGGTTATTGTCGTTAACTCTAAGGGTGATTCCAAAATGAGTGTAACGAGAGAATGCCTTCGGTTTTGTTCGAACCCGGAACAAACTTGTATGGATTGAATGCTTTTAGAACATCGTCAGGTGGACGATGAGCATTCTAAGATAGATGTGTTCTATAAAGGTAATCGCAGCCTCAAGCCTCATCAACTGGGAATGGCTAAAACAGGGGAGGTGCAGCAAGGCTAAGTGGGTCATGTCCAAGTAGGACGATATTTACCCCTGTCTATATGTCCCTTTTTATTCGGCTATGTGGGCGGTTGCTAGCTACAACCACGGGGTTGTCTTATTCGAAACTATTCATGAAACGACCCGACTTTCTTACCACAGAAAGTTGCATCATTTTTAAGAAAGAAAGGGATAGAAAAGATAAAAGACAGAGAGGAAGAAAGGAACAACATCAGAATCTAAACAGCGGAATGAATAAATTATATTAATCACATAATACATTACGTAGTATCATATACATCAGATTTACACAGCATAAAACAACACATACTAGACAGTTATAAACACCTGTCTAGTTATACAACTCAACACAACACAAAGACAACAACTCAGAGAACACACAGCGGAATACTATATAGTTATACGCAGAAGCCTCCTGCTCCATTGCTCCTCCAGAATTCGTCAAAGCCAACCTAAATTCCCCTGGCTACTCGTAAAAAATTTGAGTACCCAAGAGTTGAAAAACAGAATAAACTCCGGGTCAGACATGGGTCTGGTGTGAGTAAACGGTTAAAGTTGCTTAACGTTTAAAAACCTTTTGAAAGAAAAAGTATCACGTAAGACTTCCCACACATAAACATGGAAAAGTTTTTTCCTTACTCTAACCAAAACATTTGATAGGAAATTCGATGATATTATAATAGGTCTAGGGTTTTCAAATAAATATGAAATAGCTGAAATTGTTACATTCATTAAATTCCAGCTACTAGCCACAAAAGTGGGTAATACAATCAAATCCAACGGCACTTATTGGATTTTGGATTCCATACAATGGCAGGGCTACTGGGGTACCGCCCGTCATAGTACGTGGCCTAGATCACTGTACCGAGGAGTACGTCCGCTCCCCTGCAATGCAAAGCCAGAACCATTCCTTACCGAACAGTTCCGAATAAGACAACCCCGGTGAATGTATCTATTCAACCGCCCACACAGCCGAAATAAAAGGGACTTCTAGAGAGGGGTAAATCTTACTCACAAGTGGGGGCTACCCACGAAGCCTTGCTGCACCTCCCCTATTTTAGCCTTTCCCCGTTGATGAGGCTTGAGGCTACAATTACCTTTAGTGAACACATCACTTAGAATGCTCATCGTCCACCTGACGATGTTCTGAAAGCATTCAATCCATACAAGTTCGTTCTGGGTTCGAAAGAAACCGAAGGCATTATCTCGTTACACTAATTTTGGAATCACCCTCAGAGTTAACGACAATAACCCTTGCACTCTGAATCTTCATCTCGAATCTGAAAGTACTACTCGTCAAACTCATCACGGAATCACCCTCAGAGTTATACTGATGAATAGTTCTTACACCTCAAGTCTTCACTCTTCACAAGAAACTCATGACCTATTGTTAATTTGGATCGATGTGGATTTTGGATATCCAAATATGGAAACCCGATCCTGGTCTCATCGAAATCCAAAACGTATCTTTTAGGTCCAAGTTGTTTAAATTAAATAATTTAATTCAACTATCTATATACACACAGAATAGATAATTCACAAGTCACAATTGATAATCGCATTATCAAATAAATAGATGATTCATAACAAATAGGTAATCCACATCATTATCAAAATAGATAATCTGTATTACCATCACAATGCAACCAAGCATTCATACCACACAACATTACTTGTCTCATTTCTGAGATTACATCCATACAAAACAATCAATGTCATCCATCCGTACATAAGCAATGATTTACTTAATTATAACATAATTAATTTAAAATGAATTAAATTAACTATCTTTATCTTTATTAATTTAAAGTGAATTAAATTAATTACTTCATCTCTTAATTAATTTGAAATTAATTAAATTAATTACCTTCATCACAATAAATTTTGCTTAAAAAAAACATTAATTAAACCAATTAATTAATCATCATCTTAATTAATCAATCCTTGATTAATTAACTCTTAATCAAGTAATTAATTAATTAATGAACCTTAATTAATTACTTCCATTAATTAATTAACTATAATTAATTGCATTATTTCTTAGTTAATTACATAAATTAATCATGCTTAAATTAATTACTTTCAATTAATCAACCTGAATAAATATAAACAGTAATTAATTATTCTTAATTACTTCTTAATTACTTTTAATTACTTATAAATTCTTTAATTTATTACACCAAGTAATAAACCCTTAATTACTTAACAAGTAATCATCCATTTAAAAATTACTTCCCAATCAGTAATTTACCTTGTCCCAATTACCTCTGTAGTTTATTCATCAATTACTTAACTTAAGTAATTTGCCTTATCAAAACTTATTAAGTAAACATACTTAATCTTTTATCAAGTGTCTATATTTAATTAGTTAACAAATTAATTAACTGAACTTGATCACATTCATCTCATAAATCAAAATCGAGTAATTCATCCCTTAATTACTCTTTAACCAAATTAATCTTCAATTAACAGATTAATTATCATCAACTATTTATTAATAAACCTTATTATTAATCAATCATTTAATACAAAGTAATCAATCACTAATTACTTTTTTGTAATTGATTAATTAACCAATTAATTATCTCTTAATCGTTAATTAATAAAACTTAATTATTAATCAACAACCTTAATTACAAATTAATTAATCCATAAATATAAATAATTAATTCTTAATTACAATTAATTAACCCTTAATAATAGTTAATTAATTCCTAATTAACTTGTATTATAGATTAATAATTCTTCTAATTATTAATTAAGAAAACCAAATTAAAACTTAATAAAACCTTTATTAAGTATTAATTAATTACTATTTTAATTAACCCTTAATTGCCAAATTAATAAATAATTATATTTAATTAATCATTAGTCATTAATCTAATCATCATAATTATTAGTTAATTAATTTAATAATTATACTTAATTAATTACTTAATTAACCCCTTTTCAATAATTAATTAAATTAATTAATTAAAGTTAAAATTTCTTAATCATCTTAATTAATTACAAATAATTAACACTTAATTATTTTTCAAGATAAAACATTATCTTAAATTAACCTTGAAAAAACTTTACTTAACATAAGTCATTAATTAGTTTACGATTTAAAGTAATCATCAATTACTTTTCCTTAATTATTAATTAACAATTCCTTAACTATCAGTTAATAAATTTATTAAAACTTTAATTGTTAGTTATAAATCATTATTTTTATTAACAAATAAAAACATTCCCTTATAAATTTTCTTTATATTACAAAATAAGTTGGAAAGTAATACTAAGGTTTTTAACTTAAAAAACATTTTAAATCTATACATATAAATTCATTTATAAAAACAAATCAATTTGAAGAAATGGATTTTTTAGCTTAAATTATTTAAAGTTTTAAACTTACTTTATTTTAAATTATAAAATCTGGTTAAATGTTCACTTTGGGTCCAACCCATTAATACTTGAACCAAGGAACAAGTATAATATTTGTTTTGAAAAAACAAATTTGACTTTAAAGTTTTAAAAACTATTTTAATTAAAATTTTAAAAACTGTTAAACACAACAGTTTAACCCTACATAGAACCCAGAACTACCCGAGCCACGACCAAAAATACACGAGCTTCCCCCGAGTTATCCTCCATATGTCCCGAGTCCTACTTCGAGAATACAAGCAAACCCAAATGAAAAACACCCCACAGACACCATCATCTCGTGCAAGTGCACCGGGGCCGGAATCGCCACCGGTCAACGCCGAACCCACCGCCAAGTCCCCCAAGCACCCTACATCCACCTACGACCCACAGAACATCAACACCTACCTCGGTTCAAAATCGAGCACCCCTAGTTGAACTGAACAAAAATACCATCATCAGGAAATTCTAGTAAACCCTTGCCTCCTATCAAGTTAACCTCTACAACTACGACCATGGATCGCCGACCCACCACGCATCATTCACCCAAATTTCCTCCAAGCTCGATACAAAGAAGAAGATGCAGTAGTTCAATTTACAGCAAGAACCAAAACTAGGTTTAAAACAAATCTCGAGCAAATTAAAACTTTCACAGTGGATTAACATCCCTTCAACCATTTTTATCTTACTCTCCAATTCAACCCCTAACTTCATGATGAATCCCGAGCACCCCAGATTCATAAATCAACAGAATTGGGCAGAAATCCAATTTCCAGATAAACCCAATTACACACTCAATATGATTTTAAAATTTTTGATTCTTGTCTTAAAAATCCTAACATTCTAAGATGATCTGAGATATATGCTTAAATCAATATAACTTAACATTTGATTTTTGCAAGTTATCAGATTACTACTGTTTTTCGCAGATACAAACATATCCTTAATTCATAAATACATGTTTATATATTCAGTACCTAGTTTATACTAAAACTTAGTTAATTTGCTTTTAATCCAAGTGTTAAAAATGAATAAATAAACAGATATGAAATTTTATACGTTTGTAAACACTCAAAACCTATAAACAGGGAAATAATAGGCATGCACAGGTTTAAAGCATAATAAAATCTATTGCATATTTATTTTCACAGAGGCAACTCATATAAACATTATCACTAACTTATTTGCAACAAATAGGTACTACTTTAATATTTTTTAAATGTTTACTCACCTTTATAAAAGAAATGCAGTGGTTTGATATTGAACTGGAAATGTGCAAAATGCTTTGAACCTGAAGCCTTTAAAAACAGAATTGCTTTATCCTTTTGCTTAGCCTTTAAACTGAATTTGCTTCCAACAGATTTTCTTTAGGTTTGCATGCATATGAAAAATTGAGGCAGACATTGGAAAAATTTCAGACCTGGCTTGATAACTTGCAACAAACTTTGAAAACATGTTGTAGATTTTGGTTTAAAAACAATTGCAGGTATGCAGTTTTGATTTGAGCAATGATTTTTGTTTTGAAAGTAAACTGCAGACACGCAGTTTTGATTTGGACAAACTTTCAGGTTTTGGATGTTGAGCAATTGTTCGAGGATTTTAGAATTTTAAACTTGAATGATGGTTTCAAATTTTGGTTTTGAGGATTGTTTGAATTGAGGAATTTCATAATTTGGTTTTGAGTGTCTCTGATTTTAGAATGAGTAAAGATTGGCATGGATATTTCTAGTTTCTTTTTTGAATGAGCAAAAATTTAAAGAAAAAGAAGATGGAGAGAAAGGGTGTTTATATAGGTAATTTCAGATTTTATTAAATTAAAAAGAAATTAGAAAAATAATGGACACTTGTCTTAAACTTAATTTAAATGTTTAACACTTGTTGTTTAAATGATTCCTAACTTAACACTTGTCAAATTGATTTTATTTTAATTCTAAAAGAAATTTAAAAGCTTTTTAAATTATTTTCCTAATTACTAATATGTTTTTCTTAATTTTAAAAATACTTTCTAATTAAATATCTAATAAACAAATACATTTATACATTTATAAATGTTTGCTAAATTTATATAAAATACAATCTTTAAAAAGAATGAAACCAAATATAATTTAAATAAAAATTATATACAAAATTGCAAACTTATTTTAAAAATGTTATTTCAAAAGCCTTGTATTTATTCTTATTAAATAAATACAAATCCAAATTTCTAAGAAAAATTCTACAAAAAGAATAACACAAAAGAAATCTTATTTTTATTAAAAACATTATCTGTGTATTTTAAAATCAAACTATATTATTATTTTAATTTAAGATGTATGTATATTCTTTGAATTCATATTTATATTCAATTCAAAGTCAAATTTAAAAATCCAACTCTAAAATCAATTTAAATAAATATAAATATCAACTTTAAATAAGCTCGTTATTATTTACAAATAGTTTATCCTATTTTAAAAATCAATTTAAAAACACAGATTTAAATACACTTATCAATTATGAAAACAATTAGTCTATATAGAATTTATTTATACGAATAAAATAATTATTATTATAAAACCAATTTATAACCAAAATTAAGACATTATTATTATTACTTGGATATTTGTTTTTGAAAAGAACAATTTTATCAATTTCAAATAATTTAAATAAGAGATTATCACTTTTTAAATTCCTGGAAATTCCTGGATATTACAATTCAGCAAGGAATGGTTCTAGCCTTGTGTTGCAGGGGATTGGGAGTAATCCTCGGTACGGTGATCTAGGCCCCGTACTGTGACGGGCGGTACCCCAGTAGCCCTGCCGTTGTATGGAATCCAATCTCCAATAAGTGTTGTACGTATTGATTGTGCCTAGCTATGTTGGAACGTGAGATGTAAGCATTCCAGCTATTTTGTATTTTATTTGAAAACCCTAGACCCTATTATAATATCACTGGATTTCCTATCAAATGTTTTGGTTAGCGTAAGGTAAAAACTTACCCATGTTTATGTGTGGGGAGTCCTACGTGTACCTTTTGTTTTCAAAAGGTTTTTAAAGTTAAGCAACTTTAATCGTTTACTCATACCAGACCCATGTCTGACCCGGAGTTTATTTAGTTTTTCTTTGATTCTTGGGCACTCAAATTTTAATGAGTATCCAAGGGATTCAAGTTAGGTTTGACGAATTCTGGAGGAGATATGGAGCAGGAGGCTGCAACATTTGTAGATATATAGGAGTTCCGCTGTGTTGATCTTTGTATTATTATCTATGTTGTATATTGAGTTGTATGATAGACATGATTTATAACTGTCGAAGGTATTGTAATATGAAGCTGTGTAACTCTGATGTATATAATACTATGTAGTCTAGTATGTGATTAATATAATTTATTCGTTCCGCTGTTGAGATTCTGATGATGTTTCTTTCTTTCTTCTCTGTCTTTTCTTTTTTCTATCCCTTTCGTTCTTAATAATGAAGCGACTTTCTGTGGAGAGAAAGGCGGGTCGTTTCATTTGATATCAGAGCGCTTGATTGAGTGAATATCTAGGCTTTGGAGTGTTTTCTTTCTTGAGAGAGTGTACTTGTATTTTGATATATATATATACACCTATCTGTTGGATTACCTGTTCGGGTTTTTCCAATTTGAGTTGTAAAGGTAGAAAGGGTAGTGGTGTATGTAGCACAACTACCAGTGGAAGAAGTCCGAGTGTTGAGATTGGAAGTGTATTTGTCGAGACTGTAGACCCAATACTGTCTCGACTGAGCATTGTCGTATGGTGTAAGGATTTCACCAATCTCTGAAGGAAACCAGTAAATGTTCGGAGTCCATCTTTGATGTTGGTTGAATAGGGTTTAGATCTGTCGGTTAAGCGGAAGCAAGAGATGCTATCTTGGTAACTTCAGAATGGAGTAACTGCATGGTGAGACGTAGTGACTATGGATGTTTCCGAAGATGTTTCCTTTGGAGCAAGTTTGAGGATGTATGTCTGTATCGGTGATGAGACTAGGGTCAGTAAGGTGTTTGTGCTTGGTTTGAGACTTGAGTTTCTTGAGGAGTTGTCTGCCTATCTCAAGGTTCTGTGTGGGATTGGTTGATCTGATTTTTAGAATCAAAGGAGCTTTGGATAAGAAGTCTGTGGCATCTGTGGCAGTAGTGCAGCTTAGAAGTGTTTTGTGTGCCAGCAGGAAGATCTTTTGGCTTTGCAGTTTCCTAGAGGTGGAATTTGGAAGCAGCAGAGTGGACTCGTTTCTTCAATGGATTGGTTGAGGATTAGCTGTTTTGATTTGTAGAGAGAGAACAGTATCTGTGGATATTGGCTTGGATAGGATCGCAAAAGTGACTTGGGATAGTTTGAGTGTTCTTTCGAGTTATAGAAATTGTCAGAGATTTTTTCAGATGTCTTCAGGAAAGTCAGAAGTTTGTCTGCATTAGAGATTGAGTTCCGTATCAATTTAGTTGATGGAGCTACCGGTGGTTCAGCTAGGTAGAAGGATGACTCCTAGGTTGAGGTTTTGGTGAAGCAGCTCAGGATTTTGTGGAACTTCTGAGTTTTCTCTTTATGGATCCGCTGAACCATATTTCTGGAATGTGCTGTCTAGACTGTGCTCGTGTTCATCGACGTCATTCTTATCTGCTCCAGATCAGAGTTGTGCAGCGGAAGCAAGATAGCAATTGTTCTAGAGTGGTAGCAACCGAAAGTTGAAGTGTTTTGGACTAAAGAGTTTCTACGGGTAGTTTTAGGATCTGAAGGTCAGATTGGCAAGTGCACCTGTTTTGTCTTTTTTGGATAAGAGAAGTATGTTTGAAGTCTTCTGATGATTGTCAAGTAGAGATTGTGTATTTGATTTGGGTAGATCTTGAGAGGATCTTTTTGTTGGATTGTTTTTGGTCCAGTTTGTTTCTGGAGGCATCAGTGAAGGTTGAGCTGATCAGAAAGAATGTAGGCTGCCAGGATCGTTAGAAGAGATTTGTGGTTAAAAGACGGAGGAATTTGGAATTCGAAGTTGGGGACTTTGTTTTTGCTGAGATTTTCTCCGGTCGAAGGAGTAATAAGATTGGGTAAGACTGGGAAGTTAGCTCCGAGGTATATTGGATTCTTTTGAGTTTTTGTAAGGAATAAGTGTTTGGCTTATAAGGGTTGAATTGCCAGTTTGGAAGACTGGGATTCAATGTATTTCATGTATCTCTGAGGGAGTACGTGTATGATCCATCACTGGTTTTGAAAACAGTAGTTCTATGAGGGTTTGATAGTTGAGTTGATCTTGTCTGTGATCAGGTATCTTATGTAGGTGGTAGGTCTAGATAAGTAGAAGCTCAGTAGCTTAGTGGTGTAGCTAGTTTGGATTTAGTAGAGCGAGTATCCCAGGATCTGCACTTGGGAAACTCTTGATAATTTTAGGAAGCTTATCCGGATCTATGTCCGGATAGCTAGTATTGTTCGTTGGATTGAATGTTTGTATAGATAAAATTGTTTATTTGGTTGATTATTTATGGATGCTTGAATTGGTTGCAATAAAATAAATTTCTTTTAGAATATCTTTTGTTTTAAATTTCGGGGACGAAATTCTTTTAAGAGGGGAGGAATGTGATATCTTGGAATTTCAAGGAATTTAAAATGTGATAATCCCTTAATTAATTATTTAAAATTGGTAAAAAAATTTAATTTCAAACAACAATAAATATAATGAGTTGTTTTTAAATGTAGACATAAATAATTGTTTAAACGAAATAATAATTTACAAATTTAAATTGTGTTATCTTATAAATAGATTTTAAATAGACTTATTATTTACAAATTTAATAAGTGTGTTTATATATATATATATGTATGTATTTAAATTGATTTTAAATAGGATAATTATTTTCAATTAATAATATGTTTGTTTAAAATTGAAATCAATATTTATTTGAATTAATTTTAAATTGGATTTTAAATTAATTTGAATTTGAATCTGAATTTATAATTGAATTTAAAGGAATATACATATATCTTAAAATAGAAATAACAATATGGCTTGGATTTAAAATATATGGATGAACTTTTTATTTGAAATAAGTTTGTTTTATATTATTTTCTTTAAAGGAAATTTATTTATATAGATTTAGAAAGCAATTATTTAATAGTAAATAAATACAAAAGTTTTATATTTACATCTAAAAATGGATTAAAAATATAATATACGATTTTATTCAAAAATATATTTGGTTTTCATTTAATTTTCTCTTAAAATTTTTATTTATTTAAAATTAGAAAAGCATTTATAAATTAATAAACATATTTATTAATTAGGAAAAATAATTATATAAGCTTTAAAATATTTTTAAAATAATTAAATATTGCATAATTACAAGTGAAATTAAATCAAGTGATGTAAGTAACAAGTGTTTGATAATTAATAAGGTAAGATACAACTATCACACATTTTATTTATATTTTATTTAATTTTAAATAAACCATAAATTACTTTATATAATCATTCATCTTCCCTTCCTATTTCTTTTTAAATCTCATTTCAAAAATCATAAACTTTCTCAAATAAGAAAACTATGGTCAGACTTACAATCACTTTCTTAAAATCAAAACCTGAAATACTCCTCATCTCAAATGCAAAACTGTGTCATTCAAGCCTGAAATAAAGCTCAACTAGAAATGAATCAAACCCTGTAATTTATTCCTCAAACAAATCATTAACCTATAACTATCTTCAAAATAAAGTGCAGCCTTAAACCAATTATCAAAACTCAGATTACCATGAAAACATTTTCAAGTTTGCAACCATCTCAAGCCAAAAGTCTGTAATCATCTCCTCTAAAGCAAATGCAAACCAGAAGATCATCAAACCTGTAACCATTTATATCTCAAAGCAGTTTTCAAAAAGCCTGCAACTTTTCTTTCAAAAGTTCAATTTTAAAATGCAACCTGGAAAGTATTTTCAAGTCTGTAACAACTGCAACTTGGAATCAAGTTAAATCATCATCATGTTACAATCTAAAAGCACTCCAGTTTCAAGCAAAACATAGCTTTCAAGTTTCAAGTTTTCAAAGTTTCAACCCAGTTTTTTTCAAAGCTCTCTGCATTTTGTTTTAAAGGTGAGTAAACATCTACTTAAAAATCCTAATTAACAATTGTTTAGTTACTTGTTAGATTTCTGAAACGATTAATGATTGCATGTTTATATATAGGTGTATTATCTTTGTATATGAATGTGTATGACTTATCTTTGTATATGAATGTGTATGACTGTGCATGTATATTTTATTTGTTCTTCTCTGTTTTAAATTACAGAGAGTAGGAATAAAAGAAAAATCCAAATCTCCTTATCTGATCATTGTTAGGTTTTGATTTTTAAACATGATATGTTTTTTTAAACATGAATTCAAGTTTAAATTTTTATTCAAGAAAAATAGATGTAAAAATCCTTTGGAATCAAAATAGTACAATAGAAGCTCTAAATACATGATTAAATCAAATATTATAATTTGTTGATTCAGGATTATAACTCGAATTCACTTTGAAAGCTAGGATTTTTAAGACTAAAATCTCAATTTTTAATAAGGTATTGAGTATGAAATTTTGTGATGTCTGGAAATGGGTTTTTGGGCAAGATCTGGTGGCCGGAGCATCTATGGTGGTCGCTGCTTCGACTGGAGGAGGTCGGGCTGTAGGGGTGCTTAGGAAAAATGTATGGTGGGTTGTCTGATGGTCGTGGCGATGGCAGCAAGTAGATTTGGGTTTTAAACCTAATTTGGTCGGCCTGGGAAAATGAGATCACTGCCACTTCTTTGGTGCATCAAGTTCAATGGGGTTTTGGGAATAGGTTCGTGGATGAACGGAGATGGAGTGGACGGGGTAGCGTGTCGTCCGATGGTCTGAAGCGCGAGTTCGAGGTGGTTCTTGCTATGGGGTTCGGTTCCAGTTTTAATTGGACTACCTCAATTTGGATCGAGGCTTGTTTTTGGGATTTGGTGATTGGAGTAGGTTACTGCGACGTAGGGGGACATGTCGGAGGGTTCGACAAAGACAGGAGGTGGCTCCGGCGATGGTGCACGTGCATGGTGTTTTTTGTTGTGTCAGGGGATTTGCTGTTATTTGGATTGGGTTTGCTCAAAGTAAGGATCGGGGTTTTAGGTTAGAGGCTCGAGTCTGTACTCGAGTAGATGGTGTGGGTTTAGCCTGCAGATGTTTAACTGTTTAGTGGTTCAAGTTTTAAATTTAAATCGAAATCTAAAAACAAATTTTGAAATGGGAAGGGAACTCAGATTACACCTGAGTGGGCTTCAGGTTTGACCTGATGCAAGTGTTGAATTGTTGTAAAAAAAAGTTTTAAAATATAAATTTTGAATTTAAACTTTAATTTAGTTTAAAACTTCTTATATATTAGTTTACTTTATGCAAAATAAATGTTTTCTTAAAATTTTGATTAAAGATGTTTTGAAGTTTGTTAATTTAAATTTTGATGAGCAAATTTAAAGTATATTTAAAACTTGAGTTAGGAAAATTGCTTTTAAAAGTTTTTATAAAAGCAAGTTTTAATATTTAAATTGAAACTAGTTTTAAACTATTAATTGATAATGTTTTAAGTATTTAAAGGAAGTTTTGTTAACTTTAATTTATCAAGTTAACGATTATTTTAAAACTTAATTATTGATTTAATTAAGAAAAATTAATTATTAAGATAAATTTTTTTTAATGATAATTAAGTCATTTATAAGATAATGTTTTATCTTAAGGGTAATTAAGTTTTTTAATTTCTTGATATTAATTAAATTAATTAAGGAAATTAGATATGACTAGTTAATTTAATTAATAATGATTAAGGATTAATTAAGAAATTATTCAAGAGTAATTAATTGATTAAATTAATTTATTTAAAATTAATAATTAAGGGTTATAAGTTAACTAATTCGAAGTTAATTAATTTATTATTAAGTATAATTAATTTGATAATTAGTTATTAATTAGATTATTAGAGATTAATTAATTAAGGATAATTAATTAATGATTAGAGATTAATTTATAATTAAAGAGTACTTAATTTTCAATTAAGTTTTATTAATTAATAATTAGGCTTTATTAATTAATGATTAAGAAATCTTTAATCTATAATTAAAGTTAATTAAGGAGTTATTAACTGTTATTTAGGGTTAATTAATTATTATTAAGGATTGATTAACTGATTTATTAAGGATTAATGAATTAGTTATTAAGTTTTATTAATTGATAATTAAGGTTTATTAATTAATAATTAAAGAATAATTAATCTATAATTAATGGATAATTTATTTATTTTAAGGGGTAATTAAGTAATGAATTACCCAATTTTAATTAATCAAACGAACGCGATTGATTAATTGGTTGATTAATTAAAGATAATCAAACGGACAGACGGAGAGGCCGAATCGTATTTTATAGAATATGTTGTGAGCTTTTGTTTTGGATTTTGGTGGATCTTGGGAAGACCATCTTCATTTGGTAGAATTCTCTTATAATAATAGTTACCAAGCAAGTATTAGGATGTCTCCTTGTGAAACTCTTTATGGAAGGCCGTGGGGATCCCCGTCCTGTTGGATAGAGTCGAAAGATCATCTTATGCTTGGACCAGATTTGATTCATGAAGCTTCTGGTAAAGTTGAGCTTATCAAGGAAAGGATGAGTGCTACTCAGGACCGTCAGAAGAAGTATGCAGATAAGAGAAGGAGATAATTGGAATTTGAGATTGGTGGTTTAGTTTTTATCAAAGTTTCCCCGATTAAAGGAGCTATTAGATTCGGAAAGATGGGAAAACTTGCCCCGAGATATATTGGTCCATTTCGGATATTGGAAAGAGTTGGTACTGTAGCTTACATGGTTGAATTGCTAGAGAGGATGTCTGCAATTCATAATGTATTCATATATCCCATCTAAGGAAGTTTGTTCACAATTCATCATTAGATGTAGAACCAATAGTTCAGGAAGATTTGGAAGTCGAGTCGAATTTGACTGTGGTCAGGAATCCAGTTCGGATTGTTGATCAAGATGAGAGGCAACTCAAGGGTAAGGTAGTGAAGCTTGTCAAAGTGCAGTGGAGCGAGAATCCCAGAAATTGCATCTGGGAAAATCTGGATAGTTTTGGAAAGCTTATCTGGATTTGTGTCCGGATAGTTAGTGATGTTTGTTAGGATAAATTGTTTGGTTGTTTGCTAATGTAATAGTGATATGTATGTTTGAATGGTTGATATAAATTTTTTTGAATTATCTTTTGTTTTAAATTTCGGGGACAAAATTCTTTAAAGGGGGAGGAATGTAATGACCCTGGATTTGGCCCTATTATTTTAATAAATATTTAATCTAATTAAATAAAAAGTAAACTTATCATTTTAAAATGAATAAGACTTTTGGAAATATTGTCAAGTGTTTATATAGATCTGTATTTTGAAAGGGGAAAATTTGATTTGTAAATTTAAATAAATCTCTTAATAATATTTACAATAAAATTTATCTTATATAATTAAATTAAAATAATTTGTCTTGTTAACATTTGGTATATATACATATATATGATAATGTTTAAATTAAAATCAAATTCTATCAATATAAAGTTCAAATATAGGTAAGTAAACTTATGAATATCATTTAAATATTGATAGTTAAAAATACAAACAGAAATGAATATGAGTATAACATATAAGTAAACCACATGAATGTAATTTAAATATTGATAGTTAGAAATTAAAAAAAAAATTAAGTAGTTAAGATGTGCTGGCAAGCAACATTAGCTGAGAATTTGTAAGCACTAAGTAGAAAATGAAATCAGACACAAGTATATGTATATTGTGTAAGTAAGAAAATAATAAAACAAATGTCTTTAAACAAAATTATCTTCATATACAAGCCAAACATCTACCTGCAAAGGGTACATTTATATACAAATTCTGTATACACAGCAAACATAATAATTAGTATGTAAACATCTTTAGAACCAAAGCATTTAATTGCTATCATCTCAGCCTAAATTTTGTCAACTCAAATGTTTGCAAATCTTTACATTTCAGACACATAATATGTCAAGTTAAAGCCAAAAGAAGAAAATAACAGTACAAGTTAATACCTTTATTTATACACCTAAGCCATTTAGTTCGTTCAACAATAATTTAACAAAATCAGAGAAAACTAAAGAAGGAAAAAAAGGGAAGCAAACTCAAATTTTAAATTCAAACAAGAACAGTCAAGAACTCAAGACAGTTTCATACTTCATGTTTTCAAAAGAAAAAAAGAAATATTCTTTGTCAGCAACCATGTCAGGTGAGTAAACAATAAATTTTAAAGCTTTAAGTTTAAACTAAATAGCTCATGATTCAATGATCATATGATATGGTATATGCTTTATCTTGTATACATTTCTGTGTTGCTCTGTGCTCTCTATTGTGGTTGCCAGTTTGCATATATTTTTTCAAAACTCAAATTAACTTTCTGCTAATCCTTGTTAAGTTTTAATTTTTCAATCAAACAAGGTATTTAAACTAAAACTAAGATTTTGTAAGCTTTTTAAACCATCTTTGTAAAAGTATGTTACTGTAATATTGTTTTACAGGCAATCAAGTAATTAATTGATAAATTCGATTGTTATAAGAAGCTAAGTCAAGTTTATATCTTGAATTCTGATTGAAATTTATGATTTTTAAAGGAAAAATGAAGATTTTTGTTTCATATTCAAAGGGCAGTTTGTAGTTGAACAAAAATTGTATTTCTTCCAATTTCTAGTGATCGAATCAATTTTAAAGGTTGAAATTTGAATTGAAGCACGTATAAACATCATAGATTTTGAGAAAATTGTTGAATATTTTTTCCATTGCATAATTAAAGAAACGAGATCGATTTAGGCCTTGGGTTCAATTTTTTGTTCATGTCAATAAACGAGGCATGTTCGTTTTCATTGCGTGATCGAGTTGCACGAATCTTGGGTGGATGGTTACTTGATGTGTTGTTGGGGTGTGGACAAAATTTGGGCGACTCCGGTGGGTTATGCGGCCGTGGCTAGTGATCAAGTTTGCAGTATTTTCGAACAAATGACAAAATTTCGATTTGTAATTATTGAAGGCCATTTGGATTTTGATTTCGAGCTTAGGGACGGTTTGCGACTTGCTTTTGATGTTGGTGTTCGCCGGAGATGGTCGCACCGCCATGCACGTGTACGACGCGGTAAGTTGTGTCAGTGTTGATGGTGGGAAGTTACTCGGTTCGATACTCGAGGAAGAGGTTAATTTTCTCTGAGTAAATGAGGTATTAGCTTCGAGTCTTTTATCGTGTGCGTGAATAGGTTTCCTGATGCTATTTATACTTAGTTAAATTTTAAGCTTACTGGAAAAAAATTGAGTAGAAGAAGAAGGTTGCAAGAAGAACAGGGGTGAGTCTCGGGAAAATGTGTGAGGTACTCGAAGTACTACTCGACTTTTAACTGGGGAAGTCTCGAATTTCTTCAAACTGCAGTATTGTATTTAAAAGTAAAGTTAAGTAAACGGATTTTCATCAAGCTTTAAACACTGTAAAACTTAATAGTGTTTAACAGTTTTAAGTTAAAAACTTAATACAAGTTTTAATTATCTTAGCTAATACTTAACAATGTTTTTAACACTTAATTATTACTTTAATTAAGTAACTACTTCAAGTTAAGTATGGAATTTATTAATATTTAAGTTTGTAGTTAGTAATATATTGATTTTAAAAAGTTAAAGAAGACTTATAAAATGTTAATTAAGTTGAATAATTAATACGAATAAATTATTTCTAGGAAGTAATTAAGAATGATTAACTTTTTTAATTTTAATTAGAGTTTGGATTACTTAATGATTAAGTGATAAAATTATAATTAACTACGTAAGTTAATTAATGAATGATTAGTAGTTAGCTAATTAAGTAATTTAATTAAGAATTAATAATTGATTAATTAAGTAATTAGCGGTTACTAAATGGATAATTAAGTTTTAATTAAGTAATTAACGTTATTAATTAATAATTAAGAGTAATTTACTAAATAATTAAGACTAAATAATCGATTAAGGAATAAATAAATAATTAAATAATTTGAAATGGAATAAGTAATTAATTGATAATTAATTGATGATTTTTAATGCTAAAAATGTACGCTAACACCCTGGTGTAAGTTGTAGTATAATGAAAGCACCACCCGTTGGTACGGGAACTGAAAATAAGCAAAAAATAGTCGAGAAATAGTAAAGAGACAACAGTTTTTATAGTGGTTCGGCTTAAAGTCAAGCCTACGTCCACTTAATCTCTTTTATTGCAGATTTGATTACAACTTTTTCAATGATCTTTGATTACAATACAACTAAGACCTAGAACTTCAATGCAGAAGAGCTCTTCGAATTCATGTTGAATGTGCTAGATCTCTTCCCAAAGTTCGTTGAAGCATCTTAGGTGTTTGAAGTGTTGGATGAGTTGAGAAAACAGCAAAGTATCGGTGTTCCAGAAATGATCCAAAAGCCCCCTTCAGTTGGAGCAGACGGGGTATTTATAGGGAGAACCTAAAGGTAGCTCGTAGGTCGTAGGTCGTGAGCGACCTAGGGATAGGTCGTAGGTCGTGAGTGACCTAGGGAGCACGGGTTATGGCTTATCATGGTTGCACTTGATCACCTGAACAGGCTGGTTGGTCATAGGTCATGAGCGACCTAGGGGAGAATGGTTGGCGATTTAATCTTGTCGAGGTACCCAGTGGAGCGACTTAGGCTGGTTGTAGGAGTAGCAACGATCTAATGTTGGTTGGACCTATAACCATGTGGCATAACGATATGAAGCTTGTGGCTCGCTAGGTCGTTAACGCACTAGGTCGTTAACTCGCTAGGTCGTTAACACGCTAGGTCGTTAACTCGCTAGGTCGTTAACTCGCTAGGTTGCATAGGTCATTTAGTTACTAGGTCGCTAGGTCGCTGAGCTCCTCTGTTGCGATATACTGCGGTCTTGCATTGATTTCTAGGTCGCTTAGGTCGTCACATGTTAGCTCGCTACAGAATTTCATCCTCGTTAGCTCGCTTTCTCTTTATCTCATTAGGTCGCTTGTGTGTCAACCCGTTAGGTCGCTTGGCTCCTTAATTCGTTAGGTCGTTAACTGTTGCCACGTTAACTCGCTGGAGGCTTTAGATCGTTAGGTCGCTTTTCTTTCGAGTACTTGAGTCGCCGTTCAGAGTGGTGTTAACACTCGCCCCTCGAAGTATACGCCTATGTTATAGGTCGTGTGCTTCGATCTAACTACTCTAGGTCGTGGGCGACTTAATAACCTCGCTAACTCGTGTGCCGATAAGCCTTCTTTTCTTTCCCCTATGTAATCAATTAGCTCGTTTCTTCCTCCTTATTCCACTGTTTGTACTCTGCCGCCATTGCCATTCTTGAGCTCAAGAATCCTCAAAGAGAAACCCCTTGTTGCTTTGATCATTATTCCTAACAACAATCCTAGGTAAATCGATCACCTCTCCATTGTATCTGCCATCAATTTCCTCGTAATCACTTTCACACGGTTTTTATTACCTCGCCGTATGATTTCCTCCTGATTTGCCCCTGATCACCATTGAACCGTTTGTAATTGCTTTAAAACAAATCGGCCTATGATTTCTCAGAGTTGTGTGGTGTGTGTTCGAGTTTGTGTAGTTTGATTGATGTTTTCTGGAGATTCAGAGAAGAAGATGAGGCCTTAAGCGATTGGAGGAGACGAAGGGATTTGTCGTTAACGGGTTAGTGGGTTTTTAGGTTAAGCCATGATGTTTCGGGCGACGCAATGGTGGTGGACGCATGGCAAAATATGATTGGGGAATAAGACTTATGGCTTTTGACGCGTGGCAAAATATGGTTGGGGAATAGTCCTAACAACCCTTGCGACCTAAAGGAAGCCGACCGTCCTAACAACCCTCACGACATAATTCTTCACGACTTAAGCTCTCTGCGACTTAAGCTCTTTGCGACTCAAGCTTTAGGTCGCTGCCACACCTAAACGAGCTAATACTTAGACAAAAATGCACTGCCTTGACCTGAAGTCTCATGCCTTGAACTCTATGACTTGAACACTTTTTAATTCGTAGGAACATGACATTGTCGAACTATCTGACTTGAACAATGCAACTTAAGAAAGCTTTGACCTATGCTAAGCCGCTTGAACTTGATTACTTGCAAAAATGTGACAACACTTAACTTGAATTCTCAACTTGAACCATCGAGATAACCTGCCTAAACTTGTTGCACTTCTTTACAGATATATTAACTTTAACGCTAACAACGTGTTAAACAAAACATTTGCAGAAAAATGGGACGAATATACTCATCATCGACTGCCCACATCGAGTGATGGATTAGATCAAAAAATGATATTTTACTTACGTAAAATAGTATGATTCTGATTACAGATGAAGTGATGTGAATCAACTGATTTAAATGAAGCATCATCGCAGAATGCACACAACTATAACTACTTATTGCTAAATAACATCTGCATTGATACTACACTTAACTTTGGTTTAATAACAAGCCTCGAAACTTCCTGAATTGACATGCATCAATGAGTACTATTTCAAGTTTTATTTCATTTACTTGTTATTTCAGTAGTCTTGCACAACACTTCACACGCTTTTAGGAAAAGTGCACCTTCATATTTGAATATCCAGTTCCTTGTGTAGAATGGCTTCTCAACAAGAAGAGATAGTAAGGCAAGCCGGAGAGGTCTTCCCAATAGCTAACCTATCATAGCCGTAGAACTCACTGAGGACTTCGTTTTGACTGGTTATGGCTCCCGTAACTCTAAACGAGCCAGAAGTTATGGCCGTTCGAATAATCGATATCTACAGGGTGCAACATCCACGGTGCAAGATTGAAATGCGTGCATGGATTTGAAACGGAATGGTACCATGGTCCACCACTCTCCAGCGATGGTAAATCGAAGACCAGCCACGGTAATCCCGTTTTACCGTAAAAATCCACGTGCCGAAAAAACGAAGGGTAAAAAACTTCCTAGACCAGATTGAGACTGGATAGTCTTTTTTGGGCATTAAACTATCCATTGACGGCTGAAAGCTGTCATAGCCGTAGAACTCACTGAAGCCTTCGTTTTGACTGGTTATGGCTCCCGTAACTCTAAACGATCCAGAAGTTATGGCCGTCCGAATAATCGATATCTACAAGGTGCAACATCCACGGTGCAAGGTGCAACATCCGTCCAAAATGGCGAACAGTGTCGTACGACTTTTTGAAATGCGTGCATGGATTTGAGATGGAACGGTACCATGGTGCACCACTCTCTAGCGATGGTAAATCGAAGACCATCCACGTACTCCCGTTTTACCGTAAAAATCCACGTGTCGAAAAAACGAAGGGTAAAAAACTTCCTAGACCCGAATGAGACTCGGATCGTCTTATTTGGGCATTAAACAATCCATTGACGGTTGAAAGCTGTCATAGCCGTAGAACTCCCTGAGGCCTTCGTTTTGATTGGTTATGGCTCCCGTAACTCTAAACGAGCCAGAAGTTATGGCCGTTTGAATAATCGATATCTACAGGGTGCAACATCCGTCCGAAATGGCGAAACAGTGTCGTACGACTTTTCGAAATGCATGCATGGATTTGAAATGGAACGGTACCATGGTGCACCACTCTCCAGCGATGGTAAATCGAAGACCAGCCAGGGTAATCCCGTTTTACCGTAAAAATCCACGTGTCGAAAAAACGAAGGGTAAAAAACTTCCCAGACCCGAATGAGACTCGGATCGTCTTTTTTAGGACTTAAACAGTCCATTGATGGCTGAAAGCTGTCATCGCCGTAGAACTCCCTGAGGCCTTCGTTTTGACCTTGGATAATCCCCCGGAAGAACTTCAACTACTCTGAATAAACGGGTGTTCAATCAATTATGTATTCAGATCGGTATTGTTGAAGTGGACGCTTTGCTTCCTGGGGTAAAAGATACTGCTGACAGGCAACCTCTTGGTTTTATCGCAGTTAATCGTCAGATGTTCTTGAGTAGAGCTATTCCTCCCTTTAACGATTTTCTTCGATAGCTCTTTCTCCGATTAACTATGTCTCCCTTCTAATTGCACCCCAATGGCTACGCCATCTTGATGGGACTGTGTGTACTGTTCATGAGGACACTCGACCGTCTTCCGAGCTTTGAAGAGATTTGTTATCTATGCACATTTGCGAAGAACAAAGATCATTCTTCTATCATACTTGTGAGAAGCGCAAGTAACTGTAAATTGATCACTGATCTTCCTGAAAGCACCTACGTTTTTGAACCAATTTTTCTTCATCCGTTGGCCCCCAGGATTCTACGGCGTATGAAGAGTAGGAAGTAAGCTTGCCTATCTCCGTTCTCTCCGTTTCTGAGCTTTTCAAAATCCGAGTTGTTAGTGCTAACTTCATCCTTTACTTCTACAGCACTTCCTCCTCTTTCTAAAGATTTCAGCCACAAGCCGACTTTTGAAAGACTAAGTGATGTGGCTGTTGAGGAGAGAAGCGTTAAATTTTTGCTGAAGGATGAATTTTTGCATCAATTCGGACTTTTGCACCCCTCTCTATTCACTCAGCTTCGTGATGCCCCTGGTTCTCAAGCAGAGACGTCAGATGCCCCGGTTTACGCAAAGGAACTTGCACCGAAAGAGCCTATAGTAGAGGCCTCGTTGGTGAAGTGTTCTACTCCTGTTGATGGTGCGGGGTCATCTGGAAAGTTTACACTTCCCCGGTTACCGAAGAAGAGGAACTTCCTCAACATTCCAGGAAGGCTGCTGACGAGGGAGCTGAGAAAGAGAGTTCCACTAGGCATGACGGTGACGACATTTTTGAGGGATTGAGTGACCTGGTGGTTACTTCACAGGAGCTCTTTAAAGATGACACTACCACCACTAAAGTTATTTCCCCCGCATTTGAGGCGACATCCGCCTTGCAACAAATTTCGTCAGCCCAAGAGTTGCCACCCGCTGCAAAATCCGTCATCACTCCCCAACCAAAGAGTGGTTTGTAGTTTGACGCGCGTAGTTTGCACATCACACACACTTAGGATTTTTGGCACTTTTATGTACTTAGCTTCTTTACTTCGAAGATTCTTAAGTTTTGTCTATTCTTCACTTTCAGGTTCTCCAATGGGACGTAGCAACTCATACTATGATGACTTTCAACGCTATGGAAGACGCGACTCTTATGATCCCAAGCGGTATCTTCCTGCCCCTAGGGATACCAACGAAGAAATAGCTGCAAGAAAAGCTCGTGAGAGGCGGGCTTATGAGGAGCGCTATGGGAGAAAAGATGACCGACTTGATTCTTCCCAGAGAGATGATGATTCTCACACAAGAAAGTCACACGATGATAAGGGGAAGGGTTTTGAAGCTGAACGGTCCAGCAAGCGGACCAAGCCTATCGATAAATCTTCATCTGAAATTTCCAAAGTTCCTACTACTTCTATTGCTCTGGACATCCCTTTTAGTTCCCCTGCCCTCAAAAAAACTGAGATTTAGACAATCATTGACAGGCCTACATATCAAGTTGAGAATGCCCCGCCTGCACTCCAAAGCCAGTTTCCAAACTGGTGTTTAAAAGGAGTATGCTTTGACTTGGATTTGGTCCCCATTGATAAACAGGCTATGCTAAGAAATCTTGATGCTGTTAGGCTTGACATTGAAAGAATGTCTAGGTGGCAAAAGCTTGTCGATGAGCTTCAACAAGTGAACCGTCTAAATCTCAAAGCTATGCTAACCATGGAGAGTGACAAATCTGAATGGAAAAAAGTTCTCGACCAGCATGAAGCGGAAATGAAAAACATTACTGCATATAATGAGAAACTCAAAGCTGAAGTCGAGCTACTTAAAGATGAACTTGCTTCCTCTTCGACTTCTTATACTCAAAAGGAAGAGGTGCCTCAAAAGCACGTGAGAGATGCCCATGCTAGTCAAAGAGATGCTGAGGCTAGACTTAAAGCACAACAGAGAATTATGGAAAGCTACCGCAGTGATGTTGCTCAATTGCGGGAAAAGACTAGCTACCGGGACATGGAGATTGAAATGTTAAAGGCTTAGCTTTCTAGGGTTGAAAAAGAGCGCGACGAGGCCATTGCTGGAAAAGCAGCAGCTGAACAGTCTCACGAGGAGACGAAGGACAATGTCAGTTCTACTTTATTTGAGTTTTACATTCAGAGTGTCTTGGGGCATTGCAGTTTCTCATTTTTGAGGCCAAAGTATGAAATTACCCTGGCGGAAGTGTGGGAAGCAGCGGTAGAAATGCTTAAAGGTGCCGGCTACGCGGAGGAGGGTCTCGAGGCTCACTTTTTGGACGATGAGGGTCAAGCTGCCCTTGCGAGAGGAAAAGAACAGCTCTCCAAAGAACGAGCCGAAGCAGCGGGAGGAGAGCATTTGGGGAAGGCACCTTTGACCGACCCAACTCATCCTTCGGCTTCGGTTGACGTTGACATTATTGGCTCTAGTTCTCATTCTCCGCCTCCAGCAAAAACCGAGATCGAAATTACAACTTCCCACACCGAGGTCCAGGAAGACATCGAAGCCCACGATTTTGAAATCGACGTGATAAAGTCAACTCCTCCAGGTAACTTCAACACTGATCTAGCTTAAGTGGACTGCTTGTTTGCTTCACATGAGTTTGATGAACTTCTTGATTATCACTTAAACCTTGACGTGCCACTATCTCCTCTTTTTGCGGGAAATACTGACGTTTAATTCTTCTTTCTATTGTGAAAACAACAAGTACTGCACAAGCTTTGCCTCCTCTTGTTGTTTCTCCTTCATCTCTTCAAGTTACTCCTTCTCTTGCTTCTCAACCGGGGTCTCAAGAAGAACAGATAGAAGCTCTTCAAGGCTTGGATGACCCGGCCGCTTCACAAGAGCAGAAGGCTGAGGAACTTGAAGAAGGTGAAAGGAGTGAAGAGAAATTTTACGCCGATGACACAAAGCTGTCTGAACTTATCACACCGGGCAGTGAATCTTCTTCAAAGAAGAGAGGCAAGCATGGAGTTTCAAAGAAAGGAAGGAGACTTCTGCTGGTGAAGAGAAAGCAGAAGAGGACCCAATTGCGCCTTTTTCCCCTCTTTCCCCGACCCGTACAAGCCGAAAGAAGTTAACCATTAGGCCGGGTGAAGGCTCCAAAGGCGGTGGAAAGAAGAAGTGATGGGTCCGGCTTTATTCTTCTTGTTTTGCTTTTTGCTTGTATTGACCGGAGATTGTGCGGGTACCGGCCCCCGATTTTTGAAACCTGCAGATATATACAGATTTTTATAGTATGGAATAAAATGATTCTTTTTACTTGTACAAACTTTTATCTGTATTTATAAATGCATTTATTCCTTTTTATCACACAAGTTTCTTTATTTTCCTTGTATGATATTGCAGTAAGGTTGTGGTATGTTGCTTGAGCGTTGCTTTTATTAATGTAGCTATATTGTACTGCCCCCATACTACGGCTTATTGCAATTTCTTTCATTTTGGTAAGGCTTTGGAGAACAATTCTTCTGTTTCGAGAAGACTTGTACTCTCAATTTGGAGAACAACCCTTCCATTTTGAGAAGGCTTGCACTCTTACTTTAGAGAATAATTCTTCCATTTTGAGGAAATATTATTCTGCTCTAGTAGAGTGTGCCTTGTATTGGAGAAGTCTTCTATCTTTTTTAGAAAAAATTTGTACACTCAACTTTCGAAGATGATCACTTTTTTGAGTAGTGGATTCTCCTACGCGGTGAAGTGGGTTTCCAAAGAAGGTTTTGATTTGGCAATCCAACTTCTGGGGAAGAATATTTTCAAGATGGGGAAATTGATCTTCCCTTGAGAGCTGCAGTGTGCCTCCGAAGAGGGCTTTCCTTTTTTTTCATTTGTTGTGCCTCGTTGGAGGGCTTTTTTGTTTTGTTCGCTTGAAAGTGCTTTCTCACAGTTAAATGGATCCACGGGGCGGATGCAAGTTACTTAGTTGGATGTCCGTTTGCACAAACGATCGCAGCCAGTTAACAAGGGCCCTGTGCCTTCTATCTTGGGAAGTTGCTCCTCCGGTGGTTCCTTCAACCTTGTTGGTTGAGAAAAGCATCTCTTCTTGGGGCATGCCTTCGAAGAGGTCTTGTGCCTACGAAGAGGTCTTGTGCCTCCGAAGAGGTCTTGTGGTGCCTCGGGAGAGGCCTTCTGCTCCCGAAGAGGGCAGGTGTGCCTTTGGAGAAGGCTCGTGCCTCTGAAGAGGGCTTGTGGTACCTCGGGAGAGGGATTTTGCCTTCGAAGAGGTCACGTGCCTTCGAAGAGGGCATGTGCCTCCGAAGAGGTCTTTATTTGATTGCTTGGAAGTTACTTTCTTACTGTTAAATGGATCCATGGGGCGGACGCAAGTTACTTAATTGGATGTTCGCTTGCACAAACGATCACAACCTGTTAACAAGGGCCATGTGCCTTCCACTTGGGAAGGTGCCCCTCGTGTGTTTCCACCAACCTTATTTGTTGAGAAGAGCACTTTCATTTTTCAGCGTGCCTCATTAGAGGGCTTTATCCTCCGAAGAGTTGTGCCTCCGAATAGGGCTTGTGCCTCTGAAGAGGGCTTTGGGTGGTTGGCTCGCCAGGAAGGTTGCGTCTCATGGTTAAGTGGATCCACGGGGCAGACGCAAGCTATCCAACCGGATGTTTGTTTGCACAAATAATCGCAATCAGTTAGCAAGGGACCGGTGCCTTTGCTTTGGGAAGGTGCCTCTCCGGTGGTTCCACCAACCTTTTTGTTGAGAGGCAAGACTCCTTTTTGGCTGTTCTTTGTCTGCTTGCCCATGCCTTTCCACCATCTGCCTTTCAGCGATTCCTCATTATCGTGTCCAAGCACATGTTCTTTTCCTTTGCAACTTGTTTGCTTTTTTCCAGAGAAGTGCATTTCATTGTAAAATGAATCCACGGGGCAGACGCAAGCTACTTGATCGGATGTCCGTTTGCACAGGCGTTCACAATCAGTTAGCAAGGGCCCGAAACCTTCACTTTGGGAAGGTGCCCCTCCTTTGAAATCACCAACTATTTGTGAGAAGCACTTTGATGTAGGAATTGAATATGGAATTTTGGGGCTTGACCTTTGTTTGTTGAATGATTTGAAGGAATCGCTGAGCCTTGTGATGTGTTGAATAGGTAAGCTTTTCTTTGGTGGCCTGTAATGTTAAATCGACATTTTAGCAATATATTTAAGATATTTGTATATCGAAATGAAACAGGCATTTTTATACTAATAGAGAACACAAGATTTACAGTAAAATCAGTGTGGATCAATACAAGAACGATACATCCATAATCATTTTACAAATTTAAGAATTGTTTCTAAGTAAAATATGGACGCAAGTGATTTCTGTTGCAGGCTGTTGGATTTGGATCTCATCAGTACTTAGAGCTGATAAGACTTTCATAGGGACCAATCCCAATAATTGAGTTTTGCCAGAGTTTGAATACTTTGTGAAAGAATCCACCTTCATGCTCTGTTCCCGGGGTATATGGCTTATTGTATAATCATCAAAATCATTAAGAAGCTCCCAGGCCTTTGACAAGTAAGCAGGCGGATTTCCCCCTTTAGTCTGAAAATCTTTCTTGACTTGGCATAGAACAAGCCGTGACATATCTCAAGGCGTGAGCGTATCTTTCCATCTCATCCCAACTTCTGTCCGCTGGGTGAGGACCCCCTGTGATAACATTGATGATAGGCCTTTTAGATTCCTGCACTGCAACCCTCTAATGATCCAGATTGATAAGCAGGAACTCGCTGCCCCTGAGTAGATGAGGTTGGGTCATTTCCATTTCTCTTCACATATTGTTGAAGTTTATTCCCTCTCAACATCTCCTCAATCAAACTCTTTAAATGGCGACATTCATTAATGTCATGTCCGGGTTGATTGTGGAATCGACAGAATCTTCCATTATGCGCAACATTTTTCCCAAGCCTCAACTTAGTTGGTTTAGGATATTCAACAACATCCTTGGTTGCGAAAAAGATATTCTCTGGAGTATCAGTTAAAGGAGTAAAATCTGAAGGTCTAAAGTAGCGAGTTTTCTTCGCATCTTTTTGCTTTCTTCCACCGTCATTTTCCCTCTTCTGACCACCAGATTCCTTTTTGTTAGAAGTAACGTTGTTATTCTCAACTTTGTTCACGACTACTTTTGCCGGCACAGGAAGGCTTTCTAGGCGCATAAATTCGTCGGCTTTCTTGTAGAATTTCTCAAGCGAATTTGGCTCTTTCATCTTTAGCCATTTCCCGAATTTACTATATTTGTCAATAGCTCGCATCAAGTAAGTGAGAATCATTCGAGGCTCCGCATTGTCAACTTCGGCTAAGGCTATATTGAAGCAGTTTAAGAAAGATTTGAGAGGCTCTTCGGGGTTTTGTTCGAGGCTGGATTGTGACATTATATCCTTGGCCGTCACAGCATATAACCTGAATTGATCTTTGAATTTCCGAGTAAGGTCAGAGAATTGATCCACAGAACGAACTGGTAGCTTCGTGAACAAAAGCAGAGCCACTCCTTCCAAATACACCAGAAAATATCTGCACTTGATCTCATCCGATGCTCTGGCACCAGTCATATGCCAGTCATACTTGTACAACAATAGGTTGGGATCACTTGTTCCCTGATAAGCTGGAATAGTTGAGGGAACAAACTTCTTTGGAAATTCAGCTTTTAGGATCCTTTCAATAAAGGGAGTCTTGCTCGGAGCAAACCCCTAGTCCTTTTCATCTTCTTCCCTTTGCATATTTTCTTTCATAATTTGTCGAACCATTCTCGAGAGGTCCGAGAGGTGCTCCTCATTGTTCAGAGGCCCTACGGGACAGACGTCGGCTATTTTTTTGGAAGTTTGGCTAGACAAACGTTCGCGAAAAGTTGGCTGCGGCCTTGATCCTCCAGCTTGGGGAGTTGCCCCTTCCACGGTGCCAGCTGCCCTTTGAGGAATACTCTTTCCTTGAGAATCATGAATATCTTCGGCAAAGGTTTCTTCATTATTTTCCGGTTGATGGTTAACCCCAAGCAAAGCATTTAACCTATCCATCATTAAAGCATTCTGGGCTTCCATTTGTTGATATAACCCAGATACTACGGTATCCAACTCTGCCCTTCTGACTCCAACACTAGATGCCGCTTCATTTGACATGGGAGAGGTGGCGGTGTTATCACAAGTATCTCCAGATCTACGTTTTCTTCCAGGAGCCATAATCTTAGATAAACTTTTGGTTCTTAAAGAAAGTCTTTCAACAAATCTTTGCGGAGCAATGATGAGAGCACATTGAGTTCAATTCTCAGTGAAAGCACCACCTGTTGGTACGGGAACTGAAAATAAATAGAAAATATCAAAGAAATAGTAAAGAGACAATAGTTTTTATAGTGGTTCGGCTTAATGTTAAGCCTACGTCCACTTAATCTCTTTTATTGCTGATTTGATTACAACTTTTTCAATGATCATTGACTACAACACAACTAAGATGAGTAGCTAGAACTTCAATGCAGAGGAGCTCTTTGAATTCATGTTGAATGTGCTAGATCTCTTCCCAAAGTTCGTTGAAGCATCTTCGGTGTTTGAAGTGTTAGATGAGTTGAGAAAACAGCAAAGTATCGGTGTTACAGAAATGATCCGAAAGTCCCTGTTCAGTTGGAGCAGGTGGGGTATTTAAAAGGAGAACCTAAAGGTAGGTCGTAGGTCGTGAGCGACCTAGGGATAGGTCGTAAGGCGTGAGTGACCTAGGGAGCACGGGTTATGGCTTATCATGGTTGCACTTGATCACTTGAACAGGCTGGTAGGTCGTAGGTCGCGAGCGACCTAGGGGAGAATGGTTGGCGATTTAATCATGTCGAGGAACCCAGTGGAGCGACTTAGGCTGGTTGAAGGAGTAGCAACGATCTAGTGTTGGTTCGACCAATAACCAAGCGGCATAATGATATGAAGCTTGTGGCTCGCTAGGTCGTTAACTCGTAAGGTCGTTAACACGCTAGGTCGTTAACTCGCTAGGTCGTTAACTCGCTACGTTGTTAACACGGTAGGTCGTTAACTCTCTAGGTCGTTAACTCGCTAGGTCACATAGGTCATTTAGTTACTAGGTCGCTAGGCCGCTGAGCTCCTTTGTTGCGATATACTACTGTCGTGCATTGATTGCTAGGTCGCTTAGGTCGTCACATGTTAGCTCGCTACAGAACTTCATCCTCGTTAGCTCGCTTGCTCTTTATCTCATTAGGTCGCTTGTGTGTTAACCCGTTAGGTCGCTTGGCTCCTTAATTCGTTAGGTCGTTAACTGTTGCCACGTTAACTCGCTGGAGGCTTTAGACCGTTAGGTCGCTTTTCTTTCGAGTAATTGAGTCACCGTTCAGAGTGGTGTTAACAATGATTAAACAGGGTTAAGTGATTAACTCTCGAGTAATTGATTTTAAATCGAATTAATTACAATAAGAATTTAAGATGATTGCTTATGAATGTCGTATATGTAGAATATCTGATTTTCAATATTTATTTGATGATATTCTGTGATGTTCTATGATATGCTCTTGATATATCTATGATGATTGTGTATGATTTATCAGTGATATACTATGTGAATTCAATTGTCGAATTAAAATGTTTTAAGTTAACTAAACAATTTGGCCTTTAAAATGGCGTTTGGATTTCGATGAGACTGGGATCGTGTCATTTATGATTATTCGAAAACCACATCGATCCAAATTAAACGATAGGTCGTGAATTCTCAAGTGAGGATCGAGAGGATGCTTTCAGAATGCAAGGGTTATTATCGTTGACTCTTAGGGTGATTCCAAAATGAGTGTAACGAGATAATGCCTTTGGTTTCGTTCGAACCCGGAACGAACTTGTATGGATTGAATGCTTTCAGCACATCGTCAGGCGGACGATGAGCATTCTAAGAGATCTGTTCTGTGAAGGTAATCGCAACATCAAGCCTCATCAACCGAGAATGGCTAAAACAGGGAATGTGCAGCAAGGTTAGATAGGTCATGCCCAAGCAGGACGAGATATACCCCTGTCTAGATGTCTCTTTTTATTTCGGCTGTGTGGGCGGTTGCTAACTACAATCGCGGGGTAATCTTGTTTAGGACTGTTCAGTAAGGAATGGTTCTAACCTTGTGTTGTAGTGGTTCAGGAGTGATCCTCGATACGGTGATCTAGGCCCCGTACTGTGACGGGCGGTACCACAGTAGCCCTGTCATTGATGAAATTCATTTTCCCTACGAGATCCTACGGTTTTGATTTGTATTACCCACTTTTGTGGCTAGTAGTTGGAATTTAATAGATGTAAAAATTTCGGCTATTTTCTATTTACTTGACAACTCTAGACACTATTATAATATCACTGGATTTCCTATAAAATGTTTTGGTTAGCGTAAGGTAAAAAATTTACCCGTTTTTATTTGTGGGGAGTCTTACATGATACCTTTATTTTCAAATGATTTTCAAAGTTAAACAACTTAAACTATTTACTCATACCAGACCCATGTCTGACCCGGAGTTTATATTTTGTTTTTCATAAACTATTGGGTACTCAAATTTTTATGAGTAGCTAAGTGATAGGTTTTGGATTTTGTTTCTAGAGGAGCTTGGAGCAGGAGTTCCAGACGTATGTAGCTATCTATCTAGTTCCACTGTGTTAGTTGATGTATGCTGTATTTTGAGATGTATGTAGTGACAGATGTATCTATGACTATCATGTGTATGATATTGTATAACTCCGATATATGTAAAACTATGTAATAATTATGTGATGTATTATATTTTGTTCCGTTCCGCTGTTAGATTCTGATGTTTTTGTTTTTACTTTCTATTCTTTTCTATTTCTATCGCTTTCTTTTCTTAATGATGATACATCTTTCTAGGAGTAGAAGGGTGGGTCGTCACACGGGTGGTAATTACACTTATTCTTACGTTAGTATGTCACTGCTAGTAGTATTTATCAAGGAGTACACTATATAGTCTTATGTTTTCTATTTTTTTTAATCACTTCTTATTTAATGTTTCAAGGTGGCAGTGGGCTTGTAAATAGCATAACTTTCGAAAACATTACTTCCACTTCTGTTCAAAATGCAATAATTCTAGATCAGTACTACCATGCACTCCTTGATGAATATTCACAAGCAAACGGAGTAAGTTTTTGACCTTCTATGTATTTTGTACGAAATATTTTTGATGAATATAAAAGTTAAAAACCTCATATTTTTGACTTCTTCATCGATAGTAATCTCATCTATTATTATTTTGTAACTAGCAGGGTGCAGTTAAAATTCAAGATGTGAAATATAGAGGGTTATTAGGATCGACGACAAGTCGTTATGGAATAAATTTCAACTACACTACAACAACACCTTGCACATGCATCCAAATGCAAGATAAAAACATTTTGAATAATAATGGAAAAAAAATCCGAATCATTTTTCAGAAATGCTAAGATTGTTAAGAAAGTGTCTATTAGGCCTGAAGTGTTATGCTAGAAATTATACACAATGTACGTTTTCATTGCCAATAAGGTTCTTCTTTGTATTCTTTTTGGTCATCTATCTATGAGATGACATATATTCAGTAAATGAAATGGAAAATATTTTATTTATTTTTACTGGTTTTGTTTACATGTTCACTTCTTTCATGTATAGTTTAATGATTTTTTGTGATGAAAATAACTGTCAACGTAGTCTTGGCCTGAATCATGACAACAATTTTTATGATGCCTTAGCCAACAAATAAAACTGATGATCAAAATCATGACAACCATTAAAGATAATGAAACGAAATCATGAATAAGCAAAGAATCACTTGTGGTTATTGATTTTTTTCAAACGTCATGAAATACCGAGCTACATTTTTTATGGTATTAATGAAATCGAGGAAAACAAATGAGTCGATGACTCTATTTCTGTAAGCGTATATTAATGAAATGTTATATGTATTCCCACACAGAAAATCCAATTTTGAAAAGCTTCCCTGTAAGGGGTGAATGTTAGTATAATATCATTTGTAAAACACAAATAGTTTTCGGCACCAAACAAAATAATAAATTATACCTGCATTTGATGTAGCCATGAATGCATTGTGTTATTATCATGGTTCGAAATTCTGGCATAATTCCGGTTTTTCCGGTGATTCCGTTCATAACCGGAATGAAATCCAGTCAAAATTCCGGTTCCGCTCTAAATTCCGGATTTGCTTTTCATATACTAAAAAAACTTATAAAAAATTAAAAAATACAACAAATATATAAAAATAAAATAAATAAAACAAATTAATAGAGAAAATAAATAAATGGAGAAGAAATCGTGTAGTTTAATAAAAAAGTTGTTATACTTTTGTTAATTTACATCGAATCATAACAAAAAATTCAAAACTTTCATAATAGATCAATGTTTTAAAATCTCAAATGAATAATACAGAATCATACACAGTGGATTTTTAATTAAGGTATGTATTTTATATATAATGTAAAATATGTACTATAAATTTTTGACAGTATTAGATATTTATTAGTGGATATAGCAAATTAAAGAAAAAAGCACCAGAATGAAAAAACCGGAATTAAAGCGGAACTTTCGGAATTTCCGGAATGGATCCGAAAATTCTAAAATTACAAATAGCCGGAATGGAAACGGAAAACAGAATTTCGAACCTTGGTTGTTATTAGTGAGAAAGAAGAAAAAGGACAGAAAAAAGAATAGAAATTCAAGATGCAAAAATAGAATTGATTTAAATCGGCAGTAGTAATTGCCTATTTGAGGGAAAAGAGAGCTTTTTCAGCCTGCTCGGTCCGGTTTAAAATTTCCTCTTCTTTTAAGAAAATTGGTCAATGAGCCTTCTAGTAGAGTATAGTTGCAAATTAAACGACAATATCTAGTGTAATCGAGGATCTACGATAGTGAGGTAGGTAGTAGCCCACTAATCAATGCATCTCCTTTTGGACTTAACATATATTTGGACCTATCCCTATGGTTAATAATGAAACTTCAATAAATAAAATATCTACCGCGTGCTTTTGAAGTTCTGAAAATATCATAGATAGCATCCCCTTTTCAATCGTTCATCAAAGAAATATAACTATCGATTTGTAACATTCACCATCATCCCCATTGTAACCGGCCATTAAAGAAATCTCATGATCAATTTACAACATTCGCCACGAATAAAGCTTCTTGAAATAAAGACATTTCTGACCACCAAATATTCACTTTTAACACACACAATAAAAAGCAACCCTATTACAATAAAATTATTTTTTCGCATTAAATAATTCTTAAATAAAAAGTACTTAATTTATTAGACGCACACAGGCGTGCGCATTTACACTAGTTGTGATAAATACGGAGTAGAAGGTGAAGGGTGGTTTGTGGACAAGAGAGGTGTGAGTTCCATGATGAGTTATAAAATACAACGATGAACTTTTGAACATGCAATTGAAATATATTACTCATGGCCACTTGAAAAATAGAAGGTGTATCACATGGTCAAACAGCATTACCAAACAATTGTATTGTCCATCACGTGTTTAAGTGTATAACATGAATGCATATGAAGTGTTGTTTTCGGGATGTAGCATGAGTGGTCTTGGATTTCAAAATATCCACTACATAAATTGAGATTTGAAAAATTAGTAGTCATAATTCATCAAGTGATTTGTCTATGGTTGGAATGAAAAATGTAAAACTCAATATTTTTACATGATTAAATAATTAAACTAAAAATGGTAATATCCTAATTTTACAATAAATGGCAAAATAGAAATTTTTTATAGAGATTAAATTGGACCTTAGGACTCGTCCTATTGCCTTTGGAATACCATGTGTAGTCGAAAAACATATATAACTTACTAAATTTAATTATTTTGACCAAAAAAATAAAAAGAGTTGATGTAAGTTACATTTTCATAATATTTTGATTTCAAAATCTAGCCCAAGTTAGTATCATCTTCTCCCTATAAATAGATATGCAAACTATATATTCTAATTCTATTTTAACCTAAATACCTTACCGTTAATCTCCATCACATTCGTCATCAAATCACAAACAAAAATCAAATCAACTCCACATCAAATTAAATAGCATACATGGAATATAACAAAACAAGTAACTTAAAAGAAAATCATGGCGGATTGAAGGAAAGAATGAGGATTCAAATAAGATCGGAGAGAAAATGCGGTTAATTGGCAAATGGGACATATCATATTTGGTTATATGCGGCTATGATGCACTAATTGACTCGTGTTCTTAACTGAATTATAAAAAGACGAAATTGGATAGTAATCATATTAAATTGCATTAATTCACGATAAGGATGTAATATGTCGTGGCTAGTTAATTAAAAAATGATTTTTTTTAATTGTAATTAAATAATTGTCTAATCTCTCCTTGATTAAAAAGTGCTTCAAATTAGACATATTATATATTAAAACTATAGAATTGGATGAAAATGATCGGTGTTCATTTGTCTATTGGGTTAATAGATTGATTAAAAAACATGTTGGAAGTTCGAAAAATGTGGACCGTCCGTTTGAGTTCAACATTGATGATAGGGTTATCAAAGGGCAAGGATGAGAAGAAGTGATCAAGCGGAGGGCTATGCTACAATCTGATCGATACCAATGGTGGACGATAGAAATCTAGCTTAAAGATGCCGTGACAGCGGCTTGATTGGTGAAGTAGTGGCTACTAGGGTTTGATCGTAGAGTGGTGTGGCAATGGCGAACTCGGTCGTAGTGTCTGATTGGCTTCTAGAGGCATATACTGATGGTAATAAGATGTTGAGGCCGTTGATGCTGGTTCAGGCACATGAATCAAGCAGATAAGAACGTTGTAGACGCAAAAATAAAAATAAAATATTAATAACTAAATTATAAATGAAATAACTACGATAATGCCATTATTTCAAAACACTAATATCTTTCGCATATGATATGTTAACTCCTCAATTTTCTGGCTCACCTACCTAATGAAGCAGCGACCTAATTACTTAAAGGGCCTGGTGACCTAACAGCCCAAGCGACCTAACGAGTTAGCCTATTAACGACCTAAAGCATGACCGAGTTAAGAAACATAGCGACCTAACGACTTAAGTACTCTACGACCTAAGAAGACCAGCGACCTAACTGCTGAAGTGGAGTACCGACTTAAAAGGTATCGCGACCTAACGGCTTAACCTGTTAAGGGATCAGATGGTCTAGCGACCTACGACTCAACGAGTTAACGACCTAATACTCAAGCGACCTAACATCTTCCACGAGCTACAACTTGAATCACATGACCACTAGGTCTCTCGCGACCTAGTCCCTTCCACTAAGTTGCTCGCGACCTAAGGATGTCAGAGCAACTTCTTTATGCCGTATTTGATAGGTCGCATCTCTCTCTCCTGCCATCCCATAGGTCGCCCACGACCTAAATTATAGCCGACCACTAGGTCTCCTAACCCTTTATCTCGCTCAAGGAGGATCAGGAGCTACCCTATTAAGCCGAAGCCTTAGGTCGTTCCCGACCTATCCCTAGGTCGCCCCTCGACCTACGACCTAACTCTGAGCTCACCCTATAAATATAGCACTAACCCCAACATAAAGGGGACTTTTGTATCATTCTCCAAAGCATCAACACTCTGCCATTTTCTCAACTCAAACAACACTTCAAGCACCCTAAGCACCAAGGACACTACGACAAACTTCAAGAGAGAATCTACATCATTCAATATGAACTCAAAAGATTATTCTACATCGAAGTTTGAGTTACTAGTCTAAAGTGTGTTGTAATTGAAGAAAGTTGTACAAGTTGTACTTAAGTCAGTAATAAAGAGAACTAAAGTGGACGTAGGCTTGACTATAAGCCGAACCACTATAAAAACTGTGTCTTTTACTGCTTTTCTGTAATTTTATGCTTATCTCTAATTCCCGTATTGACGGGTGGTGCTTTCACATTTACTCTACATACACCGGGGTGTTAGCGTCTGATTTTTACGTTAACATTTTTGGTGCTTTCACTGAGAACTGAACTCAGGATACTGTCATCATAGCTTTACAGAAGTTTGTGGAAAGAATCTCTCTAAAAACCAGAAGTCCTATCAAAGATAATGGCTCCTGGAAGAAAGCGCAAGTCTGTTAGATCCGACGATGTTCGCGAGACTACTGCCACTTCTCCTCCTTTAAGTCAAACAACTCCAACCATCGGAGTTACGCGAGCAGAGTTGGATGCTGCGGTTTCTGGGCTATATCAGCAAATGGAAGCCCAAAACAATCTGACGTTGGAAAGGTTGAACGCTTTGCGCGGAGCTAACCGTCAACCGGTGAATAACGAATCGAACTTTGCTGATAATGTTCATGGAGTTGAAGAGTGAGATGCTCCTTAAAGGGCAGCTGGCCCAGTCAAAGAGACACCTCCCCAAGTGGAAGGATCGGGACAACAGCCAACTTTCCGTGAGCGCCTGTCAAGGCAAACTTCCGAGAGAATGGCGGATGCCTGTCCTGCTGAGCCCCTTAATAATAAGGAATATTTTTCAGGAATGGTTCGACAAATCATGAATGAAAGTATGCAAAGGGAAGAAGACGAAAAAGAATGAGGGTTCGCTCCAAGCAAGACTCCGTTCACTGAAAGGATTTTGAAAGCAAAATTTCCAAGGAAGTTCGTTCCTCCTACCATACCGGCTTATAAGGGGACGAGTAACGCTAATGAATTCCTATACAAGTATGATTGGGACATGACTGGTGCCAGAGCATCTGATGAGATCAAATGCCGGTATTTTCCGGTATACTTGGAAGGTGTAGCTCTACTTTGGTTTACAAAGCTGTCGGTCCGATCTATAGAACAGTTTTCTGATTTGACTCGAAAGTTCAAGGAACAATTCATATTGTATGCTTCGAAGGCGAAAGATATAATGTCGTTATCCAGCTTGGAGCAGAATCCTAGGGAACCTACTAGATCTTTCTTGAATCGCTTCAATATAGCTTTGGCTGAAGTAGACAACGCAGAGCCGAGAATGATCTTGTCATACTTGATGAAGGTTATTGACAAGACAAGTGAGTTCGGGAAGTGGTTGAAAATGAAGGAGCCGAATTCGCATGACAAGTTTTATAAGAAAGCTAATGAATTCATGCGCTTGGAAAGCCTTCAAGCGCCAGCCAAAGTGGTATCGACAGAAGCTAGAAACAATAATGCTGCTCCGAGTAAGAAGGAATCTGTCACTCAGAAGAGGGGAAACGATGGTGGAAAGAAGCAAGGAGAAGCGAAGAGAAACCATCCCTTCAACTTCACTCCCTTGACTGATACACCAGAAAACATCTTCTTTGCAGCAAAGGACACTGTCGAATACCCCACACCAGCTAAACAAAGGGTTAGTAAGAAAGATGAGAAGAACGGAAGATTCTGCCGATTTCACAACCAACCCGGGCATGATACTAATGAGTGCTGCCACTTGAAGAAGTTGATTGAGGAACTGTTGAAAGAAAACAAACTCCAACAGTATGTGAAAAGGAGCAGGAATGGCCCAAATCCATCAACCCAAGGACAACAGGCTCCTCTTCATCATCATCCTAGCTCAAGTGAAAAGGAAGTAGCTCATGAATTGTAGAGGCCCATTATTAATTTGATTACGGGAGGACCTCACCCAACAGGCAGAAGCTGGGGTGAGATGGAATGATACGCTCGTGCCTTGAAGTATGCACCAGCAGAAGAAAGTGTTTTTTTGTTGGAGGATGTTGCACCTTTGAAGCAGAAAAAACTTTTAATGATGACATTGTCTTCAGATTCAGGGATTCTATGGGTGTTGAAGCCCCTACCATAGATCCCTTGGTTATTTCTGTAGGCAATGGACCAGCTATCGTGAGAAGAGTACTTGTTGATTGTGGTGCTTCTTGCGATATTCTTTTCAAAAAGACCTTCGATCAGATGAAGATTCCAATGGCTAATGTTCAAGCTTCGTCATAAAAGATTGTTGGGTTTACTGGGGAACCTAGGCAGCCGATTGGAACTATTGACCAGTTCGTTGAACTTGGAGAGGGACAGAAAAAGGTGGTCCGAAGGCAGACTTTTGTAATTGTTGATGAATTTTCTACTTACAACGCCTTCCTAGGCCGGCCAACTCTTGCAGCTTTTAAAGCAATTCTTGCCCCGTGGTGCCTTACCATGAAATTCCCTACAGACAATGGAGTTGGTGTTGTGAAAGGGGATCGGAATGCGGGACGAGAATGTTATTTGATAGAACTGCGTGAAGCAAGGAAGAGAGAAATGGGAAAAGATGCGGCGGCCCCAGTCCGCATCAAGGAACAAACCTTGTAGCAATTACATGATGGACCCTGTACTGGCGAATGTAGTAGTGCACGAAGAGAAATGAATCCCAGAAAGGCCAGTGTAGAGGAAAATAGAGTGTACCAGTGGAAGTAACGATGCCAGTACCTGTTGATCAGAAAAATCCGAATAAAGTGCTGAATGTGGGTTCGCAACGTAGTGTAATGGTTCAAAATTCTTTGATATCATTCTTGAAAGAAAATCTGGACGTATTCGCTTGGACTCATGCTGATATGTGTGGAATATCCCCAGAAGTTGCAGTACATACTCTGAATATTGATCCGAAGTTTACACCTGTAAAGAAGAAAAGAAGAACCCAGGGTCCCGAGAGGTCTGCAGCATTGAAAGAAGTGGTAGATCGGCTCATGGAGAATGACTTTATTAGAGAATCAACTTACTCGAATTGGGTTTCAAATCCAGTACTGGTTAAGAAAGCTAAGGGGAAGTGGAGAGTATGCATTGACTTTTCAGATTTAAACAAGGCCTGCCCCAAAGACTGCTTTCCGTTACCCAGGATTGATCAGTTAGTTGATGGAACAGCGGGGCATGAATTGTTATCTTTCATGGATGCTTACTCCGGATATAACCAGATCATGATGCATGAGCCCGATCAAGAGGACACGAGCTTCATCACCGATGTTGGTGTTTATTGCTACAGAGTCATGCCCTTCGGACTGAAGAATGCAGGGGCAACTTACCAAAGTCTTGTTAATACGATGTTCAAACCACAAATTGGAAAGACTATGGAAGTTTATGTCGATGATATGTTGGTGAAATCAAAGAAAGCAGTAGACCATATCGATCATTTGGCAGAAATGTTCGCAATACTCCGGAAGTGCGGGATGAAGCTTAATCCTTTGAAATGTTCATTTGGGGCGGAGTCCGGAAAGTTCTTGGGTTTCATTGTGAGTGCTAGGGGCATTGAATCTAATCCTGCTCAGATCACTGCCTTAAGGGAAGTCAAAGCTCCTAGAACAAAGAAGGAATTGCAAAGTCTAAATGGAAAAGTTGCTGCCTTGAGTCGATTCATTTCCAAACCTACTGATAAATGCATTCCATTCTTTGATGCTCTGACGAAAGGAAGGAAAAAGTTTGACTGGACTCCTGAATGCCAGAAAGCTTTTGATGAGTTGATTCGTCATATGGAAACGCCTCCAATACTTTCTAAGACCCATAATGGTGAAGATCTTTTTGTATATCTGGCAATCTCATCTCATGCCCTCTGTGCAGCTTTGTTACGGGAAGACGCGAAAGTTCAACGTCCAGTCTACTACATCAACAAGAGATTCACCGGGGCATAGATGAACTATTCAAAATTGGAAAAGATCTCCTATTGTCTACTGATTGCAGTAGGAAAACTGAGGCCTTATTTCCAAGCTCATCCCATCAAAGTCCTCACCGATCAACCTCTGAAACAAGTCCTGTTTCGCCCTAAAACTTCGGGTCGTCTTCTAAAGTGGAATATTGAACTCAGCCAATACGACATCACTTATCATCCCCGAAGAGAAATTAATGGACAAGCTTTGGCGGATTTCATTGCAGAATGTACAGACAAAGGTGATGGTGAGGAAGTGGTGGTTGATAACACCCCAATTCAATGGAAGTTGTATGTGGATGGCGCGAGGAATGATTACTGTTCTGGAGCTGGTGTTGTTCTTGAGACCCCTGAAGGACGGTCATTGTATTATGCATTGAGATTAGAATTTCCTTCGACCAATAATGAAGCAAAATATGAAGCCCTTATTGCCGACCTGAAGATTGCTAAAGAACTGAACATCAAGTCATTGCAGATCTTCAGTGATTCTCAGCCTATCGTGTGCCAAATTAAAAAAGAGTTTCAAGCTAAAGGGGGAAATTTTCCTGCTTACTTGTCAAAGACCTGGGAGCTTCTTGGTGATTTTGACCACTATATAATAAGCCATATGCCCCGGGAAGAGAACAGGAAGGCAGACTCTCTTGCGAAGTATTCCAGTACTGGTGAAGCTCAATTATTGGGATTAGCTCCTGTGGAAGTCTTGTCAACTCCTAGCATTGATGAAATGGATGTTGACTGGATCATGACCGTATCTCAAGAGCAAGATTCATGGATGACCCCGATAAAGGAATATCTTCTCAACAGTTCACTGCCAGAAAATCCGAGAGAATGCCAGAAACTGTTAAGAAAAGCTTCGAGATACATAATTCAAGATGGCCGATTGTACAGACGGTGGTTTTCAATGCCATTACTCCGATGTGTAACCAAGGAGAGACAATTCTAGCCGAAGTACACGGAGGAGAGTGTGGAGCTCATGCAGGTAGCCAAACTTTAGCAAAGAAAATCCGTTATGGATATTTTTGGCCGGATATCAATCGAGACGCTGCCGACTATTCCCGAGTGTGCGAAAAATGCCAGAGATTTGCCAAAATCCCTAGAGCACCTTCCACCGAGCTAATGCAGATGGTCAGCCCATGGCCATTTGCTATTTGGGGGATAGATCTTATTGGGCCTTTACCGACTGCCAAATCCAGAATCAAACATGCTATTGTTGTTGTTGATTATTTTACTAAATGGGCTGATGCTGAACCACTAGCTACTATTACCTCTAAAAAGATGATAAATTTTGTGACTAAAAATATCATTTGAAGGTATGGTGTGCCTCAGAAGATAATCACAGACAATGGTACCCAATTCGAAAGTGAAGAATTACAGATTTTTGCAAACGATTCAAGATCCTAAAAGCTTCTCAGTAGTGGCTCATCCGCAGGCAAACGGACAAGTGGAAGCAGTGAACAAAATTATCAAGTCAACCGTCAAAAAACAGCTTGAGAAAGCAAAAGGTGGTTGGGTCGATAAGCCGTCACTAGCACTATGGGCATACAGAACTACCCACAAAACTACGACTGGGCACACTCCATTTTCACTGGCATATGGATCAGAGGCAATGATTCCGGTGGAAACAGAGGTCCCTTCACGTAGAAGAATCCATTTCGATCAAGCCGAAAATGAAAAGCTGCAACTTGAATCCCTTGACTTCCTTGATGAAAGAAGGAAAGAGTCTGAGCTCAGAATTGCGGCTCATCAGCAAAGAATAGCCAGGAACTTCAATTCTAAAGTTCGCCAATGCAGCTTTGAAGTTGGGAATCTAATCTTGAAAAGAATTATGACAGCTACAGGTGTGTTTGGGCCGAACTGGGAAGGGCCGTATGTCATAGGCCAAAAACTTCTTGATGGCACATTCAAACTCACAACTGTCGAAGGAGACCCAATTCCAAGGGCTTGGAACAACAATCACTTGCGTCCATATTATACTCAAAAGCTTTGCTGAAATGTTGTAAAAGAATTGAATGTTTGATTCTTGTAATGAAAGACATTGTAAAAGCTAGTGCAAGTGAATAATAAGAACCATAAAGTGGAAGTAGGCCCAGTTTTTGGCCGAACCATTATAAATCTCGTGTTCTCTACTATTATAGAATGCCTGTTTTATTTCGATATATAAAGTACTTTGAATGTATTGCTAAAATGTCGATTTAACGTTGCAGGCAATGAAAAACAAAGCTTACCCATCTCAAGAATAAACGATCCCTGGCATCACTCAACCAGAAAATGCTAAGCCATTCAAAATCTCCATACTCAAATCCTACATAAGAAGTGCTTCAAGCAAAAAAGTTAGTGATTCTGCTGGAGGTGGGCCCTTGCTAACTAATTGTGGTTGTTTGTACATACAAGCATCCGATTAAATAGCCTGTGTCTGCCCCTACGAATTTACTTAACTATGAAGTACACTTCTTTGGATAAAGTAAATTAACTGCAATAGAAAGGGTGGTGTTCTTGGAAAAGATAACGGGGATCGCTGATATGAATAAATGGCGAAAAGACATGGGCGAGAAGGCATCAAACAACCAAAGACCTCTTCGGAGGCACAAGCCCTCTTCGGAGGCACAACTCTTCGGAGGATAAAGATCTCAAACGGGGCATGCCAGAAAACAAAAGTTCTCTTTCTCAACAAAAAAGATTGGTATGGAATGTCCGGAAGCACCTTCCCAACTGGAAGGAAAGGCGCTTGTTCACTAGCTGAGATAGTTTGCGCGAACAAACGTCCAAGTAACTTGCGCCCGCCCCGTGAGTCCATGTGATGACCGGAGGCACCTTTCCAAGTCGAAGGCACAGGGCGCCTGTTCACTAGCTGAGAGAGTTTGCGCAAATAAACGTCCAAGTAACTTGCGTCCGCCCCGTGAATCCAGCCAACCATGAGAAAGTAACTTCCAGGCATATTCGGAGGCACACATCTCACCGAGATCTGAAATAAAACTTCACAAGAGTTGATATGTGAAAAGCCCTTTTTGGAGGCCCATTTCACTAGGAGTTGGAAGTAATTCACCGGAGCTGAAGTGATAACAAGACCTCTTCGGAGGCACACATCTCACCGAGATCTAAAATAAAACTTTACAAGAGTTAAGATGTGAAAAGACCTCTTCGGAGGCACATTTCACCAGGAGTTGAAATGATAAAAGGCCTCTTCAGGGGTCCATTTCACCAGAGCAGAAATGCAACAAATCCCTTTCCCAAGGCACCACAAGACCTCTTCGGAGGCACCAGCCTTCTCCAAAGGCACACCTGCCCTCTCCGGAAACAGGAAGCCCTCCAACGAGGCACAACAAATATATATATATATATATATATCTCTGTGTGTGTGTGTGTGTAAAAAAAATCCCTCTTCGGAGGCGTACTTCTACTCTTGAGAGAAGATCAATCTCTCTATAATGAAAATATCCTTCTCTTGGAGTTGAAGTACCAAATCAAAGCCTTCTTTTGAAGCCCACTTCATCGAACTGGAAAATTCACTACTTTTCTTAAAAAAAAGAGAGAAGAGTGATCATCTCCAAAAGTTGAAGTGTAAAAAAAGAGGAGGGAGGGAATAACTTCTCCAACACAGGGCACATTCTGCTAAATAAGAGGAATATTTCCTGAAAAAGGAAAAAATAATTCTTTTAAAAAAAAGGTACGAATGTAAGCCTCTCCAAGATGGAAAAGTCATTCTCCAAAGAAAGAATACGAGTCTTCTCGAAGCAGAAGAGTCGTTCTCCAAAATTTTGACAAAGTGAAAGAAGTTGGAATAATCCGTGGTATAGGGGCCATATAATATAGTTACATTCATAAAAGCAATGCTCAAATAACATACCACAGGCTTATTGCAACTTCACATAAAGAAAATAAAGAAACTTGCATAAAGGCGGAAAATAAACGTATTCTCAAATACAGACTAAAGTTTGTGAAAGTAAAAGAGTCGTTTTATTCCATACTATGAGAATTTTATTCATGTGCAGGTTTCAAAATAAAAGAAGGCGGGGACCGGTACCCGCACAATATCCGGTCAACGCAAGTTTATATATACAAGCAAAAAGCAAGAAGCGAGATAAAAAGCATAAGGCCAAAGCCATCATTTCTTCTTCCTTCCACCTTTCGAGCCTGCGCCTGACCGGATGATCAACTTCTTAGGCCGGCTTGTAAGAGTAGGAGAAGAAGGAGAAAGGGGCATAATTGGACTTTCCTCTGCTTTTTCTTCGCCAGCTGAAGCTTCCTTCTTCTTCTTCGAGACTCCACTTTTCCCCCTCTTCTTAGAAGAAGACCCACTGCCTGGAGTAAAAAGAGCGGATAACGCTATATCATCAGAAGCAGTTCGTTCCGGAGTTTTCTCACCTTCTTCTGGTTCTTCTCCCCTCGGTTCTTGAGAAGCAAAGGGATCATCCAAACCACGGAGAGCTTCTATATGCTCCTCTTGTCATCCCGGCTGAGAGGCAGAAGGAGGAGTGACCTGAAGAGACGGAGGAGGAATAACTGGAGGAGGGGAAGTCTGAAAAATGCTCGGTGCTTTCTCTACAGAAGAAAAGAAGTTAAAGTCAGTATCTCTCGTAAAGAGAGGAGTTAGTGGCGCGTCGAGATTTAAAAAATAATCAAGAAGTTCATCAAACTCATGTGAAGCGAACCAGCAGTCCACTTGAGCAAGATCAGCAGTAAGGTTACCTGGCGAAGCAGGCTTTACTATGTCAACTTCAAAGCCCCGCGCGTCACCGCTCTCTTGACTCTCATCTCCATTATGAGCGGTTGCACCCTGAGTGATGTCTTTAGTAGGAGGCGGAGATTGGGAACCAGAACCAACAATGTCCATATCGGCCGAAACCGAAGGTTAAACTGGATCGGTTAAAGTTGCCTTCCCTACATGTTCTCCTTCTGCCATCCCGACTCTTTCTTTGGCAAGTTGCTCCTTTCCCCTGGAAAGAGCGGCGCGTGCATTGTCATCAAGATAGTTTTCCTCTAAATCCGCCTCAGCATAGCAGCACCACCGAGCATGTCAAGTATGGCCTCCCACACTTCAGCCAGAGTTATTTCATATTTGGGGCCTAGAGAGGAGAGACTACCGCGCCCCAGGACGCTATGCAAGTAGAAGTCAAATAATGTTGAGCTGATATTGTCCTTCGTTGCCGCATGACACTCTTTAGCTACAATTCGCCGGCAACAGCCTCATCACGCTCTCTTTCAGCGAATTTTTAGCATTTCGATCTCCGCGTCCTGAGAGCTAGTCTTCTTGCGCAGCTCTACAATATCTGTGCAATAGCCTTCCATAATTTTCTCCTGACTCTCGAGCCTAGCTTCGGCATCTCTTTGAGCGGCATGAGCATCTCGCACTTGTTGTTGAAGCACTTTCTCCTTTTAAGAATAGGAAGTGGAGGAAGTGGCAAGCTCTTCTTTAAGTTTTTCAACTTCCGCTTCGAGCTTCTCATTATAAGTAGCGATGCTCCTCATTTCCGCATCATGCAGCTCAAGAGTTTTCTGCCATTCTGACTTGTCGTTTTCCATTGTTAGCATGGCCTCAAAGTTTGCACGGTTTACCCTGTGAAGCTCGTCGACAAGCTTTTGCCAACCCGACATTCTCTCAAAATCGAGTTTGACACCATCGAGATTGCGCAACATTGCCTGCTTGTCGATCGGGACCAGGTCAAGATCAAAGCGCACTCCCTTTAAGCACCAGTCCGGAATTCGACTCTGAAGAGTAGCCGGGCCTGGTCCGACCTGATATGGGGGCCTGCTAATGATTGTTTGAATATCAGTACGTGCTAGGGCAGGAGATTGGGATTGCATAGGAGCAGCGGGCTTTTCGGAAATTTCGGATGCCAGCCCTTCACCATGTTTGGCCCTTTTACTCATCCCTTCAGCAACGTGACTTTTCCCTTTATCGTCACGGGATTTTCGCTTGTGAGAATCGTCCTCCCTCTGGGAAGAATCATGTCGTTCATCCTGTCTCTCATGATGTTCTTCGTAGGCACGCCTTTCACGAGCTTTCCACGCAGCTCTTTCTTCGTCAGTCTCCCTATAGGAAGGAAGATATCTCTTGGGATCAAAGGAGTCGCGCCTTCCGTAGCTCTGGAAGTCATCATAGTGAGAGCTGCGTCGCCCCATTGAAGAACCTGAAAATGAGAAACATGCAAAATTTGAGAATCTCTGAAGTAAAGAGGAAAAGTGCGTATGAGTGCTGGAAAATCCTAAGTGTGTGTAACGTGCAAACTACGCGCATCAAACTACGGACCACTCCTCGGTTGCGGGGAAATGATGGGTTTTACAGATAGCGTCAATTCTTGGGCTGGCGGAGTTTGTTGTAAAATAGATGTTGCTTCAACTGCTGAAGAAGTAACTCTAGCGGTAACATGGCCGTCTTAAAAGAGCTCCTGTGAAGTGATCATCAGGTCGCTCAAGCCCTCAAAAATGTCATCCCCACTCTGCTTGGCAGGACTCGCTCTCTCGGTTCCCTCATCACCGGATTTCCCTGAATGATGAAAAGGCTCTTCCTCTTCGATGATCAGGGCAAGTGTAAGTTTGTCAGATGGCCCCACAATATCAGTGGAAGTAGAGCACTTCACCAGTAAAGCCTCAGAAGTAGGTTCCTTCAATATAGGTTCCCTAGCAGAAACTGGGGCATCTGGCGACTTGGCCGGAGAATCGGGAACTTCATGAGGTTGAGTAGAGCGAGAAGAGTGAAGAAGTCCGAATTGATGCAGAAATTCATCTCTCAGCAAAAATTTGATATTTCTCTCTTCAGTCGCCATAGCATTTAACCTTTCAAAAGTGGGCCCGTGGCTGGAGTCCCTTGAAGGAGGGGGAAGTGCTAAAAAAGTAGAGAATGAAGTTAACACTTAGCAAATTCAGATCTCGAAAAAATTAAAAAAGAGAAGAATGGGGATGAGCAATCTTACTTCCTACTCTCCAGATAGAATAAAATCTTGGGGGCAACGAACAAAGAAGAATTGGTTCAAAAAACCATGAGCGCTTTCGGACAAATCAGTAATAAGCTTGCGGTTTCTAGCGCTTCTCACAAGTATAATGGAAGGATGATCTTTATTTTTCGCAAATGTGCACAAGTAGCAAATTTTTCTTCGAAACTCGGAAGACGGTCAAGTATCCTCCTAAATAGAACGCATAATCCCATCAAGATGGCGTAGCCATTGGGATGCATTTGGGAGGGAGAGATAGTCAACCGGAGAAGGAGTTGTTAAAGAAATTCGTTGAAGGAAGGAATAGCACCGCATAAACACATGTGGCGATTGACAGCAACAAAACCAAGAGGTGGCCTATCAGCAGTGTCATTTGGCCCAGGGAGTAAAGCGTCTGTTTCAGCAATGCAGAACTGGATGCATAGCCGATTGAATACCCGATAACTCAGGGTGGTTGGAGTCCTTTCTGGAGGGCTATCCAGTGGAATGGCTATTGGGAAGGCCTGTCCAGCTTGCTCTATTATTTCTTCTTGAGAAGCCATTCTACACATGGAACTGGATATTCAAATGTGAAGGTGCACGTTTCCTAAATGTGTGAAGTGTTGTGTAAAACTAACAAAGTGACAAACAATTATATGGAATTAAATTAATAAACGTGAGTCGATTGTAAAATTTCAGGACTTGTCACTTTAAGTCCAAATACAGACGCAGTATTGATGCAAACAAATCGACTTTAGTTGATTGACATTGCTTTACTACTTCATTTGAATTTGTTGATTTGCAACATTTCATATAATTTCTTTAAGTTGATCATGTTTTATCGACTAATCTGTCATTCGATGTGGACGATCAGTGGCAGTATATTCGTCCTATTTTTCTGCAAATGTTGTGTTTAACAGGTTGTTAGCATTAAAGTTAGTGTAATCTGCAAAGAAGTGCAGCAAATATCAAACAATTCCAAGTTCATGCAGTCCATTCCGGCAATTCAAGTTGTAAATTCAAGTCGGAATTATGCTTCAAGATAGGCAAAACATTTCTTAGCTAAGTGTTAGCTCGTCCGCGACCTAAAGGATGTGCTGCGAGTTAAGTTAAGTCGTTAGTTCTTTAAGTCGTGATGCATATTTTTTTTTTTAAAAAAAGGGTCTCGGGTCAGAGTGATGTAAAATCGTCCAAGTCCTGGCTCGGCTACGACCTAACTCTTATGTCGTTGATAGTTGAGTCGTTATAAACTAAGGTCGTTTTACTATAAGCCCTACGATGACCAAGCATGATAAGTCGCGAGGAAGGAAGGTCGCGGACGCGTCAAGTCACAAGCGAATCGGGTCACAGGAAACGTTGGGTCGCATGGTCCACATTCAAACTTTTGAGCCGTAAGTCGTTCGACAGCTCTCCTCAAACCGTTAGGATTTCTCCACCTATCAAATCGCCTAACAAACCCATTAACCCGATAACCTTCCATCAGCTACGTTAATCATCTTCCCAGTGAAAACCATCATCTTTCGACACCACTAAATCACCCAAAACCGGCTTAGATCACCTTAGATCCATCAAACATCCAATGTGTTACCGTGTTCTTATGAATTAAAACGTAATATGGCGATTAAGGACCGATTGTGACATAATTCATGGCAAAGCGCGGCACATAAAAATGGATTAAGGTCGGAGAGAGGGGAATTCATGTTTCTATGATGGCTATGTTTGGGTATCGATCGGAATTACTTACACAAAATAATGGTAGAGATGAGTCGACGGTTGAGTAGGTCGAATTCTCCTTTGAAAGATTGAAGCTTCGTTAATGGCGGATTCGAATAAAGGAGTAAGTAATGAGAAGAAAGAAGAAGATGGGTGACTTATACATTGAGATGGAAGAACCTGAAACGGCACGAACGACCTAACCAAGGCTTTAGGTCGCTTGCGACCTAGCGACTTAGAAGGGAACGGGTTAAAAGATATCGAAGCACACGACCTATGATCTAAGGCATGTACTTCGAGGGGCAAGTGTTAACTCCTCAATTTTCTGGCTCACAGACCTAATGAAGCAGCAACCTAATTACTTAAAGGGCCTGGCGACCTAACAGCCCAAGCGACCTAACGAGTTAGCCTATTAACGACCTAAAGCATGACCGAATTAAGAAACACAGCGACCTAACGACTTAAGTACTCTGCGACCTAAGACCAGCGACCTAACTGCTGAAGTGGAGTACCGACTTAAAAGGTATCGCGACCTAACGGCTTAACCTGTTAAGGGATCAGATGGTCTAGCTACCTACGACTCAACGAGTTAACGGCCTAATACTCAAGCGACCTAGCATCTTCCACGAGCTACAGCTTGAATCACACGACCACTAGGTCGCTCGTGACCTAGTCTCTTCCACTAAGTCGCTCGCGACCTAAGGATGTCAGAGCAACTTCTTTATGCCATATTTGATAGGTCGCATCTCTCTCTCCTGCCATCCCATATGTCACCCACGACCTAAATTATAGCCGACCACTAGGTCGCCCAACCCGTTAGCTCGCTCAAGGAGGATCAGGAGCTACCCTGTTAAGCCGAAGCCTTAGGTCGTTCCCGACCTATCCCTAGGTCGCCCCTCGACCTATGACCTACGACCTAACTCCGAGCTCACCCTATAAATATAGCACTAACCCCAACATAAAGGGGACTTTTGGATCATTCTTCGAAGCATCAACACTCTGCCATTTTCTCAACTCAAACAACACTTCAAGCACCCCAAGCACCAAGGACACTACAACAAACTTCAAGAGAGAATCTACATCATTCAATATGAACTCAAAAGATTATTCTACATCGAAGTTTGAGCTACTAGTCTAAATTGTGTTGTAATTGATGAAAGTTGTATAAGTTGTACTTAAGTCGGTAATAAAGAGAACTAAAGTGGACGTAGGCTTGACTATAAGCTGAACCACTATAAAAACTGTGTCTTTTACTGCTTTTCTGTAATTTTCTGCTTATCTCTAATTCCCGTATTGACGGGTGGTGCTTTTACATTTACTCTACATACACCCGGGTGTTAGCGTCTGATTTTTACGTTAACATGATATCTGTTTCATATGAGATTCATGGCATCATGATGATCGTGAGACGAGAAACGTTTTGGTATGTTATTTGCTATGTCTTGGTAAAATTCAAAAAACTATCTTCGTTTGGGAAGGTTCGTTATATGAACAGATGGATGGTTTTTCTACTAGAGCGTGTACATACACGTATGTGGAAGTTGGTCCTCTGTTTCAGTGGCGTTTGGCCACAACGGGTTAGGGTTTCATCCAGTAACATCGAAACCGGTTTGGCGATGATGAGTTTGGGTCCGTTCCTAATAGTTTCACAGTTTATTAGGTGACGGCTCGCTTAGATTTGACTTTAATAGTCTCGCTTATGGTTTGGAGATCGCGAGTTAGTCTTTGTACCAATAGGGTTGCATGTGATTCAACATGTGAGTTGGTCTTTATACCAAGAGTTTTGTACACGTTCATCATGAGGCTTGTTCATTAAAGTGTGCATATGTTTTGACACACGAGTTGGGTCTTTATCCCAATAGAATGTGCACGGTGGCACATGATTAGATTTTCATTCCAATAGTGACGTGTAACACCTCTGAAATTTAAGCAGAAAATTTAATAAAATGAATTGAATTAAATAAAACAAGAACTAAAATAAAATTGTCACAAACATCCAAATTTGGTTATGAAACTTGCGCCATTGCAGTCGTATCTATTTTTTGCACAATTTTGGTATATAATACTTTGAAATAGGATTTAAAATGGAGAAGTTGCAGACGTTCGAAAATTTAGGAACAAAATAAATTAAATTGTATTCCTAAATTTTACACGATCAAAGGTTGACCCGTAAGGTTCATCGGTCGACCGGTAACGGTCGAGCGGTCCCAAAAAACGTTCTACAGGTAAGTGTTGATTTAGAGTGGATTTTGAGCGAAAAATAGACGAACAATATGGATCGAAATATTTTACTTACGTACGAAGTAACTGAGGTGCATCTAGGATGAAAATAAATCTCTTACAAGGTTAATCTAATGCTCAATATTAATTTTAAACCCTTATAAGTAAACACCTAACCTAAACCCTAATTCATTAAAAAACTATCGGTATAGTGAAAATCTATCCAATTTCTCCCTCTCCTCTATTTCTTCAAAAAATAATAAAAGCGAATTAAAGGAAACACATGGAGATGAGATCAAGGAAGAGGCAAGCCATCGAGTGTCAATTTTCATTCGAAGGTTAGTTTTAGAGCTTGGATCCGAGGTAAATGAGAATATTTTTAATAAGTTGATTACATGTAGTTAATCTTAACATACACTATATGCTCTATGTTGTTAGTAACTAAATTGTAAATCATAAATTTTAAATCTAAGATTTAGAAATAAATTGAATATGATTGAACTAGAATAAAAACATTCTCTCTAATCCGGTAAGTTTTTGTTATAAATTGGTGGTATTAGGGTTAAGTTAATTATACTCTATGTTCGAATTGATTAGAAGGATGATTTTAAAAAACCGATGAATCGGAACCATAAGCTTAGTGAAACCTGGCCAATACTGAAAATGATAAACGATAAACATTAATTAAACAAATCAAACAAGCGATCAGAAAACCCGAATTTTACCCAACGACCAGTCGACCGTTCACCTTGAGTTGTCTACGGCAATTGATTTACCAATGGTTTAGCAGTCGACCGATTACATTCCTAGATTATAATTTGAACCTCGACCTAAGACCCAAGTTTTAAACTATTGTTAATCATTTATATATTGGGAATAGTAGGGGTACTAGTTTCGTATGAAGCATCGTTATGACATTGCAGACTGGGTAAATGTAATTTGTCCAACAGGGGGGGATCAATTATTCGACCGGGGGTAATTCTATCGTGTATCACACTCATTGGAGGTTCTGTAATGGACTTACAGCACTTACTGATGCTTGATGAAGTGTGGCAGGGCAAGGCACCATGAGAGTTCCTTGGTATTCATGATGACGTGCGTGATGTTGTGTTGTTGATTAATCCTAAGATGATGAGAGACTTCGATGAGTTAGCATTGTGGGCTCTCCTCTCAATGGAAGCTGGGGTACGTGTAGTCGTAGTTGTGGAAAATTTATTTCCATGAGGAAATTGTTAGATAACCAAGGCGAAATAGTTACGTGTAGAGTAATGTGTGAAGTGCAATCCCATAAGGGAAATTGTAAGATACCCTATGTTGGAAAAGTCCTATTAGCTATTAGCAGGTTCGATTAGCTATTTCGTCCATGTGAAAGCCTATATTAGTTACTTCGTGTGTGTTTACTAAAACACTTAAGTAAAATGATTAAATAACCCACGTACACTTGTAGGACACCTTAGGTCACATGGGGTAGTATTAATATCAACTGCGCATGATAACCATATATTAAACATATACTCACTCACTCTATCTATGAACCACCCTTTTTCTTTCTTTTTCCTACCGTAGGAGGACATGACAACGCATGATTAGCTTAAGTTTAGTACATGAAGAGACAGACTCATCACAGGAGTTGCTTATCCTTTTATATACTCTCCATGTAACTGTTTATCTTATCCATACTAAGTATTTTTTTAAGACTATGAGTATAATTTCTATGCACACTGCATTTGACTACATACTGTTTTCTAAGATTGTGTTTTGAGATGGTTATCTTCTATATTCTTATTTTGTTCCTTTCGCTGTGATTTCTAAAAGTTTAGTATATCATGGATATATATATGTTATTCTTAACCTTTGTAAAGTTATGAAAACCCGTAGCTCGTACTTCTTGGCGCTGATATGAGTTCGATTGTCAACCTAGGCTTTGGATCGTTGTGTCGAGGGGTGCAAGTTGTCACCCGGTGCCTATAGATTTAGGGTTCCTTGTTGAGATGTGATTCCTGATATGGGAGTACGTAGGGATGTATTTGAGATTGGTTGGTAATTTAATGAAACCTTGGTATATGATGTCACCATTATTCCCATAATATTGTGGCATTTCTAGCTAGCTTATTGGGTGTAGATGACATAGGTTAAGGTTTGATTTTCAAGCATAAGTGTTGTCTCACTAGCTTATTAGCATTTTCCACTTATATGATGTGTTTTACTTACTAGACTTATGTCTGACCATGAATATCCAATTCATCCTTTTGTTTTACCTTGGTAGGTAAATAAAGAGGATGAATAGTGATTTTGGAGATGCTATGGCACTTTGAGGACACACAGATTTATTTTCTTTCTCTCTATTATTTTATTTCAATTATTTCCAAACATTAGATTGTTTTTATTACCGATACAGAGAGATGTTGAATTTGGAGTTTATTCGATACTAAATCATTTTATTTGCTTAGGACTGTAATATTATTATATTTTTCTTTGACTGCAATTTTCAAGAAGTGCAAAATAATGTAGATTTCTTTACGATCTATTTTTATATTTTTACCTTAAAATGCTCCACCGTTTGTGAGATCAGCGATGTCCATGCCATTTTATGTGTGAATTGGAGAATCATTGTGTAACACCGCTAATTTTTAATAACTTTATTAAGGAGATTTAATTAAATAAATTAAATAGAATAGTATAAATATTAGTGTGATAAGAGGATTGAGATCTGAAAAATTCATTAGAAGCCATGCTTAAATAAACATAAAGAATGAGTCTATGGAAATGGTTTATTAGATAAGTAATAAGAGAGTAAAACAAGGGCATTATGGGTGATAGCTGCACCCACAATCCCATTAGCCTTAAAACCTTATTTCCATTTCTTTGCACGTCTATTTTTTTTCAAAATGCAAAACGTAAATCCGAGAGATCAAGCCGGCCATAACCTAGGGAAGGAAAATGTGAAAACTCAATTAAAGCTAGGAAATCAAGCAATGAGAATTAATCAAAGATCAAATCTCAAGTGCCTTATCCTAATCATGGTGAATAATAATCAAAACCATCTCTATTTTTTTAAAGATCGTTTGATTTTGGGTTTATGTTTAAAACCTTGTGCAATGATTGTTACGACGATATGCATGGATTTTATGATATGTTTGATTCAAACAAGGTTGTTTGATAAATGTTTAATTTGGTTTTTACGCAAAGATTATATTTTCTGGATTGTGAATGCCATGTGGAATTTATATGTTATGAAAATATTATTTTGGAGATGGATTTTAATTTTTATAATTTTCTAGACTATGAAAATTTTATTATGAATTTTTGAACGAAGAAATGAATAAATTGGGTTTAAAATTATTTCGGCTATTATATGAAGGAATTTGGGTATGAAATTTCTATGTGTTAAATAATATATTAAAAGTAAACTTCAAAGATTTTTGGGAATTTTTCCTATGTAATTTATTATGAAAATTAAATTAATTTTGACAGAGGACTTAATTCGTGTAATTGTCTTTCACAAGGGAAGGGATAATTTGCTAAATTATTTTTATTCGGATTTGAAATTAATGCAGCAGTTTTTCTTGAAAGAATTTGAAAAGTTTATGGAAACCAATTAAATTCTTACAAATAGGTAGGTTAGTTAAAAAGCAAGTACTCGAAAATGCAATAAAACAGCTTTTTACAAAAATAATGTTTCACCACTTTCGGTAGTTACCTTTTGACCCTATGCTTCCGCCTCCGCCAAGTCAAAACCAACACACAAGGAATCAACGAGTTGGTACTGTTAGTTCCTAAGACGAGGTTTTGATAACAATAACTTTAGGACTTGTTATAAAATATAAATACTAATATTCATGTCTAGATATATATGTATATGCAGGGTATATATATGCAGGTATTGAGAATGAAGAATGTACAGTATAGAAATTCAAGACTGACGAATTCAAGATTGAAGAAATTAAGACTGAAGACTCATGAGTATCAAGAGTTCAAGATATCAAGATAAATAATAAACACTATATTTATGCTAAGACTTCATAATAGCACCAAAATCATTATGTGGATTTTAATTATGGAATGGAATCCACCTTCTCGCTTTAATTGTGGGATGGAACTGTTCGTCGACTGAAATTCTATCGGTTTTGAAAACCGTCGAACGAATTTAGAAATAAAAATAACCGCAAGCGCACGGTGTACGAATGTAGCACGCGGCGAATACGGGTCGATCCACAGGGAATTGTTGATTTAAATTTCCTACTCAATCAAATTATACCAAAGTCGAGAATGTGTTTAAGCTAGAAAATGAGAAAATGAACTAACTAACAAAAAGAAAATAAATGCAAATATGAGAGTTAAATGAAAATTTAGAGAATAAATCCACTCTCTAGATCATGTAGTTCAACACATGAAATCATGATATCTCTTTTATGGTCATTAGTGTTTTAGTTGATGTGTTTATCATAAGTATGGCATATTTGAGCTATTGATTAGCCAACATAAGCCATCAAACTATAACACACACCTTAAAACACTTACTAACTTTCTTGAAACTTGACAAAGAAAATGAAAATGAAATCTATTTTAAGTATGTTACTATTGATTAGAAATATAGACCATCAAATTTTAATTTCAAATCACTTTCTTATGCCATAATCATATATTGATGAAGAGGCATTTGTGTTAGTGATTGTTTAAGCATAGCCTTTTTGGTGTCAACAATATAGACTATCAAATTCAAAGCAAAAACAACAAATAAAACCACTTCTATCATCATCATTAAGCACAAAAAGAGAGCATGAATTAACAAAATATTGAAGCTACATTAATTAGAGAGCTTCATTACCCCTAAATTGAAGGGATTTAGCTTCTCATATTTGTCATTTTATTAACAAATGTAGCTAACAACATGAAAGCAAAATGAAGAGGAAGAAGAGAGCAAAATGAAAAGATAAGCTAATTAACTTGCATAAAAGAAAAGAGATCTACACTACAACATGAAAGTAAACAAACATGAAAAGGAAAGAGCTGTATTAAATTGCATGAAAAAAAAGATTACATAAAATAAAAATGGCTAAGTAGCCATGAAAAGAGAAAGAGGAGCTTTCATTTTATTTTTGATATAAACTAAACTAAAGAGAAGGAGGCCTAAGTGAGACTAAGAGAAGAGATAAGAGAAGAGATAATGTTACATGAAACATAAGCGGTATTTATACAAGTGTTAAAACCCTAATTCACTTTTTGGGGAATGCCCAAAATGCCCCTTAGGAAGTGTGGAGGCCAAGTAATCATTTACATGTCTTAATCCCCACTAAGTGTACTTGAAGCCATTAACTCCAAAAGCATGTGCATTAGCCTTTAATTTGTACATTAAGGTAGGTGGGTAGGTGGGGTCCTCCATGTTCTTCACTTTGAATTATTTCCATCTTCATTCCTTTGTAGTAATTTTGTGCATGCATATCTTCATGAAACCACTTCTATTTGAGATCAAATTCCTACAAAAATATATATAAATTTTCAATTAATTTTTCTCAAAGAAATATATGCACATAAATGACCGTTTTGCCCATATATGAAGATGAATATGTGACAATTTGGAATAATTTGAATTTTTGGTTTAAACAAGTTAAAATACCCGATATGATCATTTATTTAATTCAAATAGATTAAATATGGTGGTAAAAATATGCACATTTACGTGCACATCAAATACCCCCACACTTATCTTTTTATTTGTCCTCGAATAAAGGAAAACCAAGATAAATCCGTTTTCGTAGGGAGCACGATTGCATTGAGCATATGCAACAAGCCGTTAAACCTCTGGGTGTCCAGTAGGACAAGTGTTGTCTCGTGAGAGTTTTCAGCGGATACTACCCACAAAATCCAAATGCAGGATGAAAATATTTACAAAATGCAAGATTTATTTACAAAGAGATGAATGCAAATTTTTGAAAATATTTACAAATGAAGGATTTATTTTTAATTGACACGAATAAGTTAAATATAGGTTTTGGTTATTATCTTGAAAATTTATGTCATTTACTCGTCAAAATTTCCAACAAAAATCAAGTTATCATAACAAATAGAAAATAATTTAACTTGTTGTTTCGGTTGATAACAAAGTGTAATTATAAAATGGATCCTTAGTTCATTATCAAAGTTTATCAAAGTGGTATTTTCATTTCTTTTCAATAACAAATCAAATCAAATAAGTAAAAATAGTGCTAGGATTTCAATTGCTTGCTCTCTGAAAAATTACACACCTAGCTTAGGTAAACTGAGGCCAGATATACCACCCATACACTGCCTTTCGGGCTTATGTGAGGGGAGTACAAAGCATAGCGAGTGTACACACTTTCGTGCATACACCTATCGACTGTAGGTGGTTTTTATTAAGTCTTTTTTTTAACTTGTGTTCCATACATGCATAATCGTGAGGAATTTTAAATGAGTATGAAAGCACGTAATCAAAGATTCCAAGTAATTCACCCATGCATAACCGTGAGGACTTTTAAATGAGAGTGAATACTTGGATGTTATTATTTTTTTATTATTTTTTTATTTTTTTTTTAAGAGAGAGAGAGTTTTGCAAAATCATCTTAGCACCATTTAACTAAGAAGACAAATAAAATGTTATATCCTTTACTTTAAATCAACCACTTTTTTAAAACAAAGATTTTCAATTAGGATATACTTCATAATTAACACGTATGAATCTTCCTATGTACTAGTTAGACAATTATTATTTGTAATCAAATTTCATTTTTATTTTTGTTTAGACAAATAAATTTCCAAAAATTTCAATTTAATGAACAAAAGCCACATATTTATATTATAGTGTTTCTTTTAAAAATAAATCAAAAGAAAATTTGTTTTTGGGTTTTTTTTTAATTTTTTTTGTTTTTGTGATTTTAAAGCAAAAATAAACCATGAAAAAAAAATGAAGATGAGTCTCCCCCCCCCCCCCCACACTGGATTTTGACTGTGTCCCCATAGTCAACCCCAGTGAAAGGGATGTTTATTATTATTTACATGAAAATGAATGGTATTTACATGAGATCAGAAAGTATATTGTCAAAAAGTAAATGAAACGGTCTTCCAAAAACCGATTCATTTGTCTCGTCGAGTATACGAGACACAGCTTAAGCTCGAAAAACCAAATCGTAGAAGATTTTGAAGTTGATTGTCGATTTGGAAAAACGAATTCTGTTTTATTAAAAATTGAAAGAGTTGTTTTATTTTCAATGATTTTCGGGGTTGATAAAAAAATTGCTTGAAATTTATTTTCACCAAATTCAAGTTTATCATCAATTTCATAATTATTGATTTCAAAATCAAAGTGGTGATTTAAATCTTTCCCGTCGGAATTTAACAACTCATCATCCAAAAGTCCAAAAAATTCATGTTCATTAAATTCGTCTTCCTTTGTTGGATTATCAACAACTTCATTGCGTATCTCAAGTTCAAAATCCAAAGTTGTTGTATTCAAATTTTCGAAATCGAGAAAAGAAAGATCGAATTTTACATTTGGTTGCACACCCTCAAAAGAATTGAAATCCAACTTAATTACATTGTTTTCAACAAATTCATTAAGATCGTCATTATCAAATTCAAAAGTTGTTATTTGAAAATCGTCGATTTGGGTAAAAGGTGGATTATCACTTGACTCATCACACGTTGAGATTTGATTTTGTTGTTCACATTGTTTCATATAAGTTTCAAACAACAAATTCGTGTGATCATCGTAAATTTCATTCATTTGTTCAACAAAATCCAATTTGTAGTTATTAAATTGAGAATTTTCGATTTGGATTTGTTGAGAACAAAAATTTTCACTTGTAACATGGTTAAGATTATTCCCATTGCCAAATTCATTTGAAAAGTTGTTTCCATTTTCATGTTGAGTTTGAAATTCATTTTGGAGTTCGAAATTAAATTGGCATGGGTTATAATCGTAATCGTTTGAATTTTGAATTGAATTCAAATTTTGAAATCCTTGACTCGAGTTATTACACAAATAAGAATTACATAAATCATTTATCTCTTGATTTTGTCGTGTAGAAATTTCGAGTAAAGATGAAATCATTTCAATGCTATTTTCAAGAGTCGAAGGTTGGTCATCGTTTTGAAAATTTTGTTGTTCGAAATTTGAATTATATACACAACAGTTGTTGTTAAAATATCCATACGAATTTGGACTGAAATCGTATGGATTATATTGATTTTCACAACTATTGTAAAATTCAAGTGAATATGGAAATTCAGACATTTTAAAGAATGTTTTTTGGTTTTTTTTTATAAACGGAAAATTACAAAGAAAAATTATTTTTAAAAAGGAAAATCGATTTTTGTTTTGTTTTTATTTTTCAATTTTTTTTGTTGAATTTTGGTTTTTCTAAATTTTTTTGGATTTTTTTGAAATTTCAAAGAAAAGGATTTAAAAATTTCAAAGAAAAAGGAATATTTACAATTTTTTTAGTTTTGCATTTTGAATTTTTTTGTTTTTTTTTAAATATGCATGAACTAATGCAAGGGTTAATTACAAATGATTTATCCTAAGTTAACCCAAAATTGTATAGTCACACACTGTCTTAAATCAACAAAAAAATTTCTCAGCCAGGTAACGGGCAGGAGTTATCGGTGCACCACGAATCACCGTAGCAATGCAGCCGAAGGTTTAAGTACCTTCGGAGGAACAACCACTATAATATTTATAAATGGTTATTACTTTGCCGTAGCCTAGACACCAAGAAATTAAATTGTTCAAAGAAGACAACTGTCAATATACAATTAAGTGAGTTATTATTTAATCAAATTCTAAGATGAAATGCAAAGCTGAAATAAAACGTGTATTAACAATGCAACTAGAATGAAATTTTGTTTTTGCTTTTGATTTTGATTTTTTTTAAAATGTTCTTCCTAAAATGCAAGCAAACAACAATGCAAGACAACTAAAACATAAAATTTTATCAGCAAGCAAGCAGTTATATTTTTTTTGGCAAGCACTTCAAATCAAGCAATTTATTTAACAAGCACTTCTGCTCTTTTGGTAATTCTGCTTTGGCAACCTGAAATAAAGCAAGATATATACAACTTTTTTTTTTGAAAGGAAACTTAAAAGTAGGGTTTTACTTAAAAAAAATTATTAGAGAAAGAAAAAGAAATTAAAAACAAATCAAACTAAACTAAGAAAAAATTTGAAACCAAAACAAACAATTTGGCAAAACCAAATTCACTAAATAAATAAAACCTAAAACAATTTGTTTTGTTTTGTTTTTCTGTTATTTTTTTTTGGTAATATAACAAAAACAAAAGCTAAATGAATTTACACTAAAACAAACATAATAGTTTTTTTTTTAGAGAAACAAAAGACGATTAAGGAACAAACGGAGAATGGGCTTAAACATAATAGAAAAATTAAAAAAACAAAAACAAATAAATACTAGAAGCCCATCGGCCGACAAAAAAATCCACATGCTACTCCCATTTCTCTGTTTTTTTATTGGATACCAATCGTTCACACGCAATATGAAATCACAGACCACATACGAATCCCACTTCCTTAATTCACGATTCTCGAATTCGATAAATCAAACACAACATGAAATCAAAAATTCGATTCTTAAAATTCAATACACGTCGGTTGCGACTGATGGGGAGAAGATGAAGTAGAGGCCGGGATGCGATTTGGTAGGAGCAGTTGCGATCAGGTGATGGAGGTCGGAGATTGAGGCGTGATGGCTTGGCGGAGTGTTGAACGGATTCGTGGTGTTGAATTGAAGTTGCTATGATTTGGTGATTGTCAGTGACTGCAGTGGGTTGGATTTGCTTTGGGGTTGCCGCGACTTGGGTGCGTATCAGTAATTGATGGAGAGGGAGGTCGCGGGTCAGAGAAGAGAATTAGATGGTGGAATCAGTGAGCTGTGATATCGGTGATGTAAGAGGAAGAGGCTTAGGTGAGAGTGGACTTGATGTTTGTAGAGCAAAGTGAAGTAAGGGATTTTCTGTAGTTGCGTTAAGAGCTGCTGGAATTCAGGCGTTCGAATTGCTGTTTGGTTTGTATGGGTGACAGCGGTGATTTGTAAAAGTTTGTATTGTGGAAAGTTTGTAGACAGTAGTATGTATGGAAGTTACAGAGCTAGAATGGGAATGGTTCAGTGAATGTATGGTAGTGGAAAAGAGTAGATGAGACAGTGAGAATGGGAAATGCACTGTTGTATTGCTGATTAATGTAGAATAGTGGGAAGTGGAAAGTAGGGAAGTTTGAAGATGATGTGAGGAGTGCAGTAGTTTGGTTTGCGGAGTTGCAATGGCAAAAGAACAGTTGATATGTGTATGTGACAGTGGCTGGTTGGTGTTGTGGAGTTGTGGTTGGCTGTTTGTAGGATGTAGCATGCAGAAATGATTGAAAATGGTAGTGGATTGAATATGATCACAGTGATCAGTTGAAGTGCAGCATCAGTTGTATCAGGGGATGTTGTTTTGGATGGCAGAGGCTTTTATGGTCAGAGGATTTCACTGGTGTTATGTGACAACAGGATGGTTAAAGTGGTATTAGAGCAGGTAGAATCAGTTGTTTGTGATGGTGGTTTTCATGTGATTGTAAATGCAGCCAGCAGTAGAAGTAGTAGAAAGGTGAACTGGAATGTATATTTATAGAAGGGTTTGGGTAAATGAAGTAGTGGAGAATGCAAGCGATGCACAGGGTGTTTTCAGAAAAATTTGCTTGAAGATCAGTGTGTCTGGTGAAGTTTGAAGTGATGAGAAGAGCAGCTAGGTGGTATCAGTCAATTATATGTGATATGGTGTGGTGTTGGTAGAAGAATGTTGAAATGTGGGATGGAGTGGCAAGGGGGATGTAGAAGAACAGATGTGAACACAGAGGAAATGTTTTGCAGGGGAAATAAATTCAGTGGCAAGGTAAAAATGAAGATTGTAGCAGTTGCAATGAAGACAGAGGCACAATCAGAAGTGACAATGGTTTGTTTTTTTAGACAGTAAGGAGTGGGAAGAACAATTTTGTACGAGAAGAAGAAAGTTTGTACAAACAAAGCAAAAATTGTAAAACGAAAATGACAATGAAATAATTTGTGTTTTTTGTTTTTTTGTTTTTTTAATATGGAAATGCAGATAAAAAAACAAACAGGAAAGGCAATAAGTAAACATACGAATTGAGAAAAAAATCAAACAACAAACACACAATTTTTTTATATTTTAAATGCAAACAAACACACAAAATGAAATCACACAAAAATCAAAGAAAAATAATTCGAAGAATAGAAAATAAAAATCAAAGCAATCCCCGGCAACGGGCCAAAAATTTGTTCGTCGACTGAAATTTTATCGGTTTAGAAAACCGTCAAACGAATTTAGAAATAAAAATAACCGCAAGCGCACGGTGTACGAATGTAGCACGCGGCGAATACGGGTCGATCCACAGGGAATTGATGATTTTAGAATTTCCTACTCAATCAAATTATACCAAAGTCGAGAGTGTGTTTAAGCTAGAAAATGAGAAAATGAACTAACTAACAAAAAGAAAAGAAATGCAAATATGAGAGTTAAATGACAATTTAGAGAATAAATCCACTCTCTAGATCATGTAGTTCAACCATGAAATCATAATCTCTCTTTTATGGTCATTAGTGTTTTAATTGATGTGTTTACCATAAGTATGGCATATTTGAGCTAATGATTAGCCAACATAAGCCATCAAACTATAACACACCCCTTAAAACACTTACTAACTTTCATGAAACTTGACAAAGAAAATGAAAATGAAATCTATTTTGAGTATGGCCTATTAACTATTGATTGGAAATATAGACCATCAAATTTTAATTTCAAATCACTTTCTTATGCCATAATCATATATTGATGAAGAGGCATTTGTGTTAGTGATTGTTTAAGCATAGCCTATTTGATGTCAACAATATAGACTATGAAATTCAAAGCAAAAACCAAAAATAAAACCACTTCTATCATCATCATTAAGCACAAAAAGAGAGCATGAATTAACAAAATGTTGAAGCAACAATAATTAGAGAGCTTCATTACCCCTAAATTGAAGGGGTTTAGCTTCTCATATTTGTCATTTTATTAACAAATGTAGTTAACAACATGAAAGCAAAATGAAGAGGAAAAAGAGAGCAAAATGAAAAGATAAGCTAATTAACTTGCATAAATGAAAAGAGATCTACACTACAACATGGAAGTAAATAAACATGAAAAGTAAAGAGCATGTATTAAATTGCATGAAAAAAAAGATTACATAAAATAAAAATGGCTAAGTAGCCATGAAAAGAGAAAGAGGAGCTTTCATTTTATTTTTGATCTAAACTAAACTAAAGAGAAGGAGGACTAAGTGAGACTAAGAGAAGAGATAAGAGAAGAGACAATGTTACATGAAACATAAGGGGTATTTATACAAGTGTTAAAACCCTAATTCACTTTTTGGGGAATGCCCAAAATGCCCCTTAGGAAGTGTGGAGGCCATGTAATCATTTACATGTCTTAATCCCCCATTAAGTGTACATGAAGCCATTAACTCCAAAAGCATGTGCATTAGCCTTTAATTTGTACATTAAGGTAGGTGGGTAGGTGGGGTCCTCCATGTTCTTCACTTTGAATTATTTCCATCTTCATTCCATTGTATTAATTTTGTGCATGCATATCTTCATGAAACCACTTTTATTTGAGATCAAATTCCTACAAAAATATATACAAATTTTCAATTAATTTTTCTCAAAGAAATATATGAACACAAATGACCGCTTTGCCCATATAAGAAGATGAATATGTGACAATTTGGAATAATTTGAATTTTTGGTTTAAACAAGTTAAAATACCCGATATGATCATTTATTTAATTCAAATATATTAAATATGGTGGTAAAAATATGCACATTTACGTGCACATCAGGAACCTACAACCACTTTAATGGGATGGAACCCCCACGACCTTCTCTAGTGGAAAGGATCCATGAAATTTTCAAAATGACTGATTTGTAGAATTTTTCAAAACTATCTTTTTAAAAAGACATCTCTCTCTCAGTTTAAATATTTTATCCTTAATTCAAAAACTATTTTTAATCATAATTTCAAAATCATTTCTAGTTTTTAAGATATCTCCTGGTTTTAATATTTTGGCTTTAAATCTCAAAAATATATTTTAAAGAAGTCTATAATCAGTTTTTAATATTAATTTTATATTATCGATTATATATTTTAAGATTAATTTCTAAAACTCTTTTATAAGTTTAAACTATATTCAAAATGGTTTACAAAGTTAAGAATTTTTTTTCAAGTTTTAGAATAGAAATCATTTTTAAGAAAAACAATTTTCAAAAATAACATAGGCATGTCGACATCCCTCATCCCCCCATGTCCACATGGTAGTCGTAGTTTTTAAAATTCAAATTTTCAAATGAAGTGTCTATTTGTCATAACCATTCACGAATGGACATGACCGGTATTCTCCAATATATACCAGTTGTTTTCAACGAATTTTAAGTCAGCTTTCTTCATTTCTTCACTCCTTCTCCACTCAAATATTCTCTTATATTTTAACAAAATTCTGCCGAAATCTTAAGTGAATAACACTCGATCATCCCTCGTTTGATTCTTTGTCACTCTCTCTCTCAAAGTTGTCGATGCTATTCAGAGTATAGGATCATTCGTCATCAAAGATCGAAGTGTATCGAGTGTCTCTCTATCAAAATGTGATTAGAAACTGTGTGAGTATGGTCCATAAATCAATTGGGTGTGATTGTAGCCCGTAAATCAATCAGGTAATCTTGTAGCTTGGTTAAATCAAGAGAGTTTTCCATGGACTTGAAGATAGGAGGATGTATCTCGTGGCCTTGAAATCGAAGTTGTAATAGCGACATTTTATTTGAAAAGAAATCTAAATAAGAAATTGTGTAGGACTGGATGTAGGGTAACTCCGAACCAGTACAAAGTTCCGGTGTGTTCTTTCCTTTATTTCTTTTATTTACTATTTGCATCTGCATCTAGTTTAATGATTGTCTCTGTGTTTGCATTTTAGATATGTTTGTGTTTAATTTGTAAAGATTTCAAAAATTCCATAAAATTAATTAAACACTATTCACCCCTTAGTGTTAATCCTACCTTAAGACCCGTAATCTGCATTTCCTATATTTGATATCGGAGCATTGGCTTTCAATGTTTTCATAATATGATTTTTGAAAAGTTTTCAAATAGCTGCCAACCCTGATAATGTCACCACTATTCGTGGTTCATTTTTAGAGGGTCAATCTACTGTCAGACCACCACTTTTTAACGGCAACAACTATGCATATAGCGCTTGTAGGATGAAAATCTATCTACAATCAGTAGGATTAGACCCTTGGAATATCACACAAACTGAGTACATTGAACCCACTACTAATTTTGTACAGTGGACTACTTAGCAAAAGGCTGTTGCACAAAACAATTTCAAAGCCATAAATAGTCTATTCTATTCACTTGATAGGAATGAGTTTAATAGAGTGTCTATTCATAAGTCTGCATTTGAGATCTAGAAAACTTTGCAAGTTACTCATGAAGGAACAAGCAAAGTTAAACAGACCAAAATATCTATCTTGACCAATCAGTTTCAATTATTCAAGATGAATCCAAAGGAGTCCATTTCAAACATGTATAGTAGGTTTCGAAACATTATGCACTCATTAATTATATTACGAAAGAACTTCTCCGAAGAAGATCAAGTTAGAAAAATTCCAGGCTCATTCACTCTGGAATGGGATCAGAAGACTCTAGCAATTAAAGAGGCTAATGATATTAGTACTCTGAAAATTAAAGAATTGATTTGGAATTTAATGTCATTTGAAGTACAAATGCAAGGGAGAAGGAAAAGCAAGGCCTCAGAGAAGAAGTCAATAGCATTTAATGCAATAACAAATGGTTCAGACTCAAACAGTGACAACGATGAAGAAATAGCCTTCATGACAAGGAATTTTAGAAAGCTTCTAAAATACAGAAAGTTCAACAATTACAAGAGAAATGATCACAAGAATTCTGGAAATAGTAATGAGACTCAAAGTAATGTCAGATGCTATAATTGTAACGAGCTAAGCCGCTTAAAACGAGATTGTCCGCATCCATATAAATAGAAATTTTCTCCAAGTAATGATTCGTCAAAGAAAAGAAAGAGAGCTTATACTTCTACACTAGATGATTCAGACTCATCCTCTGGTGATGAAGACCAAGAGACGGAAACTTAAACATGTGCTTTACATCTATTCACGGGTCTAACGATCTTGGAAATATGGATCTAAAAATGAGTACACATTTAAATTATATTGATTTAAATTGCTTATTTAAATGTTTGGTTGTCTGTATGTTTTGAAATTGCTTGTTGTTTGAATTTAAAATGTTGATTTTCAAAATAATATTTTTTTAATACTATTTTAATATGAAATATTAATACTAAAATGTTATTGCATTTAATATTAATTCAAATAAAATATAAATTAGATTATAGGATATATATAGATATAGATATAAAATAAAATAGGAAAAATAATTCGCATGATTTAGGGGACCCATGTTGACATGACCCTATCTCCCATGTCAACGTCCTTGCTAGAAATTTGAAGTTCAAATTTGAATTCGAAACTTTGAATTTCTTTTACCTTTTCGCTAATTCCAAAGATCTGAAAATGTAACGATCCCAGATTTTTACTAAGTATAAATTGCTAATTAATTTAATTTTAGGTAAAAATGGTAAAATTAATTGGTAATTAATATAAGATTCTAGTTAAATTTATGAATTAATTGAGAATTAACCTGGATATTTGAAAATAAATATGTATATAAAATAATTTTCAAACGATGTTTAAAGCTAAATTATATATTTTAAAATATAAAATATGTGTGTTATTTTATCAAAGTATAAGTAAGTTTTAAAAACGATTTCTTTATAAGTTAAATAAATATATATATATATATAGGACTGTAAAATGTAAAAGAAATAAAATATAAATATATATGTACATAGAGAAATATGACAATAAGCATTTGAGTTAAAATAAATATTTGAATTAGAATTAGAAATAGATATATACAAGATAAATTAAATTATAAAGTGATTTCATTAGGAAAATTTAAACAACATACTAAAATAGGAATTTGTTTACATTATAAAGTAATAAAGACACACAAGAAAATAAAAGTAAGACAAAATAATTATGTACAAACAAATAAAATATAAATAGGCTTAAATATGAAACAAGTAAACATGTATATAAAGAAAAGCTTACAAAAGAGGACATCAGAAAAATAAAAGAAACAAGACAAATATATTTAATGCTTGAATCTCTAGCACCATAACACGTCATATCAGGCCACCAAAGTAAGAAGATTAAAGCAAAGGCTGAAAAAACTTTGACCAAAGCATTGGAAACAAAGATAATCAAAACAAAGTGTTTATGTACAAAATAAAGGAAGAAAAAAAGGGAAAAAGAAGGGAAGCTTCAACCTAAAAATAACACAACAGCTAAACTTATTATCATAAAAAAAATAAGGTAGTACATAGGCTGTAACTAAGGAAGGGGAATATGCATTTAATGCCACTATCCTTAGCACACAAAAGGTTATCCATCAGCTGAAATCTATGCTTAATCAAATAAAGAAAAAATATCTCTGAACTTTTTATACAAAAACATATTATAGCCTGTAAACTTCCTTTTTATATATATCAAGCCTTTTCATTTCAATTCCATCAAGCAAGAGCTAAGGAAATCTTAAGTAAACATCATCTAAAACTAAAACAAAAATTCAATTTAAACAAACAACAATAAAACTTCATTACATACAGAGAATCAAAAAAAAATGAAGGCTTCAGCTTGAAATTGCACAAGCCTGTTTCAAATAGAGCTCTGTTCATTTTTCTGGGAACCAAGGTGAGTAACATCATTTTTAAATTTTAAAAGTATGAATCTGTTGTGGATATATCCATGAATAAGTATGAATTCTTGGTGTATATTGGTATGTTGGAAATATTTTGTGTGCAGGTTGCTATTTCTATAAGTTCTCTATCTTAGTTCATGAACCAAGATTTTTATTCAAAAATCATTTCTTCAAAATCTACTTACTCTTTGGATATAGGATCAGAACAAAAGTTGTTTGTTTGATCATGAACTAAGTTTTAAAAATCTATTTAAGTTTAAACAACTCAGTATTGTCGCTGGAAAACAAAATACCTGGGCAAAGCCTTAATGAAGTTAAAATTCAAACCTTTCAATTCTCGAATTCAGGTATGTGGGTCGAATTCGTATACTTTAATATAATTTTTAAAACAAGAATCATAGTTTTTAGGCTTAGAATTAAGGAGTAGTTTAGATTTGTTCGAATTCCATTCTTTTGGTGGTTTCTGGTGATGCACGGACTTGAAGTGGTCGAGCTTCCTCCTAGAGGTGGAGGTGTGATCAGAGGTTATGGGAAAAATAGTGTGATGGCTGGTAGATGCACGTGGCGGCGGCGGCGAGGATTTTTTATTTCTAAACCTTAATTTTGAGGAGGTCGAAAGAATGATCATCGCGTCTCCTACGTGCATCGAGTTGTACATACTTCTGGGAGGTGATAGCTTGGGTGTAGTCGAAGCTATGGCCGGTGGCGATGGCTCTCAGGTGGTCGAAGTTTCGAGGAAGTGGCGTTGACAGGTTTGGGTGGAGTTACTGGTTTTGTTTCCAGGTTTTGAATTGAGAGCTCGATTTTGATTCGAGCAACCGTGATGATGGCCGTGATGATGTCAGGTGCTGGTCGTCGATATGTTGGAGCTCAAGATGGTGGTCGGAGAGGGCCAGAGCCACGGTGCACATGCACCGTGCCATTTAAATTTCCTGATGATCTATTGTTTTGGTGCAGAGGCTTTGAACTCGGGATTTACTCGAGTTGTTCGAGTAGTTTACTCGAAGTAAATTAGGTTTTAACTTGAAGCAAACATGATTTGCCTCCGGTTAGTTTTGGTTTGTACAAGTTTTTTAAACCTGTCTGCAAATTTAAATTTAAAACAAATTTAAACGAATTTAAATTTGTAAGCTAGATGTAAACAAAGTTTAAATCTAGTATGAAGTTAGATTCAAGTGAAACTTTGAATCTTAAAGTTTTCAAAATAAAATTGGGATTTTAAATCAAGAATTTGAAATCAAGATTTTAAAATAAAGTTCAAATCAAATGATTGGGTATGGATTCAAGTTTCTTGAATTCAAATTTTGATTTAAATCAGTTCAAAAATCTGAACGTTTTAAACAAGTCTAAATCAAATAGCTTTTTAAAAGTAATTTGTTTTCAGATATATATTTGAATTGGATTTGATTAAGTTCTTTTATAAAAAGGATTTTGAATGAAAAGTTAAACCAATTGTTTTAATTTGAATTTGCAAGTTAAAATATAATGTATTTTTAAAGCTTAAATTTTAAATAAAAATTTAAGTAAATTAGTTAGAACTTTTCTTATATAGGTTTATAAGTTGATTTTAAATTTAGTTAATGTTTAATCACTTTGAATCTTAAATTCAAAATGAAATTTGAATCTAAATATAGAAGCGTAATGTTTAAATACACTTTAATATTAATGAAGTCATTAATAAAGAAATGATTTACCTTAGAGATAATTAAGGTTAAAGCGATTTAATGAATAAGATAATAAAGGAATGACTTCTTTATTAATTTATAAATTAATGATTTATATTAATTTATAATTAGAAATTAATTAGCAAAGTAATTAAAGAATTGTTAATGGTTAATGACGGTCATTAACTAAGATCATTTAAATAATTAGTTGATGTGGTTAATTTTAATAATTAATTAGATTAATTAAATAATGATAATCATTTATGACATTTTGTAAGTGTAATTACTTTATGGTAAGTAATTAAACGGTTAATTTCTTAAAATAATTAATAAGGGGTTAATTAATTATTGGTTTAGAGGTTAATTTAATTAATGTGATTAATTAAGAATAATTTATTAATTAAGAATAACTAATTAAAGTGTTGATAAATTATTTATATCAAATGATTTGTAATTAATAAATCAGGATTGGATAATTAATTCATAAGTCATTAATTTAATTGGATATAAATTGAATTAATTAGGATTAAGCAATTAACTAATCATGCTTCTAAACGATTATTGAATGCTTGACCCTATTTGTAAATGATTGTATTGTACGAGATGCCTTGAATTGATTATCCTATCTGATCTGTGATATTTTGTTTGTGGATTGAGCTGTGTATTTTATTCATTTATTTGTGATACATTATATATTATCTATGAATCTGTGAATGAACGATAAGCGTTATAGTTTATACCGCTTATCAACTATATTTCTGTGTTTTGATCTGTGATGATGATGTTGTTTCACTATTGTGTTAAACCCCTGGACTACACTATATACACACAAATATGGATGTCACGTGGAAATCGGTTAAGTCACAGATTTTTAAAATAGAATAAATTTGAATTTTAAATTCAAATGGTTTTGAAATGGAATCGGGTTAAATGTGAAAAGTTTTTGAAATGAAATTTCAACATAAAAAATTTATTTTTGAATAACTTGATTAAGCCTTGAAATTTAAATAATTTGATTTAAATTTAAATTCAAGATTTGAAATTAAATTATATGATTTGAAACTAGGGATTAAAGATGTTATACAAGTTTATATGGGTTAAACCATGTTAGATATAGTGATTTAGGAATTTGAATTTAAATTCAAAGGCTTGAACTCGTGCAAGTATAATTAGATTCTTCCGAAATGAAAAATGTTTGTTTTCAAATAATAAACGCTTTCACATAAGAAATGAACTTCCAATTTCTGTAAAAGGGACTTCTAGTTTGAAATGAAAATGATTTCCCAGTTATGGAAACAATTGAAAGCTATAAGTTAAATCTTTGATTTAAAGATTCAACGAGTTAATCCAATTGAAATGGAAATTGTTTTGAAATCCGTAGATGGATCTTTGTAAAACTGGGTGAACTTTGTGGAACAAATCTTTTTGTTTAAAGAATTAAAATGGTAATTTTTTTAACCATTTGAAGAAAGGTTTAAGGTTTTTATTAATTGTTACTTAACTGAAATTCCATATCCATATATTTTAAATATTGCACTCATTATTCGGTTTAGCCGGGAGAGGACCTTGTGTCATATAACCCATTTCAAATAATGATACGTCATTATGGATAGCATTTGAAGACCGATGTTGAAAACCGGGTATTTGTGAGAACAATAGGATAACCTATCGATTGACTATGCACGGAGTTGCTCCGGTATACAGTTCTCCCTAAGTGATGGGAAGTCCGATCGGGATTGTGAATACCCGGATTTGGAAAGGCTTCTTCCTTTATTGGAAGAAGTGCCTTCGGTTTTGTTCGAACCCGAAACAGACTTGTATGATTGTATGTCTCACACTACACTTTGAGATATAAAGCAGATTTCTTTCAAATACATATATGATGGAGGCGGAGAATTTATTCTCTTAGCTTAACACCCTTCTCTGAGATGTACAAGCTCAGAGGTTATGTAATTGAAGATTATCAGCGTTATATTCCCAATTAGGTAGTGTGGCATGCTGAGTGCTGCAGCGTGTTGACCATTTATGATCAAAGCATGGCTTTTTGATGCAGCGCATCACGAGGATCGTCTGGAGCCGCGGCCTAACTCAAGCGAGTTAGCGTATCAAAGACCTAGCAAGATGTTATGTTGCCCACGACCTAGTGAATTATGGTGTAACGAGTCAACTCCTTAGGAAGTCAAAGCCAGCAACCTAGCAAGCTACAGCGTGGCGAGGCACGAAGGGAGGTTGAAACATTGCACCGGGATAACAAATTATACTTAAGTCACGAACGACCTAATTAAGTCGCGAATGACCTACTTAAGTCGCGAAGCCTAAATCGCCCAAAATGTTTATGCCGCAAGCTCATGAAGCTGTTATATCTTTAGGTCGCTCAATCTTGCTATCTTCTTAGGTCGCTCCAGTGCTACATCACTCGAATTGGAAGGTCGTTCAAGCCATTCCAGAAGCTGGATATTTGTTCTGCCGCATTCATTTCGTATGTCGTAAATCGCATGTATAGTGTTGAGTCGTTTGTATTGTAAATACTGTTAAGTCGTGTGTTGATTTTGTCATGCCGTAGGTCGTGTGGGTTGTAATTTTCTTAAGTCGCTGGTTTCTTGTGTTGTTATGTTGAGTCACTTGTGAATGTTAACTCGTAAGTCATGTTGTGCTTGTTAAGCCGCCTATGTGTTAGGTCGCAAGGGACCTGTGTTGAGTCATGAATGTAATGTGCTGTAACCTCTATAAAAAGGGGTGATGGGTCATTTGCAAAATAGTTGATTTTGAATAAACTTTTGTTTGAGTGCTTTGTGCCTCTTTAAAATTGGAAGTTGAGTGTTATCTCCTTTCTCCATTTTTGGTCATTCGAGTGCGCTAGAATCAACGGATTTGAACCCGATTCACGGAATCTCGTGCTCGAGATCAACGTAGAAGAATCGTAGATCTTCTAACACGGTATCTTGCACGATCAACGTGTTAAAGATAGCTAGAATCTGGTATTTCACAAGATCAACGGATTTGAGCATTTATCCTTGGTATCATTAATCCATCAATCCATATTTGATTCGTTCCATCATTGTTTTATTGTTGTTGCTTGCATTTGAAGTTATCCGCTGCGTCAATTTTGGTATCAAAGCGAGATTTAGCCAATCATAGCTAAGCCGAGCCTATTGGTAGCCGAGTGGAAGTGTTGGAGTTTGAGCCAAGTATTGAAGTTTGATCAAGACCGAGAGTGATAGTTTCAGCAGATCCGAGCTAAGCAAAGCCGAATTAAGTTGAGTTAGATTGGTTTGTTCAAAGTTAGATCAAGGCCGAGCCTAGTACAAAGATAATCATGCCGCCGAGACGTGCTAACCGTTTTAAAAATGTTGAAGATGTGTATAAAAGACAAGAAGTTGAGCAAATGGAACAACGTATTAATGAAAAGTTCGATGAAGGTATTAGGAAGTTAGAGAAATTGATGAATGACATGAATCAAAGTCAAAGGAGAAGGTCACTAATCTCGAACCATGGAGGAAACAGGGATTTTCCATCGGTTGCGGAAGCGAGGAGGGTGTCACCACAATCTTATAGAGATAGAAGAGAATCATCAGTTACACGGAGAAGAGAATACCATGAGTACAAAAGTGAAGAGGAAAGAACTCCATGTGAGTTTGAAGATGAGCCATATCGTGATGCTGAAAGACATAGTAGAAGAGATATGCATGATCGTAGAGATGTTGATGGTCGAGATAGATATCGAAGTACATTTGATTATGATGAAGACGGTGATAGAGGTAGTGTTCATTATCGAGATCGAGACTAAGTACGAAATCAATATCGGGATGTAGAAGATGATCGTCGGTGGGAGTCGGGGATGAAAACAGAGATTCCAGAATTTAAAGGAGGAATGATTGCGGAAGAGTTTCTGGATTGGTTATCAAATGTTGAGGAATTTTTGACTTCAAGGAAGTACCCGAGCATCGTAGAGCTAAGTTGGTTGCTACACGATTGAGGGGAAGAGTTATGGCATGGTGGCAACAAACTAAACTTACACGGGAGAGAATGGGAAAATCGAAGATTATTTCATGGGAAAAGATGAAGAAGTTGATGAAGGCTACTTTCTTGCCTTATAATTATCAGTCTCTTATGTATCAGCGCTAACAGAATTTGAGACAAGGGACAAAGTCGGCGAAAGATTATGCAGATGGGTTCTATCAACTGATTGCTAGAAACGATATTATGGAGACGGAAGAACAATTGATACCTAGATTTGTTGGAGGACTGAGAATGCAAATTCAGGATATGGTGAATATGTTTGATCCAAGATCCGTTGCTGAAGCACACCAGAAGGCACGTATAGCTTTTAATGCTTTGTACTTAAATATGGCCAACACGTTCTCAATTTAATGCATTGTACCCAAGTGGTCAGATTCCATAATTTATTCAACTTATTCATATTTTTGGAGAAAAGTAAAATAGCTGCAACTTCATTTCATTTGTCTGGAAAGCTTCGGTTGTAGTGAGAATTGCATTAATGGCTATCATTCTTTCCATTTAAATCTCTGGTGCTTATTGCTTTGAACGAGCTAAGGTGAGCTAAATACTCACAATTCTAGTTCATTCTCTATTCCATCTTTGTGAAAAAAAAAACTTTTGTGAATTAGTATGCACGCGTGGCTTGAAACCTTGCTCTGTTGAAATTCACTGGAATGTATACACACAACTAGTTCTAAAAATTTCTTGCGTGCATGGGAATAGCAGAGAGTCTTCATGCATTATATTATGATACTTCAGTATCTTGGTAAGTTACAAGTGAAAACTAGATGTTGAATATATACAACACCTCTGTTTTTATCAATGTTGAATTAGCCTATGATCAACAGATATTACAGTTTTACAATATAAATTTAGAGGCGACTAGCATACGACATGCATATGCGCATGTATCATATTTATGATAGATGGGAAAAAAAGGAGTTTAGAATTGTTGATATCTGAAAATTAATCAAGCATGCGTAGAAATATTGTATTTATGTTACAAATAATGACGTGTTTTAGGTACCTAGGAAATGACAGTGAAATGTCCAGTATATAACTAATTGAAGACTGCGAAAGATCCATTAAATAAAAATAACCCTGTATATGTGCATTCACACATACACATACTTACGTTTAGTATTTGACAATCTCTCATTTTGCTTGCAAGTTTAATAATTCATCAGAATGAACACTCCAAAAAGTGGACATCGGAAAGGAAAAAAATATGAACTGATAATGAAAAATGAAGATTTAAAAGAAGTTACAAAACCAAATGGACTAAAATCAAAATGATACACATATGTCTTTGGTTAAGATGGAAAATAGAATGAAAAATACAATATAAAATAGGATATGATCGTGTGCTGGATTCAAACGTGTAATCTTGTCCAGAAAAGCTTATTTGGTGTAAAGTGCAATTGTACAAAAATATGTGAAGTAAAAAACTTGATTCCATTTCCAGTATATTTGGTACATATAAAATGAAGTATATAGTGCAGATTTGTTAGAAACTTTTTATACAAACATTTTTGCATGCAAATGTTATATCACCTATATGTAAGATTCTAGTGTCCAAAACTGATTTCATTTGTATGCATTTTTGTGTGCATGCATTACATTGGTGCAAGAACATTTATATAGTATTATATAGCATGCCTACTTGTAGTATACTTCCCCTGGTAGCATAATTTTTGATGAAAATATAGTGGCGCGCAGTTCACTATTTAATTTACGTTGAACCGACATTTCATTTCAAAATGACCGTTATTTTTATAACGGGATTTTTACACCGGTTCTATAATTTTGAAGCGCGGTGTTTTGATGACATTTTCGACATCCGCTTCAACATCCGCTTCATATGCCACAAGCAGCTTTCCTTATTCAAGAGCCTTTCCACTTAGCTTTTGAATCATCTTCGACCAACTTGTCCAAATCAAGTTATCAATCAACTAATCCATCAAATCAATCATTAATCCAAGTAATCAATCATTCAAACAAGATCTAAATAAGCAGTTATAACAATAATGGCAATTTCGTAAATAAAGAGCCCAAATCTAACATGCAATCTAACAAGCATGAATCATGAACAATATCTCTACAACTTGATGAATAAACTTGCATAAGTGAACATATAGTAAAATAGGTGTTGAATCATCATTAACCATAGATCTACATGCAGACTTAAGAAAATGCACGAAATCACTATCTTTAACACATAAACAAACCACCGATCCAGTATACTCCTTTGGGTCCGTGTGAGAGATAACCACCACTCACCGAATTACCAAAACACCTCAAAAACAACCAACTCCAGATCTGGACAGCAAAGAATCAAGCTTGATCCTCCAAAGCTCCGCTTCAAATGAAGAAATCTCTCTTCGATGGATGAAGATCTTCAACTTTGGCTCTTGGATCTCCGATTTGATTTTCAATTTAGATGGAAGAATCACTAGATTAGAGTGGAGAAAAGAAGTGAAGAAGTGTTGTAGTCGAGCTCTCAAAATGGCAGCACTTCGTCACTTCAAAATCCGGTGCCAAAAAGTGAACCAAAGCCCTCTATTTATAGGTTGAAAAACCCATGAGTCGTTCGCCCCCATGAGTCGTCGCCGACCTATCTCTCTGCCGACTTAAGACTCAAGCCCCTAACGACTCAACGACTCGACTACTCCGACCTACGACCTAAAGTACATGCACATCCACAACCTACCATGCACGCACGTGACTCAACATAAGTCGGTAACGACCTAAAACACACGGCCTAACACTCCACGGCTTACCGACCTATCCTCCACACTCTTGCCCGACCTAACGACTCATGCTTCATGCGACTCAACAGCATAGCCGACCTAACTAGTTCCGAGTAAACGATCTAACTATATAGCCTTATGGCCGACTTAACCAATCCCTAAGCTATTCCCTGAGTCGCACGAACGACCGACTCTCCTTAGGTCGGTAACTCGCTTCAACCGACCTATCTCTAAGCCGCAAGCTACTAACTCTTAGGTCGCAAACTCCTTGACTCGGTCACCCCTATGAGTTGCTCACTCCACTAAGTCGTCCATGCTCCTTAAGTCGGACAATTCTCTTAACTCGGTCAATTCCTTAGGTCAGTCCACACCTTAACTCGCTCACCTCTTAGGTCGGTCACACGAGCTAACTTCCACACGACCTAAGCTAACTTCCACACGACCTAATGACAATTATCCTACGATATTTCGATCCATAAAAATACGGGTCGTTACATTCTCTCCCCCTTAGGAATTTCGTCCCCGAAATTCCAAACAAACAAGAGCAATCAAAACTATTCTGCATGCCTACCATCCATAGCAATCAACAAACCATGCATCCAATTACTAGCCTAGCATGCAGAATTCTAAGACTAGAACAAGTTACAAATTCGTGAGACGTCACGACACCTTAGGGCCATACCTCGAAGAGTTCAGGATGAGCTGCCTTCATCCTCTCTTCCTCCTCCCATGTACAGTCGTTAACATCATCACTCCATTGTACCTTGAGCAACTTGACTACCTTCCTCCTAAGTTGTTTCGTGTCGGTTCCCACAACACGAAGTGGCTTACGAGGTCTTCTAATAACTGGATCAACTCCTAAATCTTCACAGCTATCAGCAGAAACCACCGTATTCGAGTCATGCACGCACTTCCGTAGATAAGATACATGAAAAACATTGTGCACACCCGCCATCTTTTCTGGTAACTCCAATCTATAGGCGAGCTTTCCAATTCGCTCGATGATCGGGAATGGTCCAACAAATCTCGAAGTCAATTTCCCTTTCTTCCCGAATCGAATAACATTCTTCAGTGGAGAAATCTTCACAAAAACCATATCTCCTACGTCGAATTCCAAATCCTTACGACGCTTATCGGCATAACTTTTCTGACGATCTTGGGCTGCCTTCATTCGTCGCCGAATGATCTCTATACAATCCGAAGTCTGTCGAATCATTTCCAGCCCAAGTATCAACTTTTCTCTAGTTTCCAACCAACATGCCGGAGAGTTACACGGTCTTCCATACAATGCTTCATATGGTGCCATACCAATGCTTGACTGATAACTGTTATTATATGAAAATTCCACCAAATGAAGATAATCTTCCCATGATCCTCCGAAGTCCAAAACACATGCTCTGAGGAGATCTTCCAAAACTCGGTTGACTCTCTCGGTCTGACCATCTGTTTGGGGGTGATAAGCTGTACTCAAACACAACTTGGTTCCCAAAACTTCCTGGAAGCTCTTCCAAAATCCACTAGTGAACAATGGATCTCGATCGCTCACTATACTCTTCGGAATACCATGGAATCGAACTATCCACTTAACATAAAGCTCAGCCAACTTCGATGCAGTCCTAGTTGATCGAACAGGAATGAATCTTGCACTCTTAGTTAAACGATCTATGATGACCCAAATCCCTTCATTTCCTGCCCTGGTTCTAGGTAGACCATCGATAAAATCCATCGATATTTGCTCCCACTTCCATGTAGGAACTTCTAATGGCTGAAGCAATCCACTTGGCTTCTTTTGCTCGGCTTTTACCAACGGGCAATTCACACATTTGGAAATAAAATTTCCGACATCCTTCTTCATACCTTCCCAGTAGTAAGTCCTTTTCATATCCCGATACATCTTATTTCCACCTGGATGAATTGTCAACTTCGAGTGATGACTTTCCTTTAGAACTTCATCTCTCAATTCATCTATATCGAGAACAACTAGTCGTCCTTTTTTCCGAAGCCAACCCTCTCGATCGACTTCAAATCCTTTATCCTTTTCTAGATTCAATCCAGATTCCAAATCGCGGATAATCTTGACAAGCTTATCATCTCGCTTTTGGCTCTCGCCAATTCTTTCCACAAGAGTAGGTCTTATTGATAAGTTTGCCAACATCTCAGGTTCCAATTCACATCTGGGCCTGAAGTCAAATCCAGCCAAATACCCGAGACTCTTCCATTCTGTAAACATGGCTCCCAATCCTGCATGTCTTTGACATAACGCATCTGCCATTGCGTTACCTTTTCCCGGAGTATAAGCTATACCAAAATCATATGATGCTAAAAACTCTAGCCATCGTTGCTGCCGAAGATTCAAATCCTTTTGGGAGAACAGATACTTCAACGACTTATGATCTGTAAACAACTCAAATCGAACTCCCAATAGGTAATGTCTCCACATCTTCAGAGCAAATACAATCGCCGCTAACTCCAAATCATGAGTCGGATAATTCCTTTCATGCGGCTTCAGTTGTCGACTTGCATACGCAACAACTTTATCCTTCTGCATTAACACTGCTCCAAGTCCAGTGCCACATGCATCGGTGTAAACCACCATCTCATCATTTCCACTTGGAATGGTCAAAACAGGAGCACTTGTCAGTCGCTCTTTCAGGATTCCGAAAGCTTGCTCACACTTAGCATCCCATTTGAACGCTTGGTTCTTTTTCGTCAATCCTGTCAATGGTGCAGCTATCTTGGAAAAGTCTTTGATAAATCGACGATAATATCCTGCTAATCCAAGAAAACTTCTCACATCAGATGCATTCTTAGGTCTAACCCAATCCTGGATTGCTGCCACCTTAGCGGGATCAACCGCTATTCCTTTTCCAGAGATAACATGGCCAAAGAACCTCACTTCACTCTTCCAGAAGTGACACTTCGAAAACTTAGCCTTTAGCTGATGTTTCCGCAAGATTTCCAAAGCAACACGCAAGTGCGTCTTGTGCTCTTCTTCGGTTCTGGAATAAATCAGAATATCATCCACGAACACAAGTACAAACTTGTTCAACTGATCTCTAAATACTCTATTCATAAGATCCACAAAATATGCCGGTGCATTGGTCAATCCAAACGGCATTACCAGCCACTCATAAAAACCGGATGGTGTCCTGAAAGCAGTCTTCGGCACACTATCCTTCGCCACTCTTAACTGGTGAAATCCCGTTGCCAAATCCATCTGAGAAAACACCTTAGCTTCGTGAAGCTGATCGAACAAGTCATCCATTCTCGGCAATGGATACTTGTTCCTCTTAGTCACCTTATTCAGCTCACGATAATCCACACACAACCTCAACGATCCATCCGCTTTGGTTGCAAACACAACTGGTGCACCCCATTCGGACACGCTACGCCGAATGAATCCCTTCCGTAAAAGGTCATCAACTTGCACCTTCAACTCTTGCTGCTCCCTAGGCGCCATCCGCCTAAGAGGCATCACAACAGGTCTGGCTCCTTCAACTAGATCGATACGAAACTCGATCTCTCTATGCAGCGGTAACCCTTTGACCTCGTCAAAGACATCCTCAAATCCATTCACAATAGGCACCGATGACAGTCCATCTCGTGGAACAACCAGCGAATACATGAAGCTCATGAAGACGCCTTCCTCATGCTTACATCGTATCACAACCTTTCGCCCTTCCACATTCTCGACTGTCACCTCTAGCCTTTCACAATCAACCTTTGCCGCATACTTCCTAAGCCAGTCCATACCCAAAATTACTCCAAACCCCGCAAAGTTCAGAACAAAGCAATCACAAACAAAAGAGCAATCATGACTCGATACAACTAGACCACGGCATACCATAGACAAACAAGACGAACCCCCAACTGGATTAGTCACAACCAATGGCCTATCAACTATATCCGGTTCCAAACCTAACCGGTCTACCAACTTATTACAAACAAAGGAATGTGATGCCCCAGTATCAAACAACACTCCTACTGGAACACCACACATGGAAAGAGTACCTTGAACCACCACACTCTTCCCCTTTTCTTCAGCAGTAGGAGCTTTCAAAGATGATGGAACAGCCCCCAAAGCATAAGCTTGCACAATCTGCTTATCTTTCCTCGGTTCTGGACAGTCCTTCCTGATATGCCCTAGCTTATCACAGTTGCGGCACTTCAACTGCACCTTTGGATTCTTGCAATCCCTGGAGAAATGGCCCTTCTGCCGACAATTGTAGCAGATCACTTCGCCCTTCGGCTTCTTCTGGCCATCCTTACCCTTCTGCTGTTGCTGCTTCCTCTTCTTGTTTCCACCCTGCTGTGCTTTGGACTCTTCCTTGGTCACAGCAACAACAGACCCTTCCTTAGGAAACAAACTCTCGTGCCTGAGAGCTTTCTCCACAAGCTTCTCAAGTGGATCATCCAGATGATCCACCAACTGTCTCCCAAGATAACTATCCAAGCCTGTCACAAACTTCTCGTTCTTCTGATATGGAGATTCAATATTTGACCGAGCATACTTGGACAAAGCTTCAAACTCAGAAACGTACTCAAGGACTGGTCTTCCACCTTGCTTGAGTTCCACAAACTTCTTGAACAGAACAGATTTCTGAGATGTAGAAATGAACTTAGCTTCAAATCTAGTTTGGAATTGCTCCCAAGTGATCTCTTCCTCTGGAGTATCAATGGTGATAGAGTTCCACCAATCAGAAGCCCTTCCCTGAAGCTGTCTTGATGCAAGCTTACTCTTAGTTGCATCCTCAATTCCCAAATCACCAAAGATTCTTCTACAAGCATCTATCCATCTCTGGACTTCTATGGTTGATTCTGTTCCCAAGAAAACCTTTCCTCCAAGAGCAGTATAGTCCTTGCACAACTTAGCAAAATCCACTGGTTTTGGAGCTTGAACTTGAACTCCAACATCTACTGATGGTCCTGAAGTTGGTATCCTTCTCATGATCGAAGTCATCATAGCTTCGAACATTGCAGCATAGTCAGTAGCTCCCCCAACAGCACGACTTTCCCTAGCAGCTTTTCTCTCACTTCGACTCATCCTTAATATCTACAAAAAGGAATGATTTAGAACACCTTGAGAAACAACTACATAAGGAGTTCAAATCCTTCTAAGCTACTATATTATACATAGTAATCATCCATCAAAATACAATTACGTCTCTCTTACGTAGTTACGTCAGCGAGCGTTGGCTAAAATCGATTAACCAAAGCTCTGATACCAAATGTGACGACCGCCCATGACTCCTGCACTAAAACAGGGAAATGGTGCGCTGAAAGGCGTGCCAGGCAGCCATGGACGATAGTTGGGGTAAGATAAAACAGAATAGTCTATCGTATTACTCACAGGGCATGGATAAAATACAATAGAAAAGTATACAAGGTGAAGCTCCACAGAACGGAGTCATATATACTCATAATAGTTTTATACAATCATCTGAATAATCAATACATCAAGCCTCACTACATAACACTCAGAGTATTAAACAAACAGTGGAACATCCAGTACATATAGTAAGAAAACAATATGCAAAAGCCTCCAGCTCGTCTTCGTCATCAATATCGTTGGTAACCAAGAACAGCACCTGTCACCTGCTACCTAGTCTGCCCATCCCAACATGGATGAACAGCCCAAGGTAATAAGAGTTGAACATAAAACCTTGAGTTAGACAACAGTCTTAGTGAGCAGTAAATCAACTATCAAACATACCGAAAGGGCATAAAGGGTAAAAGGAATAGGAACTCAACCATCCCACTCCACCTCATTCTACAGTGATAGCCCCCAGACCCTCTAAGCATAAACAAACATAGCAAAGCAAACAATTTAAGTAAAGCATTTATCACTCGAGTCAAGGTCGATGTTTTCCAAGTACAAACCCCCAAGGCCTAAACCAAGATCAGATAAGCACCCAGAAAACATGGCTCTTGAGATCGAATGATGGTGCAACCAAACATCCATGACTCTAGCTATCACTGTTATCATTGCTTTGATATCACTGCTAATTGAATGACCGGCACCTTCTTTCAGCCGTCCGTCAAGGGCTAATGGCAACCCCGGTTCTAGACATAACTTCGCACGTCATCGTGACCCTTGCCTAGGACTATCGCATCTGCCCAGAGTACTAGCACGTCATCGTGACCCGTGCTTGGAACGTCATCGTGACCCGTCCCAACGTACTCTTGCTTTGAGCATGCTAGAACCTTCAACAACGATGAAATCTCAGCCTTCTAGTCATCCTCCTCGACGACTATTCCCATACTAGCTCGAGCGCCTCTCAAGCTAACCATTATCCAAAAACCCGGACCACATCACCGAGTTATCAACATGCTTGGGATGATCCCGTCTGGATTAAATCAAGGCTTTCACACATCATGCTTTGCTTCAACGCATCATAGCAAAGTCCCATCTCAACATCATGGTTTGCCTCATCGCATCATGGCAAAGTCCATCATCATCAAATCTATCCATATGAGCTTCAACATCCGCTTCATATGCCACAAGCAGCTTTCCTTATTCAAGAGCCTTTCCACTTAGCTTTTGAATCATCTTCGACCAACTTGTCCAAATCAAGTTATCAATCAACTAATCCATCAAATCAATCATTAATCCAAGTAATCAATCATTCAAACAAGATCTAAATAAGCAGTTATAACAATAATGGCAATTTCGTAAATAAAGAGCCCAAATCTAACATGCAATCTAACAAGCATGAATCATGAACAATATCTCTACAACTTGATGAATAAACTTGCATAAGTGAACATATAGTAAAATAGGTGTTGAATCATCATTAACCATAGATCTACATGCAGACTTAAGAAAATGCATGAAATCACTATCTTTAACACATAAACAAACCACCGATCAAATATACTCCTTTGGGTCCGTGTGAGAGATAACCACCACTCACCGAATCACCAAAACACCTCAAAAACAACCAACTCCAGATCTGGAAAGCAAAGAATCAAGCTTGATCCTCCAAAGCTCCGCTTCAAATGAAGAAATCTCTCTTCGATGGATGAAGATCTTCAACTTTGGCTCTTGGATCTCCGATTTGATCTTTAATTTAAATGGAAGGAATCACTAGATTAGAGTGGAGAAAAGAACTGAAGAAGTGTTGTAGTCGAGCTCTCAAAATGGCAGCACTTCGTCGCTTCAAAATCCGGTGCCAAAAAGTGAACCAAAGCCCTCTATTTATAGGCTGAAAAACCCATGAGTCGTTCGCCCCCATGGGTCGTCGCCGACCTATCTCCCTACCGACTTAAGACTCAAGCCCCTTACGACTCAACGACTCGACTACTCCGACCTACGACCTAAAGTACATGCACATCCACAACCTACCCATGCACGCACGCGACTCAACATAAGTCGGTAACGACCTAAAACACACGGCCTAACACTCCACGGCTTACCGACCTATCACTCCACACTCTTGCCCGACCTAACGACTCATGCTTCATGCGACTCAACAGCATAGCCGACCTAACTAGTTCCGAGTCAACGATCTAACTTTATAGCCTTATGGCCGACCTAACCAATCCCTAAGCTATTCCCTGAGTCGCTCGAACGACCTACTCTCCTTAGGTCGGTAACTCGCTTCGACCGACCTATCTCTAAGCCGCAAGCTACTAACTCTTCGGTCGCAAACTCCTTGACTTGGTCACCCCTATGAGTCGCTCACTCCACTAAGTCGTCTATGCTCCTTAAGTCGGTCAATTCTCTTAACTCGGTCAATTCCTTAGGTCGGTCCACACCTTAACTCGCTCACCTCTTAGGTCGGTCACACGAGCTAACTTCCACTCGACCTAAGCTAACTTCCACACGACCTAATGACAATTATCCTACGATATTTCGATCCATAAAAATACGGGTCGTTACAGATCATCAAGTCTTGGCATAGGAAATCTGTATCTGACAGTTATTTTGTTGAGTGCCATGCCGTCGGTACACATCCTCCATGAACCATCTTTCTTCTGTACCAACAGAGCTGGTACAGCACAAGGACTGAGACTCTCTCGAACACGCCCTTGCTCAAGCAACTCCTCAACCTGTCTCCTCAACTCTTCATGCTCTTTTGGACTCATACGATAATGCGGCCTATGCAGTAAAATAGCACCCGGCACTAGATCGATTTGATGTTGTACGTCTCTTAGTGGCGGTAATTCCTTGGGTAATTCCATAGGATAGACATCTTCAAATTCATTCAACACCGGTCTAACCTCGGTAGGAATTTCAACATCTTCACTTGTTTCATACCCAATCAACATAAACAATTCAGCACTATCTTTCACTTCTTCAACAAATTCTTTCGTAGATAATAGCTAGTTGATTCCACTTTCTTCTCTGACTTGCTTTCACTTTGTTCACGCTTCTTAGGAATTAAGGTAATTTGAGTTCCTTCGAACATGAAACTGTTGCTGTTGGTGCGACCATTATGTTGTACAGCTCTATCATATTGCCATGGTCTTCCCAATAGCAAGTGACACACATCCATATCTACAACAACACATCATATATCATCTTTGTACTTCTTCCGGTAGAAAATGTAACAAATGCTCGTCTTCCCACTGTCACTTCTCCACCTTTCTTTAGCCATGCCAGTTTATAAGATCTAGGGTATTTCTCAGTCTTCAACCCTAACTTCATGACGGCTTCTTTAGAAATAATGCTTTCACAGCTCCCCGCATCGATAACAAATCGACAAACCATTCTCAAGATAGTACATGTAGACTGAAAGATATTGCTTCTTAGCCAGCTAGAATCATTCTTATGCTTTGGCACTAAACAAAACCTCCTCATCATCAAGTTACGTCCTTCAGCTCCTGACACAACTTCTTCATCTTCATCAAATTTGATGATTGTGAATAATCAATTTCAGCTTCCACATCCTCATACTCACATTCCTCTGCAACTAATTCTCTCTTCTTTGGCTTTGTACATTCATTACTTTTATGGCCAAACTCCTGACAATTATAGCACTTGATACTGTTATTGACCTTTGCTTTAGCGGCTACATTGACAATTGGTTTATTGACTGCCTTGGAAACATTAGCACTGCTACTAACACCCTTATTCTGGTTGTTAGAACTCGTAGACACACCACTTCCTCGTCTCCCTTGTTTCTCCCAAGCTAGAGCTTTCTGATGTGCTTCAGCAACAGACATTGGATTAAACATATTAACCATGTCTTGAATTTGCATTCGTAACCCTCCAATATATCTAGTCGTTAGCTGTTCCTCGGTTTCCAAAATATCATTCCTTGCAATCAATTGATAGAATTCATCTGCATAGTCATTCACCGTCCTCGTCCCTTGTCTCAAATTCTGCAAACGTTGATACATAAGAGATTGATAATTGTATGGCAAGAAAGTCGCTTTCATCATCTTTCTCATCTTCTCCCAAGTGACAACTTTTGATTTTCCCATTCTGTCCCGAGTTAGTTTAGTTTATTGCCACCAAGCCATAGCTCTTGCCCTTAGTCTCGTAGCAACTAATTGGACACTACGATTCTTAGGCACCTCCTTGAATTCCAAAATTTCTTCAACATTCGACAACGAACAAGGAAATTCTTCCACTTGCATACCACTTTTGAATTATAGAATTTCCATCCTCATACCTGACTCCCATTTACGATCATTTTCTGAATCCAGATATCGATTTCACACTTGGTCTCGATCTCGATAATGAATATTACCTCCATCACCATCCTCCTCAAAATCATATGTATTTCGATATCGATCATGACCATCTACATCTCTACGACTATGCATGTCCCTTCTACCCTGTCTTTCAGCATCACGATATGGTTCATTCTCAAACCCACGTTGAGTTCTTCTCTCTTCATTTCGATACCCATGGTGGTCTCGCATCATTTAAACTGATGATTCTCTCCTATCTCGATAAGACTAGGGTGACATCCTCATTTCTCTCGAAACTGATGGTGAAACCCTGTTTCCACTCTGGTTCGAAACTGGTGACGTTCTCCTTTGATTTCGATTCATGTCGTTCATCAACTTCTCCGACTTTTCAATACCCTCCTTGAAATTTTCATTGATACGTTGCTCCATCTGCTCAGCTTCTTGTCTTCTATACAAATCTTCAACATTATGATAACAATTAGCATGTCTCGGAGGCATGATCATCAAACAATCCCGTTTCCGTCTTTGATCTAGCTTTGATTTGGCGCAATCTCTGATATGGCTCCGACGCAATCTCATTTCCGTCAACCTCTAGCTCGGATTTGGCATTGATTGAGCTCTGTATGGCTCTGATACCAATTTTGACGCAGCGGTATAGCTCTGATACTAATTTTGACGCGGCTTAACACTTAGGCTCGATGATGATTTCATGTCAAATAAACTGATAAAATGATAAATGATCAATTTCGTTGATCGTGATGATGCCGGAATCTAACTATCTCCAACCAGTTGATCTCGTAAAATACCATGTTGAAAGATCTATAATTCGATCGTTGATCTCTCGCAAGTGATACCGAGAATTGGCTTCAACTTCGTTGATTTGCGCACAAATAACCCGAAGATGGAAAGAAGAAGGAGATCACACTCAACTTCAATAAAGGTGGAAAAAGATCTACACAAATTTTATTCAAAAATCAACTCCTTTTACAAGTGACAACACACCCCGATTTATAGGAAATTACAACACACGTGACTCAAACTTGCGACTCACGACATATGATTCACAATACGACATCACACGACTTAACACATTGCACGACTTAACATACGCGACTTAACAATACAATACATATCATAACATCATGCGACATAACAGTACAACAATACAACATAAGACATAACGATATAACGACCTAACATCATACGCGACTCAACACATGCGATTCAAGCAGATAGCATAGCTTCAGGAACGATTTAGCGACATAAGCTTCAACGACTTAACAATACAGCACAGCTTCAGGAGGCGAGCGACTTATAGAAAGCGGCTTAGGTGAGCGACTTAAGGAAAATGCAACTTAAGAAATGCGGCTTCAGGAAACGACTTAAGATAGGCAGCGACATAAGGTTAACGATCTAAGAAATGCGGCATTGTTTTCTTGAGCAGTTATCTATAAGGCATGCGACTTATGTTTGAGCGATTTAAGGCCGAGCGCCTATGTTGGTTGAGCGACTTAAGGTCGGCGAGCGACATAAGATGGTTGACCGAATTATCATGGTGTGCTGCATCAATGCATTACATTAGTGCAAGAATATATATAGTATTATATAGCATGCCTACTTGTAGTATACTTCCCCTGGTAGCGTAATTTTTGACGAAAATATAGTGGCGGGGTTCACTATTTAATTTACGTTGAACCGACATTTCATTTTCAAAATGCATTTTATCACCGTTATTTTTATAACGGGATTTTTACATCGGTTCTATAATTTTGAAGGTGGTGTTTTGGTGACAATTTCGACGAACGAAAATTCACTGTTATTTTAACGTCAGTAACCGTTAATTTAAAGTGAGTTTTCAAGCGGTTATCCCGCAACGCTGATTTGGTATCCGTTTTTAACGGTGTTTTGTGAAGTGCAATTTCCTTGTCGAAATTGCTACAGATGTTGCTGTTTTAATCACGTGTTTTAAAAATCGTTTTAAAACAAAATTGTTTTCAAAAATTTTACGGTTTGCGCTTTCAAAAGAATGAGGAAGCGATTTAAACGCTTTAGCAAAATTGAGGACTATGGACCCTCACTTTTACTGATTTGCTTAATTCCGGACTTGTCCTTTTGAGAACGTAAAATGTTATTTATTTAAAATACACAATTTTGCACTTTCAAGGAAATGATGAAGAGATTTAAACGATTTAGCAAAAGTGCGGAGTATGGAACCACACTTTTACTATTTCGGTTAATTCCGGACTAGTTAATTGAAACATCTGCTGTTTGATGATTTTGATGATTTTATTTGGCTTTCGTGCCACTCTGCTGGACCTTCGGGTCATTTGTTGGACCTTTGGGTCATCTGATGGACCTTCGGGTCAAATACTAGTACTAGACCTTCGGGTCACTCTACCGACCTTCGGGTCATCTGATGGGCGCCATAATTTATAGTACTTGGTAGGCTTCGTTCATCTGAGATGCACATGTGGCGTAGCTAAAACTCGCCATCTGCTTGGATCGATCCACTTTTATGTTGATTTTCTAGTTATCTTATTTTGATTTCTAGATTTTACGACTGATGAATTTCTAGTTATCTTATTTTGATTTCTAGATATTGAGACTGCTGATTTTCTAGTTATCTGTTTTGATTTCTAGATTTTGTGAATTGCCGCTTTGAATTCAATTATGAATTTGGAAGTTGAGTTTGAGTATAACCTCATCTGAGATTATAAATTTGCGTATTACTGTTTTAAATTCAATTGTAAATTTGAAAACTGATTTTGATGGAGTTTAAATTGAGATTTCTTCATTTAAACTATGCTGGTATTTATGTTGTATAGTCTCATTCGAGACTATAATTATTTATTTAAGTGTTTTTTATCATTCACTTTTTTCTAAGAATAAATTAGACTGATCCGTTTATTATTTTCTTTTAAATAATACTCGGGTCGGACCGAGTCATTTCAGGGTAATCTCTATCTTTGATTCTGAAGCAGCTTCAGCTTGAGGGATTTTGCTTCATCTTTTGTCTAGCCTCCGAGGGGTTCTTTTGGTTTATTGGTTCTCATCTCATGTATGTTATGATGTATATGTATATGTACATTTGGTTCTTGTGAATCATCGGTTGTTGTAGCATGTATTCCAGACTTGTCTTCTGCTATATATCTGATCTTCTGTCCAGATGTGATTATATCTATCAGTGTTGTTGTTATTATGAGTTGTTCTGGATTTTTCTTTAGCCACTGTAGTTTCGTTTTAATTTTGGATTGAATTTATATCTTTGGGAGTAAATTTCACAACTCCTATTGATGTAATCAGTACTCGTCTAAGGCATAACTTACGGACGGCCGCTTCTAACAAGCCTTATTCTTCGCAATAGCAGACATTATTCCTTATAATAACCTTTGTTATTGTGAGCATAGAGGTGGGGCATCACACTATAGTAGGCATACAATAATGGTTGTATGTTGGCAAAGATTAATATTATACTTTCGAAATGTTTTCCACACCGTGCACTTATAATAGTAATATGAAAAGAAATTTTCTCGTATCAAGCATATTAAAAGAAATTTTCTCGTATCAAGCATATTTGACTATCATAAGGAGAAATCACCTCCAATTCTACGTTTGCATTGTGTGTGTGGTGGGAGGCCTTATGGTTGTTTCATTTTCTAAAAAGCATTGCGAATTTATTTTGAAATCTTTTGTTGTCTGTTTTAAAGACCAATTGTTTTTGTTACTCACACCAGTCCCATGACTGACTCATAGTTTATTGTTCCTTTCCTAAACTCTGGGTGCCCATAATTTTTCCACACGGGCAGTCTAGAGTTGGGTTTTTCAGAAAGTTAGGTTTAATAGATTATATGGAGTTAGTTCAATCTTTGGATTTGTACGAGACCTGCTTATCTAGGTGAAATGTGATGTTCGTTCGAGCTAGCTTTGGATTGGAGCATTGGATTTGGGGATGCATTCTATTGAAGATGTTGCTCCGCTATTGGTGTTATCATTATCTTTCCGCTGGGTCTTGTATCTCTGATGGTATTGATATCTATTGTATCATTCTATTGTATCATATTATATCTGACATTGTATCTATCGTTGTATCAATGTTATATATATTCATATTCATTTCTTCCGCTGTGTTGCAGCTAATGGTGTCATAAGCTCCGGCGAACCATATTCGACGTTTGGATCTGCGGCATTTGAATACGAGTGTCGTATTCGGTGCTGATTTTCAAAGGTCGAATCAGGTCCGTTACATTTGGTATTAGAGCCGAGGGTTAAAACTTTAGCTCAGTAGTATAACACATTAAGTAACTCATTAGAGATAGGGCGAAATATACCCTAGAATGAGTATATCCCTAAGATATCCGTCTGAATGCCTCAGTAAATTTTCTTACTATCCACCGATAGTAAGTATGAGTGCAAGAAGAGGACGAGATAGGGGACAGGGAAGTACCACTATTAATGATCAATACCCTACAACAGCGGAAACAATTATCTTATCAATTTCCTTTGATTTGATTACAAATTTTTTGATTTGCTTCGTAGAAGGTCCAGGAAAAAAGTTTCATTGTGATGGTGGCCCTAGAAATCGTTGTAGAAAATCCTTACTTTTTATCATCATCGGTTTCTTATCAGTTCCGATTTAAGCTTTAATAAATATTAAATATGGAATTGAAATTTTAAATAAATTGGAAATTTTAAATTGAGTTAAATTGATTAATAGAATATGAAGCTAAATTTTGGATCGATAAAACTATTTTGATTAAAACCAAATTTGAAATTCTGTTAAAATTTCTTGTGAATATCGAAGTCCGAAGAGGGACAATTTGGTATATACTTTGTTGGAATCCATACCTAGTATATGAGAAATTATAAGAGATTGAATCATCTATCTATTGTTTGGGTCTCGATATATTCTACAAATGGTTAGTTATCCCTTCGAACCAACCAGCGCTTTGCGTATTCGTAGATCCGGATAACTCGAGTATCCTATGAAGTATTGTATGAGTTTGTTCTCATATTGTCAATATTTGATTTAGTGAGCCAAATACAGAATAGATATCCAGTTTGACCTGGAAAATTGTTTCTCTATCTTTATTTATCTATCTTTGTTGTTTTCGTGCCTGCAAATTTTGGGGATGAAATTTCCTAGGGAGGGTGAATTTATAATGATCCCGGATTTTTATTAAGTTTAAATTCCTAATTAATTTAATTTTAAATAAAAATGGTAAAATTAATTGGTAATTAATATAAGATTCTAGTTAAATTTATGAATTAATTGAGAATTAACCCAGATATTTGAAAATAAATATGTACATAAAATAATTTTCAAACGATGTTTAAAGTTAAATTCTATATTTTATAATATAAAATATGTGTTTTATTTTATCAAAGTATAAGAAAGTTTTAAAAATGATTTCTTTATAAGTTAAATAAATATATATATATAGGAATATAAAATGTAAAAAAAATAAAATATAAATATATATGTATATAGAGAAATAACAATAAGCATTTGAGTTAAAATAAATATTCAAATTAGAATTAGATATATACAAGATAAATTAAAATATAAAGTGATTTCATTATTAAAATTTAAACAACATATTAAAATAGGAATTTGTTTATATTATAAAGTAATAAAGACATGCAAGAAAATAAAAGTAAGACAAAATAATTATGTACAAACAAATAAAATATAAATAGGCTTAGATATGAAACAAGTAAACATGTATATAAAAAAAGCTTGCAAAAGAAGACATAAGAAAAATAAAAGAAACAAGACAAATATAATTAATGCTTGAATCTCTAGCACCATAACATATCATATCAGGCCACGAAAGTAAGAAGATAAAAGCAAAGGCTGAAGAAACTTTGACCAAAGCATGGAAAACAAAGATAATCAAAACAAAGTGCTTACGTACAAAATAAAAGAAGAAGAATAAGGGAAAAAGAAGGGAAGCTTCAACCTGAAAATAACACAACAGCTATACTTATTATCATAAAAAAATAAGGTAGTACATAGGCTGTAACTATGGAAGGGAAATATGCATTTAATGCCATTATCCTTAGCACACAAAAGGTTATCCATTAGCCAAAATCTAAGCTTAATCAAATAAAGAAAAAAAATATCTCTGACCTTTTTGAACAAAAACATATTATAGCCTGTAAATTTCCTTTTTAAATATATCAAGTATTTCATTTCAACCATCAAGCAAGAGCTAAGAAAATCTGAAGTAAACATCATCTAAAACTAAAACAAAGATTCAATTTAAACAAACAACAATACAACTTCATTACAACCAGAGAATAAAAAAAATGAAGGCTTCAGCTTGAAATTGCACAAGCCTGTTTCAAATAGAGCTCTGTTCATTTTTCTGGGAACCAAGGTGAGTAACATCATTTTTAAATTTTAAAAGTATGAATATGTTGTGGATATCCATGAATAAGTATGAATTCTTGGTGTATATTGGTATGTTGGAAATATTTTGTGTGCAGGTTGCTATTTCTATATGTTCTCTGTCTTAGTTCATAAACCAATATTTTTATTCAAAAATCATTTCTTCACAATCTACTTACTGTTTGGATGTAGGATCAAAACAAAAGTTGTTTGTTTGATCATGAACTAAGGTCTAAAAATCTATTTAAGTTTAAACAACTCAGTATTATCGCTGGAAAACAAAATACCTGAGCAAAGCCTTAAATAAGTTAAAATTCAAACCTTTCAATTCTCGAATTCATGTATGTGTGTCGAATTCGTATACTTTAATATGATTTTTAAAACAAGAATCATAATTTTTAGACTTAGGATTAAGGAGTTGTTTAGATTTGTTCGAATTCCATTCTTTTGGTTATTTCCGGTGATGCACTGACTTGAAGTGGTCGAGCTACATCCTATAGGTGGAGGAATGATAAGAGGTTATGGGAAAAATAGTGTGATGGCTGGCAGATGCACGTGGCGGCGGCGACGAGGAGTTTTTATTTCTAAACCTAAATTTTAAGGAGGTCGAAAGAATGATTGTGGCGTCTTCTCTCGTGCATCGAGTTGTACGTACTTCTGGGAGGTGATAGCTTGGGGGTGGTCGAAGCTATGGCTGGTGGCGATGGCTCTCTGGTGGTCGGAGTTTCGAGGAAGTGGTGTTGACACGTTTGGGAGGAGTTACTGGTTTTGTTTCCAGGTTTTGAATTGAGAGCTCGATTTTGATTCGAGCAACCGTGATGGATTTGGATGGCCATGATGATGTCAAGTGCTGGTCGTCGATATGTTGGAGGTCGGGATGCTAGTCGGAGAGGGCCAAAGCTATGGTGCACGTGCACCGTTCCATTTAAATTTCCTGATGATCTATTGTTTTGGTGCAGAGGTTTTGAACTCGGGATTTACTCGAGTTATTCGAGTAGTTTACTCGAAGTAAATTAGGTTTTAGCTTGAAGCAAACATGAGTTGCCTCGGGGCTGGTTTGTACAGGTTTCTGTAAACCTGTCTGCAAATTTAAATTTAAAACAAATTTAAATGAATTTAAATTTGTAAGCTAGATGTAAACAATGTTTAAATCTAGTACGAAGTTAGATTCAAATGAAACTTTGAATCTTAAAGTTTTCAACATGAAATTGGGATTTTAAATCAAGAATTTGAAATCAAGATTTTAAAAGCAAGTTCAAATAAAATGATTGGGTATGGATTCAAGTTTCTTGAATTCAAATTTTGATCTAAATCAGTTTTAAAATCCGAACGTTTTAAACAAGTCTAAATCAAATAGCTTTTTAAAAGTAATTTGTTTTCAGATAAATATTTGAATTGGATTTGATTAAGTTCTTTTATAAGAAGGATTTTGAATGAAAAGTTAAACAAATTGTTATAATTTGAATTTGCAAGTTAAAATGTAATGTATTTTTAAAGCTTAAATTTTAAATAAAAATTTAAGTAAATTAGTCAGAACTTTTCTTATATAGGTTTATAAGTTGATTTTAAATTTAGTTAATGTTTAATCATTTTGAATCTTAAATTCAAAATGAAATTTGAATCTAAATTTAGAAGCGTAATGTTTAAATACACTTTAATATTAATGAAGTCATTAACAAAGAAATCATTTACCTTGAAGACATTTATGGTATTAAAGTGATTTAATGAACGAGATAATTAAGGAATGACTTCTTTATCAATTTATAAATTAATTATTTATATTAATTTATAATTAGAAATTAATTAGCAAAGTAATTAAAGAATTTTTAATGGTTAATGACAGTCATTAATTAAGATCATTTAAATAATTAATTGATTTAATTAATTTTAATAATAAATTAGATTAATTAAATAACGATAATCGTTTATGAGATTGTGTAAGTGTAATTACTTTATGGTAAGTAATTAAACGGTTAATTTCTTAAAATAATTAATTAAGGGGTTAATTAATTATTGGTTTAGAGGTTAATTTAATTAATGTGATTGATTAAGAATAATTTATTAATTAAGAATAATTAATTAAAGTGTTGATAAATTAATTTATATCAAATGATTTGTAATTAATAAATAGGATTGGATAATTAATTCATAAGTCATTAATTTAATTGGGAATAAATTGAATTAATTAGGATTAAACAATTAATTAATCCTGCTTCTAAACGATTATCGAATGCTTGACCCTATTTATGAATGATTGTATTGTATGAGATGCATTGAATTGATTATCCTATCTGATCAATGATATTTTGTTTGTGGATTCAGCTATGTAATTTATTTATTTATTTGTGATACATTTGTATATTATCTGTGAATCTGTGAATGAACAATAAGCGTTATAGTTTATATCGCTTATCAACAATATTTCTGTGTCTTGATCTATGATGATGATGTTGTTGCACTATTGTGTTAAACCCCTGGACTACACTATACACACACAAATATGCATGTCACGTCGAAATCGGTTAAGTCATAGATTTTTAAAATAGTTTTAAATTTGAATTTTAAATTCAAATGGTTTTGAAATGGAATCGGGTTTAAATGTGAGAAGTTTTTGAAATGAAATTTCAAGATAATAAAATTTATTTTTGAATAACTTGATTAAGCCTTGAAATTTAAATAATTTGATTTAAATTTAAATTCAAGATTTGAAATTAAATTCTTTGATTTGAAATTAGGGATTAAACATGTTATACAAGTTTATATGGGTTAAACCATGCTAGATATAGTGATTTGGGAATTTGAATTTAAATTCAAAGGCTTGAACTCGTGCAAGTATAATTGGATTCTTCCGAAATGAAAACTGTTTGTTTTCAAACAATAAAAGCTTTCACATAAGAAATGAACTTCCAATTTGTGTAAAAGGGACTTCTAGTTTGAAATGAAAATAATTTCCAAGTTATGGAAATAATTGAAAGTTATAAGTTAAATCTTCGATTTAAAAAATTAACGAGTTAATCCAATTGAAATGGAAATTATTTTGAAATTCGTAAATGGATCTTTGTAAAACTGGGTGAACTTTGTGAAATAAATCTTTTTATCTAAAGAATTAAAATGGTAATTTGTTTAACCATTTGAAGAAAGGTTTTGGGTTTTTATCAGTTGTGACTTAACTGAAATCCCATATCCAAATATTTTAAATATTGCGCTCGTTATTCGATTTAGCCGGGAGAGGACCTTGTGTCATATAACCCATTCCGGATAATGATACGTCGTTATGGATAACATTTGAAGACCGGTGTTGAAGACCGAGTATTTGTGAGAACGATAGGATAACCTATCGATTGACTCTGCACTGAGTTGCTCTGGTTTAGAGTTCTCCCTAAGTGATGGAAAGTCCGATCGGGATTGTGAATAGCCGAATTTGTAAGGGCTTCTTCCTTTATTGAACGAAGTACCTTCGGTTCTGTTCGAACCCGGAACAGACTTGTATGGTTGTATGTCTGACACTACACTTTGAGATATAAAGCAGATTTCTTTCAAATACATATCTTTTGGGTGCGGAGAATTTATTCTCTTAGTTTAACACCCTTCTCTGAAACGTACGAGCTCAGTGGTTATGTAGTTGAAGATTATCAGCATTATATTCCCAATTTGGTAGTGTGGCATGCTGAGTGCTGTTGTGTGTTGATCATTTGTGACCAAAGCATGGCTTTTATATGAAGCGTAGCTTTTTGGACGAGATTGCATCAGGGCCTCACACCCGGGAAATGGTCAAAATAGGAATGATGCGGCAAGTTTATGAGGGTCGCGCCCTTTAGGGTGTGTCATTCCCTTCTGGTAAAGGGTGGTATCATGGTATGGAGCCCAGATATTTACCTATGTGGTGGGCTTCAATCTCATTTACTGTGTGGTTGTTGCGTGTGGTTTAGAGGCGCCTCAGATAAAGGTCCCAAAGGACCGGGGGGTGGCATGCTGGAGTAGTAGTTACCTAGTTACAGAGGTAACCAGGCCTTGTGTTGGCAGAGATCCTGTTAGGTACTTGGGGCGTCCCACTAGAGGCGTACCCATGGACAGTGGGAAGTTTCTTAGCCCGACCATTTGTTGGAAATCCAAACAAAACAATACGCGCCCTGTACGGTTTTAGTTGTATAACCTGCCATGGAATGCGGCGGTAACCTATTATCGAACATGCTAGCTATAGTAGGCATACAATAATGGTTGTACATTGGCTAAGATTAATATTATACTTTCGAAATGTTTTATTTGACTATTATAAGGAGAAATCTCCTCCAATTCTGTGCTTGCATTGTGTGTGTGGCGGGAGGCCTTATTGTAGTTTCATTTTCTAAAAAGCACTGCGAATTTATTTTAAAATCTTTTGTTGTCTGTTTTAAAGACCAACTGTTTTTGTTACTCACACCAGTCCCACGACTGACTCGGAGTTTATTGTTCCTTTCGTAAATTCTGGGTGCCCATAATTTTTCCACGGACAGTCTAGAGTTGGGTTTTTCAGATAGTTAGGTTTAGTAGATTATCTGGAGTTAGTTCAGCCTTTGGATTTGTACGAGACCTGCTTATCTAGGTGAAACGTGATGTTGGTTCGAGTTAGCTTTGGATCAGAGCATTGGATTTGAGGATGCATTCTATTGAAGATATTGTTCCGCAATTGGTGTTATCATTATCTTTCCGCTGTGTCTTGTATCTCTGATGGTATTGACATCTATTGTATCATTCTGCTATATCATATTATATCTGACATTGTATCTGTCATTGTATCAATGTTATATATATTGATATTCATTTCTTCTGCTATGTTGTACTTAATTGTGTTATAAGCTCCGGCGAACCAGATTCGATGTTTGGACCTGCGGAATTTGAATATGAGTGTCGTATATGGTGCCCATTTTCGAAGGTCGAGTCAGGGTCGTTACAGAAAAAGTATCTCTTGACCAGAGAACATGGCTCTTAGATATCTTTTCATCTCCATAACTTTATCCTATTTTTTCACTTTCATTTCAAAATTCAAAGTCTCTTTCAAACTCTCAAGCTCTTTACTTTCTTCAAAAATGACTTCCTCATGCCTCCGTGCACCATAAGATTGTCCAAGGCCAATAAAGAGTTCTACTGTAATGACCCAGAAGCTATCAAAGCTTACATTAGCTATGTGAACTTGGGAAAGGTCCATACGGGAAAATTTGCTAAGATTTTCCTTCATATGAGGTCAACGATCTTTTCGATGTTCTGAACTTAATTGATGATTCTTAAAATAATTTTGTTTATTACCCGTAACGGCCCACCTTTTTAGACGGTTTAAATCGACGGTAAATCACACACGTCAAACTCAAACCATTCAAAAGGGTAGATTTTTATGGAGTAAATAAGAAAAAGCGAGGAAAGAAAGAAAACAAATATAGAATCTCGTAGCGGAATGACAAAATATAATAATCAAATAAAAAGTTCATGAAGTTGTTTACAAATAACATTGTTGAAACTTTATAACGCAGATCAAAGTTACATACAAGAAGAATTAGTAATAAATAAATGCAGTGGATCAACATGATGTAGTGGAATAAATATATTAAACAATTATAGTACAAAATCTTCGTCTCTATTCTCGAGAAAGCAGTCTTCGATAAATTGAAAAGCTCAGGCTGACCCACGCGAATTGAAAAGACAAAACACTCGAGTCAGAACTAAAAGATCTTATGTAAGTTAAATCAATAGTAAATAAATGTGAGTGTAGTGGCATCGTAGATGTTTACGGGGTTTGACATCTCCTATCCATTGTCAAGGTGAGTGCGATAACTTAAGAGATGTTCCTGATTTACATCTCCTAAGGATTCGTTAAACAATCTACATACGTAGTACAATACGCTATGATAATAGTGTCTACGGTAAAGTAAAGTATTACTCATATCCCCCTTGACACATATCACATAGTCTATACAGTACCATAAGCTCCTCCGTGTGGTTTATTAAGATGGCACTCCATAGGTATGGTATAAAACAAAGTCATAGAAGGCGCGATAGGGCAAGTGAACATGGGACTTGAGGCAATGCCAAGATTGGTAAACCGATTGCAAATCTGGACTGGTGGTAACGCATAGAAGCTACTACTTTCCACCTTGGAACACATTCCCAAAATCAAAATCAAGGGGAGGCCAACAAATCATCACAAAGTCAAAATGTGGTATCGAAGAAATGTGTCCGATCGGAGGAATGACCTCACTTGGCCATGTGTGGCTCCTGTTTCAGTCATATCTAAGCTGACTAATGAGAGTTAGGGTCACGTATATACCTCGTACAGAATCGTTCGCCAAATTATCCTACTTCATTCTGAAATCTCCACCACATACACATTTGTTATAGTAGTTTTCGGTATTGACAGAGTATGAAAATATTCGATTCCGGTCTCTTTAACGACCAAATGCTTATTACACACCAGATGGTTCTTTTACATTTTCCAAAACCAATTCATAATTGATATTAAAATATCATATTCTCAAAACTACATCACTTTCGAAATCATGATTTCTTAGTAGGTTAAACCCTCATTTCAAAATCAACACATTTACTCAAATATGTCATTTTACCAGCAAATATCATTTCAAATCCCAACTTATGTTACAACATTTTTAAACCTTATTCACCTTAAAACCAAGGCTTTAATTATAAATATTTCTACTTTACACCATCTAAATTTTAGAAAATAATCTAGATGGTTATAAATAATTTAATTAGTTTAACACAGTTTAAATGGATATAAATTAGGTTAAATAGGTTTAAAATAGATTAAATAAATTTAAAATAAAATAGATCAAATTATTTTTAGATAGATATAAAATAGTTTAGATGGTTAAAATAGACTGAATAGGCTTATTATGGATTGGTTTGATTTAAATAGATTAAATGACTTTAACATAGATTAAATAGAATTAAAATAAATTAAGATAGATTAAATAGTTTAAAATAAATTAAAATAGTTTAATATAGTTTAGTAAAGTTTAAATGATTTAAAATAGATTAAAATATATTAAAACATATTAAAATAGATTAAGATACATTAAATAGGTTAATTAGTTTAAATAGGCTAAATTAGATTAAAATAAATTAAATAGTTCAAATTGGTTTAAAATAGATTAACTTATTTTAATAGTTGAAAATCTTAAAATAAGAATTTAAAAGAACATTGCAGTTTATATTGAGAAAATAAAAGTGAAATTAACATCATATTTAACCATTTCTTCCATTCTAACAAATCTGGACCATATCCTGATTTCAAATCAACTCAATTTAAAATCTTGAAATATGAGGTTTAACTATACCGATTTTAATAGATTTTCAAAGTTACGATTTCCAGCATTTCAATAATCAAATTTCGATAAATTTCATTTATACTTCAAATTCAACTTTGGAATTCCATTTTAAACCCTCTAAGCAATTTCCTTAACACAATTCCAAAATTTCAAATTTAATCCTTTAAACAGTTCATTTTCATGTAAATCAAATTCTACTTCAAATATCATTTAGCTGAATCAAAATTTAAAGATTTAAAATCATTTAATTTAACCAATTCGATGTCCGTATATAATTTTCTACCCTATCGTCAAGTGATACAGATATTTATCTTTTCAATTTGCAATTTAAGATTTTCCGGGTATATATTTTTTCAACTCGCAATCCCAAAATTTAATTCCGAAAACATGAAATCACTTGGGTCTATTATTTCAACCCATAACGATTTCTCCCTAATCTATCAGATCGTTCGGGAATGTATCATTTCAACCCATAACGTTTTCTCCCTAATCTATAAGATCTTTCAGGTATGTATCATTTTACCCATAAGGGACTTGCAGTATTATAAGAATATAAAAATACAATATCCAGTCATCCAATATCAACAATCAAACATCCATCACAACAATCATCTGAATCGACCAATAGACACCAATAGACAACTGATTATCATTAATAGGTATTAAGTTGAAAATTAAATTCAATATTAAATTAACCGATGATTAAATGCACTAAAAGTCAAATTTAACTAGAATGAAAATTTAAACATACCAAACATCAATCAATTAATTTCTAATCACATCTTGAGTTTAATTTAACTAACATAAGATAATCTAGCAGTTATGATTGGGTCAAAACACTCATCTTTGATTTCTAAATTAGAAATCCAAAATTCAACAAGCTCATAATTTTTCCAAACCAATTTCATAATGTCGGGAATTTGGATATGATCCCAAAAGGACGAAACCACGTCCAATTCTAAGCTCGTATGCAAAAGTTATTAACGTTAGAAGATATACTTACGGAGGTTGGAGACGTGGAATACATTATGAACACCAGATGGTTTTTCAAGCAACTCAACTTTATAATCTAGATTACCAATCCTTTTAGATATGTGGAAAGGACCAATAAACCTTGGGGCTAACTTCCCTTTCTTTCCAACCGAATTACGTTTCTCAGCGATGAACTCTTTAGATACACAAGATCTCCAACTACGAATTCCAACTCCTTTCGTCCTCTATTGTCATACTTCTTCTGCCTATCCTGCGCAGTTTTCATCTTTCTCTTAATCCCTTCAACCTTTTTAGAAGCCTCCAAAATGATCTCAGGCCCTAGAACAAGTCTGTCACCAGTTTCAATCCAACAAGATGGAGATTTACATGGACATCGTAAAGAGCTTTGAACGGTGCCATGTCGATACTAGCCTGAATTAAAGATTCGAATTACGGAAAGGTTAATTACATATATATTTAATTCAAATTTACTTAACAAAGTTCTACCTGATAGCCATTATTATATGTGAATTTGACAAGATGAAGATGGTCTTCCAAGAACCACCGAAATCCGGAATACAAGCACGAAGAACGTCTTCCAAAATTTGATTGATCTGTTCGGTTTAGCCATTTGTTTGTAGGTGATAGGCCGTACTCAAATTCAACTGTGTATCCAACGAATCCTGAAGGCTTCTCCAAAAGTTACTTGTGAAAATAGGGTCACGATCACAAATGATATTGTTGGCTCGGTTTTCTGGCAAATGAAGAAAGAATGCAGCAAAGACAAGTGAGGGTATAGCGGATATAACTATCGAACAAACATACGGCCGGCATGCTGGACCAGATATTTGGTCCGACATCCTATGGCATATCCGACCGAGTATCTGGTCCAGCCCCTTGCCCTTCTCCGTCGCTAGCATCGAGCAAGAGCCGCCCTAATACCCGACGGTCAAGAAAGATTTTCTGCCTCCTCTTGCCGATATGGCTCGATACGACTGTTGGATCGCTACTTCCTCTCGAGCTCTCCGCTTTGCTAGTTGAAGCCAAGATGTGAAACCGAATGGATGATGCGCAATCGAGGAAAGAAGGTGGATGCTATCGGCCATTCATTTGTCTAGTGGAGGCGGCAGAGAAGATGTAGGGTTATGAATGAATGAACTAACACGTCTTATTATATAAATTTCTAATCCAATTGACCCATGAAAATTCCAAACTCCAAATAAAGCATGCCACCTGATGTTCATAATATTTTACCCCCACTCCTAACGCAGTGGAACTAATCTCGAGGTCTAATTCAATAGTACGTAGAAGATAACTTTCAAAATCAATTAATCTTAATTAAATTCCTTTAACTAATTTCGACACGTTTCAAGCTCGCAAGGCCAAACGACAAATCTGATCGCTACGAAACTTGAAATCCTACAATAATTCACTTTTATGCATCCGGTGAAACTGGTTTCCTCCAAATCCGAGACAGTGGTCAGAATGGCGATTTTTACATTTAAATTAAAACCAGAAATTTTCCAATTTTAATTTAATCACTTTAAATTTGATTTATAAGTTTAACAATCTTCATTGCTATTTAAATAAGATATAAATCAACTTTTAGGACGTTAAGTTCTTCCTTCTTAAAAGAATTAGGTACTGGAAATTATATCACAACCCTATTCCCATAAATACTTAAAACTATTCATCAATCCATATTATCTACATAGATAATTCCTATGTAAAATATGGTTCGATCACCCACTCAAATACATAACTTCATTTCGAGACTATTATCGCTCACTTGACTTCCTAGTGCGGACATTGATCAGGTTCTTAATTAGATGCCTCTGTTCTTGCATAGCCATTACCTATGATAAACGACCGTTGGTTCCACATAAGAACCCTCATCAACGCTCGCCATCAAAAATCGGGTGATAAATCCCTATTTGGAATGGTGTGGAACACCTTGAGTCATGCACTTGAACCTTGGATCGAGAACTATGTGAAAAGGGGAAATGATCAACGGACAACCTACATGCTAATCCCGTTGGTTACTACTTCGCAATTTTATAATTACCCATTTTAAAGAATCATCATTTTACTAAGAACATTACTTAAGTTTATTAACATTCTATAACTCAAAATCATTTTATTATGATACTCTTCTATATCCAAAAGAGTATATACAATTTCAAATCTTAAATTGGTTTTATTAAACCTAGGATGTTCAACAAATTTAAAACTTTATTTCTTAACCCGCTCTTAATCAAAACATCTTTTTATATTGAAAATATATTCTTTTAAGGGATTCGTAAACACAATATCTGGATTTTATTTCAAAAAACCTTTCGAAAAGATACTTTACATTTATGCCTTTTGATAACATAATATATAGCCCGAGTAACTCTAAAATAATATCAAGGAACCGGGCGCTGCCAAATAGTATTATACATCCCTTTTACTATTTAGGAAAATACTCAAGAGAAGTGTTCCCATCTAAACACATCACTTACTAGTTTTTAGTGATTTCCAAGACAGTCGAGCTAGTTAATCATAAAAAAAATTCTTTCTTCACAAATTCCCTTCTGAAACAATACTATTTATGGATAAATAGTTCTTTAATAAAATCATCAACTGGCTTTAGATTCATTCAGATTCGAACTCATTTCGATTGTACAATAACAAAGAGGATAATTTACTGGGTGCACTATCATATCTACCTAAGCAAACAATCGATTGTCACTTAGAAGATTATTCTAATTATCACTAACAGATCGAAACTCCTTCCCGAACTGTACAAAGAAAACTTTTCTTTCAAATCGATTTTAAATAATTTATTTGTTAAAATCTATTTAAGTACAATTAACTTTTCCAAATCATATTTTTTTCTAACTAAATACATTCTATTCTAAATCTAAAATTTCTTTTAACTAAACATATTCTATTCTAAATCTAATTTTAACCCTACATCTCTTTAATAACTATATAGACTTTTGAAATTCATTCTCTTATATATATATAAAATATATCCTAATTAAAATCATTTCATTTACCAATTTTAAAACAATATTATGTCAATTGGACTTGTCAAGTGTTTTAGGAAATCCCTATCGATGACGTTGGCTAAAGGCATCGACCAGAATTCTTAGGCTGCTCAACATATCAAACAACACAATAGAAAACATTCTTCCTTATTAAAAAAATACGCACTCATATTTATAACACACTCAGACTCATTCTATGTTTTCACTTACCCAATTCCAAATGAGTTTACCCACCGGTGCTAAGGTTCTCGCTAAACCTTTAGCTCTGATACCAAATGTAACAACCGTAGGCATTTCAACCATCCGGTAGTAACAACCAGTAGACTTTTCAACCGTATCAGTGCCATAGTGGCATACAATAGTAACTCGAATCTGCTTTTACTGTTATCCTCGCGACCGTAAGCACCTAACAAACAACCCATCAAGGCCTTATACTTCCGCTTTGGGACATGTAGGGTAAATAGTTGATTGCTCGCCATCAAACAGTGAGTGAGAGCCCGGTATCATGTTAATCCAACCAATGGAAATAGATACGATCTCTGTCTCTCCGTTTCAACAATCGATAATTTTCGGCTAACGCATTCCCGGTTCTTCTAGAAGTTAGCTTTCCAGTCCTTGTCCGGGAACTCGAATTTGCATTCGTACTTCCTAAGTCAAGGGTCAAACTCGATAGCCGGTTATTCAGCTATCAAATAAACAAACAAAAACTAATTGCATTTGAGATTTATTTATCCATAGCAACCGTTAAGCCTCAAAACATATCTTTGTTTAATAAATCTCTTTCAAAAATATTCATATGCTTATCTTTCCAACATAAGTATATTCACAAAATAATTGTAAGACTTCCCATTACCAAATCTCTAAAAAGGATTTAGCTACATCAATTAAATTAGAGAAAAGGGTAACTCTAAGCACTATTTCTATGATGCAAAGTGTGGAACGGATGTTCCATACCGCCATTTTTAAAAGGCCAGCCTCAAGAAACCTAAACCTTGAATACCTATTGTAATTATTTCTAATAAATGCTTTAATAAATTTCTGTATCCATAAATTCCTTTTTTCTTTAACCCAAACCCGTTTACAAAGGATTTATCAATCTTCATACTCATTTATGAGACTCTTTATAAATATTCAAACCTGGTTACATAAGCTTCCTTATAAACTTTCAAACCTTGTATAAAACTTCTCTTTATAGACATCCAAACCAATTTATCAAATATTTTTATAAACATTCAAAAATATTTCTAAAACTCCTTTTATGAATACCTCAAAATTATTCATAAACTTCTTTATATAATATTTAAAATAATTGTCAAATCATTCTTCAAGTATCTTGTTCAAAATAGAATAATAAAGACCATATTAGAAGAAAATGAAATATTAATTTTCCAAAAACAAACGAAGGCTTAATGGCTACTGTGGATCATTAAATTTGGGTTTACTTATCTAAGTTATATCATAAGTATTGCCTTACATCATATATGTAATATCCCAGAATTTATGGCAATTTAAATTTAATAATCTCTGTTTAAAATTTAAATTTAAATGATAATTATTCTACATCAATTTGAATTGATTCATTAATCTTCTTTAATAAATAATTAATTAGAGAATTTATTTTTAATAAGCTAATAAATCCGTTTTCTATTTATTATATGTATATGTATATATATATATATTTTAAATAGATAAGTTGTTAAATTAGTATAGCATAATTTTAATATTTTGAAATTGGGAATTGTGATTTATTTTTGATTTAAGCTTTTCAAAAATATTTAATAAAATATCTAAATGACTTTAAATGTAAGATAAATGTTTTATTGGTTTAAAATATTTTGATTTAAGTTTGAATATTTAAAATAAGGTTCTAAAATGTTTGTTTTATTCTTTTTAAAATGTTGATTTATAAAATGTGATTTGTTAACTTAATATGAAATTTAAAATACAATTTAAAATATGAAACATGTATTCATTTAAGTTACAACCTCTTTTATAAATTTATTTTAATTGTTTAAAAGTATCTTTGTAAAATGATTTATTTGTATAGTTTTATTTATAATAACACTTTCTTTATTCTTTAGAAATTAATTATATACATAACTGGGGTTAAAGAAACTAATTAATTAAGTTTAGTTTTCTTTAACACTTAATTAAAATAGCAAATCATCTAAAATGACATGTGTAAATAATTTAAGACATAAGTTAACATGTGTTAAGTGTTTAAGCAAGATATTTACAAGTGTTAATAGCTTAAGCCAAGTGTCAATGTTTAATTTTAATTTTTCCTTGATTTTAAATAAATCATAAACAAGCTATATAAACTTGCATATACTCATTTCTTTTCCTCTTTCTCATTTTTCATTCTAAACTAAGAAATATGGAAACCTTGAAAACAATCTATCTAAAATCAATAACCATTTTCTAACTCAAAGTTCATTTTCAAACAAATTGTAAATTATGCATTTCAAGCAAGAAACCTGCATTTTGTTTTCTTCAATCTGAAAACAAAGGCCTGCATGTTCTTATAAACTGAAGCATGCTTTCAAGGTTGTGGATTAAGGAGCAAATAGGCATTCAATTTTTTTTTAATCTGGAAAATAAAACTAGAAGTCTACAATTCTTCTTCAATCTGCAACCTGGGAATTTGCATCTACATACCATTCAAGCAAATTACAAAGGGTGTTCTGCATGTTCAAAATCTGGGCTCTGCATTTTAATTCATGTGAGTAACTCATTTTAAAATTTATTTAATAGGTAAAGTTATACCATGCTTTTTAAATTAGAAATGAATTTATATGAAATTTGCTGTGAATATTATACCTGTAAATATATGCATGTATACATGATGATAACTGTTGAATGTCTGTTCTTCAAAATCCCAAACTCCTGTTTGATCCTTGAATTCTTTTCTTTGACTTGTTTGCTGTTATGACTTAAGCTTTTGGATAAAACCCGTTTATTTTAGAATAGGGTAAGTTTAAATTTTATATAAGTTAAATAGATTTGTCTATAACCTGGAAAATTAAATTACACAGAGCAACAATTAGCATAAAGTGAAAATTCAAACTTTATAATTTAATGTTTCAGGTTTATAAATAAAAACATCAAGTAAATTCATGAATTTTAAATCAAAAATTACAATTTATAGTGTTTTAAACAAAGTGCAGTTTAAAATTTACTGTATTTTACATATTGGTTAAGCATAATTGATGCTTGCATTTGATTTGGCTGAATTTGCTTCTGAAGATGGTGTAACTATCAGAGATTATAGGAATTTTTTTAGTTTGATTTGAAATTCATTTTTGATGTTGTAATTTGGGATTTTCAGTTGTGAACCCTAGTTTTACTGGGTTTAAGAAAATTGAATACTTCGGCTTCAACAATGGATCGAGTTCTAAGATCTCTAGGGTATTGCTAGATGATGGATTGACGAAGTCGTTGACGGAGATTCAAAGGTGATGGTGGCCGAAATCTCCGTTGACAGGTTTGGATGGGTTATTGTCTGATGTTTCCAGGTTTTTGGAATTTGGGTCTCGAACTCGAATTTAAGCAAGTGTTGTTGAAATTGGTGTTTGGTTTGCCCGAGGGGAGGGTTGTTGACTGTAGGATGGTCGTGGGGTTGGCCAGTGATGGTCGAAGTTGATGTACAGGTGTATAGTGCATAGGCGTACATGTTGGTGATGATTAGTGGGTTACAAGGTTTGGTCACTCATGATGGTTTTGGGTAAATTGGTGTAGTGACTCGAAGCACATGAGTTTTGGACTCGAAGTATAATATGAAGAGCTCGGGTATTTGATAGTGTTTCAGGTTTTAATAATCCAACAGAAACCTGTTTCCTAGTTTTTTTTTAAAAAAATTTGAAGTGAAAAGTAGAAATGCAAACTAACATTTGAAACTAGTTTGGAACCTGAATTTAGTTATAAATTCAAATAATTTAAATCTTGGTCTTTGTAATTATTAAATTTTTAAATTTTAGTTTGAATAAAATCAGAAATCTATTTTCTGATTTTAAATTTAAAACTAAAATTAAAATGCCAATCTGGGAATTTAAACAAAGTTAAAAAAAATATGAAACTGAATATGTATTTAAAATGGTTTGAATCTGATATTTAAAACAAATTAAGTTTTAGAATTTTAAAAAAATGGTTTTAAACAACTTTTAAGTGTATTTGGTTTTGGATTTAAAACTGAAGTTTAAAAATCTGTAAAATAGAAGTTCAAAACCAGATTAAATCTGAGTTTATGAAATCTGGAATTTGGTTTAAAATTTCAGATTTTAAAATCAAATAAGTTTTTAAATTTAAATTTGTTTAACTATTTTAGAAAAGGTTAAATAATTTGAATTTAAAAATGAAGATGAAAATGTAAGTAAAGCTTTAATGTTTTAAGTTTAAATCTGGAATGAAGATTTAAACTGTAGTTCAGTTTGAAATTTAAAAGGAAAATTTTAAATTGAATTTGTTTGAAATAAATTTGTTTTATAATCTCTTAAACCTTTATTTTATAAAAGGTATGTTCTTAAACATGTGAGATAAAAAGAATTTTAAATTTGATTAAAACCTTGTTTAAATAAATTTTTTCGTTTTAAAATCTTAAAATTTCAAAATGAAATTTAAAGTGAGGTTTAAAATAAATTTGGAAACAATTTGTTTTAAAATATTTTATATAAAAAGAAATGCTTCTTAAATTAAGTTAGAACTTAAGAAATTGGATTTTATTTAAATTATTAAGTTAATTTAAATGGAATATTAATTATTTAATTAATTAATAATGTCGATGATTTATTAAGTAATTAATTTTTTTAAGTTAATTAATTAGACTTGATATTAATTAATTAAGGTTAATTAATCTATAATTAAGGATTGTTAATTAAATTCTAATTAATGAATAAGATTTATTAATCAAGTGATTAATGATTAATCAAGATTGTAATTAACACTTAATTAATTTATAATTAGAGATTAATTAAATTTAAATTAAATATTAATTACTTGTAATTAATAATGATTAAAATAAGTTAAATTCTTAATTAAGTAATTAAGAAATGTTAATGAATGTCAATAACTTAAGATTATTTTAACAATTAATTAATGTGATTAATTTTTAATAATTAATTAGATTAATTAATTAATAATAATCATTTTAAATTATTTAGGTTTAATTACTTAATGAAGTAATTAATGAATAATTACTTGGTGTAATTAATTTGATTAATGTGGTTAGTTTAGATTAATTAAGTTAAATTAATTTAAAAATGTGTGGATTGATTGATAATTATTTGATGTAATTAATGGGTTTGTAATTACTTAGAGAAGTAATGAATTAATAATTACTAGATGTAATTAAAGATATTTATTATAAAAGTAATTTGGATTTAAATTACTTTAGAATTAATCAAAGGATTAATTGAGATAATTAATTAAGAGTAATTAATTTATGGGATGAGTAATTAAATTAGTTAATTACTGAGTGGTTATTAATCATGGGTGTTTAATATATATGTGGTTTAAATTGAAGATTAATTACTTAATGTAATTAATTTATATAGAGATTGATTAAATGTAATCAGTAATCATTGATAAATTAATTAATGATGTAATTTGGAATTGATTAATTAGGGAATAATTAATAATAAATAAATGATTTATGCAATTAAATTTAGTTAATTAATTAATTAATTAATCACAAGTTAATTATTGCAAAGAGTTTAATATAATTAACTTGTGTAATTAATATTAAAGGCTAATTACTTAATGTAATTAGAGATGGTTAATCAGTAATGATTAACTGAAATGAATATTGAGATGGTGATTATTTAAATTGATTTGTAATCAATTGATGGTTAAAATAAGCAGGATTAATGATGAAGTAATTAACTTAATTCATTTTAAATTAATTAAAGATTAAGTAACTAATTTAATTCATTTTAAATTAATTATAAATGGTGTGATCATTAGATCATTGCTTATGTTTGATGGATGATATTGGTTGCCTGGTATGGTTTGTAATCTCAGCTATGAGATGGGAAATGTATGTAATATGGATGCATTGGTTGCTTTTGGACGATGATATGGATTATCTGATTATGATATGAATTATCTGTTGGTAATGATAAGGTTGATTATATATTGTGTTGTGAATTATCTATCCGTGTGTATATAGATAATGAATTGAATTGTTTTAAACTCTAAAACAACTTAGCCTTAAAAGACGCGTTTTGGATTTCGATGAGACCGGGATCGGGTTTCCATATTTGGATATCCGAAAACAACATCGATGCAAATTAACGTTAGGTCGTGAATCTGAAGTGAAGATAAAGATTCAGAATGCAAGTGTTATCGTCATTAACTCTGAGGGTGATTCCAAAACGAGTGTAACGAGATAATGCCTCCGGTTTCGTTCGAACCCGGAACGAACTTGTATGGATTGAATGCTTTCAGAACATCGTCAGGTGGACGATGAGCATTCTAAGTGATATGTCCTATAAAGGTAATCGTAGCCTCAAGCCTCATCAACCGGGAATGGCTAAAATAGGGGAGGTGCAGCAAGGCTTCGTGGGTAGCCCCCACTTGAGAGCGAAATTTACCCCTGTCTAGATGTCCCTTTATTTCGGCTTAGTGGTGCGGTTGCTGATCATAACTGCGGGGTGGTCTGGTTCGGAACTGTTCAGTAAGGAATGGTTCCGGCTTTGTGTTGCAGCGGAGCGGGCTTACTCCTCGGTACGGTGATCTAGGCCACATACTATGATGGGCGGTACCCCAGTAGCCCAGCCATTGATGGAATCCAAAATCCAATAAGTGTCGTACGTATTAGTTGAGCCCAACTATGTTGGAACGTGAGATGTAAGCATTCCAACTATTTCTGTAATTTACTTGAAAACCCTAGAAACTATTATAATATCACTGGATTTCTATCAAATGTTTTGGTTAGCGTAAGGTAAAAACTTTTCCATGTTTATGTGTGGGAAGTCTTACGTGATACCTTTTCTTTCCAAAGTTTTTTCAAAATTAAATAACTTTAACCTGTTACTCACACCAGACCCATGTCTGACCCGGAGTTATTTCTGTTTTTTCTTTAAATCTTGGATGCTCAAATTTTTACGAGTAGCCAAGGGATTCAGGTTAGCTCTGACGAATTGTGGAGGAGAAATGGAGCAGGAGGCTTCAGCGAGTAGATATTTAGATTTCCGCTGTGATGGTATCTCTGAGTGTTTCTGTAATGTATTGAGCTGTAATAACTAGACAGGTGTTTATAACTGTCTAGTATGTGTTGTATTGTATGTGTAACTCCGATACTTGATGTATACTTATGTAATTAATATAATTTATTCGTTCCGCTGTTGAGATACTTGTGTTGTTTCTTCTTTCTCTTCTTTCTTTTCTCTTTTCTATCTCTTTCTTTCTTCAGGATGATACGACTTTTTTGGAGAAAAAGTCGGGTCGTCTCAGTTGGTATCGGAGCGCTAGGTTGAGCGAATACCTAGTCTCTGGAGTGGTGTCTATCTTGTGAGAGCGTATTTGTATTTTTAATATATATATATATATTTATGTTTCTACCTATCTGATTGGGTTACCTGTTCGGGTTTTTTTTCCAATATAAGATATAAAGGTAGATGAGGTAGTGGTGTGTGTAACACAACTACCATTGGTTGGAGTTTGAATGGAGGAGGTTGGAACTGTATATGTCGAGAGTGTAAACCTAATACCGTCTCGAGTGAGTTCTGTAGTGATGAAGGACTTCATCGATCTCTGAAGGAAACCTGTTAAGGTTCGGAGTTCATCTTTGAAGTGCAGAATTGGATGAGTTGAGTTCGATCTGTCGGTTTGGCAGAAGCAAATGAGTGATGGTATCTTGATATCTTAGGAAGTAGTAGCTGCGTGATGAGATGTGGTGACTATGGATATTTCCGAAGATGTTTCTTTGGAACAAGAGTAAGGAAGTGAGTCTGCGTGGTGTTGTGGCTAAGTCCAGTAGGGTGTTTCTGTTTGCTTTGAGGTCTAAATTTCTCGAAGAGTTTGCATTGAGAATTCTTTGGCATTGGTGTTAGCGGTGCAACTCAGAGTGCTCTGTGTTAGCAGGAAGTCTTCTGGCTGAGTAGTTTTTCTGAAATAGAGTTCAGAAGCAGCAAGAGTGAATCCTTTTCTTTGGTGAATTGGCTAGGCCAGCATAAGCTGTTCTGATTGGTTGAGAGAGAGCAGTTTCTTTGGAAATAGGCTGAGTTGATCGCAAAAGTGACTTGCGATTGTTGAGTGTTCACTTGAGTTGTTGGGGATTGCCCGGATGTCTTCAAGGAAGTCAGAGTTTGTCCGCGTCTGGAGATCGAGATTTCTTTTCGATATGTATTCCAGGAGTGGAACTGGTAGTTCAGTTAGTAGATGGATAGTTCCTTGACATAGGAGTAGGTGAAGCAACTCAGGTTTCGGAGGAACATCTGTGTTTTCATTATAAATATGTGGAACCATATTTCTGTGCTGGGTTGTCTAGTCTGTGCTCGTGCTCTTCGTCAGCATTTTCTTCTGCTTCGGATCAGAGTTGTGCAGCGGAAGCAGTTGGGAGTATTTTTGATTTTCTTTTCCCGGATAAGGAGAAGTTAATTCTGTCTTCTGTTGTTTGAGGAGTAGAGATTGTTCCTGGTTTTTGAGTAATCTTGAGGAGATCATTGGATTGTTTTGATCCGGTTTGTTTCTAAAGGCATCAGCGAAGAGTAGAGCTGATCAGGAAGGATGTTGGCAGCCCAGGATTGTCCAAAGAGTATTTATGGATAACTGTTCGTCGACGGAAATTCTATCGGTTTAGAAAACCTTTGAACGAATTTATTATAAAATTTATACCGCAAGCGCACGGTGTACGAATGTAGCACGCGGCGAATACGGGTCGATCCGCAGGGAATTGATGATTTTAGAATTTCCTACTCAATCAAATTATACCAAAGTCGAGAGTGTGTTTAAGCTAGAAAATGAGAAAATGAACTAACTAACAAAAAGAAAAGAAATGCAAATATGAGAGTTAAATGACAATTTAGAGAATAAATCCACTCTCTAGATCATGTAGTTCAACAAATGAAATCATGATCTCTCTTTTATGGTCATTAGTGTTTGCACCAAAATTGGTCACAACACTCTTCGGGGGTCGTTGAAGAGATAATGATGAAGAATACAGATTCAAAAATAATATTATCTAACAAAAACTCCAATCAGCAGTAAAGTAAATGCGTAGTCAAGCGATTTATAGTGGTTCGGCGTGTTGCCTATGTCCACTGTGAAGTTTTTTGGTGTTTTATTGATTCTCTTTCAATGATTACAAGTTGTTACAGCAATCAACAGCAAGTTACAACTGGTAATTCTAAACCACTAGCAAAGTTATGATGTAAGAAGATGGAGATCTCGATTCGGCAGAGTCTGGGCGCTTGAGAGTCGAAAAGATAGAAGATCCTTTTTCTGTTGGCTCTGGGGCTCTATTTATAGGCGTAGGATGCTGATATTTCGCTAAAAACTCGGGAGATCACTTCTGGCACGTGAGGGGGCCCACGCGCCCGGCCTCAGGAAATTTGGGCACACTTTGGCATCGATTTGAACTCCATTCGAATCGATCATAAAATCATCCAATCGAGGTGAAATTTGGTGTGGACATTCTTCAACATGTATGCAAGCTTCTGTGGAAAAATAGTGGCATTTGGATCAGTAGATTGAGAGATATGATGGACACGAGATGACGTTCCTCGAGAGGCTGTCTTGTTCGAAACCATCATTTCGGTTTCGAATCGATGGTGGCACGCGCCCTTGTGATGACGTGGAGCACAAACTTCGAACCGATCCGGGTTTTGCTCCGAGTTGACCACTTCGACTCCATATATCTCGGCGCATTCGAACCGATGAAAGACACGTCACCATGGCTAGTTGACCCAGTGGATTCGAACGAAGCTTCATTGATGGATTCGAACAGGGCTTCACAGATGGGTTCGAACAAGGCTTCATCGATTGGTTCGAACGACTGATGCTTGCTGGATACGAACTTGCGTTTCTCTGATGCATACGAGCTTTGTAACTTCTCTATGGATGCGAAGTCAATTGATACGAACTTGAACCTTTCGATGGATTCGAAGTTGATGGAGTCGAACCCATGGTACTTCAATGGATTCGAAGGTGATCGATACGAAGGTGATCGGTTCGAAACAGTGTTTGGTGATGGGTTCGAAATCTGGGTTTCTCCCTTCAAACTGAATCGATCATAACTTGAGCGTATGAACTCGGATTGACATGAAATTTGAGATGTGGACTTCTACGATCCTTCTTGTCATGTCCTATCAATTGTAGCTCAATCTGGAATCGGACAAAATTCAGTGATATCCATAGCGAAACGAAGTATGACCAATCTTTGAGACGAACTGTTCTCCGTTTTCAATCGATCTTTTGGTATCGCGGCTTTGCCAAAAAGCGGGATAACATTTTGCCTCCCAAAGTACGTCTTATGGGAACATGATGTGCTTTGAATAGCTGCAATTTCTCTCTGAACAATCACTGCTCTCTTTTTTGTTGAGACTCGTATTCTGTATTGCTGTAACCTTGTGTTGATATGATTGATCACTGTATAATAGCGCTTAGCCGTTGGCTGTTGTATTCGTAACAAGATGAGTATTCAATCCTTGTAAATGTTTAAAATCAAATGTTAGCCCGACAAATATGCACATATGTTAGTTTGACCCTCGTTAACGTCGTGCGTCCACGAGTCGTTGTCAGTTTTGTTTGCCATTTGAATTTTGTATCGATTCTCTCCTGAACCGATTTGGAAATTTGAGTTGAGATAACGCTTGATGGTTGTTTCAGAAAGTCCCTTCGTATCGATCCTCTCCTGAACCGATATAGAAGGGTGAAGGAATCGAATTTGTGTTGCGTGAATGTACTATTTCGAACCGATGGGTATGGGCATCGATGCATTCGAGATCAACATTCGTAGGGATGGAGTACGCTTATGCTATGATGGGTACAAAACCGACATTCGAACCGATGGCTTGGACGAGTACGAAACGCTCATTCGTACCGATGAGAAAGGATGGATACGAAATAGTAGTTTGCATCGATAGGAAATGATGGATACGAAATCGTCGTTCGTATCGATAGGAGATGATGGATACGAAATAGTCGTTCGTATCGGTAGGTTGTGGATGGAGTTGCGAATATGTTGATGTGAACAGAGGCTTCGAATCGATGTGCCCACTGTTTGTTTCGCATCGATGCAACTCAATGCCCTGCTGTGTGTTTCGCATCGATGAGGCCTTAAGCGCATGGATTCGAAAGCTGATTTCGAATCGATCTGATAATTGACCGGTTGTGACCGGTTGGGTTAACTGGGATGCGAAACGTCTCGGTTGCTTTCGAGGCTCCATAAAAATAGCAGGGGGGTTTGCCATTTTCCACTTTTTACTTTTTAACTTTTGCCTTGTGTTTATTGTGTTCTGCATCATTTCGAAGCTTCAGAGAGAAAACACTGCGTCATGTCACCGAATCAATCAAGATCCAAGTCTTTAATTCCTCGAATCCATCACTCAAACTAGGTAATTAGCCTCGAATCCAAACGACAAAGCTATTTCGAACCTTCCTCTTCTTCATCGATTGGCCACTCTGGTGATTGGTAAAACCAGATCCAGTTTGGGGGAGCTTCAAATCGATTCGTGGACTTGTGTTCGAATCGATGGGGGCGGCATCACTTTTCCTTGGATTTCGCATCCATCCATGGGATGTCCTAATGGGGGTAACGCTGTTCGCACCGATTGACTATCTTGATGGGTCCATTCGAATCGATGGATTCGAATCCATCAGCTATCGGTTCGAAGTTCTCAACTTTACATCGGTACGAAGGGTATCGATTTGAACATGATCGATGTTAAGTTGAGGGTTTCCTGATCGGTATGAACCAGTTAACCAAGGATAGATTCGAACTCATCCTTCATTAATTGATTCGAACTTGACACCTGATCATCGATTCGAAGGGCGCCTTTCTGCATCGATTCGAAGTGATGTTAGGATGGGTTCAAATGAGTTCCCTATGATCGGTTTGAACCCTCTATGATGGATACCAAAGTTTGACATTTTCTAAGCATAATTCCAACGAGCTTCATTCTTGCATATTTGGACTTGATAATCACACTGCATACTTGACCACCTTTTGAAGCTCGTTGATGGAACCATAACAACTCCTATCCGAATCAACTTCCATCGTATAAATGGTTTAGTGATGACGATCAGCGATGACGGTCATTACAACTGGACTTCGTAGCTTTGTCGTTTGCATATTTGCCTTAACTCTGCGATATTTATTCAAGTAATGCATGGCACTGTACAACATACATTCATACACTTTACACTGGGGAACGCACGGGTCCTTTGTCGTCTAACGATGGTTTCTCATGAGTTAGCTATTCATGGAACCTTCAAGTTCGCAGCAGCAGGAGGTTCAAAGTACAGTCCTTCCGAGACTAGAGGTTCCGGATATTGAACCTGAGATCAACGGTCCGGCCCCGGACGAGCTTCCCAATGCATCTTTCATTGCCAATCCGTCGGATTCCGTTCAATCCAATATTTCTGAAGATATGTTGGGGAGAATATGCTTAAGGCACGGCCTGTCACTGGACGACGTGTTATTGCCGGGGCCGAATGATAGACCACACAATCCATGGGAGGGATATACTGCATTTAACCGCTACGCGTGTGCGGCCGGGACGCTTCCTCCGTTCAACGAGTATATAAGAGAAGTGTTTTCTTTTTTGAGGATCGCTCCATCTTAACTACACCCGAACGGATATGCTTCCGTGAACAGTTTATTCATCGTCTTCATGGAGTACCTTTATGGACCACCGATCCCGACCGAGATCAGATATCTATTTAATTTCAAAACCCGAGGTGATTACACTTGCTTCACATTTCTGGAAGCAGTGAGGAATTGCCAAGTGGTCACTAGGTCCTGGACCAGGTTGAGTTATTACAGGACGGAATGGTTCTATGTCAGATGTCCTCTGGGGTTTGCTCGGCGATGGTTATTCAGACGTGAGTGTAGCTGAGTTATCAAATAATTATTAAGGCAATTGCAGTCAAAGTGAAGCTTATGTTTTTCCCATTTTTACAGCGATGATTCAGCGACCTGAAGGCGAACACTTTAAGGAGATGGTGTGAGTACTTCGAGTAGTGCCAGGCGAAGATAGGGATATCAAGTTTCTCTTGACAGATAGGAATCTCCGGACTTACGTGTTGATCAAACGAGGGCAGAGCATAAAGTTCGACGGGGTATTAAGGACCGTCTTGAAAAAACAAGTCAGGCACAAGAAGCCTAAAGTTATTATAGCCAAGGAGGCTGATTCTGGAAGAACTCATGCTGATGACGAGCCGTTGTCGCAGCCTACAGACGTAGTTCAGGACGTCACAGAGCAGCAAAAAGGCAAGGCAGCCGTTGTCAAGTCACCTAAGAAGGGGTGATGGAAGTCGGTTGTCACGGCCCGATCCTCTCCCGGAGTTAGAATTTCGGAGATGTCTCCTCCAAGAATTAAAAGTCTTTATGAAGGGCTCGCCAATATTCCAATTCAGGACGATGTGTCCCTGCATCATGATGCCGGATTGGAAGAACTTTCAGAAACTTTAGTTTTGAGCGAGTCTTTTCCCACTGGTGTGGCAGACACATCTGGTTGGTCGGGGGGTTGCACATTCATATATATATATTTCACAACACTGCACAACCTTTGACTATAAACTATCTGTATCGAAGGGTTAATCCTACTTTATTTTGCTCTGCAGATACCATGTCCGGGCGAGGCTCAATGTTAGGGAGTCTCCGACACGCGCGCAAGTCTTCATATCATTGGTCGCGCGGACGAGAGGGGGACAGAGATTACGACCATGGGCGCTCTGGGTACTCTGGTCAAGAAAGATATGATACAGATAGAGGCTATAAGCGTCGATCCCGATCGCGTACTCCTCCTCCCCCCCAGAGATCCCATACAACCTCCTGCTCATGTCTCCCATCCCTCTGAATTTTCACACTACATGTCGGCTTCTCAATCTTCTAGGCATGAATTTCACCATTCTTGGAGCGAAAAAATAACTACTGCCGTTACAGAACAACCCCCCGTGGAAATTTCAGGGGAAGGAGCAATCAAGCTTGCTCAGCTGAAGAAAGACTTTCCAAATATCTGCTTTGACAACTACATCTTTCCACCTCATTTAAAAAGGATCCCAGAGGAAGACGAGCAGCTGGTTCATGACTACGTGCATGATTTTTATGCCAAGTATAAGGCGTGGGCGAAAGCGGCTGACAAAGCGTCGGCATTGTCCTTTGAGCGTGGGGCCACCATCGAGAGGTTGCAGGCTGAGTTAGCTCAAAAGAGCTGTATTATTGAGGTTCTAAACACTGAAGCTAAATCTTCTCGGAAATCTGAAATGGGGGCTATCAAAAAAGCCGACGAAGCCCAAGCAACGATGGATAGGATGAAACGTGAGCATTATGCCACGGTAGAGGATATGGGCCATCGAAACACCATGGTCACTGCCGAGAGGGACGCGACCCTGAAGGAGTTAAACGAGCTTAAGTACAAATTTTCCGAAATCGCCAAGGATAAGGATGATGCAAACAACGCCGCCCAGGAGGCGTGTGTACAAGCCGTGATGCTTCGGACTGAACGGGATGCGGCAGTGGCCAAGGTCTAGGCGGTCGAGACAGAGGTTGAGGAGAAAGTTCAACAAGCGGAGGCCAGGCTGGAGGCCGATATTGAAGATTTGCTTATCACTTACAATGCCAATGTGCTGAGACAAAGATATTTGGCCTGGCTTCAAGATTACCCCGTACACCTCCGTAGCACTTGGGGTCGATTAGTTGAGGAGGAAGAGGAAGCGCATCCGGACGAATCGGTCGACCGATTTGAACTCGAAAACCGGTTGCTGACAGATGATGAGAAGAAGATCCTCCATGACGCTATTATTGCTCATGAGAAGGAGATGATTGGTGGCCGATCTCTGGAGGTTGGATAGGGATCAGGTGTTGTGCACCACGCAACTGTTATTGAAATCACCGCTCCACCTTCGTTAGAGCCTGTATCTGTGGTTGGTTCACAATCTGTTCCTTCTTATGACCCAGAGAAGCCGTGGTTATCTCCTATTCGGGAGCATGTCTCTGAGGCCGTCCAACCGTCAACGAGTCAAACTGAGGAAGGTACGCTGAACATATCTCAAGTGTGCTTCTATTAGAGCGTTTGTTTTGAAGTGATTGCTTATAACTCCTTCTCTTCTTTGCTCAGTAACCGAAACTACTCCGGCATCTTCGGCTCAGGAGTCTATTCAAGTGCAAAAGGCCATCACCACTGAAACGAATGTCGTGACGACGGCAATATCTACTGAGATGGCGCAGGGGAGATCCTTATCTCTCGACGAACAAATGGTGAGTGAGCTGCTTGGCTAACAGGGTGACCCTTTTACAGACTTTCCATTTATCATAAATGATCTTCCACCGGCCTCTAGTTTTGTAACGCAGACCACAGCTGTCCCCAGCCAGGCCCAATCAACTCGAGACGAAGAAATCTTGGCCGAGATCAACGCCGAAATAGAGGCTGCGGGGCGTGAGGGTAGTGCTGGAGTTAGGACTACGATGCATAGTCCAGCACCTCTAAATGTGATATTGCTAAGTGGCTCTGTGGCCGGTACTCGAGTGTCCGCCCCATCTTCTGTTGCAGACCCAGTCCCTCCTACTCCTTCGGTGGAAAGCCTTCACGTAGATTCGAGCTCTAAGGAGGACATTGACATTATGCCCCCAGCCGAAGAGCAGCTGCCGGAAAAGAAGCGCTCCAAACGAAGAATCTCTGTTTCTAGCGAGTCCGATGACGAACCGCTGATAAGGAGATTCAAGAAGAAGAAGTAGACGGGCCGTTTAAGCGGACTTTTTGGTAGATAGGGACTGGTGTTTGTTTTTTGTTAGTAGGCCGTGTATAGATGCAGGTTCGGCCCCTGCTAGTAGGAATTCTTTTGTGGAAGAACTTATTTGCATGTAAGTCCTTTTCTCTAGTTAGTTGAAATAAAATTCAATTTCTTTGTTTCAATTCTCATTTCATTTGCGCTTAAGTATTTGGAGTGTTTAGCTTTTAGTCCAGTGTACTTGTGACGTTTTTACTGTCAAGTAGAGTACGTTTTATTTGCTAAGTATGAAAGTCTTGCTCATATGTTGTTATCGATGAACAAGTTGAACTTCGGGCATTGTATCACTTTGGTTAGTGATTAACACTTAGCTTTTTTGCCCCCTAGTCTCGGGGAACAACATTTGTACCTTGGTGGTTGATCGCACTTATTGCAAATCTTGAGCACATGTCCACGCTCTGGGGACTTTGGATAATTTGAGATCGATAATCCAGTTCGCACTTCGGGAATTTGAGAGTTATCGACATCTGTAACACGGTTCGCGTTCTGGGAACCTAGAATTGATGTTTACGCTCCGCTTCACGCTCCGGGAACTTGGAGTTAGTATTGATATATCGGTTCACACTCTGGGAACTTTGACGTAGTATTTGTGCTTCAATTCGCACTCTGGGCATTCAGAGGTAGCATGTGTGCTTTTGGGAACGAGTTGTTGGATGTTTATACTCTAATTCACACTCTGGGAAGTTGGAGTCCGTTCGCACTCCGGGAATGAGTTGTCGAATATTTGTACTCCAATTCACGCTCTGGGAAGTTGGAGTCCGTTTTGGGAACGAGTTCTCGAATGTTTATACTCCAATTCACGCTCTGGGAAGTTGGAGTCCGTTGGCACTCTAGGAACGAGTTATCGAATGTTTATACTCCAATTCACGCTCTGGGAAGTTGGAGTCCGTTCGCGCTCCGGGAACGAGTTGTCGAATGTTTATACTCCAATTCACGCTCTGGGAAGTTGGAGTCCGTTCACGCTCTGGGGGAACGAGTTATCGAATGTTTATACTCCAATTCACACTCTGGGAAGTTGGAGTCCGTTCGCGCTCCGGGAACGAGTTGTCGAATGTTTATACTCCAATTCACGCTCTGGGAAGTTGGAGTCCGTTCGCGCTCAGGGAACGGGTTATTGAATTTTTATACTCCAATTCACGCTCTGGGAAGTTGGAGTCCGTTCGTGCTCCGGGAATGAGTTATTGAATGTTTGTACTCCAATTCACGCTCTGGGAAGTTGGAGTCCGTTCGCGCTCTGGGAACGAGTTATTGAATGTTTATACTCCAATTCACGCTTTGGGAAGTTGGAGTCCGTTCGCGCTCCGGGAACGAGTTGTTGAATGTTTATACTCCAATTCACGCTTTGGGAAGTTGGAGTCCGTTCGCGCTCTTGGAACGAGTTCTTGAATGTTTATACTCCAATTCATGCTCTGGGAAGTTGGAGTCCGTTCACTCTCTGGGAATGAGTTATCGAATGTTTATACTCCAATTCACGCTTTGGGAAGTTGGAGTCCGTTCGCGCTTCGGGAACGAGTTATTGGTAGGACTGTCGTGTGTTGGCCCAGTTCAGCCTTTGATGTGTTGGATTGCCCCCGAGCTGGGGTTTCACTTAGTGAGTGGCCGGTCGTATCACAGCCACTCGCTATTTGAATAAATTCCATTGTTCGATGGAATTTAGCTCTTCGTGTGTCGTGATTGTTGAAGTTGCATTCGGTGAATCACAGCTTTAGCTTGAAGAGATAGTACTTTATTGGTGAAATAAGAAAATATGGCAAAGTAAGTGCCTTACTACAAATTCAAATTTCAGAATGTAAAAGAAACTGCAAAGTATTCATAGATTGAGTGAGCCTGTCATGTGTGACAGTGACGAAGATCTTCGTCGTTCCAGGCCCCTGAGAAAGTTGGTCCGCCACTGATGGCGTTTATCACCTGTCTTCCGCGGGGACAAGTCGAGTCCTACTGTCTCGGTCAATTGGGTTCATTGTTCTGATTTGATGGGCTCGCTTATTTGGGTTGCGATGTCCGCACAAACTGTTCCAGCTTCCTTTCTCTGATCAGTTTTTCAACAAGATCTTGTAAGTGACGACACTCGTTCGTATTGTGCCCGTAGCTTTCATGGAACCTGCAAAACTTTCCCGTCTGTATTTGTCTCTCTGACGACGGCCTTGGTGCAGGTTTTTGGTACCGAATTGTATCACAGGTTTGTAAGTACAAGTCTTCTAGTGATGTATTCAGAGGGGTGTAACTGTCAAACATTGGATTCTTGCGCTGCGGGCCAGGATTTTGATCTCGTTTTCTGGTTTGATTCACGCTCTCTCTTCGCCGAGCTTGTTAGTTTTTAACGTTCAACTGAACTTTTCCGGAGCTCTCGCCGGACTGTTTGATTGCAACATTGCTTTGGTTCCCTTCCGTACTTGGTCCTGCATCAGTTTGCTTTCTAGACTGTTTCGCATCTTCCCGTCTCAGGAATTGAGCCGTCTTGGCGTGGAAACGGTCCAATGGTGCAGGTGGTTTTCCAGCTAGCCAGTTGCCAAATTCAGAATCGGGGTCGATCCCCTTAGTCAACGCCATAAGGATGGAGTTATCGTTTGGATTACTAATCTCCGCGCATGCAGTATGGAATCTCTCTAAGTAGTGTCTGGCGTTTCTCCAGGAGCTTGAGTGACACTAGACAGAGTGTTGACATCCTTGGGCCTTGCGACGTGCATGCGGAATTGCTCAATGAATTTTGTGGCCAACTGGTCGAATAAAGAGATGGATCGAGGTGGCAGTCGAGTGAACCACATGGTAGCGATGCCCCCCAATTATATGAGGAAACTAAGACATTTCACTGCATCGTCAGCTCTGGCAGCGGTCATTGACCATTCATATTTCAGAATATGTTGGTTGGGGTCGGAGTTTCCTTCGTACATGGGTAGAGTTGGCATTCTGAATCGACGTGGAGGTTCAGCAGTAAGGATATCGTCCGTGAAAGGAGTGTGGCTTCGGGAAACTCCACAATCGTTATTTGTGAATCCCTGGCTCTCACGGATCATCTGACGTATCATAGTTAAAAGATCCGGCATTTGCACCGGAGTGTGATTACGTTCCATACTTTGGGTTCGAACCGGATGTCGTCGACGGTCCAAGTCTTTCCTTCTTGGCTCATAGTCCTCTGGGACGTATGGTTCATGAGTACGTCCGCTATGACCACGGTCCAGGTCCGACTGATCTTCGACGTCGACCCTTGGTTCAGCCGCAACGTTAGTAGTGCGGTATTCTGTAGTGTGGTGAGGGATGACACCTCCTCGGGAGGTGGGTCCGGTTTGGAAACTGGCCGATGGACCAACTCTCAGTTGTCCAATAGTCTGTGTGGGTTGATCTCCAGCAGCTCGCATGTGACTCCCATCTAGTCGGGGTCGTGGAGATCGATTTTGATAATCAGAAGATGAAGAACTCTCGCTGGAGGAGCGAGACGCGTGGTTTCTCTTGGATCTCTTTCGCTTCTGGCGATCCAGCTTATTGACCAGCTCGACATTAGCACGTAGCTGTTCTGCTAGTTGTTGCCGACTCTGAGTCAGCTCTTGGAGTAGCAACTGTAACTCTTGTCGGGTAACCGGACCCGACGGTTCCGAGTGTCCAGTAGCATCTTGATTAGATGGAGGTAGTGGAGCAGGATCCTGTCTATCCTGTCCTTCTTGATTAATAGCGTTAGAGCTGGTTCTTGTACTAACCATCTTGAAAGTTGAATTCCTTTCCTAGATTTTATGAAAATCTAAATAGAATGGAAGGAATTCGAAATTGAAGTCTGGATCTCTCTCTTAGATTTATGCAATTCGATATCGATGACAGATCCAATGAGCAGGAGAAAACCTGGGTTTTCTCAGTGAAAGCGCTAAAGTGTTTGCACCAAAATTGGTCACAACACTCTTCGGGAGTCATTGAAGAGATAATGATGAAGAATACAGATTCAAAAAGAATATTATCTAACAAAAACTCCAATCAGCAGTAAAGTAAATGCGTAAACAAGCGATTTATAGTGGTTCGGCGTGTTGCCTACGTCCACTGTGAAGTTTTTTGGTGTTTTATTGATTCTCTTTCAATGATTACAAGTTGTTACAGCAATCGACAGCATGTTAGAACTGGAACTTCGAAACCAGTAGCAAAGTTATGATGTAAGATGATGGAGATCACGATCCGGCAGAGTCTGGGCACTTGAGAGTCGAAAAGATAGAAGATCCTTTTTCTGTTGGCTCTGGGCTCTATTTATAGGCGTAGGATGCTGATATTTCGCAGAAAACTCGGGAGATCACTTTTGGCACGTGAGGAGGCCCATGCGCCCGGCCATAGGAAATTTGGGCCCACTTTGGCATCGATTCGAACTCCATTCGAATCGATCATAAAATCATCCAATCGAGGTAAAATTTAGTGTGGACATTCTTCAACATGTATGCAAGCTTCTGTGGAAAAATCGTGGCATTTGGATCAGTAAATTGAGAGATATGATGGATACGAGATGACGTTCCTCGAGAGGCTATCTTGTTCGAAACCATCATTTTGAACCGATGGTTTCGAATCGATGGTGGCACGCGCCCTTGTGATGACGTGGAGCGCAAAATTCGAACCGATCCGGGTTTTGCTCCGAGTTGACCACTTCGACTCTATATATCTCGGCGCATTCGAACCGATGAAAGACACGTCACCATGGCTAGTTGACCCAGTGGATTCGAACGAAGCTTCATTGATGGATTCGAACAGGGCTTCACAGATGGGTTCGAACAAGGCTTCATCGATGGGTTCGAACGACCGATGCTTGCTGGATACGAACTTGCATTTCTCTGATGGATACGAGCTTTGTAACTTCTCTATGGATGCGAAGTCAATTGATACGAACTTGAACCTTTCGATGGATTCGAAGTTGATGGAGTCGAACCCAAGGTACTTCAATGGATTCGAAGGTGATCGATACGAAGGTGATCGGTTCGTAACAGTGTTTGGTGATGGGTTCGAAATCTGGGTTTCTCCCTTCAAACTGAATCAATCATAACTTGAGCGTATGAACTCGGATTGACATGAAATTTGAGATGTGGACTTCTACGATCCTTCTTGTCATGTCCTATCAATTGTAGCTCAATCTGGACTCAGACAAAATTCAATGATATCTATAGCGAAACGAAGTATGACCAATCTCTTAGACGAACTGTTCTCTGTTTTCGATCGATCTTTTGGTGTCGCGGCTTTGCCAATAAGCGGGATAACAATTAGTGTTTTAATTGATGTGTTTATCATAAGTATGACATATTTGAGGTATTCATTAGCCAACATAAGTCATCAAACTATAACACACCCCTTAAAACACTTACTAACTTTCATGAAACTTGACAAAGAAAATGAAAATGAAATCTATTTTAAGTATGGCCTATTAACTATTGATTAGAAACATAGACCGTCAAATTTTAATTTCAAATCACTTTCTTTTGCCATAATCATATTTTGATGAAGAGGCAATTAGTGTTAGTGATTGTTTAAGCATAGCCTATTTGGTGTCAACAATATAGGCTATCAAAATTCAAAGCAAAAACAACTAGTAAACCATTTCAATCATCATCATTAGGCACAAAAAGAGAGCATGAATTGACAAAATGTTGAAGCTACATTAATTAGAGAGCTTCATTACCCCTAAATTGAAGGGGTTTAGCCTCTCATATTTGTCATTTGATTAACAAATGTAGCTAGCAACATAAAAGCAAAAAGAAAGGAAAATGAAAGCAAATGAAAAGAAAACTATTCTTCTTGCATAAAAGTAAATCTACACTACTAGCATGAAAGGAAATGAACATGTAAGTAAAAAGAAACACTAATTAACATTGCATAAAAAGAAAAGAAAATTACATAAAATAAAAATGGCTAAGTAGCCATGAAAAGAGAAAGAGGGCTTTCTTTTATTTGATATAAACTAAACTAAAGAGAAGGAAGCCTAAGAGAGACTAAGAGAAGAGATGGAGGCTACATGAAACATAAGGGGTTATTTATACAAGCATGAAACCATAATCCATAATTTGGGGAATGACCAAACTACCCTTGAGAAAGTGTGGAGGCCAAGTAATCATTAGCTTCTACTAATCACCATTTAAGTGTACATGAAGCCATTAATTCCATAAGCATGTGCATTAGCCTCTTATTTGTACATTAAGGTAGGTGGGTAGGTGGGGTCCTCCATGTTCTTCACTTTGAATTATTTCCATCTCTATTCCTTTGTATTCATTTTCATGCATGTGTCTTCATAAAACCACTCCTATTTGAGATCAAATTCAATAAATATATATAAATTTCCAATTAATTTTTCTGAAAGAAATATATGCACACAAATGACCGTTTTGCCCCTATATGAAGATGGATATGTGACAATTTGGAATTAATATGGATTTTGGTTAAAACAAGTTAAAATACCTAATATGATCATTTATGTAATTTAAGTAGAATAAATATGGTGGTAAAAATATGCACATTTACGTGCACATCAAATACCCCCACACTTATCTTTTTATTCATCCTCGAATAAAGAAAAACTAAGATAAAACCGTTATCGTAGGGAGCACGATTGCACTGAGCATATGCAACAAGCCGTTAAACCTCTGGGTGTCCCCAGTAGGACGAGTGTTGTCTCGTGAGGGTTTTCAGCGGGTACTACCCACAAAATCCAAATGCAGGATGAAAATATTCACAAAATGCAAGATTTGTTTACAAAGAGATGAATGCGAATTTTTGAAAATATTTACAAATGAAGAATTTATTTTTAAATTAACACGAATAAGTTAAATATAGGTTTTGGTCATTATCTTGAAAATTTATGTCATTTACTCGTCAAAATTTCCAACGAAAATCAAGTTATCATAACAAATAGACTATAGTTTAACTTGTTGTTTCGGTAGATAACAAAGTGTAATTATAAAATGGATTCTTAGTTTCTTATCATAGTTTATCAAAGTGGTATTTTCATTTCTTTTCAATAACAAATCAAATCAAATAAGTAAAAATAGTGCTAGGATTTCAATTTCTTGGTCTCTCATTATTTGCAAGAAAAATTACACACCTAGCTCAGGTAAACTGAGGCCAGATATACCACCCATGCACTGCCTTTCGGGCTTATGTGAGGGGAGTACAGAGCATGGAGAGTGCACACACTTTCATGCATGCACTATCGACCGTAGGTGGTTTTTATTAAGTCTTTTTTTACATGTGTTCCATACATCATAACCGTGAGGACTTTTAAATGAGTATGAAAGCACATAATCAAAAATTCCAAGTAATCACCCATGCATAACCATGAGGACTTTTAAATGAGAGTGAATACTTGGATGTTATTATTTTATATTTTTATATTTTTTTGAGTGGGAGTTCTGCAAAATCATCTTAGCACCATTTAACTTAGAAGACAAAAAAATGTTATATCCTTTACTTTAAATCAACCACTTTTTAAAACAAAGATTTTCAATTCGGATGTACTTTATAATTAACACGCATGAATCTTCCAATATACTAGTTAAACCATTATTATTTGTAATCAAACTTCATTTTTATTTTTGTTAAGACCAATAAATTTTCAGAAACTTCAATTTAATAAACCAAAGCCAAATATTTATCTTATAGTGTTTCTTTTAAAAATAAATCAAAAGAAAATTTGTTTTTGGGATTTTTTTTTTAAATTTTGTTTTTTTGTTGTGACGACCCGGGTTCCTACGCCCAGAAATCCGTTTCGCTTTGAAGAAAGAAAGCGGTGAGAAAATAGAAAAGATAGAGAAGAAAGAACAACAACATCACAATCTCACAGCGGAACGAATAAATTATAATAATCACATAAGTATTTACATAGTATACAACATCAATCAGAGTTATACAGATAATACATCACATACTAGGCAGTTATAGACACCTGTCTAGTTAATACAACTCAACACAATACAACTCAAAGATACCAACACAGCGGAACTATATGTATATCTACAACGCTGAAGCCTCCTGCTCCATTGCTCCTCCAGAATTCGTCAAAGCTAACCTGAATCCCTTTGGCTACTCGTAAAAATTTGAGTACCCGAGAGTTCATAAAAAACAAAAATAAACTCCAGGTCAGACATGGGTCTGGTGTGAGTAACAGGTTAAAGTTGCTTAATTTTGAAAATCCTTTGAAACTAAAAGGCATCACGTAAGACTCCCCACAAATAAACATGGGTAAGTTTTTACCTTACGCTAACCAAAACATTTGATAGGAAATTCTGTGATATTATAATAGGTCTAGGGTTTTCAAGTAAATCGAAAATATCCGAAATTGTTACATGATTAAATTCCAGCTACTAGCCACAAAAGTGGGTAATACAATCAAAACAGTTGGCACTTATTGGATTGTGGATTCCATACAATGGCAGGGCTACTGGGGTACCGCCCGTCACAGTACGTGGCCTAGATCAACGTACCGAGGATCACTCCCGACCCCCTGCAACACAAGGCCGGAACCATACCTTACTGAACAGCCCCGAACAAGATAACCCCGGCAGTTGTTGCAATCAACCGCCCACACAGCCGAAAATAAAGGGACATCTAGACAGGGGAATATCCTTGTCCTGCTTGGGCATGACCCACCTAACCTTGCTGCACCTCCCCTGTTTTAGCCAATCCCGGTTGATGAGGCTTGAGGCTGCGATTACCATAAGAGAATACATTTCTTAGAATGCTCATCGCCCACCTGACGATGTGTTGAAAGCATTCAATCCATACAAGTTCGTTCCGGGTTCGAACGAAACCGAAGGCATTATCTCGTTACACTCATTTTGGAATCACCCTCAGAGTTAACGACAATAACCCTTGCATTCTGAATCTTCATCTTCAGTTCAGATTCACGACCTATCGTTAATTTGGAATCGATGTGGTTTTCGGATGTTCCAAATAAGGAAAACCGATCCCGGTCTCATCGAAATCCAAAACGTGTCTTTTAAGGCCAAGTTGCCTATTTAGTCTTAACAGTTTAATTCAATATTATCAATATACATACAGATAGATAATTCACAATATCACAATAGATAATCATATCATCATCACATACAGATAAGCAATATTATCATCCAAACAGATAATTAAATATTATCATACTTAAACCAAGCATCCATATCACATAGATATTATTCATGTCAGATCTGAATTCACAATCATCAAATGAAATATCAATATCATTCATAAGCAATGATTTATAAATCACAATCTATAATTAATTTAAAATGAATTAAATTAACTACTCCTATCTCTAATTAATTTAAAGTAAATTAAATTAATTCTTTATCTATAAATCCTGCTTATACAACCATTAATTAATTATAAATCAAATTAATTAATTATTCTCTAGATATTCATCTTGATTAAACACCTTTGATTAAACACTTCTAATTACAATAAGTAATTAGTCTTTAATTAATTTCACAAATTAATTATCCTAAATCATTTATAGTTATTAACAATTAAACAATTCTTAATTACATCATTAATTATATTAATTAATGATCTCTAATTTCGATTTAAATTAAAATACTTTATTTAATTTAATCACATTAAGCGATTAATCTTTAATTAAACACAATTATTAATCATCCTTGATTAATATCTACCAGTAATTAACTACCCTTAATTACTAATATCAATTATTCCATAATTAATTATCTCCAATAATTAATCCCTTGATTAATTACAAAAGTAAATATCCAAATTACTTCATTTACAAATCATCTTGTATTAATCACATCCAGTAATTATCATCTAATTACTTCCTTAAGTAATTTATGCTCCATTAAGTACAGTAGGTAATTACACTCATCAATATATCAAATGATTTTCTTAAATTAATTAAACTAAATTAATTAACTTAATTTAATCATTCTTTCAAAATTAATTACAATAAGTAATTAATCTCTTAATTACTTTTATCAAGTAATTTCATTTAACAATTTACAATAGATTATCTAATTAATCTGTTAATTATTAAAATTAATTAATTAAGTAATAATCCTTAGTTAATTATCTTCATTAACCAATACCATCTCTTAATTTACTTCTTAATTTATCTTTATTTATAAATTAACCTAAATTATTAATTTATAACTTTAATAAATTCACCATTCCTTTATTATCTTATTAGTTAAATCATTTAATGCCTTAATTATTCTTAAGATAATTTAATGACTTAATAAATATTAAAGTGTATTAGAACATTACACATTTTTTAAATTTAAATTTAAATTCCATTCTGAATTTAAGATTCAAAAGGACTATTTATTTAAACATTAATCAAATTTAAATTCCATTTATAATCTTGTAAATAACATTAATTACGTACATATGAAACTTATATAAGAACAGCCCTTTTAAATTCAACTTCCTAACTTCTATTTGAATTTAAAATTTCCAAAATACATAAATGTTTTAACTTGCAAGTTCAAGTTAAAATAGTTTATTTACTTTCCATTTAAAAACTTTTCTCAACAAATTTACTTTCATAACTATTTTATTTGAACTTATTTTTAAAATAATCATGCTTAGAAACTGATTTAATTTTTCAGATTTGAATTCGAAGTAAACTCGAATCCATCAATTTATCTTTGATTTAAAAACTTTGATTTAAACTTCCCTTTAACAACTTGAATTAAAATTTTGATTTTTCAAATCCAAATCTATTTTAAAACCTTAAGATTCAATATTCATTTGAATCAATACTTTTAAAACTCAAACTTAAACTACTGTTAGGGTTTTTGTTTCAGATTAAAATTTTTAAAATCTGGAAATTACCATGTTTGTATACCTGGAAACTCATTTAAATATTTAAACTTTATTTTAGATTTCAAAATATAGGTTTGTATCCATACTACAAACTGAATTTAAACTTAGTTTAAATCCATTATTTATTTTTAAATAGGTTTCATTTGAATTTGTTGAAAAAACAAATTTTGCTTCCAGGTTTCTGCAAAAGCTGAACAACCATTTACTCGACGCGAAACAAACTGCACTGAGTCTTCCTTTCTCCTACTTCGAGTCACGTACTCGAGTGACTCGAGTATGCCCCGAGTCAAAAATACTCTGCACCCACCAAACTTTACAGAACAACAATGGGCACGGTGCAAATGCACCGTGGCCCCAGTCACCTCCGTCCACCGACACGGACTTCAATACGTCGCCGACTACCTCCAGATAACGTCACGACCACTCAAATTCGACACGACAACTCGAATCGAAAATGGGTTCGAAACCCAAACCTAGAACACAACAGCTTTTCCCCTCTCGAACCTGTCAACGCCGCATTCTCCCAGCCCCGACCATCTGATGGTCAACAGCTCCGGCCATGAACTCGCCTTTGACCAAGCTACCACCTCCCGAGACCTCGTGCAACTCGATGCACAGTGGAAGTTACGGTGATCAAAAATTCGACTACCATAAAAATTAGGGTTACATACTTCAAACGACAGTCACCCTCTCCACCGTGCTCTGACCAATCACCAGACATTTTTCCCATCACCTTGGTAAGCTTCTCCTCCTCCTCACACAACCCGACCATCTCCAGCCGCATAGATCCCCAGTAATTCCCAAGAAACCAAAAACAGAACAACTTAAGACAACTCCACCAATCCTTAACTAAAAAATAAAATTTTAGTATTAAAAATCCTAATTTCAGATAAGAGTTTAATCTATAAACCTGAATTAATAATTTAAGTTGTTTGAAATTTCACTCCTATTAAACATTGACTGTTTTCTAAGGTTTTCAAAGCAGTTCTACCTTGTTAAACTTGAATTCATATTTTTATGATCTACTTTATGATCAAACAAACATATTTGTGTAGATACCAAGTCATATCAATCAATAAATTAAGAAAAGATGATCTTTTTCTTAAATCTGAGCTTCAAATCTCATAAACAAAGATGTTTTTAGACTATATAGACAGGCTTCATGTAACAACCCTGAGATTGCAATTACCGGATGATAAGTTAAAAATTATGATTTTTAAGTTAAAAAGGGGGCTAAACAAAATTTTGGGAATTTAAATTTTTGCAATTGGTTTGCAAATTAAAATATTTTGGGTTGAAATGAGGAATTTTTAAATAAAAAGTGATTATGGGTTAATGGGCCAAATGAGATAATTACATGGTTTTAATTAAAACTAGGATGCTTATTAGGATTTTTGTTCACATGATAACTTAGAAAATAAACTAAGTCCTAATGGGTTTCTAAACCCTCTTACCATAACCCATTAGCCTAACCCCCTCCTATATAATATCTTAAACTCATAACCCTAACTCTCCTCCTCTTCATAAATTCCTATACCTAGATCTAAACAAAATTAATGGCCTCCATTTAGAAGCTCCATCTCCTTCTCTTCATAAATTAGTCTAATCCTAGAAGAAAAAAAAAAGAAGAAGAAAGGTAATTCAATCTCTCCTATTCTCTAATCCTCCTTCTTAATCCCTATTTATCTCCTCCATCTTGTTGTAATTATTGTGTATTTTTTTGTTGATTTTGGGTCCTTGAAGTCTCTTGATCTTTGCTTGGAGGTTGAGAGTTTGGCTTGCTTGATATTGTGCACACAACCCATTTGATCATTTGCTTCATTGAGGTAATTACTATGTATTAGTAATTATTGCTAGTATAATTTTGGTGAAAATTTTGATGCTAAAACTTGAAAAAAACACACCTAGATCACCAAAAACTGCATAATTAGTTGGCTGGAAATTGCTTCGGCCTGAAACAGGCTGAAAACCCAATTTTGAGTGCACCCAGGCTGCTGCCCAGGTGCAGCAGGCTAGCCCAGTAGGGCTATCCAGAAGTGGACAAAGTCCCCAACCCACACGGGCTAGGGCCGGCCACAGACCCAGCCCGTTTGGGGCTGGGCGGGCCGTAGGTCCCCAGCCCACGTGGGCTGGGGCGGGTCTCCAGTCCCCAGCCCGCTTGGGGCTGGGGCGGGGCCCAAATCCCCAGCCCACGTGGGCTGGGGTGGCCCTCAGATCCCCAGCCCGCTTGGGGCTGGGGCGGGACGTAAATCCCCAGCCCGCGTGGGCTGAGGCGGCCCTAATATCCTCAGCCCGCGTGGGCTGGGGCGGGGCCCGAATCCCCAGCCCGCGTGGGCTGGGGCGGGGCCCGAATCCCCAGCCCGCGTGGGCTGGGGCGGCCCACATTCCCCCCCAGCCCCAGCGGGCTGGGGGGGCATTTGTTTCCCCCCCGGCCCGCGGGCTGGGGGGGGTGTTCCGCCCAGCCCAATTGGGCTGGGGGTCTTCTGTTCCGCCCAATTGGGCTGGGGAGCTTGTGTTTTGCCCCAGCCCAATTGGGCTGGGGGCTTGTTATTTTCCCAGCCCATGTGGGCTGGGCTAAACAAAAAAAATAAAAAATCAAACACCACCTCTGTTTCCAGCTTTTGAGCGCCAATTCGCGATGCTGTCACGTTTGCATCGGAAGTCGGAATTTGACGTTTTTGGTCTCGTTGGAAACGTGGAGTTGCAAACTCCATCTCTGGAAAATTTGGACAACATTGGAGTTCGTTTGGTACTTCGATTTTCATGCCAAAGTTAGACACTGGTCGCTGTTGGAAAACAGTATGAATCTTTCTCTGGGTTCAACTTTGAGACGTCGCTGCCACTTAGTCTCAACTCGGAATCCAGAAATTCTTTTTGCATCTTAAAGTAGGGATGTTTGACTATGTGCCTACCAGTTTTCATTCCATTTGGACACAGTTTGCTGGTCCAAATAAATTACCGAACTTGGGTTCGCAGCAGTTTTTGAATGGTTTCAAACACTTAGAATTTTTTTGATGATTTTCTGGTTTTCGTCGATTTCTTTGAGATTTGTCTCTGGATTTCGTACACGGGCTTTATAAAAAGGATTTAAAAGGATTTTTCACTCCAAAATGGCTTTTGAAAATTATTATATAATATTATCTTTAATTATTAAATTAATTACTCTATAATAGGAGACTTTTCAAAAGACCGTTTTAAAAGTGATTTCGAAATCAATTACAAATCCGTTTTACACCATTATTTTCTATAATAAAAATCTCACACTCACTTTTAGCACGTCAAGCGAAGTGGAAAGGTGCTTAAACGGTTAGGAAATCTCCGGCCTATGGAAACCGTGTGTATTTTCTTTCTGGTTAATCCCAGACCAATTTGATTGATCGTTTTGACCTTTGGGTCTAGTTTACCGATGATATTAGGTGGACTTTTTATTGTTTGGAGTGTGAGCTTGCTATTGGTTAGGAAACGTTTAGTGCGAACGTGGGGTATGGGACTCATTGTTAACACTTTACGGGTTCCTCTCCAAGAAGTTAGTGACACATTAGCCTCTGGGCGGCCAGTACTGGACCTCTGGGTCACCACGCCTCTGGGCAACCGTCTCTGGACACCTGCTCTATGGAGCAGTTTTTACGGCATGTGCCTCTGGGCCTTTTATCCTTCTGGGAAGGATCTTGTCGTTTCGCGCGTTCCGCATCTGTGCGAGTGATCGATCACAACTCAACAGTACTTGGCAACAACGACTCTGGTCGGTGCACGTGCAATATTTGTATTATCTGATGATTTTTATGTCCATTCGAGTATCGCCATTCGGTGTTGGTTCTATGGAACCATACGATGTAAGTACGATTACCTTGTGGATTCGCAGTGTCTCTGGACACTGCATTTCTGTATTCGATTTCATTGATTTTTCATTATATCCCTATTGCTCTTTGGAGCATCGATCTTTGCTTGGGCATTGATTATTGACTCTGGTCACTCTTGGGATTATAGCCTATGGGCAACTTTGTATAGCTTTGGCTACGCCGATGATATGAGGCGATTTTATTTATTTAACACTTTGGTGTTTGTATTCTCTTTGGAGATTTTTACTGTTTATTGATGATTAGGGATCGTCATTATAATCATGTAGTCCATATTACTCTTCTCTTTGGAGAAGTACTGTTTTATTTATGTACTGCATTATTATATATATCTCAGTTATTACTGATTGTTTAGCTAGCCTGACTCGAGTGTTTTCGCTCGGGTCAGACCGAGTTGTTTCAGGTTAGGTCTCTGGACTTAGCTTTCTGTGCTTCCGCTTGGACATTATCTGCTATGCTGATAGATAGCTCTTTTATTTGTCCACTATTCCGCTACTCTGTTTTATTCGGACTTTGATATGTACATATTTTTGACTCACATATGAGAGCAGTGGCTTTGTACCCACTTATAGGATTTGGATCTGTATTGATGATGTATTGTTCTGGGATGTTATATCTGTTATGTGATTCTGTTCTGTGATGTTTATCATTTATTACTATGCTTATTCTGATAGGTCTTTAGCCATTGTAATTTCTTTATAAATATTTATTGAATAGGTCGAACCACTTGGAAAAAAAATAGATACCATCTTTTCGACGTATTCAGTAGATAGTTATAGCTTGATTACAAATGGTCGCTTCCATTATACTCTATTCTCTGTTTTAACAGATGGTATTACTCCCGTAATACTCTTTGTTACAGTGGGTCTGAGAGTGGGGCGTTACATCTTGGTATCAGAGCTAAGGTTCAGAATTAAGCATAACAAACACAGAACAGACACGTAGTACAATACGTTATAATACGATCCAAATTGAACATATCCACCGTTAGATAAATAAGTTAGGAATATGTGTAGGAATCTATTATATTCCGTAATATTCCTTAATGAATTATCTATCCTTGAATTGTGCTTAACTAAATCTTACCATATATTTCAGTATGGCCGGTAGATCTTGTAAAGTTCTCTTTGATACGGGTGCCCCTCACTCATTCGTATCAAAGGAGCTAGTAGATGATTTATCCTTGAATGTTACTTGTCTGGTTTCTTTACTAAGGATTGTGAATCCCATTGGCAGATCCACGACCCTTAGCTTTCTTTGTGAGAATATAGATACCGATCTTTGTGGATTTTCTTTCCGTGTGAATCTGCACGTTATGGAGTATTTGGGTTTTGATATGATTCTTGGCATGGATTGGCTCGTTCAGCACGACGCCAAAATTATTTGTTCGGAGTGGATATTATTCATTCATCACCCTGACTCGTCCTCTCCGTTAGCTATTGTTCTTCAATATGTTGGGCTTTCTGATGTTACTTTATTTTCTCTTGATTCACGAGATGAGGATTTGGACATATCTCGTATTCCTGTTGTTCGGGATTTCCCTGATATATTCGAGCCAGTATCAGGCCTGCCGCCAAAGCGGGCCATTGAGTTCCGCATCGATCTCATTCCAGGCTCCCACGCTGTTGGGCGTCCTCCCACGAGGATGTCTACTAAGGAGAATGAGGAACTCAGGAAACAGTTAGTTGAGCTTGAGGCGAAGTAGTTCATTCGATCCAGTTCTTCGCCATGGGGTGCTGTTGTGGTCTTCGTTAAGAAGCCCGATGGCTCTCTTAGGTTTTGCATTGACTATCGCAAGCTTAATGAGTTGACCATCAGAAATCGTTATCCATTGCCACGGATAGACGATATGTTTGATCAGTTGAGCGGTGCGAAGGTCTTTTCCCAGCTCGACCTTGCCATCGGATTTCATCAGCTCCGAATTGCGGTCTTACCGCTTTCTGCACTCGTTATGGTTCTTTTGAGTGGTTGATCATGCCATTCGGCTTGACGAACGCACCAGCTTTCTTCGTCGATCTTATGAATCGAGTATTCCGGGAATACATCGATAGATTCGTTCTGATTTTCATCGACGATATTCTTATTTGTTCTAGATCCGAGGCAGAGCATGCTCATCATTTGTGGATCGTTTTGGATACTCTTCGTCAGCATCAGCTTAAGGCCAAGCTCTTCAAGTGCCATTTTTGGGAGAGCAAGGTCAAGTTTTTGGGCCATATTGTATCATCTGAGGGTATTTATGTCGATCCTGCAAAGATCGAAGCTATTCAGAATTGGAAGCAGCCCGAGAACGTTCATGATATTCGTAGCTTCCTTGGTCTGGCGGGTTTACCGTCGGTGTATCAAGGATTTCTCTCGAGTTGTACTTCCCCTTACGACGCTGACTCATAAGGGTGTTCACTTTATTTGGTCTGATAAGTGTGAAGCTTCCTTTCAGCGACAGAAGGAACTTCTCACTCATGCTCCTATTCTTGTGGTTCCTGAGAGTAACCAGGATCTTATTGTTTACACCGATGCTTTTGGTAGCGGCCTCGGTGCTGTGCTTATGTAGAAGGATCGGGTAGTTGCTTATGCTTCTAGGCAGCTACGGCCGAATAAGGTTCGCTATCCGACTCATGATCTTGAGTTGGCAGCTATCGTCTTTGCTTTGAAGACGTGGCGTCACTTTCTATTAGGCAAACGCTTCATTCTTTACACCGATCACAAGTCTCTGAAGTATCTTTTCAGCCAGAGAGATCTCAATATGAGGCAGCAGCGATGGCTTGAGTTTCTCGCCTCATATGATTTAGATATTCAGTATACCCCTGGCAAGGGTAATCGTGTTGCAGATGCGCTTAGTCGCAAGCACTCGGCGGTAGTTTCTATGATGGTTGTCGAGTGGGATATTCTTGAGACCCTATCTTTGTGTGATATTAGAGATCGAGCTCCATCTTCTGATTCTCCGATCTTATTATTCAGCTTAGAAGCTCGTCCTATCTTATTGAATCGCGTTGCCCATGCTCAGCGGCAGGATCCAGACTTATTGCATCTTTTCGAGTCGGGATCCAGTGATGGGACATTGCTGGATTACTCTCTTGATTTTCATCGGTGTCTTCGTAGGAAAAACCGTATTGTTGTACCATCTGATTTATCACTTAAGCGTGACATTCTAGACGAGTGTCATCGCACTAAGTACACTATACATCCTGGTTCGAGTAAGATGTATGCCGATATGTGCCGGCTATATTATTGGGAGGGTTGAAGAGAGATGTGGCAAGTTATGTGAGTAGTTGCATAACTTGTCAACAGATCAAAGCCGAGCATCAGCGTCCATCTGGTCTTCTTCAGCCGCTAGAGATTCCATTATGGAAATGGGATCAGATATCCATGGATTTCATTGACGGTCTGCCTCGATCGAGGTCAGGCCATACTTCTATCTGGGTTATTGTTGATCGCTTGACCAAATCGGCTCATTTCACTCCGATTAAGTCCACTCGGACTGCACCTCAGTTGGCCAAGCTCTATGTGAAGGAAGTCATTCGACTTCATGGAATTCCTAGCTCTATCGGCTGCGATCGAGACACTATCTTTACTTGTCACTTCTGGAAGTGCGTACAGTCAGCTTTGGGCACAAAGCTGAATTTCTCGACTACTTATCATCCTCAGACTGACGGTCCGACTGAGAGGGTGAATCGTGTTTTGGAGGATCTTTTGCGCTGTTGTATTCTGGATTTCGAGGTAGTTGGGAGGATCACTTACCTCTCGTAGAGTTCTCCTACAACAACAGCTATCAGTCTAGTATTGGCATGGCACCTTTCGAGGCTCTATACGGAAGGCCATGTCGCTCTCTTGCTTGTTGGTTAGAATCTGGCGAGAAGCTTATTCTTGGTCCAGATTCAGTTCGGGAATCTTCTGAAAAGATTGTTCTTACCCGTCAGAGAATGAAAGAGGCACAGGACCGCCAGAAATCCTACGCGGACAACCGTAGGAAGCCTCTTGAGTTCTCCGTTGGCGATTCTGTCTTTATTCGGGTTTCTCCCATGAAAGGGGTTGCGCGTTTCAGTTCTACAGGGAAACTGGCCCCTCGCTATATTGGACCGTTTCCTATCACGGAACGCATCGGCCTTGTCTCCTATAGAATGGCTCTACCTGCTCATTTCTCTGGAATACACGATGTGTTCCATGTTTCTCAGCTTCGCAAGTGTGTGCGCAATCCTGATTCTATTATCGAGCCTCATATCGTACCTGATTTGGAGATCTCACCCGATCTATCTATAGGGCAGCAACCTCTTCGTGTGCTTGATTTGGAGATCAGACGTCTTCGAAACAAAGAGGTTCCGCTTGTTAAGATTCAATGGTCGTCTAATCCTAAGGACTGCACTTGGGAGACCAGAGAATTTATCGAGCGTACTTATCCTGGTTTTCTTTCATCTTCCGACATGGGTGAGCATCTATATTTTATCTTCTGTATTCCTTGTGTGGATTAGATGTTACAAACGACTTCTATATTTAAGGAATTGCGGGGACGCAATTTTCTTAAGGGGGGAGTCTGTAACAACCCTGAGATTGCAATTACCGAATGATAAGTTAAAAATTATGATTTTTAAGTTAAATAGGGGGCTAAACAAAGTTTTGGGAATTTAAATTTTTGCAATTGGTTTGCAAATTAAAATATTTTGGGTTGAAATGAGGAATTTTTAAATAAAAAGTGATTATGGGTTAATGGGCCAAATGAGATAATTACATGGTTTTAATTAAAACTAGGATGCTTATTAGGATTTTTATTCACATGATAATTTAGAATATAAACTAAGTCCTAATGGGTTTCTAAACCCTCTTACCATAACCCATTAGCCTAACCCCCTCCTATATAATATCTTAAACTCATAACCCTAACCCTCCTCCTCTTCATAAATTCCTAAACCTAGATCTAAACAAAATTAATGGCCTCCATTTAGAAGCTCCATCTCCTTCTCTTCATAAATTAGTTTAATCCTAGAAGATAAAAAAAAGAGAAGAAGAAAGGTAATGCAATCTCTCCTATTCTCTAATCCTCCTTCTTAATCCCTATTTATCTCCTCCATCTTGTTGTAATTATTGTGTATTTTTTTGTTGATTTTGGGTCCCTGAAGTCTCTTGATCTTTGCTTGGAGGTTAAGAGTTTGGCTTGCTTGATATTGTGCACACAACCCATTTGATCATTTGCTTCATTGAGGTAATTACTATGCATTAGTAATTATTGCTAGTATAATTTTGGTGAAAATTTTGATGCTAAAACTTGAAAAAAACACACCTAGATCACCAAAAACTGCATAATTAGTTGGCTGGAAATTGCTTCAGCCTGAAACAGGCTGAAAACCCAATTTTGAGTGCACCCAGGCTGCTGCCCAGGTGCAGCAGGCTAGCCCAGTAGGGCTAGCCAGAAGTGGACAAAGTCCCCAGCCCACACGGGCTAGGACCGGCCACAGACCCAGCCCGTTTGGGGCTGGGCGGGCCGTAGGTCCCAAGCCCGCGTGGGCTGGGGCGGGTCTCCAGTCCCCAGCCCGCTTGGGGCTGGGGCGGGGCCCAAATCCCCAGCCCGCGTGGGCTGGGGTGGCCCTCAGATCCCCAGCCCGCTTGGGGCTGGGGCGGGGCCTAAATCCCTAGCCCGCGTGGGCTGGGGTGGCCCTCATATCCCCAGCCCGCGTGGGCTTGGGCGGGGCCCGAATCCCCAGCCCGTGTGGGCTGGGGCGGCCCACATTCCCCCCCAGCCCCAAGGGGCTGGGGGGGGCATTTGTTTCCCCCCCGGCCCGCGGGCTGGTGGGGGTGTTCCGCCCAGCCCAATTGGGCTGGGGGTCTTCTGTTCCGCCCAGCCCAATTGGGCTGGGGAGCTTGTGTTTTGCCCCAGCCCAATTGGGCTGGGGGCTTGTTATTTTCCCAGCCCATGTGGGCTGGGCTAAACAAAAAAAAAAAAAAAAAAAAATCAAACATCACCTCTGTTTCCAGCTTTTGAGCGCCACTTCGCGATGCCGCCACGTTCGCATCGGAAGTCGGAATTCGATGTTTTTGGTCTCGTTGGAAAGGTGGAGTTGCAAACTCCATCTCTGGAAAATTTGGACAACATTGAAGTTCGTTTGGTACTTCGATTTTCGTGCCAAAGTTAGACTCTGGTCGCTGTTGGAAAACAACCTGAATCTTTCTCTGGGTTCAACTTTGAGACGTCGCTGCCACTTCGTCTCAACTTGGAATCCAGAAATTATTTTTGCATCTTAAAGTAGGGATGTTTGACTATGTGCCTACCAGTTTTCAAGCCATTTGGACACAGTTTACTGGTCCAAATAAATTGCCGAACTTGGGTTCGCAGCAGTTTTTGAATGGTTTCAAACACTTAGAATATTTTTGATGATTTTCTGGTTTTCGTCGATTTCTTTGAAATTTGTCTCTAGATTTCGTACACGGGATTTATAAAAAGGATTTAAAAGGATTTTTCACTCCAAAATGGCTTTTGAAAATTATTATATAATATTATTTTAAATTATTAAATTAATTACTCCATAATAGGAGACTTTTCAAAAGACCGTTTTAAAAGTGATTTCGAAATCAATTACAAATCCGTTTTACACCATTATTTTCTATAATAAAAATCTCACACTCACTTTTAGCACGTCAAGCGAAGTGGAAAGGTGCTTAAACGGTTAGGAAATCTCCGGCCTATGGAAACCGTGTGTATTTTCTTTCCGGTTAATCCCAGACCTATTTGATTGATCGTTTTGACCTTTGGGTCTAGTTTACCGATGATATGAGGTGGACTTTTTATTGTTTGGAGTGTGAGCTTGCTATTGGTTAGGAAACCGTTTAGTGCGAACGTGGGGTATGGGACTCATTGTTAACACTTTACGGGTTCCTCTCCAAGAAGTTAGTGACACATTAGCCTCTGGGCGGCCAGTACTGGACCACTGGGTCACCACGCCTCTGGGCAACCGTCTCTGGACACCTGCTCTATGGAGCAGTTTTTACGGCATGTGCCTCTGGGCCTTTTATCCTTTTGGGAAGGATCTTGTCGTTTCACGCGTTCCGCATCTGTGCGAGTGATCGATCACAACTCAACAGTACTTGGCAACAACGACTCTGGTCGGTGCACGTGCAATATTTGTATTATCTGATGATTTTTATATCCATTCGAGTATCGCCATTCGGTGTTGGTTCTATAGAACCATACGATGTAAGTACGATTACCTTGTGGATTCACAGTGTCTCTGGACACTGCATTTCTGTATTTGATTTCATTGATTTTTCATTATATCCCTATTGCTCTTTGGAGCATCGATCTTTGCTTGGGCATTGATTATTGACTCTGGTCACTCTTGGGATTATTGCCTATGGGCAACTTTATATAGCTTTGGCTACGCCGATGATATGAGGCGATTTTATTTATTTAACACTTTGGTGTTTGTATTCTCTTTGGAGATTTTTACTGTTTACTGATGATTAGGGATCGTCATTATATTCATGTAGTCCATATTACTCTTCTCTTTGGAGAAGTACTGTTTTATTTATGTACTGCATTATAATATATATCTCAGTTATTACTGATTGTTTAGCTAGCCTGACCCGAGTGTTTTCGCTCGGGTCAGACCGAGTTGTTTCAGGTTAGGTCTCTGGACTTAGCTTTCTGTGCTTCCGCTTGGACATTATCTGCTATGCTGATAGATAGCTCTTTTATTTGTCCACTATTCCGCTACTCTGTTTTATTCGGACTTTGATATGTACATATTTTTGACTCACATATGAGAGCAGTGGCTTTGTACCCACTTATAGTATTTGGATCTGTATTGATGATGTATTGTTCTGGGATGTTATATCTGTTATGTGATTCTGTTCTGTGATGTTTATCATTTATTACTATGCTTATTCTGATAGGTGTTTAGCCATTGTAATTTCGTTATAAATATTTATTGAATAGGTCGAACCACTTGGAAAAAAAATTAGATACCATCTTTTCGACGTATTCAGTAGATAGTTATAGCTTGATTACAAATGGTCGCTTCCATTATACTCTATTCTCCGCTTTAACAGACGGTATTACTCCCGTAATACTCTTTGTTACAGTGGGTCTGAGAGTGGGGCGTTACACTTCATATATTCATAGAATCACATCAGTATATATACATAAACATACTTATTCCAGACATAACAAACATAACTGAATATACTTAAGCAAATTGTAAATTTTAGTTACTCACCATTTCTTTTGGAAAGAGGAACAGAGCATGCTTGAATGAAAACTTTGGATTTTAAAAACTGGAAAGTTGTCTGCCTTCATTTCCTTAATCTTCTTGTCTTTGTTGGATTTGCAAACATTATTCAAGTTTGTATAAAAGGAAATGTTTGCTATTATTTCTTGTTTCAGGTTTGATATGTTTAGTGAACGAACTAAAAATAATATGACATATATAAAGAAGTTTCAGGGGAAGGTGATAACTGGGTTTTGTAAATGCCTGATACACTGTATATTCTTGTTTTATCAGGCAAGATCTTTTAGTTAGGAGTCTGAGTTGATTTTTTAGCAATTCGAACTGACTTAAGTTGTGCTAGCATTTAATGTTTAAGTACTTGTGTTCCCTGCTTAGCTAATTTTAACATTTCTTATGTATAGATATTTTCACTTAGCTTTTCACTTCTCTTCTCTAACCTGCATACTATAATGCAACTACACACCTAGCTTATTCATTTGCCTACATCATATTTTTCTTGCTTATTTTGTTTTATACTTGATGTTTATACTTGTCTGAATCTTAATCTACAAGCTACTAGCATTTTATTTTATTTTGTTTAATTGCCAACATAACTATTGTACATACATGATTACATGCTTTTGTATTTTACATACACATTTCAAAATTTGATTTAGTCATTTGCTTTGGTTTATTACTTTATTTACTTATTATTTCTTATCCTTATGTTAGTATCACAATTTCTTAAGTTTATGTATTCAAACTTATTTTTATAACCCTATACTTGGTTTACACTTATGTTTCATATTTATAAAGTTTGTTTTATTTTAAACATTGTTGAAAGATTTTATTTTAAATCATAGCTTTCCAAAATACGTGTATATATATAAACATAAGTTTAAAATAATAATTCATAGTTATTTAAAATCCATTGTAAAGATATTACATTATTATTATTGTTTTAAAATAACTCATTATTAATTTTAAAATAATTCATAAATGAAATCACTACATAATAAATTACTTATTTTATCAACTATATTTAAACAAAAACAAAACAACCTTTGTTAAATTTATATTTAAGTCAAAATCATTTAAACAAATTTTAACTTTATCTTTATTATACTTTAAAACAAAATTATTATTTATTTAATAGCCATGTTTTAAATCAAATTGAAAATTATCAAAACATTAGAATTTGAAAACAAATTCTTATTTATTAAATTTTAAAACTGATCTTTAGATTATACACAAATATATATATATATATATTATTAGAAAACAATTTACTAGCTTTTTAAAGATAAATCATTAGTTAAATATTTATTTTAAAACAAGATTATTAAATCAATTTAAATATTATTAACAAATATTATCAAATCAATTTAATTTTTAATGTAGATTATTAAATTGATATTGCCCCAAATTTCCGGGATGTCACATTCCTCCCCCCTTAAAAGAATTTCGTCTCCGAAATTTAAAACAAAGGTAATTTAATAATCTAGTTAAATATTTATTTTAAAACACAAGCATATATCAATCATATGCTAACAATCATAGCAACTAATTCATCCAAACAAACAAATCTAACTATCCAGACAAGATTCCGGATAGAATTTTCTCGACTTTCCTCAAGTATAAATACCGGGTTAATCGCTCTATAGAATCCAAACAACCAATACTACTAAGCTACAGAACTTCTACTCATCTAGATCTACAAAACAAGACAGGATATCAGACTACAGACAAGTCTGAATCAACAACCAAAACTCCCTGATCTACTGGTTCTACAACCAGAGATAAGTCTTACACGTACTCCCTCAGAGATACGGGAAACACAACGAATTCCAATTATCCAAACTAACAATTCAATTCCAATGACCAAACACTTATCCAAAATCAAATCCCCGATTTCAGAATCCAAATTCCTCCGTCTCTTATCCACAAAACTCTCTGACGATCCTGGGCTGCCTACATCTTTCCGGATCAGCTCAACCCTTGCTGATGCCTTAGAAATAAACTGAACCAAAAACAATCTAACAAAATGATCTTTCCAAGATCGACCAAAAACTCAGAACACAAACTCTATTCCACAATCAGAAAAAAGAACTCACTTCTCTTATCCGGAAAAGATAAAATAGGTGCACTCCAAACCTGGCCTCAGATCCTAAAAAATTTCCTATATAACTCTCCAATCCAAACACTGCAACATCCAATTGCTTCCAAACTAAAACAGCTGCCACCATGCTTCCACTGTGCAACTCTGACTGAATAGATGAAAATGCTGATTATGAACTCAAGCATAGACTGGTCAACACATTCCAAAAAAAAAAAAATCAGAAGTTCCTCCAAAATCTGAGCTGCTTCACCAAACTCAAAAAAAAATCATCCTATTACTAGGCTGAACCATCGGTACCACTTTTGAAATCCCGTCGATGCCAAACTCAATCTTCAGATGCTGACAAAACTCTGACTTCCTGAAGACATCCAGAAAATATCAGAAACGCAAGAGAACAATCAAACTATCGTAAGTCACTTTTGCGATTAATCCAGCCTAATTCAAAGATACTGCTCTCTCTTTACAAATCAGAACAGCTTACGCTTATGTGGCCAATCCATCGAAGAAATGGAATCACACTGCTGTTTCTGAAGTTACCCAAGAAAACTGCTAAGTCAGAAGATTTCCTAATCCAAAGCTCTTTGAGAAACTCGGACCCCAAACCTAACAGAAACATCCGACTGAACACAGCGACAACACCAAAGCGGTCATTCTTCCTTAACTTGTTCCAAAGAAGCATCTTCGGAGACATCCATAGTCACTGTGTCTCATCACACAACTACTACACCTTGATATATCTAGATATCATGACTTGCTTCTGTCCAACCGGCATCCAAACTCTAGCTCATCAAACTCTTACACTTCAAAAATGAACTCTGAACCTTAACAGATTTCCTTCAGAGATCAATGAAATCCTTACACCACTCAAAGCTCACTCGAGACGGTATTAGGTCTACAGTCTCGACAAGTACACTTCCAACCTTAAACATTCAAATTCCAACCATTGGTAGTTGTGTTACACACACCACTATCCTATCTACCTTTATATCGTATTGGAAAACCAGAATAGGTAATCCAACAAATAGGTAGAAAATATATATATATATATATATATATATATATATATATATATATCAAAATTACAAATACGCTCTCTCAAGAAAGAAATCACTCAAGAGCCTAAGTATTCACTCAACCTAGCGCTCTGATACCAACTATGACGACCCGGGTTCCTACGCCCAGAAATCCGTTTCGTCTTGAAGAAAGAAAGGGGTGAGAAAATAGAAAAGATAGAGAAGAAAGAACAACAACATCAGAATCTCACAGCGGAATGAATAAATTATAATAATCACATAAGTATTTACATAGTATACAACATCAATCAGAGTTATACAGATAATACATCACATACTAGGCAGTTATAGACACCTGTCTAGTTAATACAACTCAACACAATACAACTCAAAGATACCAACACAGCGGAACTATATGTATATCTACAACGCTGAAGCCTCCTGCTCTATTCCTCCTCCAGAATTCGTCAAAGCTAACCTGAATCCCTTGGCTACTCGTAAAAATTTGAGTACCCGAGAGTTTATGAAAACCAAAAATAAACTCCGAGTCAGACATGGGTCTGGTGTGAGTAACAGGTTAAAGTTGTTTAATTTTGAAAATCCTTTGAAAATAAAAGGCATCACGTAAGACTCCCCACAAATAAACATGGGTAAGTTTTTACCTTACGCTAACCAAAACATTTGATAGGAAATGCTGTGATATTATAATAGGTCTAGGGTTTTCAAGTAAACAGAAAATAGCCGAAATTGTTACATGATTAAATTCCAGCTATAGCCACAAAAGTGGGTAATGCAATCAAAACCGTTGGCACTTATTGGATTGTGGATTCCATACAATGGCAGGGCTACTGGGGTACCGCCCGTCACAGTACGTGGCCTAGATCAACGTACCGAGGATCACTCCCAACCCACTGCAACACAAGGCCGGAACCATTCCTTACCGAACAATCCCGAACAAGATAACCCCGGCAGTTGTTGCAATCAACCGCCCACACAGCCGAAAATAAAGGGACATCTAGACAGGGGAATATCCTTGTCCTGCTTGGGCATGACCCACCTAACCTTGCTGCACCTCCCCTGTTTTAGCCAATCCCGGTTGATGAGGCTTGAGGCTGCGATTACCATAAGAGAATACATTTCTTAGAATGCTCATCGCCCACCTGACGATGTGTTGAAAGCATTCAATCCGTACAAGTTCGTTCCGGGTTCGAACGAAACCGAAGGCATTATCTCGTTACACTCATTTTGGAATCACCCTCAGAGTTAACGACAATAACCCTTGCATTCTGAATCTTCATCTTCACTTCAGATTCACGACCTATCGTTAATTTGGAATCGATGTGGTTTTCGAATGTTCCAAATAAGGAAAACCGATCCCGGTCTCATCGAAATCCAAAATGTGTCTTTTAAGGCCAAGTTGCCTATTTAGTCTTAACAGTTTAATTCAATATTATCAATATTTACACAGATAAATAATTCACAATATCACAATAGATAATCATATCATCATCACATACAGATAATCAATATTATCATCCAAACGGAAAATTAAATATTATCATACTTAAACCAAGCATCCATATCACATAGATATTATTCATGTCAGATCTGAATTCACAATCGTCAAATGAAATATCAATATCATTCATAAGCAATGATTTATAAATCACAATCTATAATTAATTTCAAATGAATTAAATTAACTACTCCTATCTCTAATTAATTTAAAGTAAATTAAATTAATTCTTTATCTATAAATCCTGCTTATACAACCATTAATTAATTATAAATCAAATTAATAATTATTCTCTAGATATTCATCTTGATTGAACACCTTTGATTAAACACTTCTAATTACAATAAGTAATTAGTCTTTCATTAATTTCACAGATTAATTATCCTAAATCATTTATAGTAATTAACAATTAAACAATTCTTAATTACATCATTAATTATATTAATTAATGATCTCTAATTTAGGTTTAAATTAGATTACTTTATTTAATTTAATCACATTAAGCGATTAATCCTTAATTAAACAAAATTATTAATCATCCTTGATTAATATCCACCAGTAATTAACTACCCTTAATTACTTATATTAATTATTCCATAATTAATTATCTCCACTAATTAATCCCTTGATTAATTACAAAAGTAAATATCCAAATTACTTCATTTACAAATCGTCTTGTATTAATCACATCCAGTAATTATCATCTAATTACTTCCCTAAGTAATTTATGCTCCATTAAGTACAGTAGGTAATTACACTCATCAATATATCAAATGATTTTCTTAAATTAATTAAAATAAATAAATTAACTTAATTTAATCATTTTACCAAAATTAATTACAATAAGTGATTAATCTCTTAATTACTTTTATCAAGTAATTCCATTTAACAATTTACAATAGATTATCTAATTAATCTGATTAATTATTAAAATTAATTAATTAAGTAATAATCCTTAGTTAATTATCTTCATTAACTAATACCATCTCTTAATTTACTTCTTAATTTATCTTTATTTATAAATTAATCTAAATTATTAATTTAAAACTTTAATAAATACACCATTCCTTTATTATCTTATTAATTAAATCATTTAATGCCTTAATTATTCTTAAGGTAATTTAATGACTTAATTAATATTAAAGTGTATTAAATCATTACACTTTTTTAAAATTTAAATTCAAATTCCATTCTGAATTTAAGATTCAAAAGGATTATTTATTTAAACATTAAGCAAATTTAAATTCCATTTATAATCTTGTAAATAACATTAAATACATACATATGAAACTTATATAAGAAACGCCCTTTTAAATTCAACTTCCTAACTTTTATTTAAATTTAAAATTTCCAAAATACATAAATGTTTTAACTTGCAAGTTCAAGTTAAAACAGTTTATTTACTTTCCTTTAAAAAAATTTCTCAACAAATTTACTTTCATAACTATTTTATTTGAACTTATTTTTAAAACAATCATGCTTAAAAACTGATTTAATTTTTCAGATTTGAATTCGAAGTAAACACGAATCCATCAATTTATCTTTGATTTAAAAACTTTGATTTAAACTTCCCTTTAAAAACTTGAATTAAAAACTTGATTTTTCAAATCCAAATCTATTTTAAAACCTTAAGATTCATTATTCATTTGAATCAATACTTTTAAAACTCAAACTTAAACTACTGTTAGGGTTTTTGTTTCAGATTTAAATTTTTAAAAATCTGGAAATTACTAGGTTTGTAAACCTGAAAACTCATTTAAATATTTAAACTTTATTTTAGATTTCAAAATATAGGTTTGAATCCATACTGCAAACCGAATTTAAACTTAGTTTAAATCCATTATTTATTTTCAAATAGGTTTCATTTGAATTTGTTGAAAAATCAAATTTTGTTTCCACGTTTCTGCAAAAGCCTAAACAACCATTTACTCGACGCGAACCAAACTGCACCAAGTCTTCCTTTCTCCTACTTCGAGTCACGTACTCGAGTGACCCATGTCTGACCAGGAGTTTATATTTTGTTTTTCATAAACTCTTGGGTCCTCAAATTTTTATGAGTAGCCAAGTGATATGTTTTGGATTTTGTTTCTGGAGGAGCTTGGAGAGGGAGTCCCAGACGTATGTAGCTATCTAGTTCCGCTGTGTTAGTTGATGTATGATGTATTTTGAGATGTATGTAGTGACAGATGTATGTATGATTATCATGTGTATGATATTGTAAACTCTGATATATGTAAAACTATGTAATAATTATGTGATGTATTATATTTTGTTCCGTTCCGCTGTGAGATTCCGATGTTGTTGTTCTTTCTTTCTATTCTTTTCTATTTCTATCCCTTTCTTTTCTTATTGATGATACATCTTTCTAGGAGTAGAAGGGCGGGTCATCACATGGGTGGTAATTACACTTTTATTCTTACGTTCGTATGTCACTGCTAGTAGTTTTTATCAAGGAGTATACTATGTAGTCTTATGTAATCTATTTTTTTTAATCACTTCTTATTTCATGTTTCAGGGTGGCAGTGTTCTTGTAAATAGCATAACTTTCGAAAACATTACTTTCACCCCTGTTCAAAATGCAATAAATCTAGATCATTACTACCATACATTCCTTGATGAATATTCACAAGCAAACGGAGTAAGCTTTTGACCTTCTATGTATTCTGTACGAAATATTTTTGATGAATATAAAAGTTAAAAACCTCATATTTTTTACTTCTTCATCGATAGTAATCTCATCTATTATTATTTTGTAACTAGCAGGGAGCAGTTAAAATTTAAGATGTGAAATATAGAGGGCTATCAGGATCGACGACAAGTCGTTATGGAATATTTTTCAACTACAGTGCAATAACACCTTGTATAGGCATCGAAATGCAAGATATAAACATTTTGAATAATAATGAAAAAAATCCGAATCATTTTGCAGAATTGCTAAGATTGTTAAGAAAGTGTCTATTAGGCCTGAAGTATTATGCTAGAAATTGTACACGATGTACATTTTCATTGTCAATAGGGTTCTTCTTGGTATTCTTTTTGGTCATCCATCTATGAGATGACATATATTCAATAAATGAAATGGCAAAGTTTTTATTTATTTTTACTGGTTTTTTTACATGTTCACTTCTTTCATGTACACTTTAATGAATTTTTGTGATGGCAATAACTGTCAAAGTAGTCTTGGTCTGAATCATGACAGCAATTTTTATGATGCCTTAGCCAACAAATCAAAACTGATGATCAGAATCATGACAACCATTACAGATAATGAAACGAAACCATGAATAAGCAAAGAATCACTTGTGATTATTGATTTTTTTAGACGTCATGAAACAACGAGCTCCATTTTTTATGGTATTAATGAAATCGAGGAAAACAAATGAGTTGATTAATCTATTTCTGTAAGCGCATATTAATGAAACGTTATATGTATTCCTATACAGAAAATCCAATTTTGAGAAGCTTCCCTGTAAGGGGTGAATGTTAGTATAATATCATTTGTAAAACACAAATAGTTTTCGGCACTAAGCAAAATAATAAATTATACCTGCATTTGATGTAGCCATGAATGCATTGTGTTATTATCATGGTTCGAAATTCCGACGGAATTCCGGTTATTCCGGTTATTCCGGTGATTCCGTTCCGATTCCATTCATAACCGGAATGGAATCCGGTCAAAATTTTTGTTCCGCTCTAAATTCCGGATTTGCTTTTCATAGACTAAAAAAACTTATAAAAAATTAAAAAATACAACAAATATATAAAAATAAAATAAATAAAACAAATTAATAGAGACAATAAATAAATGGAGAAGAAATCGTGTAGTTTAATAAAAAAGTTGTTATGCTTTTGTTAATTTGCATCGAATCATAACAAAAATTCAAAATTTTCAAAATTGGTCAAAGTTTTAAAATCTCAAATGAATAATACGGAATCTTACATAGTGGATTTTTAATTAAAGTATGCATTTTATTTATAATGTAAAATATGTACTATAAATTTATGATAGTATTAGATATTTATTAGCGGATATAGCAAATTAAAGGAAAAAAACACCGGAATGAAAAAACTGGAATTAAAGCGGAACTTTCGGAATTTTCGAAACGGATCCGGAAATTCTAAAATTACAAATAGCCGGAACAGAAACGGAAAACGGAATTTTGAACCTTGGTTATTATTACTGAGAAAGAAGAAAAGGACGGAAAAAAAGAATAGAAATTCAAGATGCTAAAATAGAATTGTTACAAATCGGCAATAGTAATTGCGTGTTTGAGGGAAAAGAGAGCTTTTTCAGCCTGCTCGATCCAGTTTAAAATTTACTCTTCTTTTAAGCAAATTGGTCAATGAGCCTTCTAGTAGAGTATAGTTGCAAATTAGACGACAATATCCAGAGTAGCCGAGGATCTACGATAGTGAGGTAGGTAGTGGACACTAATCAATGCATCTCCTTTTGGACTTAGCATATATTTGGACCTATCTCTACGGTTAATAATGAAACTTTAATAAATAAATTTTCTACCGCGTACTTTTGAAGTTCTAAAAATATCATAGATAGCATCCAATTTTCGATTGTTCATCAAAGAAATATAACTATCGATTTGTAACATTCACCATCATCTCCATTATAACCGGCTATTAAAGAAATCTCATTATCAATTTACTACATTCACCACCAACGAAGCTACTTGAAATAAAGACATTTCTGACCACTAAATATTCACTTTTAATGCACACAATAAAATGCAGCACTGTTACAATAAAATTATTTTTTCGCATTAAATAATTCTTAAATAAAAAGTACTTACTTTATTAGACGCGCATAGGCGTGTGCATTTACACTAGTTGTGATAAATACAGAGTAGAAGGTGAAGGGTGGTTTGTGGACAAGAGAGGTGTGAGTTCCATGATGAGTTATAAAATACAACGATGAACTTTTGAACATGCAGTTGAAATATATTACTCATGGCAACTTGAAAAATAGATGGTGTATCACATGGTCAAACATCATTACCAAACAATTGTATTGTCCATCACGTGTTTAAGTGTATAACATGAATGCATATGAAGTGTTGTTTTAGGGATGTAACATGAGTGAACTTGGATTTCAAAATATCCACTACATAACTTGAGATTTGAAAAATTAGTAGTTATAATTCATTAAGTGATTTGTCTATGGTTGGGATAAAAAATGTAAAACTCAATATTTTTACATGATTAAATAATTAAACTAAAAATGGTAATATCGTAATTTTACAATAAATGGCAAAATAGCAAATTTTTATAGAGATTAAATTGGACCTTAAGACTCGTCCTATTGCGTTTGGAATACCATGTATAGTCGAAAAACATATATAACTTCCTAAATTTAATTATTTGACCAAAAAAATAAAAAGAGTTGATGCAAGTTACATTTTCATAATATTTTGATTTCAAAATGTAGCCCAAATTAGTATCATTTTCTCCCTATAAATAGATATGCAAACTATATATTCTAATTCTATTTTAACCTAAATACCTTACCGCTAATACCTGTCACATTCGTCATCAAATCACAAAATAAAAATCAAATCAACTCCACATCAAATCATAGAGCATACATGGAATATAACAAAACAAGTAACTTCGAAGCAAATCGTGGCAGATCGGAAGGAAAGAATGAGGATTCAAATAAGATCGGAGAGAAAATGCGGTTAATTAGCAAATAGGACTCATTATATCTGGTTATATGCTGCTAAGATGTACTAATTCACTCTTGTGTTCTTAATTGAATTATAAAAAGATGAAATTGGATAGTAATCATATTAAATTGTATTAATTCACGATAAGGATGTAATATGTCATGGCTAGTTAATTAAAAAATGATTTTTTTAATTGTAATTAAACAATTGTCTAATATCTCCTTGATTAAAAAGTGCTTCAAATTAAACATATTATATTTAAAACTATAGAATTGGATGAAAATGGTCGGTGTTCATTTGTCGATTGGGTTAATAGACTGATTAAAAAACATGTTGGAAGTTCGATACACGTGGACCGTCCGTTTGAGTTCAACATTGATGATAGGGTTATCAAAGGGCATGGATGAGAAGAAGTGATCAAGAGAAGCGCTATGCTACAATCTGATCGACACCAGTGGTGGATGATAGAAATCTAGCTTAAAGATGCCGTGACAGCGGCTTGATTTGGCGAAGTAGTGGCTACTAGGGTTTGATCATAGAGTGGTGTGGCGATGGCGAACTCGGTCGTGGTGTCTGGTTGGCTTCTAGAGGCATGTACTGATGGTAATAAGAGGGTGAGGCCATTGACGCTGGGTTCAGGCACATGAATCAAGCAGATAAGAACGTTGTAGACGCACAAATAAAAATAAAATATTAATAACCAAATTATAAATGAAATAATTACGATAATGCCATTATTTCTAAACACTTATATCTTTCGCATATGATATCTGTTTCATATGAGATTCATGGCATCATGATCATCGTGAGATGAGAAACGTTTTGATATGTTATTTGCAATGTCTTGGTAAAATTAAAAAAAGTATCTTCGTTTTGGAAGGTTCGTTATATGAACAGATGGGGGTGTTTCTACTAGAGTGTGTCCATACACGTATGTGGAAGTTGGTCCTCTGTTTCTGTGGCGTTTAGCCACAATGGGTTAGGACCTCATCCAATAGCATCGAAACCAGTTTGGCGATGATGAGTTGGGTCCGTTCCTAATAGTTTCACAGACTATTAGGTGATGGCTCGCTTAGATTTGACCTTAATAGTCTCGCTTATGATTTGGAGAACGCGAGTTAGTCTTTGTACCAATAGGGTTGCATGTGATTCAACATGCGAGTTGGTCTTTATACCAAGAGTTTTGTACATGTTCATCATGAGGCTTGTTCATTAAAGTGTGCATATGTTTTTTAACACACGAGTTGGGTCTTTATCCCAATAATACGTGCACGGTGGCACATGACTTAGATTTTCATTCCAATAGTGACGTGTAACACCTCTGAAATTTAAGCAGAAAATTTAATAAAATGAAATGAATTAAATAAAACAAGAACTAAAATAAAATTGTCACATACATCCAAATTCGGTACGAAACTTGCGCCATTGCACTCGTATCTATTTTTTGCACAATTTTGGTATATAATACTTTGAAATAGAAGTTAGTATGGAGAAGTTGCAGACGTTCCAAAATTTAGGAGCAAAATAAATTAAATTATATTCCTGAATTATACACGATCAAGGGTCGACCCTCAAGGTTCATCGGTCGACCGATAACATTCGAGCGGTCCCAATAAACGTTCTACTGGTTAATATTGATCTAGACCGGATTTTGAGCCACAAATAGACGAACATTATGGATCAAAATATTTTACTTATGTACGAAGTAACTAAGGTGCATCTAGGATGAAAATAAATCTCCTACAAGGTTAATCTAATACTCAATATTAATTTTAAACCCCTATAAGTAAACACCTAACCTAAACCCTAATTCATTAAAAAACTATCGGTATAGTGAAAATCTATCCAATTTCTCCCTCTCCTCTATTTCTTCAAAAATTAATAAAAGCGAATTAAAGGAAATACATGGAGATGAGGTCAAGGAAAAGGCAAGCCATCGAGTGTGAATTTTCATTTGAAGGTTAGTTTTAGAGCTTGGATCCGAGGTAAATGAGAATATTTTTAACAAGTTGATTACATATAGTTAATCTTAACATACGCTATATGTTTGTTCTAGGTTGTTAGTAACTAAATTGTAAATCATAAAGTTAAAATGTAAGATTTATAAATAAATTGAATATGATTGAACTAGATTAAAAACCTTCTCTCTAATCCAGTAAGTTTTTGTTATAAATTGGTAGTATTAGGGTTAAGTTAAATATACTTTACGTTCAAATTGTTTAGAAGGATGATTTAAAAAAATTGATGAATCTAAACCATAAGCTTAGTGAAACCTGGCGAATATTGAAAATGATAAACGATAAACATTAATTAAACAAATTAAAAAAGCGATCAGAAAACCCTAATTTTACCCTACGACCAGTCGGCCGTTAACCTTGAGTAGTCTACCGCAACTGATTTACCTATGGTTTAGCAGTCGACCGGTTAAATACCCAGATTATAATTTGAACCTCGACCTAAAACCCAAGTTTTAAACTATTGTTAATTGTTTATATATTGGGAAAAGTAGGGGAACTAGTTTCGTATGAAGCATCGTTATGACATTGTAGAATGGGTAAATGTAATTTGTCCAACGGGGGGTCAATTATTCGACCGGGGGTAATTCTATCGCGAATGACACTCATAGGAGGTTCTGTAATGGACTTGCAGCACTTACCGATGCTTGATGAAGTGTGGGAGGGCAAGGCACCATGAGAGTTCCTTGGTATTCATGATGACGTGCATGATGTTGTGTTGTTGATTGATCCTAGCACATACAATAGGAGGCGTATTATACAACTGAGAGGAGGACATGGATCAGATGATGAGACACTTCGATGAGTTAACATTATGGGCTCTCCTCTCAATGGAAGCTGGGGTATGTGTAGTCGTAGTTGTGGAAAATTTATTTCCACGTGGAAATTGTTAGATAACCTAGGCGAAGTAGTTACGTGTAGTATTAATGTGTGAAGTGCAATCCCATAAGGGAAATTATAAGATACCCTATGTTGAAAAGTCCTATTAGCTATTAGCAGATCAGTTATTAAGGTTTGATTAGCTATTCGGTCCATGTTAAAGCCTATATTAGTTACTTAAGTGTTTACTAAAACACTTAAGTAAAACGATTAAATAACCCACGTACACTTGTAGGACACCTTAGGTCACATGGGGTAGTATTAATATCAACTGCACATGATCACCATATATTAAACATATACTCACTCACTCTTTGTATGACCCACCCTTTTTCTTTCTTTTTCCTACCACAAGAGGACAAGACAACATGTGATTAGCTCAATTTTAGTATATGGAGAGACAGACTCATCACAGGAGTTGCTTATCCTTTTATATACTCTCCATGTAACTGTTTGTCTTGTCCATACTAAGTATTTTTATAAGACTATGAGTATAATTTCTATGCACATTGTATTTGACTACATACTGTTTTCTAAGATTGTGTTTTGAGATGGTTATCTTCTATATTCATATTTTGTTCCTTTCGCTGTGAGTTCAAAAAGTGTAGTATATCATGGATATATATGTTATTCTTAGCCTTTGTAAAGTTATGAAAACCACATAGCTCTTACTTCTTGGCACTGATATGAGTCCGAATGTCAACCTAGGCTTTGGATCGTTGTGTCGAGGGGTGCAAGTTGTCACCCGATGCCTATAGATTTAGTGTTCCTTGTTAAGATGTGATTCCTGATATGGGAGTACGTAGCAATGTATTTGAGATTGGTTGGTATTTTAATGAAACCTTGGTATATGATGTCACCATTATTCCCATAATATTGCGGCATTCCTAACTAACTTATTGGGTGTAGATGACATAGGTTAAGGTTTGATTTTCGATCATAAGTGTTGTCTCACTAGCTTATTAGCATTTTCCACTTATATGATGTGTTTTACTTAATAGACTTATGTCTGACCATGAATATCCAATTCTTCCTTTTTTTACCTTGGTAGGTAAATAAAGAGGATGAATTGTGATTTTGGAGATGCTATGGCACTTTGAGGACACACACATTTATTTTCATTCTCTCTATTATTTTATTTCAATTATTTCCAAACATTAGATTATTTTTATTACCGATACAGAGAGATGTTGCAGTTAGAGTTTATTCGATACTAAATCATTTTATTTATTTAGGATTGTATTATTATTATATTTTTCTTCGACTGCAATTTTCAAAAAGTGCAAAATAATGTAGATTTATTTATGATCTATTTTTATATTTTTACCTTAAAATGCTCCACCCTTTGTGAGATCAGCGATGTCCATGCCATTTTATGTGTGAATTGGAGAATCATAGTGTAATACCCCTAATTTTTAATAACTTTATTAAGGAGATTTAATTAAATAAATTAAATAAATAGTATAAATATTAGTGTGATAAGGGGATTGAGATTTGAAAAATTCATTAGAAGCCATGCTTAAATAAACATAATGAATGAGTCTATGGAAATGGTTTATTAGATAAGTAATAAGAGAGTAAAACAAGGGCATTATGGGTGATAGCTGCACCCACAATCCCATTAGCCTTAAAACCTTATTTCCATTTCTTTACACGTTTATTTTTTTCAAAATGCAAAACGTAAATCAGAGAGATCAAGCTGGCCATAACCTAGGGAAGGAAAAGGTGAAAACTCAATTAAAGCTAAGAAATCAAGCAATGAGAATTAATCAAAGATCAAATCACAAGTGCCTTATCCTAATCAAGGTGAAAAATAAACAAAACCATCTCTATTTTTTTAAAGATCGTTCGATTTCGGGTTTATGTATAAAACCTTGTGTAATGCCATCTAGCTTCAACTGCTGATTTCCGCAGCAACTTCTTGAACTTTGCTCCCGAATAACTGCTAACCTGACTCTAGGCTACCCGTGTGGAAAATTGTGGGCACCCAGTGTTTAGAAAGGGAACAATAAACTCCAGGTCAGTCATGGGACTGGTGTGAGATCTTACAAATAGTTATTTTCACAAAGAAAATAAAAAGAAGCCCGCTATGTTCTTTAAAAAAATGAAACTGCCATAAGGCCTCCCGCCACACACACAATGCAAACGCACACTTGGGGGAGATTTCTCCTTTTTATAGTCTAACATGCTTAATACGTGAAAACCTTTGGATATTATTTTTAGTGCATAGTGCAGAAAACATTTCGAAAGTATAATATTAATCTTAGTCAGCATGGGCATTTCGCACTTATGCCAACTATAGCTACCATGTTCAATAGCAGGTTACCGCCATATTCCATGGAAGGTTATACCACTAAAACCGTGCAGGGCTTGTATTGTTTCTTTGGATTTCCAACAAATGGTCAGGCTAAGGAACTTCCTATACCGAAATGGATACGCCTCTGGATGGATGCCCCCGAGAACCTAACCGGATCTCTGCTGACACAAGGCCGAGTTACCACACGCTTCCGGGTGCAATGAAGCTGTAATTTGATAAATCCACACAAAAAAATTATGCCATCCCCGGTCGTTACCGGCCTTTATCCGAGAATGCTCAACCACAAAGCAACAACCACAAAGTATAAAAATTTGCAGCATCAACATAGGTAAAATATCTGGGCTCAATACCATCATATCACCACTTATCCAGAAGAAAATGGACATACCCTAGGGGCGCGACCCCTAAAAAACTTTGCCGCAACATCTCTGTTTCGACCATTTCCGGTTTGTGAGGCTCGATGATGTCTCATCCACAAAGCTATTCTTTTCACAAAAGCCATGCTTCGATCAACATCACTTCGTATGCCACATTACCAAATTATGAATGCATCACTAGTAAACATCAATTACATAACCTCTAAGCTTGTACGTCTTAGAGAAGGGTGTTAAGCTAAGAGAATAAATTCTCCGCCACCAACAGAAATGTATTTGATAGAAACCAGCTTTATACCTCAATTTATAACGATAGCCACATTTCCATAGAAGTCTGTTACGGGTTTGAAAAGAACCGAAGGCACTTCCGAAGAAGCCCTTGCAATCCGGGTTTTCACAATCGCGCTCGAACTTTCCATCACTTAGGGAATCTCTATACTGTAGCTACTAAGTGTAGAGACAATCGATAGGCCATCCTATCATTCTCGCAAATACCCGGTCTTCACCACCAGTCTTCAAATGCAATCCCATTTCGTCGTATCATTATTCTGAATGGGTTTTATGACATAAAGGTCCTCTCCCGGCTAATCCGAATAACGAGCGCTTATTTTTAAAAATAAGTGTTCATTCAGATTTCAACAAATCGCAACAATTTTCATTTTTGATCCTTTAAATAAAAGATCTATCACTATTACAAAGGTTCAACATGGTTTCTGGATATCCACTTGGAATCCGACCCCCGGTCGCATCGAAATTCAAACGCCATTTAAAGGCAAATATTGATAGTCGATTATTTAACTATCAATCAACATTCACAACAATTTCCAGATTTAAATAATTTTCCCAATTATTTATTTTCGAAATATCTTTGCAAGATATATTTTTAACACTTCATCACTTTGAAAATCAAATTTCAAATCGATTCCCCATCCTTTGAAACAAGTTTCAAATCTTTTCCACACTTTAAAAAAAATTAACCAATGTTTATTTTAAAACCAATTTCCCTTTCCTGTATAAATTTCCATTATGAATTCAAATTTCCAAATATCCATTAGTATACGATTTTCAAATTGTTTCCCAATTATTCACTTTCAACACCAAATCAAATTTCAATATTGATTTCCCAAATTTGTTTCAAACACCCAAGTCAATTTCCAAATAGATTTCCCAAAGGTTTATTTTCAATCACCAAAATCAATTTCCGAATTGATTTCTAAATCTTGTTTCAAACGTCGAATCAAATTTCAGTTTGATTCCGAAAGATTTATTTTCAAGTACCAAATCGATTTTCAATGGATTTCCACAGTTATCATCTTTTAAAATAAACCCCTTTATTTTTCCAAACTATTTAATATTCATAATTTAAATAAATTCTTTAACTATCAAACAATATTACTTAAAAACCATTTATAAAAACTCTCCCCATCTTATGGAATTTATTCAATAGGATTTCACTATAGATTTTTCTACTTTAATTTAAAAATCATATTTTATTTATTCCTGGTATCTTACGACACCAAAAATATATTCGGTTAAATTTTAGCCTACAATGATTCCAATTACAATATAATCACACAGAGATTATAAGCAATTTAACATATAACAGATGAAACCAATTCAAATGTTTGAGGAATCCAGTTGGATCCCTCCAACCTGTTTCCCTACATCCACAGACATTAGCACAACAATTAAATACCAATTCCACTTTGAGTTGGAATATCGCGGTATATGGGGTTTATAAAATATTATCCGCTATTATGCGGCGTAATATGGTCTATTTCAAAACAAATAATAACAACCATCACCCAAGCACACAATCAACAATCTTAAATTTAACTTTTTAAAATTAAACAAAACCCTTTGTTTGAGTGAGAAGATCTCACCTTTACTTTTAATTTGCAGTTCATTTCCATTCCGGCTTGATTTTCTCTTTATATATTGACCTTGTATAAACAATTTTTGTACAATCAATTAATATTTGAAATAAATCGAATAATTTAATTTGCCATTTTACAATTTAAATTTAACTAAGATTTTCAATTTAACTGATAATTTAATTTAAACTATTTTCCCTTTAGATAGATTTTAAAAATCAAATCTTTATGCAGTTTATCCATTATCAAATTTGATCCATATAAACTAAACTTTTGTTTACTGTAAATTTCTAAAATTATATACATATACTTATTTTTTTTACCCAACAGAAACCTTATCAGTTGCAGTAAATTAAATACATATCAATATGCATTAAATAAACTAATACCTTTTACTGGATAAGTAAAATTCTTAAAGCTGGAAATAAATAGTTTTATGTATCTTGCTATAAATAAATTCTGCACAATATATTTGTAAACACTTGAAAAAACCAGTTTAACATTAAATTTTTTTAAATTGCACTAAAAATATACCTTCGCTGTCATCAATACGAGTCTCCGTCTCGTTCGCCTCATGACCGCGAGCATCGCGACCTCGATGACCAGCACGACATTGCCTACCTGCCATCGCGACACACACTGCCCTAACAACCTTGATGTACTCGCCATACTCTACCACCACGCGCGCGCATGAAAATACCAGAAAACTCATCGAGAATCCATTCAATCTATTCCTAAGCCCTAATCTACCTCGACCCCGTTGTTGTGCCAATTCCTGAGTGTAGCTTCTTCCAATCGAGCTCGAAAGCTCCACCTCCTCATCAAATAGCTTCCGCCTTCGCTCGCGTCGCCTCCTGCAGATGCCATGCGTATGTGAGCGTCGCCCCCACCACGGTGACACCCCAGATTGCTTCTCGAAAGAAATCGCGACAACGGTTGATGAGATCGAGGCTTCGGCTTCTTTTGTTTCTTTCTGTGAAATAAAGAGGTCGGCCATTTTCTACTGATTTTCAATTTGTAATGAAAGAAAGGGGATGAGATTTGGATAAGAGCTTCGCTCGTTTATTTTTTCCTTTTTCTTTTATTTGATTTGAGGTCGCGATTTAGTGAATTTGAACGAGAGAGGGGCTTCGGCCATTATTTTAATTTAGGAAGGAATCGATTCTCTCTTCTTTTTTTCGTTCACATTCACTGAAGCTGGAAGGGAGATAGACGTGATTTAACAAGAAAGAGTCGCGCGTTGGAGAAGCTGAAAAGAAATAATACGGCTGATGGGAAAGAATTTTGACTGGTGAAATAATATCCGATATTTAATTTAAATCAAATAATTATTGTCTAGGTGTTTTTATCTCGTACGATCACACGGTAACTCCGAAAGCTAAGAAATTTGAAATCCGGCAATAATTCAATATTACGGATCCCATGGAACTGGTTTCGTCGAATTTCGAGACTGTGCCTCGGAAGGCAATTTCGAAATATTGATTTAAACGATATGTTTTCAAAACTGAACAAATCAGTTTCAAATTCAACTTTGAAGCTTCTATTGTCTTCAGTATTATCAATATAAATTTTTTAAGCCTTGAAAATATTTTTAATCAGCTTAAAACTGAAGATTTAAATTTTTTATCCAACTTCAATAAATTAAATTCAATAAATAAATTGCCAAATTCATATTTATATTCGAAGTTCAAGTTAAACTATCATTCAAATATTTAAAACCAATTAAATATTCCATTTCAAATGTTAAAAATTTCCGGTTCGTCACAACCTTCCCCCCTTAAAAGGATTTCGTCCCGAAATTACTAGTTAAGAAGAATGGACCTTAACCCGTTTACCATTTATCCAAAACCAAACAGTTTTATCAACTCACTCAACAACTCCTTTTTATCAGAGACCCATTTTTAATTCAACTAACTTTCCAACTTCAATTATGAGTTCCAAACAACATTGTTTTCTTAACAATTTAAATTTAAATTTAAATTTCAAATTTCCAAAATTTTCTCAAAATCTTTCTAATGCCCTAAATTTTCGAAAAATTTCGCTAGCATCTCTTTTGCGCGGCTAGCTCGGTACGACTACAAAATGGCACCACAGGCCCTTAGATTCCAAAAAGAAAACAAAAGGCCAAGTGGCTTGACAAGAATATCACAAAATTTCATACTGAAATTTAAATACATACCTTTTGTCGAGCAATTCAAATTTATCTTCAGAAATCAAAACCAATTTATCCTTTGTCTTAAACGCACCTGTATATCCTGATATCCATAATGTCCAATTTCAACATTCAAATTTATTTTGCACATTCCTTTACGGAATTTCAATATATACTTCTTATACCATTTTTACTTCACTATTGAAGTTATATCCATTATCATTCAATCTTGCATTTTCAATTTCCTTTGAATTTAATTCACAATTTCAGTTCTATTTGAATTCAATTTATCTTCTACTACGAATATTGAATTTTATCTTTCAATTATAACTGATTCATATCATTATTTTAATTTAGTTTCATTTACTAATTTTCTTCAACTTCCAATTTGAAATTGTTTGTCGCTAATAAAAAAATTTCAAAAATTTTCTAGCTCCCAAAATTTTCAGAAAATTTTGGCATAGTCTCCTTTGTACGGAGGAGCATTTGCAATTTGACAAAAGATATAAATATATACACATCGTCCCACCCGGTCGGAAAAAAAACAGTTCATATTTTCTATTTTTATTGCGTAGGCGTACCTTATTTAGCCTTTTTAAGAAAAGCGGTTGGTTTTTAGCATTTTAGCACGACTAAATCAAGCCAAACGACCCCCTGTACCTGTACTTACTCAATTAAGTGACATATATAGGAAATTTATTCACATTTCACTTATTTCCAATAGTAAACACATAGTTTTCACAAGCAATACATTCAAAATAATTCCCATAAGCAATTTATAAGGTTTCAATATAAATTTAGTTGCTTACAACTACATCACATATCATTTATATTAAATTCAAGTGATTTACAGTTCACTTTCTTTCATCCAATTCATTTTTTTTAAACGAAAAGAACTCATATTCATTTCAATTGATTCAAAAATCGATTTTATTTTCTTTAGTTAATACATTTACTTCCGTCTATAACAAAATGACTAATTTCATTTAATAACTATTTCTCAACTTATTTAAACCACTTCTACTTTCATAGTTTGTAAAACAAAAGGGATGAAAGCATTTACTATCTAGGCATATTGTTGAACTAGTTTAAAATAAAGTTCATTTTATAACTTCAAAAAAAAGAGTAAAGATGTATACTCAGGGAAAATGTATCAGGTCCTTTAATATAAGTGAATTATGAAACCAATATATGACATAATCTAACTAGAACTAGCTTAGAAACCATTTTATTACGCAACCTCGTTTTAGAATAAGAAAATATATTAGACATTAACTAATTAGAACTTCAAATTTAAAATATGCCAGACCCTTATATGAACTTAGGCATATAACATACGAAACCAACAACACTTACTTTATGCATTTTAAAAATTATAGGCTGCAGAATAAAACCGATAATAACTTAAAGCAATATACATTTATTATTATGCCATTTTAGAGATGTCAGGTTATTTATTTAAAACATGTACTACGACAACAACTTATATATCAATATATATACAAGGCATATAAATTTCGAAAGTCCCATACACTTTTTATTACAAAAGCCTAACTTTCAAAAGATGTAACTATTTTTGTTATAAACTAATTAGCATTTCAACTCTCAATTTATCTTGAATTCATTCTATTAATAACAAGGAAATTTTCAATTTATTTCTACTTACTTGAATTTATTTACAAATTCAATCCATTTTTATTTAACTCACAATTCAAGTTTTTAGTTTAACTAATTCAACTTTCCTATTTCATGAATTAATTAATTATCGTATTAGTTTACTTGAATTCAATCCCTTTTTTTCCATGTTTAGATTTTTTTTATTTAACTTGATCCAAATCAAATCTCATTTCAATTTATAAAACCCATTTATACATTCACATTACCAATTTCATTCCATTAATGAATTTCATTCCAAATTAAAAATCATATTTACAAATCTCATTTGTATATGAATTCATTCCCTTATCCTTTCAATTCATATTTATAAATTTCATTTGGTAAATGAATTTATCTTCAAATCTTTGGTTATACCATTATTTCTTATTAAATTTCCATACAATAATAATGATAATTTAATATCATCACTTCCTAACAACCAAGCAACTGTATACCATAAATTCACAGAAAATCTTTTCTTTTATATTCGAAAATAGTTTTGGGTAAAATTATTTCATTTACCCGATTTTAAAGCAATATCGTGTCGATTTATCTTGTTTAAAGTTTAGAAACCCCTATCGATACAGTTGGCCAAACTGCACCGACCAGAATCTATAAACAATCAACTGATAAGTCAACACAATATAAAATAATTTTATATTCACTAACAAATACCCGCTCATCTCTATTTTTACACTTAAACTCATTCTACAGTACTACTGACTCTATCTCTAATGAGTAACACCCAATAGAGCCAAGGTTATCGCTTAACCAAATGCTCTGATACCACTTGTAAAGATCTAGGCTTTTCAACCATCGACAGCGGCCAATCTCGACTGGTAGGATTTTCCACCATTCCAGCCTCGCCGTGGCATACACTGGTACCCGAAACTTGCTTTTACGACCTACTTTTCTACTGTCACAGCTTACGCCTAACCAACCCCTTAAAGAGGACATGTAGGGGTAAGAGTCTCCCGTTCGCCACCTAACGCAAAGCGAGAACCCTCCATCACGTTTCACCTAGACCAGCAAGTCTCGCCACAAAGCTATGCTTTTCACAAAAGCCATGCTTCGATGAACAAATGATCATCAGCACTTCGTATGCCATATTACCAAATTGGGAATTCATCACTAGTAACCATCAACCACATAACCTCTGAGCTCGTACATCTCAGAGAAGGGTGTTAAGCTAAGAGAATAAATTCTCCACCACCAGCAGAAATGTATTTGATAGAAACCAGCTTTACATCTCAATTTGTAACGTAAGACACACTTCTACACAAGTCTGTTCGGGGTTCGAACTGAACCGAAGGCACTTCCAAAGAAGCCCTTGCAATCTGGGTTTTCACAATCCCGATCAGACTTCCCATCACTTAGGGAATCTCTATACTGTAGCTACTCAGTTTATAGACAATCGATAGGTCATCCTATCATTCTCGCAAATACCCGGTCTTCACCACCGGTCTTCAAATGCAATCCTATTTCGTCGTATCATTATTCGGAATGGGTTTTATGACATTAAGGTCCTTTCCCGGCTAATCCGAATAACGAGCGCTTTTTTAAAAAAATAAGTGTTCATTCAGATTTCAACAAATCACAACAATTCTCATTTTTGATCTTTTAAATAAAAGATCTATCACAATCACAAAGGTTCGATGTGGTTTTTGGATATCCATTTAAAATCTGACCCCCGGTCGCATCGAAATTCAAACATCATTTAAAGGCAAATATTGATAGCCGGTTATTTAACTGTTAATCAACATTCACAACAATTTCCATATTTAAACAATTTTCCCAATTATTTATTTTCAAAATATCTTTGCAAGATATATTTTTAACACTTCATCACTTTGAAAATCAAATTTCAAATCGATTTCCCATCCTTTGAAACAAGTTTCAAATCTTTTCCACACTTTAAAAAAATAAACCAATATTAATTTTAAAACTAATTTCCCTTTCCCTTATAAGTTTCCATTGTGAATTCAAATTTCCAAATATCCATTAATATACGATTTTCAAATCGTTTCCCAATTATTCACTTTCAACACCAAATCAAATTTCCATATTGATTTCCCAAATTTGTTTCAAACACCCAAGTCAATTTCCAAATAGATTTCCAAAGGGTTTATTTTCAATCACCAAAATCAATTTCCAAATTGATTTCTAAATTTTGTTTCAAACATCGAATCAAATTTCAGTTTAATTCCCAAAGATTTATTTTCTAGTACCCAATCAATTTCCAATGGATTTCCACAGTTATCATCTTTTAAAATAAACCCCTTTATTTTTCCAAACTATTTAAAATCCATATTTTAAATAAATTCTTCAACTATCAAACAATATTACTCAAAACCCATTTACAAAAATCCCTCCCTATATTTTGGAATTTAACCAATAAGATTTCACTATAGATTTTTCTACTTAAGTTTAAAAATCCTATTTTATTTATTCTTGGTATCTTACGACGCCAAAAATATATTCGGTTAGATTTTAGCCTACAATGATTCCAATTACAATATAATCACACAGAGATTATAAACAATTTAACACACAACAAATGAAACCAATTCAAATGTTTGAGGAATCCAGTTGGATCCCTCCAACCTGTTTCCCTGCATCCACAAACGTTAGCACAACAATTAAATACCAATTCCACTTCGAGGTGGAATATCGCGGTATATGGGGTTTATAAAATATTATCCGCTATTATGCGGCGCAATAGGGTCTATTTCAAAACAAATAATAACAACCATCGCCCAAGCAAACAATCAACAATCTTAAATTTAACTATTTAAAATTAAACAAAACCCTTTGTTTGAGTGAGAAGATCTCACCTTTTCTTTTAATTTGCAATTCATTTCTACTCCGGCTTGATTTTCTCTTTATATATTGACCTTGTATAAACAATTTTTATACAATCGATTAATATTCAAAATAAATCGAATAATTTAATTTGCCATTTACAATTTAAATTTAACTAAGATTTTTAGTTTAACTAATAATTTAATTTAAACTATTTTCCCTTTAGATAGATTTTAAAAATCAAACCTTTATGCAGTTTATCCATTATCAAATTTTATCCATATAAACTAATATTTTGTTTTCTGTAAATTTCTAAAATTATACACATATTTTATTTTTTTACCTAACAGAAACCTTATCACTTGCAATAATTAAATACATATCTATATGCATTAAATAAACTAATACCTTTTGCTGGATATGTAAAATTATTAAAGCTGGAAATAAATAGTTTTATTTATCTTGCTATAGATAAATTCTGCATAATATATTTGTAAACTCTTGAAAAAACTAGTTTAACATTTAAATTTTTTAAATTTTACTAAAAATATACCTTCGCTGTCATCAATACGAGTCTCCGTCTCGTTCGCCTCATGACCGCGAGCATCGCGACCTCGATGACCAACACCACATTGCCTACCTGCCATCGCGACACACACTGCCCTAACAACCTTGATGAACTCGCCATACTCTACCTCCACGCATGCGCATGAAAATTCCATAGAACTCATCGCGAATCCATTCACTCGATTCCCAAGCCCTAATCTACCTCAGCCCCGTTGCTGCGCCAATTCATGAGTGTCGCTGCTTCCAATCGAGCTCTAAAGCTCCACCTCCTCATCAACTAGCTTCAGCCTTTGTTCGCGTCGCCGCCTACAGATGCCACGCATATGCGAGCGTCGCCCCAACCACCGCGACACCCCAGATTACATCGCGAAAGAAATAGAGACAATGGTTGATGAGATCGAGGCTTCGGCTTCTTTTCTTTCATTCTGTGAATTAAAGAGGTCGGCCATTTTTTTCTAATTTTCAATTTGTAATGAAAGAAAGGGGATGAGATTTGGATAAGAGCTTCGCTCGTTTATTTTTTTCCTTTTTCTTTTATTTGATTTGAGGTCGCGATTTAGTGAATTTGAACGAGAGAGGGGCTTCGGCCATTATTTTAATTTAGGAAGGAATCTATTCTCTCTTCTTTTTTTTGTTCACATTCACTGAAGCTGGAAGGAGATAGACGTGATTTAAAAAGAAAGAGTCGCGTGTTGGAGAAGCTGAAAAGAAATAATACAGTTGATGGGAAAGAATTTTGACTGGTGAAATAATATCTGATATTTAATTTATATCAAATAATTATTGTCTAGGCGTTTTTATCTCATACGATCACATAATAACTCCGAAAGCTACGAAATTTGAAATCCGGTAATAATTCAATATTACTGATCCCATGGAACTGGTTTCTTCGAATTCCGAGATTGTGGCTCAGAAGGAAATTTCTAAATATCGATTTAAATGATATGTTTTCAAAGCATAACAAATCAATTTCAAATTCAACTCTGAAGCTTCTATTATCTTCAGTATTATCAATATAAATTTTCTAAGCCTTGAAAATATTTTTAATCAGCTTAAAACTGAAGATTTAAATTTTTTATCCAACTTCAATAAATTAAATTCAATAATTAAATTGCCAAATTCATATTTATATTCGAAGTTCAAGTTAAACTATCATTCAAATATTTAAAATCAATTAAATTTTCCATTTCAAATGTTAAAAATTTCTAGATCGTCACGGATGGAATCCACGACCTTCTCTAGTGGAAAGGAATCCATGAAATTTTCAAAATGATTTATTTGTAAAAAATTTCAAAACTACCTTTTCAAAAAGACATCTCTCTCTCAGTTTAAATATTTTATCCTTAATTCAAAAACTATTTTTAATCATAATTTCAAAATCATTTCTTGTTTTTAAGCTATCTCCTGGTTTTAATATTCTCCTATATATACCAGTTGTTTTCAACGAATTTTAAGCCAGTTTTCTTCATTTCTTCACTCCTTCTTCTCCATCAAATATTCTCTTATATTTTTAACAAAATTTTGCCGATATCCTAAGTGAATCAAACTCGATCATCTCTAGTTTGATTCTTTGTCACTCTCTCTCTCAAAGATCTCGATGCTATTCAGAGTATAGGATCATTTGTAATCAAAGATCGAAGTGTATCGAGTGTCTCTCTATCAAAATTTGATTGGAAATTGTGTGATTATGGCCCATAAATCAATTGGGTGTGATTGTAGCCCGTAAATCAAGTAGGTGATCTTGTAGCTTAGTTAAATCAAGAGAGTTTGCCCTGGACTCGAAGATAGGAGGATGTATCTCATGGCCTTGAAATCGAAGTTGTAATAACGACATTATATTAGAAAAGAAATCTACATAAGAAATTGTGTAGGACTGGATGTAGGGTAACTCCGAACTAGTACAAAATTCCGGTGTGTTCTTTCCTTTATTGCTTTTATTTACTATTTGCATCTGAATCTGGTTTAATGATTGTCTCTGTGTTTGCATATTACACATGTTTGTGTTTAATTTGAAAATATTTCAAAATTTCCATAAAATTAATTAAACATTATTCACCCCTTAGTGTTAATCCTACCTTAAGACCCGTAATCCGCATTTCCTACATTTGATATCGGAGCATTGGCTTTCAAAGTTTTCATAATATGATTTTTAAAAAGTTTTCAAATGGCTGCCAACCCTGATAATGTCGACACTATTCATGATTCATTTATAAAGGGTCAGTATGCTGCCAGACCACCACTTTTTAATGGCAATAACTATGCATATTGGGTTTGTAGGATGAAAGTCTATCTACAATCAATAGGATTAGACACTTGGAATATCACACAAACTGAGTACATTGAACCCACGACTAATTTTGTACAGTGGACTACTTAGCAAAAGGTTGTTGCACAAAACAATTTCAAAGCCATAATATTCTATTCTGTTCACTTGATAGGAATAAGTACACAATTAAATTATATTGATTGAAATTGCTTATTTAAATGTTTGGTTGTCTGTATGTTTTGAAATTGCTTGTTGTTTGAATTTAAAATGTTGATTTTCAAAATAATATTATTTTAATAATATTTTAATATGAAATATTAATATTAAAATGTTATTATATTTAATATTAATTCAAATAAAATATAAATTAGATTATAGGATATATATATATAAAATAAAATAGGAAAAATAAGTCGCATGATTTAGGGGACCCATGTCGACATGACCCTACCTCCCATATCAACATCCCTGCTAGAAATTTGAAGTTCAAATTTGAAATCGAAACTTTGAATTTCTTTCACCTTTTCGCTAATTCCAAAGCTCTGAAAATGTAACGATCCCGGATTTTTTACTTAGTTTAAATTGCAAATTAATTTAATTTCAAGTAAAAATGGTAAAATTAATTGGCAATTAATATAAGATTCTAGTTAAATTTATGAATTAATTGAGAATTAACCTGGATATTTGAAAATAAACATGTATGTAAAATAATTTCAAACGGTGTTTGAAGTTAAATTCTATATTTTACAATATAAAATATGTGTGTTATTTTATTAAAGTATAAGTAAGTTTTAAAATCGATTTCTTTATAAGTTAAATAAATATATACATAGGAATGTAAAATGTAAAATGTAAAAGAAGTAAAATATAAATATATATGTATATAGAGAAATAAGACAATAAGCATTTGATTTAAAATAAATTTTTAAATTAGAAATAGAAATATATATATATAAAAGATAAATTAAATTATAAAGTGATTTCATTAGGAAAATTTAAACAACATATTAAAATAGGAATTTGTTTACATTATAAAGTAATAAAGACATGCAAGAAAATAAAAGTAAGACAAAATAATTATGTACAAACAAATAAAATATAAATAGGCTTAAATATGAAACAAGTAAACATGTATATAAAAAAAAGCTTGCAAAAGAAGACATAAGAAATATAAAAGAAACAAGACAAATATAATTAATGCTTTAACCTTAACCACCATAACATATCATATCAGGCCACCAAAGTAAGAAGATAAAAGCAAAGGCTGAAGAAACTTTGAACAAAGCATTCAAAACAAAGATAATCAAAAAAAAGTGTTTATGTACAAAATAAAAGAAGAAAAAAAGGGAAAACAAGGGGAAGCTTCAACCTAAAAATAACACAACAGCTAAACTTATTATCATAAAAAACATAAGGTAGTACATAGATTGTAATTAAGGAAGGGAAATATGCATTTAATGCCATTATCCTTAGCACACAAAAGGTTATCCATCAGCCGAAATCTATGCTTAATCAAATAAAGAAAAAAAAATCTCTGACCCTTTTGTACAAAAACTTATTATAGCCCGTAAACTTCCTTTTTATATATATCAAGCTTTTTCATTTCAACTCCATCAAGCAAGAGCTAAGAAAATCTGAAGTAAACATCATCTAAAACTAAAACAAAGATTCAATTTAAACAAACAACAATACAACTTCATTACAACCAGAGAATAAAAAAAATGAAGGCATCAGCTTGAAATTGCACAAGCCTGTTTCAAATAGAGCTCTGTTCATTTTTCTGGGAACCAAGGTGAGTAACATTATTTTTAAATTTTAAAAGTATGAATCTGTTGTGGATATATCCGTGAATAAGTATGAATTCTTGGTGTATATTGGTATGTTGGAAATATTTTGTGTGCAGGTTGCTTTTTCTATATGTTCTCTGTCTTAGTTCATAAACCAAGATTTTTATTCCAAAATCAATTCTTCACAATCTACTTACTGTTTGGATGTAGGATCAAAACAAAAGTTGTTTGTTTGATCATGAAGTAAGTTTTAAAAATCTATTTAAGTTTAAACAACTCAGTATTGTCGCTAGAAAACAAAATACCTGAGAAAAGCGTTAAATAAGTTAAAATTCAAACCTTTCAATTGTCGAATTCAGGTATGTGGGTCGAATTCGTATACTTTAATAAGATTTTTAAAACAAGAATCACAATTTTTAGGCTTAGAATTAAGGAGTAGTTTAGATTTATTCGAATTCCATTCTTTTGGTGATTTCTAGTGATGCACTGACTTATAGTGGTCGAGCTTCCTCCTAGAGGTGGAGGAGTGGTCATAGGTTATGGGAAAAATAGCATGATGGCTGGCAGATGCACGTGGTAGCGGCGGCGAGGAGTTTTTATTCCCAAACCTAAATTTTGAGGAGGTCGAAAGAATGATCGTTGCGTCTTCCCTCGTGCATCGAGTTGTACGTACTTCTGGGAGGTGATAACTTGGGTGTAGTCCAAGCTATGGCCGGTGGCGATGGCTCTCAGGTGGTCGGAGTTTCGAGGAAGTGGCGTCGACAGGTTTGGGAGCATTTACTGGTTTTGTTTCCAGGTTTTGAATTGAGAGCTTGATTTTGATTCGAGCAACCATAATGGATTTGGATGGCCCTGATGATGTCAGGTGCTGGTCGTCATATGTTAGAGGTCAGGATGGTGGTCGGAGAAGGCCAGAGCCACGGTGCACGTGCACCGTGCCATTTAAATTTCCTGATGATCTATTGTTTTGGTGCAGAGGTTTTAAAGTCGGGATTTACTCGAGTTATTCTAGTAGTTTACTCGAAGTAAATTAGGTTTTAACATGAAGCAAACATGAGTTGCCTCAGGTTAGTTTTGGTTTGTATAGGTTTATGCAAACCTGTCTGCAAATTTAAATTTATAACAAATTTAAATGAATTTAAATTTGCAAGCTAGATGTAAACAAACTTTAAATCTAGTATGAAGTTAGATTCAAATGAAACTTTGAATCTTAAAGTTTTAAAAATGCAATTGGGATTTTAAATCAAGAATTTGAAATAAAGATTTTAAAAGTAAATTCAAATCAAATGATTGGGTATGGATTCAAGTTTCTTGAATTCTAATTTTGATCTAAATCAGTTTTAAAATCTGAACGTTTTAAACAAGTCTAAATCAAATAGCTTTTTAAAAGTAATTTGTTTTCAGATAAATATTTGAATTGGATTTGATTAAGTTCTTTTATAAAAAGGATTTTGAATGAAAAGTTAAACAAATTGTTCTAATTTGAATTTGCAAGTTAAAATATAATGTATTTTTAAAGCTTAAATTTTAAATAAAAATTTAAGTAAATTAGTTAGAACTTTTCTTATATAGGTTTATAAGTTGATTTTAAATTTTGTTAATGTTTAATCATTTCGAATCTTAAATTCAAAATGAAATTTGAATCTAAATTTAGAAGCGTAATGTTTAAATACACTTTAATATTAATGAAGTCATTTACAAAGAAATGAATTACCTTAGAGATAAATAAGGTATTAAAGTGATTTAATGAATAAGATAATTAAGGAATGTCATCTTTATTAATTTATAAATTAATGATTTAGATTAATTTATAATTAGAAATTAATTAGAAAAGTAATTAAAGAATTGTTAATGGTTAATGATGGTCATTTACTAAGATCATTTAAATAATTAATTGATGTGATTAATTTTAATAATTAATTAGATTAATCAAATAAATATAATCATTTATGAGATTATGTAAGCGTAATTACTTTATGGTAAGTAATTGAAGGGCTAATTTCTTAAAATAATTAATTATGGTGTAACGACCTAGAATTTCTGTCATTTGAAATTCATATATTTAATTGATTTTAAATATTAACAAGTAAAATTTTTAACTCGAATAAATTATATTTCGAATATCTAGATTTAATTGGATAATTAAATCAACAATTTAATATTTGAAATTACAAAAATAATTGGAAATTGGGTTTAAACTGATTAAAATTTATTTGTAAAGTTGTACTAAATCATATTGGAGTTAGAATGATGTTATAGAACTTTTAAAATCGAATTAAAAGTTAATTTGTAGAAATTGAATATTTTAATATTTAATTGACGAGTAAAAATAGGCATTTTTCAAACAGTCTCGGATTTCGATGAAACTAGTTTCATTGGATCCGTAATGTTATATTATCATAAGATTTCAAATTTTGTGTCAATCGGACTTACGGTTTGTCCGGAGCAAGCCAAAACGCAAAGAAATTAGTTTAACCGATTTAATTTAAATTTGATCGTTTATTTCTGTAACTTGCACACATAATCAAATTAGCTTTCGAAACATGTCCCATTGTGTTGGGAACGCGGGTAAAACCCTAGAAACGTCAGTCGGCACGCTTCGTTTGAGTTCGAAAAATTGAGAGATGAATAGTGTTTTGCAATTTTCTATATAAGGACTTGCTTTCTTCATTTTGCAACACACCTAGGTCAGAAATAAACCCAAGCCGCCACCTTATAATCAATGGCCGAGAATTTCAATTCTTTCTCTTATATTTTCTTCAAATCCGTCAATCGATTCGTAAAACTTCCAACTACAAAAATATAGAGCGAGTTGAGATCAACGATATGAGCGACAGTGATTGAATATAGGCGAGTGGATCGATGGCAATTGGCGTTCGAAGTTGTACATTCTTTCACGTATTCCGAGGAGCATAGGTGGCCGAGCTCCCTGATGTTGTAGCCGTGGGTAGCACTCGTGACGAGCTTCACGATGGTGGTTCTTGATTGATGTCTAGCCGAGAGATGGAGTCGTGAAAATTCGAAGTAGGGGGCGGCCATAATGTGTTTCGTTTGTGTGTTTTACTTATGGGGGAAGAAACATTTGGCATGGCCTTGATTTTCTTGATGAAATCGAATGGCTCTTGTGAAGCAGGTTGTAAAATAGAAAAGAAAATTGTATATAAATTTATATTTAAATTCGTTTAAAACTTTAAAGAGCTATAACTTTTTGATACGAGGTCCAATTCGCACGAAACGAATGGCGTTAGAATCGTATTAACGAGCACTACACGATGGACATAGTTTGGAATCAATTGGAGCTAGTGATAATATTAGGTAAAATTAAACGCGTGTTTAATTTTATTCGGAACGAAACACTACAACTGTTATTGGAAGCAAGGTGAGAACTTCTCACTCAATTGAATTTGTTTTGATTTAAATTTAAAATATTTAAATTTAAAATTTCTTGATTTTTTTGATTGTATGCTTGGATGATATATTGCTATATGTTGTATTGAAATAGACCCTATACGCCGCATATTAAGCGGAGGTTATTTTATTAAACACATATACCGCGATATTCCACCTTAAAGTGGAATTGGTGTTATATATGTACTTGGAGTTGATTTCCCACATTGTATGGCGGATGAAACCCTATTGCGCTGCATAATAGCGGATAATATTTTATATAATTTTATGTACCGCGATATCCCGTCTTGAAACGGCATTGGTATTCTGCTAACATCTGTGGATGCAGGGAAACAGGTTGGAGTGATCCAACTGGATTCCTCAAATAATTGAATTTGTTTCAATGTTGTCTATTGATTATTTATAATCTTAGTGTGATTATCTTTGTGATTGAAATCGTTGAAGACTAAAATTTAGCCGAATATAATTTTGGTATCGTTGGATACCCGAAATAAATAAAATTCGATTTTTGAAAATTCAGGTTTAAAGTTCAAATTAAAATTTATTTTTGAGGATTGGACAAATTTAAAAGAAGGAATTCTAAAATAATAAAGTTTTATTTTTAATCTTATTGAATGAAATTTCAAAATATGGGAAAAGCTTTAATAAATGGATTTCAGGTAATATTATTCAAAGGTTGAAGAATTTATTCAAAATACAGATTTTAAAGAATTTGAAAAATAAAGAAATTTATTTTCTTTAAAAGGAATTTATTTTGAAAAGGAAATAAATTTAGAAATCCATTTGGGAATTGATTTTTGGTGATTCAATATAAATCTTTTGAAAATCCATTTGGAAATTTATTTGGGGTTTTGAAAAGAATTTGGAGTCAATTTGAAAATTGATTTGGGGTTTAGTAGAAATTGATTTCAATTTGGGATTTGAATGAAATTCACTTGGTGTTCAATTTCTTGGAAAATCAATATGGAATTTGATTTGGTTGTTTTTGAAATCGATCGAAAAATTGAATTGCTGTTGAAAGTGAATATTTGAAATCGATTTGAAAATCGTATATCAGTGGATATTTGGAAATTTAAATTCACCATGGAACTTATAAAGGAAAGGGAAATTTGTTTAAAAATAAACATTGATTTATTTTTGAAGTGTGGAAATAAATTTATGGATTTGGAACGTAAATTAAAAGTAAATCGGTAAGTATTTATTTGATTGGTTTAAATGAACCATTTTAAAATGAAAGTGTATTCTCCCTAGAGAGCCGAATAAAATTTCTGAATAACTTTGAAAAATATATACATATATATGTATATAATTCTAGAATTGGTTTTGAAAAGGATACTTGGGAGAAATTAACTTCTTAAATTGTTTTAAATCCTTTAAATAAAGATTTATTACGTTGACATAGAAATGATTATTTCTAAGATTTAATCAATAATTGTTTTAGAAAATAGTTATTTAAAATAGTTATGCTCTATCTACTAATTTTATTTTGAAAATTAGCTTGGACTTAAGTTATATGTAATATTGGTATAATATTTTTATAACTAATATTTTAAGTAAAATGTTTAAAGAAAAAATAGTTTTATTTCAAAGTGTTTTCCCGATATATTTTGGATAAGTGTTATAAATTATTTTAAAGTATTTGAACTCAGTAGATTTCCAGTGAAAATGAATAAATATTTGGAAGTGTTTCCGCGTAAGGAAAATGATTTGGAATTTGTTTTCAAAAGTTGTAAAGGTGAAAAATGATTTGAAATTTTGTTTTCAAATGGTTGAAGTGTGGAAAAATATATCTTGTAAAGATATTTTTTTCGGAAAATAAATAATTTGGGAAATTATTTGGAATCTGGTGATGTTGTGCATATCTATTGATAGTTAAATAACCGACCATCAATATTTATCTTTAAATGGGCATTTGTTGTGATTTGCCTGAATTTGAATGCTACATTTATTTTAAAATAAGCGCTTGTTATTCGGTTTAGCCGGGAGAGGACCTTTGGGTCATAAATCCCATTCCGAATAGCGATACGTCGTAATGGATACATTTGAAGACCGGTGTTGAAGACCGGATATTTTCAAAAACGGAAGGATTACTGTCGAATGTCTGTACGTCGGCTGATCCCTGATATAGAGATTTTATCACACTTTGTGATGGGAAGTCCGGACATGATTAATGAGTATCCGAATTGCAAGGGCTTCTTTGGAAGTGCCTTTTGTTCCGTTCGATCCCGGAATGGACTTGTATGGATGTTTGTCTGACGTTACAATTTGAGATGTAAAGCTGGTTTCTATCAAATACATTTCTGTTAGTGGCGGAGAATTTATTCTCTTAGCTTAACACCCTTCTCTGAGACGTACAAGCTAAGAGGTTATGTAGTTGATGGTTACTAGTGACACATTCCTAATTTGATAATGTGGCATACGAAGTGCTGCTGATCATTTGTTGATCGAAGCATGACTTTTATGGAAAGCGTAGCTTTGTGGACGAGACTTCGTCGGACCTAACAACCCGGAATGGTCGAAACAGGAAGAATGCCGCAAGGTTATAGGGCGTAGCGCCCCTTAGGGTATGTTCATTTCCTTCTGGATAGAGGTGGTATCATGTTATGGAGCCCAGATACTTAACCTATGTTGTTGTTGCAAATTTATTACTTTTATGACGACCCGGAATTTCTAACAATTTAAATTTGAATAGTCAATTGATTTTAAAATATTTAAAATTTAATTTTAACTTGAATTCAAGATACCAATATTTACTTGATAATTAAATCATTGAGTTATATAGTTTAAATATTGAATTTAATAGTTGAAGTTGGGTAAAATGTTAAATATGGAGTTTTAAGCCTGTTAAAAATAATGTGGAGGCTTATAAAATTTATATTGATAGTACTAAAGGTAGTAAAAGTGTTGAAATTGAATTTGGAAATGTTTTGTTCGGTTTTGAAAATATACCGTTTAAATTAAATTTAAAACGAGCCTTCCGAGCCACAGTCTCAGAATTCGACGAAACTAGTTCCATTGGATCAGTAATAGTTAGATATTATCGGATTTCAATTTTCATAGCGTTTGGATTTACCGTTTGCTCGTACAGGTAGAAACGCGTTGAAATTAAAATCAATAATTTAATATTTTAAATCGATTTATAAAGCTAACTCCTACATACGACTAAATTAGCTTCCGAAACACGTTCCATTATGTTCGGAATGCTGGTAAAACCATATAAACGTCAGCCGGCATGTCTGATTCGGGGTTCGGGATTTCACGTTAGGCAGCACGAGATATTTTCAATATTTTATATCATGGTCAAGCGTACGCAGGAAGCTATTTTCCCCAATCGATATTTTATTTTCGTCTTCCTCTCTAAGCTAAAACGAGATATCGAACTGGAAAAAATAAAATAAAAGAGGGAGCCCGTTGTTTTCCAAAACCCGTTCTATTTTCCCCTCTAATTAATCGAAATCGTAAGTTTAAAAAAAAAGAGGCCGCATCTTTCTCCCTTCGTTCTTAGATTGATTCGAACTTTCCCTTTTCCTTTAGAGAAATTTTTTACGACAAATCAAATTCAAATAAAAAAGAGGGAATGTCGCGATTCTATTTGGTTCGAGTCGTTCAAGCTCAAGGCGCGAGTCATCAATGGTGACTGGGTGTGTTCGTTGGAGTTCGGGCATTGAATCTTCATGTGGAATAGCGGCGCTAGGGCTTAGAGTTGCGTTCGAGTAGGGGATGAAGTGGGAAGTGGAGTCTGTAGCCAGGTTTCGAAAAAAAAGAGAGAAGAAGAGAGAGCCTTGAGGAGATGCGTGAGCTGTAGGTATAGGGAAGAGGGGCGAATGCAAAACAGCGCAGTAGGCCAGAGGTGTGGCTGTGGAACCGAAGTTGGTGGTTCAGGGTCGCGGCAGTTCTCGAGGTAATGGCAGCACTTCGATGCATGTGCGTGGAAAGTGGTCGCGAGTCTTGGATTGATGGTGACAGGCGAGGCCAAGACAGTGGGTTGTTCCAATGGCTGCTGCGTGGATGACGACGGCCACGTGGTTCGGCATGTTGCTAGTAATTCAAGGTGATGGTGAGTATGCTATCATTTCTGTTATTTCTTTAATTATCTATTTTTTTATGTAAATAACAGGAAAATAAGGGGGAAAATATATATATGGTAAAAGCTTTACAGTAAAGAAATTACTATTTGTTTCTATATAGTAAAGGAAAGGATATATATATATATATATATATATATATATATATATATATATATATATGCAAAGAGTGCATCTGTTTTATATTCACAGCAGAAGAGAAGAAAAAAATTAAATAAATCGCTAGTTAATTAAAATGATCAAATGGAAAATTAATTGTACGATCTATTCGAATATTAATAAAAGTATACAATGTTGTTCAAGGTCTAAAATCATGGAGAGATAAGCTATTTTGGAAAGGGGTTGCAATAAAATGAAAGGTGAGTAAATCTCACTCTGTTGGATTTTTATTTAACTTTAAATGGTTAAATTTAAATATTTGATTAAATGATTGAATTGATAGGATGTACACTGATGATGATGTGACTTGGTTTTGGTTGATTCCCGAGTTAATTGTGGTTTGACTCGAAATATTAGGGTTTAAGTTGTTTTAAACTTAAACCATAAATAAGAAAATGTTTTATTCTTAAATTAACAAGGGCTTAATGAATTGTGATTCATTTAAATAGTAGGGAAATTAAATAATTAATTAATTCAATCAATTAATAATTTGGGTTAAGTAATTAAGGGTTTGACTTAATTAATAAATTAAGTTTTAAGTTAATTAATTGAGTGTAAGTAATTCAGAATAATCATTAGATGGTTTAATAAATAATTACTTAATGAAATTAATAAAATATAACTACTTCGTGAAATTAATCAAGATATTAATAAGATGATTAATTAAGGAGAAATTGATTTATTTAATGAAGTAAATAAATGGATAGTTAATTTCGGGGTTGAGATAAATCAGGAATGATTAATATTATGGTTTAATTAACGTAATTAATTTAGGTTTGCATCAATTAAAATATAATTTAAAATCGTTAATTTATATAATCAATGACGTAATTAAAGATTGATTAATTAAGATTGATTAATCAATAATGAGTGACTTATGAGAAGTTAATATATAAATAATGAAGGATTAATGTAACTAAGTAGTTAATTTGTTCATGAAGCAATTAAGATTACTTATCTTTTTGGTTGAGAATAAGTAATGTGGTGAAGTTAATTAAAGATAGTTGCTTGCATGGAATTGAAGGATAATTAATCCAGGTTGATTATTTAAGACGAATATTGAAGGGATAATTGAATTATTTGATTTGAAATTAATTAGTTAACAAGTAAAGAAATCTACGTGATTGAGGAATGAACTCAATTAGAATCAATTGAATTAATTTGGAAGTGATCAAATTTGTTGTGAATGATGGAATGGTATTGGATGCTTGAATGAGATGATATTCTTGATATGAACTGCTGTCTATTTCATTTTGATAATTTGGGTTAGGATGACACGAGTCTCGAAGAGGATGGGGTCGGGTATTAGGAAATACCTAAAACCACTTCGAATATTTTTATAGATTGATATGCGAAATCAATATGTTGGAGTGAAGTGATTTAAAGGAAATTGGACAATTCTAAGCCTTGGTACTTAGGAAATGGTGTGTGAAATAAGTTATGTCGATAACATATTGTGAACTTGTAAAATTAGTTTAAGTTGCCCCGGGTTTTATATAAGTTGTTTGCTTTGGTATTCCATGTTAGTTGAGTTACTCACGCTGGTTTCCAGCCTGACCCGAGTGTTACTTTGGTGTAATGCTCGGGTCAGACCAAGTATTACAGATTTTCATGTAAGATCGTTTTGGAGCTCGAGAGGTGAGCTGGATGGCAAGAACGTATGGAGTGCTTCCGCTACATTATATTATTGTATATCCATGACATGGTATTTGTGTATATTCCAGTGTCTGTATAAATGTGTAATTCTGATGTATTTAAATGTAATCGACGGATATATTATTCTTCTGAAAACTGATATATTTATTATTATATTTTATCCGCTGCGATGTGAGATGTTGATGATTCTTTTCTTCTTCTTCTTCTTCTAACTTTTTTTTTCTTTTTATAACTACCTGGAATTTTCGGCTTCGAAAATTTCGGGTCGTTACATTTGGTATCAGAGCTGAAAGGTTAAGCGAGAACCTTGGCTCTGGTGGGGATTACTCATTTAATAGAGTCCGTAGTACTCTAGAATGAGTTGAGAATATATATATATATATATATATATATATATATATGTATATATATATATGAGACCATACTTGTTATTTTCTTGTATAAATTTTTAAAAATAATTTTATATAAAAGTATATTTTGATATATAAAGGAATATTTCATTCTAATAAATATTAAGGCGATTGGTTGTTAAATTATTAAAATTAAAATTAAGAAGTAATATAATACAACCAAATTGAAGTCTTCAATTGGAATTAAGTAGAAATGGAAATACAACCAAACTATAATTTAATCGATTGAAAATGAAATTCTGAATCTGGTCCTAGAATTTGAAAATTTTGTTTCAAAGTAATGAAAAATAATAAATAAGTATTATTTGGACAACTAGGACTTGTTGCAAACAATGGGTTGTTTGAAAATTTGATTTGAACTAAAGACCAAAAGTAGTCTAAAATTTAAGGAATATACATAAATCAAAAATAGTTTGAATAAATTCTAAATGTTGAGTTTGAAATTTGGAATGGGATGTGATACCCAAAGTGATAAGTTTTTTTTAAGTGGGAAGATTATTGTTGTGAAGTTTAAGGATTGAATGAGGCTGATTGGATTAAGTAAATTGGAATTTAACTGGAAAGTTAAATGGTTGATTTGAATTGGGAATTTGTGTGATCTCAAAATGGGTTTGAGATTTAAAAATTGAAATGGATGGACGTTTAAAAAAAGAATTTGGATGATATCATCCTATTGTTAATGAAAATCTTTAAATTGAGAATGGTATTGTATAAGTAAAATAAATTTGAATAATTGAATTGTAAATTAAACTTGTTTAAGAACCGGCTTCAAACTGGAAGATAAAATTGAGTAATAAATTAAAATTGTAAAATAAAATTGTATTGAATTCTTATTTGGACCTTGAAATACATAAGTAAAGATAATTTAAAATGGAATTTGGTTTAAATTCGGAAAGGGATCAAGATTCGTTCAACTTGAATTGGGTTTAAATAAATTTCAATAGAAATTGAAGTTATTCAAGTTAGAATTGAGTTAATTAAATGGAAGTTGAAATTTAAGTTGAATTGTTGGGGAAGTGAGCTGTTGACTCTTGACTATTTTCAATATAAATTGTTTTGATATAAACTTATATTTTTTCTGAGCTATTAAATATATACAACCTTTCTTTCTTAAAACCAAATTATTTTATACTTGTTTTACAATTATTTTTGGAGCTATTTAACCATTTTTCAACTAATTTCTAAACTAATTACTATTTTTCAACTATTTCACAAACTAATTTCTATTTTGCAACTATTTTGCAACTATTTGCAACAATTTAAAATTCCTGAAACTATTCAACTATTTTCCGACTATTTTACAATTAGTTAACTATTTTATACCTATTTTGCAAACTAATAATTGATTTTCAACTACTTATCTATTTTTAAATTTTTCAAGCTATTTTCTAAATATTAATTGGTCGGAGTTCAAACTGTTATTGATTTAGATACCCAACTGAGATAAGGATTGTAGCCATAATTCAATAAGAATTAAGACAATTGTAAACAAGTGAATGGGAATTAAAGGAAATGTGAATAGGAAGAGAAACTGATTTGGCTAAAAATCAATAAAATTAAATACGAAGGATGTACGTATATTATTCTATTCGCATAGTGATTTGATCCAGATTCCAGCACAGAATTTTGAGATAGTTATATCGATCCGAGTGGGATTTTTCACTCGATTTTCGACGGCGAACCTGGATATGGGTTGTTGATTGGTTCTAGATATTCTCTATCATAGTTATGTGTGACGCCCCACCTCTATGCCCACGCTAGCCAAGGACACTACAGGGTAATGTCATCAACTAACACGGAGAATAAGGCTGGTTGGGAGCGACCATCTATAGCCTTGCTCTAACTATCTATTGAATGCATCGACAATAAACATACCAAGCAGGTCGACATACCCAATGAATACTTAAAACAAAACCATAGGTGGTTGAAGGATCTATCAGAACAGAATATAACAACTCAAATGTAATATACATCACAGAACAATAGATCATCATATACACATATATTGATACATAACAGAGTTTACAAAATAATACATGTCAAGTGGTATAGCAAACCACAATATACAGACGAATCAAAAGAATACATATATCAGAGTTACGAATAAAAGGACTACACAAAAAGCTTTAACAAAAAGGAACAAGCTGAATAGTCCATGCGGAAGCAAAATAGGGTAAGCCCAAAAGCACCTAACCTGAAACATCTCGGTCTGACCCGAGTATAAAATACATGGGTCAGTCTAGCTAAATAAATCAGTTAGATAAACTAAACAACAATTAACCTGCAAGGTTACAAAGTATAACAAATATCTCTAAAGGAGATAACATAATCATCTAACAAAAGATGAATCATATGATAACAAGCCTCATATCATCGGCAACATATAGAAACAAAGGATAAGAATATCCCAAAGCAAGCCATAAAGGCAAATAACAAATACCCATAAGGTATACAAGTTCCACAAGGTAAACACTACGCATCATGCGGCTCAAAAAGACCAACACCGAAGGGCGATACCAAGGGAATATACATATGAATGAAACATCGGAAAATTTGCTCGAGCTCAGAACTGTACAAACAAGGATCCATGAGCCCGAAGACTCCAAACCCAATATCACCCATGCGGCTCATAACGACCAACATCGGAAGCGATACTAAAGGGCAACCCAATATCACCCATGCGGCTCATAACGACCAACATCGGAAGCGATACAAAAGGGCAACAAACCCGAAGGCACAAACCCGAAGGCACATACCCGAAGGCAACAAACCGTAGTGGTGAAGGTCAGAGACCCAGTACTGGACACCACTAACTGGCGGAATGTGTCATAACTCTCAAAAAGGAATCCGAAAAGTGGTAACACGAGTCCCATAACCACTCGTTCGCACTAAACGGTTTACTATTCGTTAGTTAATTTCACACTCAAAGCAGTACAAAGTCACCTCATATCATCGGTAAACCAAACCCGAAGGTTAAAACGATAAATTGAATAGATCGGGAATTAATCGGAAAGATAAACGCACAGATTCATGGTCCGTGTTTTGCCCAACCATTTAATCACCCTTCCACTTCGCTCGAAGTGCGAAATTGTGCATGTGTTTTAAATAGAATTTATAAATCGGAGAAGCGAACTTTTAATACGATTTGAAGAAATCATTTATAAAACCCGTGAATGAATTCAAAAGGGAATCATCAAGGTCAAATATGCATAAACAACTAATTGGAATCAATATACATCGATCAAATTTGGAAAACTAAACGAACAAGGCAAGTTTGGCAAAAACAACATATTCAGACGTCTGAAAGAAGAGATTCAGACGTCTGAATCTGGAATTCAATTTCTTTTTCAAAAGAGAAATCAGACGTCTGAACCCAAATTTTCAGACGTCTGAAATAGGCATATTTTGGCCTATTTCCTTTCTAGTCGAAATTAAACAGTTTCAGACGTCTGGAATATAAATTCAGACGTTTGAATCTGGGGATGAAAATGTTCCCCAGAACAATATTCAGACGTCTGAAATTATGGTTTCAGACGTCTGAAACTCAATGTTCAGGCATTTCCTAAACCTGGGCCATTATGGCCAAACAAATCAAAAGCAATCGGATGCGTGTTGATTATGTGCTTACGTCAAACGACTACCCAAGCTTAACAACACACCCAAACACTCCGAACAACATAAACAACATCCATATAAGGATTTTCAAAGATTTGGCTTCAAAATCATAATTTGGCAATGTCACCGAATCAACCCAAATCAAAAGCAAAAGAACATATAAACAATTGTTAGGAATTCATGCCTAACATCAATGATATCAAAAGAAGTAGATGTGAGTTCAAAACTCACCCTATGTCACAAAACAAAGAAGAAGAAGTTCAATGCAAGAAGAAGACCAACAAATCTCCACTTCTACTCTACTAACTTCAATCTAAGATCAAAACAAGTATTTTCCTAAGTTTAGGTTTAGGAATTTCTGAGATTGAAGAGAGAAAGAGATAGAGAAGATGAAGAGGAGCTTACCTATGTCTTCTCTTTGATATTGGAGCAAGAATTAAGTTACAAAGAAGAACTAGGGCTTGCAAATTTCTATTTCTCTTTCCCTTCCACCATTTTCAATTTTCTTAAGCTAAGAAATGAAATGAGGGTGAATGGATGAAGAGAGGGCTGAGTTAGGGGTTTAAACTAACAAATGGGCTGAACCCAAACCCAAAACCCAAATAGAAAAGTTGCAAAAATTCACAAACTCCAAACATATCGAAGCTTACACTTAAAAAGTTCGCAAACGCCATTTTGGAACCAATGGAGGTGGTTTCGAGTTCCAATTCGGCCATTTGCAGAAAGTAACATTTTGGGCCTAAAAATCCGACTAACGACGCTATATTTAAACAAACATTTAAATATATAATCGTTAAATATGCGGGTTGTTACAGATCTCCCCTCCTTACAAAATTGCGTCCCCGCAATTCCTGGAGACGATATTTGTAACAACTACATACATACAACCTTCAAAAGAAAAGAAAATAAGCTTGAGACGAAAAGATATACTCATCGTTCCCAAGCAAAGATAGAAAATCCGGATAAGATCGCTCAATAAACTCTCTGGTTTCCCAAGTACAGTCATTAGGATTAGCGGACCATTGAACTTTAACGAGCGGCACGTCCTTGTTCCGAAGGTGTCGCACCCCCGTGTCAAGTACGCGAATAGGTTGCTGTAAAATAGATAAGTCCGGTGAGATCTCAAGCTCTAGCAAATCAGGAGAAGTAATGACAGAATCCGACTCCCGAAGACACTTCCGAAGCTGCGAGACGTGAAACACGTCATGAATGCCAGGTAGATGAGCAGGAAGTGAAACTCTATAAGCCACAGGGCCAATACGTTCAGTAATAGAAAATGGTCCTATAAAGCGAGGAACCAATTTCCCAGTCGTACTGAAACGTATAACCCCTTTCAAAGGAGAAACACGAATAAAAACAAGATCACCAATCGAGAACTCGAGAGGTTTCCTACGGCTATCCGCATAGGATTTCTGGCGACTCTGTGCCTCTTTCATTCTCAACCGGATAAGATCAATCTTCTCGGAAGAATCACGAAAAAAATCTGTACCAAGAATAAGCTTCTCTCCAGATTCCAACCAACATGAAGGAGATCGACATGGCCTTCCGTATAGGGCTTCGAAATGAGCCATACCGATACTAGACTGAAAACTATTGTTGTAGGAGAACTCTACAAGAGGTAGATGATCCTCCTAGTTACCATGAAAATAAAAATACAAATACGGAGAAGATCTTCCAAGATACGATTCACCCGTTCAGTCTGTCCGTCAGACTGCGGATGATAAGCTGTACTGAAATTAAGCTTTGTTCCCAAAGCTTGTTGAAGGCTCTTCCAAAAATGACTCGTGAATAAAGGATCACGATCACTCACAATAGAACTAGGAACACCTTGAAGTCTCACGATTTCCTTGACATACAACTTAGCCAAATGCAAAGCGGTTCTATTAGACTTAATAGGGACAAAATGAGCAGACTTAGTGAGGCGATCAACACTAACCCAAATGCTAGAATGACCTGATCTCGAACGAAGTAGGCCATCAACGAAATCCATAGAAATCTGATCTCATTTCCACAATGGAATCTCAAGAGGATGAAGAAGACCCGAAGGACGCTGATTTTCGGCCTTAAAACGCTGACAAGTTATGCAATTACTCACATAACTCGCTACATCACGCTTCATGCCTTCCCAATAATAAAGACGATGCATATCGGCATACATCTTACTACTACCAGGATGAATGGTATACTTAGAATGGTGACAGTCATCAAGAATGTCATGCCTAAGTGCAAAATCAAAAGGCACAAAAAGATGGTTCTTCTTACGAAGACACCCATGAGAATCAATGCTAAAATCCCGCAACGCCTCATCACAGGATCCAGACTCACAAAGCTGAATAAGATGCAACAAATCAGGATCACGACGCTGAGCATCGGCAATACGATCCAACAAAATAGGTCGGGCTCCCAAACTAAACAACAGAATAGCAGAATCAGAAGATGAACATCGATCACGAATTTCACAACAAGATAGAGTCTCAAGAATATTCCATTCGGCAAGCATCATAGAAATAACAGCCGAATGTTTGCGACTAAGCGCATCAGCAACACGATTACCCTTTCCAGGGGTATACTGGATATCAAAGCCAAAAGAAGCAAGAAACTCAAGCCAACGCTGTTGTCTCATATTGAGTTCCTTCTGAGTGAACAAATACTTCAAGGATTTATGATCGGTATAGAGAATGAAGTGCTCGCCCAATAAATAGTGTCGCCAAATCTTCAAGGCAAAGACAATGGCGGCAAACTCAAGATCATGAGTGGCATAGCGAACTTCATTCGGACGCAGTTGCCTAGAAGCATAAGCCACTACCCGATCCTTCTGCATAAGAACAGCACCGAGACCACTACCACAAGCATCGGTGTAGACAACAAGATCATGATTCCCCTCAGGAACCACAAGGATAGGAGCATTAGTGAGAAGTTCCTTCAATGTCTGAAAGGAAGCTTCACACTTGTCGGACCAATCGAAACAAATGCCTTTCCGAGTAAGGCAAGTGAGAGGAAGCACAACCCTGGAAAAATCTTTAATGAACCGACGGTAATAACCCGCCAATCCAAGGAAACTACGAATCTCATGCACATTCTCTGGCCTCTTCCAATCCTGGATGGCTTCGATCTTTGAGGGATCAACAGAAATGCCATCGAAAGATACAACATGGCCTAAGAACTTAACCTTATTCTTCCAAAAGTGGCACTTGGGGAATTTGGCTCTAAGCTGATGACGACGAAGAGTACTCAAGACAATTCTCAAGTGATCAGCATGCTCGGCTTCAGACTTAGAATAAATAAGGATATCATCAATGAAGACAAGGACGAACTTATCGAAATATTCCCGAAATACTCGATTCATGAGATCAACAAAGAAAGCAGGAGCGTTCGTCAAACCGAACGGCATAACAAGCCACTAAAAAGAACCATAACGAGTGCGGAAAGCGGTAAGAGGTATGCTATCCTCCGCGACTCGTAACTGATGAAAACCTGTGGCAAGGTCTAGCTGAGAAAAGAACTTAGCACCACTCAATGGATCGAACATATCATCGATCCTAAGCAATGGATACCTATTCCTGATGGTTAACTCGTTAAGTTTGCGATAGTCAATGTAAAGCCTAAGAGTTCCATCAGACTTCTTCACGAAGACGACCGCGGATCCCCACGGAGAAAAACTGGACTGAATCAACTGCTTGGACTAAAGCTCTAAAAGCTTCTTCTTGAGTTCCTCATTTTCCTTTGTAAACATCCTCGTGGGAGGACGACTAACTGGCTGCGCGCCTGGAATAAGATCAATGCGGAACTCAATTTCCCGCTTAGGTGATAAACCCGGGACAGGCTCAAAATCATCAGAAAAGTCACAAGCAATGGGAATACGAGATATATCATCACCATCTCGCAAATCAAGAGAATATAAAGTCATTTCGGAATTATCTACATCCCAAAGAATAAGAGATAACTGAGTAGACGAATTCGGATGTCGAAGATATATAATTCTCTCCGAACAAATAATTCTGGCATCATATCTCACTAGCCAGTCCATACCCAAAATCATATCAAATTCCAGACAAGAACTAACATGCAGATTCACACGAAAAGAAAAGCCACATAAAACAATCTCAACATCATCAAAAAGCAAACTAAGGGTCGCGGATCCCCCAATAGGATTCGCAATCCTTAAAGAAGTAACCAAACAAGAAACATCCAAAGCTAAATCATCAACGAGCTTCTTCGATACGAAAGAATGTGAAGCACCCGTATCGAAAAGAACTCGAATACTATGATCATGAAATAAAATAGAACCTTCCAAAATAGATGGAGATATACCTTTGGACTAAGAAGGACCTTCAGAAGACTTAGCAGCATAAAGCCTGCTAGACTAGGCACCAGCAGGAATAGTAGGGCAAGCTGAAACATGATGACCTTCCTTCTTGCAATAGCGGTAGAAGAGAGGCTTAGGGCAAGCTCGAATAATATGGTCAGGAGAACCACAATTGAAACACTTCCGAACGAAAGGTGTTCCAGAAGGCTGAGGCTGAAAGATAGGACCACCAATCTTCTTCTTCTTAGAAGGAAAAGGCTTCTTTTGAAATGGAATCGACTTCTTGTTGGGGTTCTTGGAAACCTCAACATCACTATCACACTCCTTCTCGACGGTCTCGAGATGAAGTTCTGAATCAACCAACTCCTCAAAAGAAAGCTTAAGCTGGAGCAACAAAGACTTCTTAAGATATTTCTTAAGACCAGAGACAAACTTCAAATTCTTCTTGTAAGAAGTGCTAATGAATTCAAGACCATACTTAGATAAAGCCTCGAATGATGCAAACTCAGAAACAAAAGATTTCCCTTGCTTCAACTCAAGGAAGCGACGGGTCAATAAAAATTTTTCAGATTCAAGAACGAACTTGAGTTCAAATCGCTCCCGAAACTGAGTCCAAGAAAGAGTAGACTCATCAATCTCGGCTACAAGAAGCTCATACCAATCAAGGGCACGCTCTTGTAATAAGCTAGAAGTTACAAGAACTCTATCATGGTCAGAAAGATCCATACGAGAGAAGATACGCTCGCACGTGCGAAACCAAACTTGGACTTCCAGAACTGACTCGGAGCCCTTAAACGGCTTTCCTCCAAGATGAGCAAAATCACTGCACTTGTGTGCAAATGCAGACTTGCGAGGTGGAGACACTCGAGGAGGAACTGGAGGCTGAGTGCTCCTAAACAATTCCAAAAACTGATCGGTAGACATATAAACGCCATCCGGATGTGAGCCACTGGATTGCCCAACACCCAAACGTCGTCCCCTGCCTCTTCCATCCATACGCTGAGAGTAAGATAAGAACAAGATTAATCACAAAGTAGATACTCAATACGGAATACTACGGAATAATATGCACTCCTAGACGTATTCCCCAAATTCAATCTAACCTTTGATAAAAGAAGGAATAGAAAGGCACGATGATTCAAAGATTTGTATCACTTATACACTTTGATGTACCGTAATATGCACATCTATTCTGTGTTTATCATATTTTGTCCTGAACTCAGCTCTGATGCCACGTTGTGACGCCCCACCTCTATACCCACGCTAGCCAAGGACACTACAGGGTAATGCCGTCAACTAACACGGAGAATAAGGCTGGTTGGGAGCGACCATCTATAGCCTTGCTCTAACTATCTATTGAATACATCGACAATAAACATAGAAAGCAGGTCGACATACCCAATGATTACTTAAAACAAAACCATAGGTGGTTGAAGGATTTATCAGAACAGAATATAACAACTCAAATGTAATATACATAACAGAACAGTAAATCATCATATACACATATATTGATACATAACAGAATTTACAAAATAATACATGTCAAGTGGTATAGCAAACCACAATATACAGACGAATCAAAAGAATACATATATCAGAGTTACGAATAAAATGACTACACAAAAAGCTTTAACAAAAAGGAACAAGCTGAATAGTCCATGCGGAAGCAAAATAGGCTAAGTCCAAAAGCACCTAATCTGAAACATCTCGGACTGACCCGAGTATAAAATACACGGGTCAGTCTAGCTAAACAAATCAGTTAGATAAACTGAACAACAATTAACCTGTAAGGTTACAAAGTATAACAAATATCTTTAAAGGAGATAACACAATCATCTAACAAAAGATGAATCATATGATAACAAGCCTCATATCATCGGCAACATATAGAAACAAAGGATAAGAATATCCCAAAGCCAGCCATAAAGGCAAATAACAAATACCCATAAGGTATACAAGTTCCACAAGGTAAACGCTATGCATCATGCGGCTCAAAAGGACCAACACCGAAGGGTGATACCAAGGGAATATACATATGAATGAAACATCAGAAAATTTTCTCAAGCTCAGTGCTGTACAAAAAAGGATCCATGAGCCCGAAGACTCCAAACCCAATATCACCCATGCGGCTCATAACGACCAACATCGAAAGCGATACTAAAGGGCAACCCAATATCACCCATGCGGCTCATAACGACCAACATCGGAAGCGATACAAAAGGGCAACAAACCCGAAGGCACATACCCGAAGGCAACAAACCGTAGTGGTGAAGGTCAGAGACCCAGTACTGGACACCACTAACTGGCGGAATGTGTCATAACTCTCAAAAAGGAATCCGAAAAGTGGTAACGCGAGTCCCATAACCACTCGTTCGCACTAAATGGTTTACTATCCGTTAGTTAATTTCACACTCAAAGCAGTACAAAGTCACCTCATATCATCGGTAAACCAAACCCGAAGGTTAAAACGATCAATTGAATAGGTCGGGAATTAATCGGAAAGATAAACGCACAGATTCATGGTCCGTGTTTTGCCCAACCATTTAATCACCCTTCCACTTCACTCGAAGTGCGAAATTGTGCATGTGTTTTAAATAGAATTTATAAATCGGAGAAGCGAACTTTTAATACGATTTGAAGAAATCATTTATAAAACCCGTGAATGAATTCAAAAGGGAATCATCAAGGTCAAATATGAATAAACAACTAATTGGAATTAATATACATCGATCAAATTTGGAAAACTAAACGAACAAGGCAAGTTTGGCAAAAATAGCATATTCAGACGTCTAAAAGAAGAGATTCAGACGTCTGAATCTGGAATTCAATTTCTTTTTCAAAAGAGAAATCAGACGTCTGAACCCAAATTTTCAAACGTTTGAAATAGGCATATTTTGGCCTATTTCCTTTCTGGTCGAAATTAAACACTTTCGGACGTCTGGAATATAAATTCAGACGTCTGAATCTGGGGATGAAAATGTTCCCCAGAACAATATTCAGACGTCTGAAATTATGGTTTCAGACGTCTGAAACTCAATGTTCAGGCATTTCCTAAACTTGGGCCATTATGGCCAAACAAATCGTAAGCAATCGGATGCGTGTTGATTATGGGCTTACGTCAAACGACTACCCAAGCTTAACAACACACCCAAACACTCCGAACAACATAAACAACATCCATATAAGGATTTTCAAAGATTTGGCTTCAAAATCATAATTTGGCAATTTCACCGAATCAACCCAAATCAAAAGCAAAAGTACATATGAACAATTGTTAGGAATTCATGCCTAACATCAATGATATCAAAAGAAGTAGATGTCAGTTCAAAACTCACCTTATGTCACAAAACAAAGAAGAAGAAGTTCAATGCAAGGAGAAGACCAACAAATATCCACTTCTACTCTACTAACTTCAATCTAAGATCAAAACAAGTATTTTCCTAAGTTTAGGTTTAGGAATTTCTAAGATTGAAGAGAGAAAGAGATAGAGAAGATGAAGAGGAGCTTACCTATGTCTTCTCTTTGATATTGGAGCAAGAATCATGTTACAAAGAAGAACTAGGGCTTGCAAATTTCTATTTCTCTTTCCCTTCCACCATTTTCAGTTTTCTTAGGCTAAGAAATGAAAAGAGGGTGAATGGATGAAGAGAGGGCTGAGTGTGGGGTTTAAACTAACAAATGGGCTGAACCCAAACCCAAAACCCAAATAGAAAAGATGCAAAAATTCACAAACTCCAAACATATCGAAGCTTACACTTAAAAAGATCGCAAATGCCATTTTGGAACAAATGGAGGTGGTTTCGAGTTCCAATTCGGCCATTTGCAGAAAGTAACATTTCGGACCTAAAAATCCGACTAACGACGCTATATTTAAACAAACATTTGAATATATAATCGTTAAATATGCGGGTTGTTACATTATGGCTATGCAAGGAGAATGATGGTTTCAAATCAAGAAACCAGATCTGTGTCCGCACTAGGAAGTCGGGTGGACGATACTAGTTCGGAAGTGAAAGTGTGTGATCGATTGAGTGATCAGATTGGTATAGCGTACGGATGATATGTGTACTTCGTACGGATTTGAATGAAATTGATATTGAAAAGAGTAATCAAATTGGAATATTTGATTTTTGAATAAACAAAGTTATATATCTTTGTTATATGTAAGATGAAACTCCACTTGTTAAACCTATTGCCGGAAGAAAAGGATTTTTGAAGGTGTTTGAAGTATAAAAGGAGTTTTATACAAGTTTGAATGGATCCAAAGTTTTTAAAAATTATATATATCTGAATATATATATATATATATATATATAAAGGATCTTATGAGGATTTTGAAAAAGGTTTTGGGAACCTTTGGATTTGGAAAGGGTTTTGATTTTTGGGTAAAATCAATATTAAAAATTTGAAAAGACTAATTTGAGAACTATCGATTCGGGGATAATCGATTTTGTTTAAATGAGCTTTGTATGAGATCATACTAGGTGTATGATTTGAAAGATACTATATATATATAGTATAAAGTGTTTTGATGATGACTCTGGGTAAAAAGGTGCTCCCTTGAAATGAACTTCTCAGGAGTACCATCGGGTGGTGCTGCCTTGAGCCCTGAGGGGGGGAGGGAGGGGTTCTAAAGTTGATCCTGTGAGGAGTCCGGACAAAACTAGTTCTTGAGGATTATGAGTAGTGTGTACCGTAGCGAAAGTCGTGTGTGCCGCTGAGAGCCAACGGCATACGTTTGATTTTACATCGGTAGACTGCGACCTATGGTAACATAGTGAAAGTCGTGTGTGCTGCTGAGAGCCAACAGTTTGCGTTTGATTTTATATCGGTAGACTGCGACCTATGTAGGAGTGGAGAAGTTTCATTTCGACAACGAAAATCAGAGGCCGCAGAGAGCCTGCAATTACATGGACTTTTGCTGTGATGGCAACGTAACCCTGGACTGTAACTGTGATCTTTCGTGGGTTCCATGGCGTAATCGAGAGGCCGTGGAGAGCCTACAGTTACATGGACTTTTGCTGCGATGGCAACGTAACCCTGGAATGTAACTGCGACTATGTATGGGGGTGATGATTTCTAGAGCATTCTCACCAAAGTTGTTTCCTCTATTTTCAAAAACTGTTTTCTATATTTTGAATAAAATTATTTTCCAAGTATTTTCACTGGGTGTTGAAAACAGGTTTACCAAGCACTTATAGATTTTCAGTCCCATGCCTGATCAACGTATGACTGAATTTCTATGAGAACAAGGATGGACTGGTTGAGACATCGAGTTATAAAAAGTATTTTTATAAAGAGTTATTTTAATAGTATTATGTGAATTTAAAAGCATTTTTGAAATTTTTAAAATAAAGGTGTTGGAATTTTGGAAAATGAAAGAAAATCCAAACTGGAAATATGAAAAACAAAATTTAAACTCAGGAAAATTTAATGAAGTGATTTTTGTAAAAAAAATCGAATGTTTATTTAAAAATTGAAAGTAAGCTAATTGGCTAAATAATTGTTTGATTTAGTATGTTAATAAAATTTAACTTGGGCAAATAAATGGATTGTAAATTAATAATGGAGTTTGGAAATGAATTCGAATTTGTAAATAGAATTCGACTTGGATTTGATAATGAATTAAATAAGTGGAGATGCTATAAAAATAGAAATAAAAGTTGAGTTGGATCAAATAGTGATGGTTTGAATTACAAATAAAATTCAAGTGTGATATAAATAATATTTAACGGAAGTTGCAAGTAAATTAGATATAAGAGAAGAGTTGTCGTATGAAATTTATTTATAGTAGACATGGTTTGAATTGCAACAAAACCCAAGTTAATAGAAATAAAATTTAGAATGGCTTTGTATTAATAAAATAAATTGGAAAATGAATTAAGCAAGTCAATTAAAAATTTAAAGTGGGTGAATTAATGGGTTAATCGAATTAAATAATAAATGGAAGAAGTCTGCTTGAATAAAAATTAAAACAATGTTTAAGTTGGTATTGGGTAATTAGAATGGAAGGTTATTAAATAAAAGGTTTGGGTAAAATTTATATTTGGGAAATGGATATTAGTTTAAGCATTGAATATTGTCAAGCTCAATGAAATAGTTTTAAAATGAAACCATTGCGGAGATGAATGAAAGGCAATGTATGGTTGGTTAATAAATTGGAAATAAAATGGAATTAAATGCAGAATGAGTAGAAAATTAATTCAAAGTAGTTATAAACTGAGATAGATTCTCTATTAAGCGAGTATCGCCAAATTTACAAATAAATAATTGTCGTTTGACGTAAACAAAAGTAATTAAAAATCTATGAACTGATAGGAACTAAATAAATTGATTTTAGAATTAATTGAAATGAATATGAGCTTGTTTGGATTAAAAATCAATTGAATGTAAGAAATTGAGTTGCAAACCATTAAAATTGAATGAAATGGCTTATGAATTAGTTGAAAACAATTAAATTATCTTTAAAGTTATATAAATCGTTTATGGAAGCATTATGGTGCTTGTTGCTTATGAAATACATGTGTTTAGGTATTGAAAATAAGTGAAATGCTAATAGATTTTCTATATATGGCACTTACATATTTAAATTAAGTAAGTACAGGTACTTGAAGGCCGATTGGCTGGATTCGGATGCACTAATTGCTAAAATAAATAAGCCGCATGCTTAAAATGCTAAACAAAGGTATGCCTACGTAATAAAATAGGAAATATGAACTGTTTTTGCTTTTACCGTCCCGGTGGGTCGATGCATATATATTTATATCTCTTGTCAAATTGCAAAAGCTCCTCCGTACAAAGGAGACTCTGCCAAAAAAATTCCTCAATTTTGGGAGTTAGAAATTTTTTAAAAATTTTTTAGGGAAAATTTTGTTAACGACAAAATGATTTAAAATTGGAAATTAAAGTAAATTAGTAGGTGAAACTATATGAATCAGTTATAAATGAAAGATAACATTTAATACTCAGAAGTGAAAATAAATTGAATTCGTATGAAAAATGGGGAAAACTAATTTAAATATAAATAGATATGAAAATTTCTGTAAGGAAATGTATAAAATAATTTTAAAAAGGGGCTATGATTGGATGCTATTGCTTGGTAAGATACGCAGGTATTAAAGGGAAAAGAAAATTGGATTTGATTCCAAAAGATAAATTTGAATTGCCCGACAAAAAGGTATGTATTTAAATTTCCGTATGAAATTGGATTGGGATTCTGGATCTAGGCACTTGGCTTTTGTTTTCTTTCGAAATTTGGGAGCCCGTAGAGGCCTTTTGTAGTTATACCGAGCTTGCCACGCAAAGGAGACGCCAGCAAAAAAATTTAATAATTTATAGAGTTAGAAAAATTTTGAGAAATTTTGATAATTCAAAATTTGGTTTTAAATTGAAATTTAGATGATTGAGCAAATGGGTATTGTTTGAAACTCAAGAAGGTTTTGGGAAGTTGGTTGATGTGATAATGGGTTCTTAATAAAAGATAGTTGGTAGGATATTGATAAAACTGTTGGTTTTGGTGAAAGGTAAACGGGTTTTGAACCATTCTTCCTTACTTTCTTTTAAGGGGGAGGAATGTGACAACCCGGAATTTCTAACAATTTAAATTTGAATAGTTAATTAATTTTAAAATATTTAAAAGTTAATTTTAACTTGAATTCAAGATATCAATATTTACTTGATAATTAAATCAGTGAATTATATAGTTTAAATATTGAATTTAATAGTTGAAGTTGGGTAAAATGTTAAATATGGAGTTTTAAGCCTGTTAAAAATAATGTGGAGGCTTAAAAAATTTATATTGATAGTACTGAAGGTAGTAAAAGTGTTGAAATTGAATTTGGAAATGTTTTGTTCAGTTTTGAAAATATACCGTTTAAATTAAATTTAAAAATAGCCTTCCGAGGAACAGTCTCGAAATTCAACGAAACAAGTTCCATTGGATCGATAATAGTTAGTTATTATCGGATTTCAATTTTCGTAGCGTTTGGATTTACCGTTTGCTCGTACAGGTGAGAAACGCGTTGAAATTAAAATTGATAATTTAATATTTTAAATCGATTTATAAAGCTAACTTCCACATACGACTAAATTAGCTTCCGAAACACATTCCATTATGTTCGAAATGTGGGTAAAACCTTATAAATGTCTGTCGGCATGTCTGATTTGTGGTTCGGGATTTCACGTTAGGCAGCACGAGATATTTTCAATATTTTATATTATGGTCAAGCGTACGCAGGAAACTATTTGCCCCAATCGATATTTTGTTTTCGTCTTCCTCTCTAAGCTAAAACAATATATCTAACTGGAAAAAATAAAATAAAAGAGGGAGCTGCTGTTGTTTTCCAAAACCCGTTCTATTTTCCCTCTAATTTATCGAAATCGTAAGTTAAAAAAAAGAGGCCGCATCTTTCTCCCTTCGTTCTCAGAATGATTCGAACTTTCCCTTTTCCTTCAGAGAAATTTTTTGCGACAGATCAAATTCAAATAGAAAACAGGGGAAGTCGCGATTCTATTTGGTTCGAGTAGTTCAAGCTCGAGGCGCGAGTCATCAATGGTGATTGGGTGTGTTCGTTGGAGTTCGAGCATTGAGTCGCGATGTGGAATAGCGGCGCTAGGGCTTAGAGTTGCATTCGAGCAGGGGATGAAGTGGGAAGTGGAGTCTGTAGCCAGGTTTCGAAAAAAAAAGAGAAGAAGAGAGAGCCTTGAGGAGATGCGTGAGCTGTAGGTATATGGAAGAGGGGCGAACGCAAAACAGCGCAGTATGCCAGAGGTGTGGCTATGGAACCGAAGTTGGTGGTTCAGGGTCGCGGCAGTTCTCGAGGTAGTGGCAGCACTTCGATGCATGTGCGTGGAAAGTGGTCGCGGGTCTTGGATTGATGGTAACAGGCGAGGCCAAGACAGTGGGTTGTTCCGATGGCTGCTGCGTGGATGACGACGTGGTTCGACATGTTGCTGGTAATTCAAGGAGACGGCGAGTATGCTATCATTTCTGTTATTTATTTAATTATCTATTTTTTTTATGTATATAACAGGAAAATAAGGGGGGAAAATATATATGGTAAAAACTTTAACAGTAAAGAAATTACTATTTGTTTCTATGTAGTAAAGGAAAGGATAAAAAAATATATATGCAAAGAGAGCGTCTGTTTTATATTCACAGCAGAAGAGAAGAAAAAAATTAATCAAATCGTTGGTTAATCAAAAATATCAGAAGGAAAATTAATTGTACGATCTATTCGAATATTAATAAAAGTATATAATGTTGTTCAAGGTCTAAAATCATGGAGAGACAAGCTGTTTTGGAAAGGGGTTGCAATAAAATGAAACGTGAGTAAATCTCACTCTGTTGGATTTTTATTTAAATTTAAATGGTTAAATTTAAATATTTGGTTGAATGATTGAATTGCTAGGATGTACACTGATGATGATGTGACTTGGTTTTGGTTGATTCTCGAGTTAATTGTGGTTTGACTCGAAATATTGAGGTTTAAGTTATTTTAAACTTAAACCATAAATAAGAAAATGTTTTATTCTTAAGTTAATAAGGGCTTAATGAATTGTGATTCATTTAAATAGTAGGGAAATTAAATAATTAATTAATTCAATCAAATAATAATTTGGGTTAAGTAATTTAGTAATTAAGGGTTTGGCTTAATTAATAAATTAAGTTTTAAGTTAATTAATTGAGTGTAAGTAATTCAGAATGATAATTGGATGGTTTGATAAATAATTACTTCATGAAATTAATAAAATATAACTACTTCATGAAATTAATCAGGAGATTAATTAAGATGATTAATTAAGGAGAAAATGACTATTTAATGAAGTAAATAAATGGATAGTTAATTTCGGGGTTGAATAAATCAAGAATGATTAATATTGTGGTTTAATTAATGTAATTAATATAGGTTTGGATCAATTAAAATATAACTGAAAATCGTTAATTTATATAGTCAATGACTTAATTAAAGATTGATTAATTAAGATTGATTAATCAATAATGAGTGACTTATGAGAAGTTAGTATATAAATAATGAAGGATTAATGTAACTAAATAGTTAATTTGTTCATGAAGCAACTAAGATTACTTATCGTTTTGGTTGAGAATAAGTAATGTGGTGAAGTTAATTAAAGATAGTTGCTTGAATGGAATTGAAGGATAATTAATCCAGGTTGATTATTTAAGATAAATATTGAAGGGATAATTGAATTATTTGATATGAAATTAATTAATTCACAAGTAAAGAAATCTAAGTGATTGAGGAATGAATTCAATTAGAATCAATTGTATTAATTTGGAAGTGATCAAATTTGTTGTGAATGATGGAATGGTATTGGATGCTTGAATGAGATGATATTCCTGATATGAAATGTTGTGTATTTCATTTTGATAATTTGGGTTAGCATGACACGAGTCTCGAAGAGGACGGGGTCGGGTATTAGGAAATACCCGAAACCACTTCGAATATTTTTATAGATTGATATGTGAAATCCATATGCTGGAGTGAAGTGATTTAATGGAAATTGGACTATTTAAATCTAAGCCTTGGTACTTAGGAAATGAATGTGTGAAATAAGTTATGTCTATAACATATTGTGAACTTGTAAAATTGGTTTGAGCTACACCGGGTTTTATATAAGTTGTTTGCTTTGGTATTCCATGTTAGTTGAGTTACTCACGCTGGTTTCCAGCCAGACCCGGGTGTCTGTATAAATGTGTAATTCTGATGTATTTAAATGTGATCGACAGATATAGCATTCTTCCGAAAACTGATATTATTTATTATTATATTTTATCCGCTGCGAAAGTCAGATGTTGATGATTTTGTTCTTCTTCTTCTTCTTCTAACTTTTTTCTTTTCTTTTCATAACTATCTGGAATTTTCGGCTTCGAAAATTTCGGGTCGTTACAACTTTGTGGTTGTTGGTATTGAGGATCCTTGGATAAAGGTTGTTTACAACCGTGGGATGATATACTCGTGTCCGTAGTTACCTATTTTTGCAGAGGTAACCTGGCCTTCTGTTGGTAGAGATCCGGCTAGGTTCTCGGGGCATCCCGCCTAAGGCGTTCCCATGTGGCAATAGGAAGTTCCTTAGCCTAACAATTTGTTGGAAAATCCAAAGAAACAATACAAGCCCTGTACGGTTTTAGTTGTAGAACCTTCCATTTAATATGGTAGCTATAGTAGGCATACTATAATGGTATGTATGCTGGCTAAGATTTATATTATACTTTCAAAAAGTTTTCCACTGTGCACTTATAATAATAATATCAAAGAAAATTTCTCGTATCAAGCATATTTGACTATCACAAGGAGAAATCTCCTCCAATTCTGCGTTTGCATTGTGTGTGTGGCGGGAGGCCTTATGGTAGTTTCATTTTCTAAAAGCATTGCGGATCTATTTTAAAATATTTCTTTGTTTGTTTTTTTAAAGATAAACTGTTTTAAGTTCTCACACCAGTCCCATGACTGACCTGGAGTTTATTGTTCCCTTTCTAAACTCTGGGTGCCCATCATTTTGCATACGGGCAGCCTAGAGTCAGGTTATCCTGATATTCTGGAATTCAGGAGGTGCTGTGGAACTCAAGAGGCGAGCTGGATGGCGAAACGTATCACTTGTATATGATATTATCTTTTCCGCTGTGTATCCACTTGTAAGGACAAGTTCATATAATTGTCTAGTTGTGTTGTGTTGTAAGTTGACTCTGATGATGTAATGTATAAAATGTGCAGTTCTTTTGATTTAAAGATTATTCATTTATCTATTATATGTTGTTCCGCTGCGATTGTGAGATTCTGATATTGTTTCTGTTGCTTCTTCTTTCTTTCTTCTTCTACTCTTCTTCTTTAACCCTAACAATTCGGTTTTTTGGCCTTCGATTGCTCGGCAGTTGATACAGTGGACGTATTAATGTCGACTTTCAAAAGTCGAAAATCTTAGGACGTTACATTTGGTATCAGAGCATTTGGTTAAGCGACAACCTTGGCCTGTTGGGAATTAGTCATTAGAGATAGAGTCAGTAGTACTCTAGAATGAGTTTGAGTGTAATAATAAATACGAGCGCGTATTTGTTAGTGAATATAAAAATGTTTTATATTGTGTTTGCTTATCGTTGAGTTGTTTGGGAATTCTGGTCCGTATGTGGGATGCCATATTTTCGATAGGGATTTCTAAACACTTAAATGAGGCAAGTCGACATAGTATCATTTTAAATTGGGTAAATGAAATAATTATCAAGTATGGAATTATAGTTAACGTGATTTACAATTATGAAATAATCTTATATATAAGAAGTGAAACAATATGAATATATTTATAAATATGAGTCGTAAATAAAAACGAATTTGAAATATGAATTGAAAATGTTGAATCATTTTTATTTTGGAAATTATTTTCCAAAATTAAAAGTTAAATAGTGAAATTCTATAAGAAAAAGACTTATAAATTTGAGTAATAAGTAAAAGAAATTTTTTTGAAAGAATATTAAGCACTGAATTCACTATGTTACTGGAAAATAATAAGGGTGATGACTGCAGCATCATCAGTATCATTTTCGAGTTTCTGTGTGATGGATTTGCTACCATCGTAAATTGGAAATTGAACTTTTGTTGTGATAGACAAATTTGAAAATATAAAAAATCCAGTTTGTAATTGTTGAATATAAGTAATCAAGTTTTGGACTTATAATATGAAATAATAAAGATTTTACTTTGGTAAAGTTGAAATAAATTTGAGTTGGCATGATAAAACATATGATTCGAAATTTAACTAAACGAAGGTTAAATAAATTGATTTTGATTAGGTAAGCCATCGAAAAGGAAATTAGACTGAAGTGATTATATAAAATAACTTTGAAGTTTAAATAAGTTTATAACTTGTAAAGTGAGAAAATGTAAGTGAAACCAAATGATAAAATGGTTAAACAGTTCTGTTAAGCAAAACGAGATATGAATTTTAATAAGTGATGAAATTTGACTTTGGTAAAAGTTAAATAGAATTAGAATCTGAATTGGATTTATAAGGGGAAATTTAAGTGAAGTTAAACAAATGATGTTTGAAATGGAATATAACTTAAGTAATGTTGAATGAAGTGATTTTGGAATCGAAGTACAATAATAAAGTGAATTAAATGGATGTGGACTTGAGTTGTATAAATGAAATTCGGCCTTATTTGTTAAATGAATTAGCAATCGAATTAATAAATGGATTGAATATTAATCAGTCGAATGTAAAAGAATTGATATAGAATAATGAATGTAAGTGTTAATACATTAGAACCTAATGAAGTTGAAAAAAAAATTGAATAATTGAAAGAAAAGTCAACTAGATATTAAACTAATTGGAGATTAAAAGTGTTAAACCAAATTGAATGTAAATTTAATAATTTGGTTATGTTGGTTATGATTTGGTTGTTATATGATTGTTAGTTGATTGTATATAATTCATTAAGTGTTAATGAAATTGAATTGATAAACGGAAAGCTATGTAATTGAATTTGAATTGAAAGTGAACTAATGTGAATTGGTTGTAAGCAATTAAAATTTGTATCGGAACCTTATAAATTGCTTATGGGAATTATTTTGATTGCATTGCTTATGAAAACTATATGTTTTCTATTGAAAATTGGTGAAATGTAAATGAATTTCCTATATATGTCACTTACATTGTTTAAATTAAGTAAGTACACGTATGGTGGCTGTAGTTGGCTAAGTTTGGTCACGCTAAAATGCTAGTAAATAACTGCTTTGCTTTAAAATGCTAAAATGGTACGCCTATGCAAAAAAATAAGAAATATGAACTATTTTCTGTTTTCCGACCGTATGGGTCGATGTATATATATTTATATCTATTGTGATATTGCAAAAGCTCCTCCGTACAAGGGAGACTCTGCCAAAATATTCCGTATATTTTGGGAGTTAGAAAAATTTTGAAAATTTTTAGAAATTTTTAGTTAACGAAAAGTCAATTTCTAAATTGAAATGAAAATGTAGGAATTGAACTAGAAAAGTGTAGCCATCGGATTTTGGAAAAGTTAAGGAATTAAAATGAATCTGAAATCAAGTTGGAACTGTTTGTTTTTGAAAAAAAGTTAATGGATTCTGTAACTTTTTCTTACTTGGCACTTTCAAGGACGAAATTCTTTTACGGGAGGAGTTTATAACGACCCAGAATTTCTATCATTTGAAATTCGTATATTTAATTGATTTTAAATATTAACAAGTAAAATTTGTAAGTCGAATAAATTATATTTCGAATATCTAGATTTAATTGGATAATTAAGTCGATAATTTAATATTTGAAATTACAAAAATAACTGGAAATTGGGTTTAAAGTGATTAAAATTGATTTGTAAAGTTGTATTAAATCATATTGGAGTTAGAATGATGTTATAGAACATGTAAAATCGAATTAAAAGTTAATTTGTAGAAATTGTATATTTTAATATTTAATTGACCAGTAAAAATAGTCATTTTTCAAACGTTCTCGGATTTCGACGAAACTAGTTTCATTGGATCCGTAATGTTATATTATTGTAAGATTTCAAATTTCGTGTCAATCGACTTACGGTTTTTTCGGGGCAAGCTGTGATATTCTGGAATTTCAAACCCAATTCAAATATGATAATCTTTGTAATAAATTAATTTAAATTGATAAATCTATTATTTTAAACAATAATAATGAATGGATTGTAAATGTATATTGATTTTAATTAAAATTAATATGTACAAAGGGTAAAGAATTTGTTAAAATTTTATTCATATCAAATTTGATTTTTGAATTGAATTTGGAATTTAATTTGAGTTTGAATTGTTAAGTTGAATTTCAAAATCGAGTTATTTATATTTATATTATACTTTGATTTTAAAGATGTATTTCTATGATTTTATTTTAAATACCAAATTTGTTTTATATTTATTTCTTTAAGAAGAATTGATTTTATATGAATTAAAAATGTATTTAAATTTAGAAAATTAATTAATAAAAACATTTTAAAATTTCTTTTTGCATGAAATTACACTTGTTAAAATTTAAAACATACCTATAACATGTGTTAAGATGTTAGCAAGGTATAATGACAAGTGCCAAAGTTTTTAATTTATTTTCTTCAAATTTTTATAAAACAATACTATTTCTATAAAAAGCCACTTCCTATTCTTTCTCTAATTTTCTCATTATAATTTTTCTAAAGCAAGAAAAAAAAAAGCACACCTCCATTAACACATCTGAAATTCCTCAAAATCTTCAGACTTTCAACCAAAATTAATCAAACTCAAGCCTCTTCTTTAAAATCTCAAATCTGCAAAACTAGTTAATGCAAAATCTAAAAAAAAGAAGAAGATCGAGTTCTTGAAAAAATAATCAAGTGCAAGGCAAATTCAAGTTCTTCCATTAAGTGTTGATTGATTAAAGATCAAAGCAACATCATCAAGAAAGCTGTAGTTATTTCTTTTCCCAGAATTCAAGTTTTTGTTCTCTGCTTAAAAACAAAACAGGTGCGTAATATTTAATCAGAAAAATTGAAGTAAAGTAAAAAAAATTGTGCATGTGAAATTTTTGAGCTACTGACTGACTTCATGTATACATATATATAGATGAAATATTGGTGTTATATTGTTTTAAAACTGTGCATGTTAAATCTGTTGAATGCTTCTCTGTAATTTCAAAATACAGAGTAAATTTAAATTAGAATTTCAAATTTACTTAACAAATCATTGTTAAGTTTGAATCTTCAATGCAGTAGTTTGATTTAAACATGAATTAAGGATTAAATTTATATTCAAAAAGAAATTATTTGAAAATCTGCTAAATCAGGAAGTTACAGTGAATTTTTTTAATAACATGATCAAATCATGTATTGAAATTTATTGATTCAATTTTACATTTTGAATCTACTTCGTATAACATGATTTTTAAGGAAAAGTTCAGAATTTTTAAATTGGGATTGAAGGAGTATTTTGTTGATAACCTGAAATTAGTCTTTGAGCAAATTCTGGTGACTATGAAGGTTTCAGGCTTTGAAATTTGGGGCGAAGTTGTATTGTAGATGGATTAAACCGAGAAAAATAGTGGATGTGGTAATTAATCATTACGGGATTAGAAATTGGGGAGACTAGGGTTTGTGCTGTGTTTTTGTTCGCGTTCGAAATAGGATTAACTGGGGACGAAGGGATGGATCGAGTCGCGAGTGGATTTGGGCGAAGCTGCGTCAGGGTTGTACGATGTTGTGGCCGGAATATCGAAGCGATCAGTGGTCGGCGTTGTGGGGTAAAGGGGATTTTCTGATGAGAGGTTGTGCTGGCTGATGGGTTCGAGCTATCATATTTTGATTTAGCTCGTGTAATTGAGGATTGAAGGCCGGAGACGTGACGTTGGTTGATGTGGGGTCTGCGTGTGGTGTCGTGGATGGTGGCGACGGCATCGGCGAGTCGTGCACGTGCACGTGACAGTGATCGTGTCAGTGAGTATTGTGGGCCGAGGTGACTCGAAGCAACGATCGGGTCGATTGGGCTTTGGCTCATGTTGTGTAAGGGGATGACGCTGTTGTTGCTCGTTTAAGGGATTGGGGAAGGAAAGTGTTTCTTTCCAGTATATTTGTTTTGGGGTTAGTTTTAGCTTAAACTAAAGAATAGAAGGGAAGGAGAGGTTTGGGGCTCAAGCGATCGAGTTTGGGTCGGTCGAAACTAGCTATGTTTTAAAAGTTTTTTTCAAATTTGTTTTAAGTTCAAAAATTTAAAATTTTATTTCAAATACTTTATGAAATGTTAAATATTTTTAGTTCAAAGTATTTCATATTTTGTTAGTTCAATTTTTAAAATAATTTTACATTCATTTAAATTTAACTTAAAAAATAGATAATTAGTTTTTAACGAACTGAAAATGTTTTAAATATGTAATAGTTTTTAATAATTAATGAAATTGTTTGGTTTTGAAATTAATTAAGTTTTGAAATTAAAGTTTACTTTAATTAATAAAGTAATTAAGGTTAAAATTAATTAATTATTTTAGATTAATTAATTTGTTAAGGTTTAATTAATTTAATTATGGACTAATGGATAATTAAGAATTAAATTAAATAATAATTAATAGATAATTAATTAAATAATTAAAGATTAATTAATAAGAGGTTAGTAACTAATTATTAAGTGATTAATTAATTAGTGATTAAGAATTAGTTAATTAATTGATTAAGGTTAATAAAATAAAGTAATTAAACATTAATTAATTTATAATTAATAGTTAATTAATTAGTGGTTAAGGCTAAATAATTAAATAATTAAGGTTATTTAATTTATAATTAATTAAGAAATTAAAATAAATTAATTTAAATTTTTTAATTAATTTAGTAATTAAATAAGATTGATTAATTATAAATTAAGGGTTAATTGGTAATCAATTAAGAATGATTTATTTTTAATCCAGTTTTAATAATGATTAATTAGAGTAATTAATTAATAATTAAAGGATTATTAATTAATTTAAGATTGATTAATTGATAATGAGGTTAATTAAGAAGTGATTAATTTATTAAATGATTGGATTAATTAATTATTGATTGGTTAAGCAGGGTAATGTGATTAATTCTTAAGTAATTAATTTAATTTAAATTAATTATAAAATGAATTAGAAATATGCTTGCTTATGGATGATTGTTTTGAATTGAATATCTGGAATTGGTTGATATTTGTTGGATGATAGACTAAGATATTCTGTGATGAGATTTGTATTTATCTGAGTTGGATGATTGTTATTATCTGTGGATAATGTTGTGTGGATGCTATGTTTAAAATTGAATTGAATTGTTTAAATCTTTAAACAACTTGACCTTTAAGATGGCGTTTGGATTTCGATGAGACCGGGATCGGGAATCAAAATTGATTTTTCAAAAACCACACCGATCCAAGTTAAACGTTAGGTCGTGACTTCTCAAAGTGAAGATCGAGATGGAGTTTTTAGAGTGCAAGGGTTATTGTCGTTAACTCTGAGGGCGATTCCAAAATGATTGTAACGAGATAATGCCTGTAATGTCCCGGAATTTTTAACAATATCAATTTAATAATCTGTAGTTAAAATTAAATTGATATTGATGTTCTGTTAATAATTATTCAAATAAATTTAATAATCTTCTTCAATAAATATTTAAATTTTTTATTTTATCTTTTAGAATGATATAAATTGATATTGGTAATTTGTTAATAATTATTTAGATAAATTTAATAATCTTCTTCAATAAATATTTAAATTGGTTATTTTATCTTTTAAAAATATAAATTGATGTCTATTTACAATATAAATATTTGGTTTATATTTTAAATAGAATTGGTATTGTTTTAATTTTAATAAGTAAAGCATATTTTCTGGTTTATTATTTATAGTAATTTGGAAAATTTGTTTTATTTAATATTTAAGTTTTTCAAAGTTAAATAAATGATTTTGGTCTAATTTAATAAATAAATCATGTTTTAAAATTCTAATATAGACATTTTAATTTCATAAATAAAAATATGATTCTAAAATTGATAAGAAAAACATAAAATGTTTAAATTAAATTGGCTTGAGTTTTAAATTTAGAATAAATTTAACAAAATGATTTCATGACTTAATAAAATGGATTTTTATTTAATAATAAGAAGATTTATAAAAACAATATTGATATTGTAATGACTTTTTCAATAAGTTTTAAATAGGATTTGTAGTTTTTATTTCAAATTGAATTTATATTTATAACTTGATTTGAGAATAATTGATTTTGAATTTAGTCTGAATTTAAATTCAAAGTATAAAATCTTCATTTGTTTTAATTTTTATATGTATAAGTTTATTTGTAAACATGGTTTGTTTTCATTTATAAATTTATACGCATATTCAAAATTTAAATTAACAAATTGAAACTAAGCTAATACATGCATTAACTAGTAAGTAAATACTAAATATCTTAAAGAGACATGTGTTGCATTCATAAGCATTGGTTTAAACAAGTGTTCAAAAATTAATATACAAATTGACAAGTGTAAGATTTAGCTTTTCTTTTTCTTTTCTTTTAGCTAAAATCTGAAAATACATTTAGTTAAGTTTACAATCTTCATTCATGCATATAATTTTCATTCTCTTTAATCAAAAGAAAAAAAAGATCAAAAACTCCTCTTGTCAAAGCCATTCAAATACCTGAACAAATCCAAAGCAAACCTCCATTATTAAAAATCAAAACTCCCCATACTCTTATTTCAGTAATCATCTTCAAAAAGGAAATTTGTGTTTTTAAAATCTGGAAAAAATATAATTTCTGCATGCACCTGCATTTTCTGTAATCTGGAAAATATGATCTGCAAACAAACTTACATTTTCAAGAGCAACCTGGATATCAAAAGAAATCAAGTGTCATAATGAACATCTACATGATAGCATTTGGGCCAAGCTTGCATTTTTATGTCTTCTGCATAAAGGAACAACAGGGACTCTGCATATCATATTTCTGCAAAAATTCAAAGGAGCTAAACAGTGGTCTGCATTTTTAATTGGTGCGTAACAATTTATTTTAAAAACTAATTTAAATTTATATAGTTGCTTGAATTGTTTACTAATGAGTATCATAAAATGTCTGTATATATGTATGAGTTTGAACATCTGCTTGCTGTGATGAATTCTTCTTGTTCTAGAATTCCAGACTTTAGATACAATTCAAAATTTCATAAACTCAAAATTTAATCAATGTTTAGATGCAAAGTAAGTAGTATTATTTTCATCAGTTCATGTTTAAAAATGTCAAGAAGTTAAAAATTATAAGTTGACTCTGGAAACAGGGAAAAGCATCATGCATGCTTATTTTATCAAAACTCAAACAAATGGATGTGGTAATTTAGTAGTATAAATCAAATATATAAACTGTAACTTGATTTTTAAATCAAGTATTAGTATTTTTAGGTGTTTGATTAAGTGGCAATTTGTTCTTAAACCGAAATATGAATTTGTGAAAATTCTTGCAATCTGTAGTATAAGGAAACCCAAATTTCTTTCTGAGTTATTAAGTAAGGATCATAGATCCATGGCAAAATCAGAGAAGTGTATAATGATTACTAGATTGGTTGCAGTTGGGAAGTTTTAGTTTGAACCCTAGTTTGAATAGGGGTATAAGATTGGGACAGTGAGAGGGGAAGAGTGGATCAAGTGATGTGATACTAGGTGATTGTGTAGCTGAAGGTGTTGGAACTCGAGGCCGGGAGGGTTTAATGACAGATGATCGGAATGGCAAGAGATCGCCGTTGACAGGTTGGGGTAAGAACCTGGAAAATGTTTTCAGGTTTGGGGTTCCTGAGCTAAATTTTTGAATTCTTATTTAATTGCTTGATCTGGGTTGATGTTTGAAGTTGTGGTGGGTTGCTGGTTGTGGCTTGATCACCTGAGGTGATCGACAGAGGTGGCGGCGATGAAAAATCTGATGAACTATTGGTTTGGGGGTGTTTCAGGGGAGGCCTTTGTGTTGTTCGAAGCAAGTTGATAGGAAACTCGGAGTGGAGAGGCTGTTGACTCGAAGTAGGATATGGGTTTCCTCGGGTCACTGCAGTGTTCAGGTTTCAGGGGAAAACTGTGCTATTTTAAAATCTGGTTTTTTTTACATTTTAAAATCTGTAGTTTTGAGTTAAGGTAAGGTTCAAGTTTAAATTCAATGCAAGTTTGAAATTCTGAATTAAATTCAAAACCCAGTTTTTTTTAAAAATAAAATAAAAGTTTCAAAATTTAACTTAATTAACTATATCATGTTGATAAAATAGTTTAAACTTTTTAATAATAAGACTGTTAAAATATGAATAGATTTAAAGATTATTTAAAATTTGGAAATTCAAAAGTTTAATTTGAATTTCAGTTTAAATTTTAAAAGAAGGTTTAAATTGAATTTTAAATTAAAAGTAAATTTAAGTTATCAAAAATTCTAAAATGAATTTAACTTTAAAATTTTTATATAACATTTGTTTGATTGGTAATTTAAAAAGTTTTAAATTATTTAAAACTTTGATAAGTTTAATATTATTCTATTTTAAACTTGAATTTAAATTGAAATTTAAAGGTAATTTCAAAAGTACTTAGTTTTGAATTAAATTGTTTTAAACATAACTAAGTTATGTTTATCTTGAAATTTAAATTAAGATTAGAGTTTTAGAATTCATTAATAAGGTAATTAAGATTTGTTAATTTATTTAATTAATTAATTAAATTTGGAATTAATAATTGATTAATGATTAATCAATTTAGAATTAAGATCATTAATTTAATTTTTAATTAATGATAAACGAATATTAATTATGTAATTAAGTTTTAAATTTAAGGTTAATTAATTTAATAATTAAGTTTAATTAGTGAATGATTAAAGATAATTTAAAATGGTAATTAATTTAAGTTAATTACTTTATAAAATAATTTGAGTATGGTTAATGAAGGTCATTAACCAGGATTATTTAACAATTAATTAATATGTTTAATTTTTATAATTAGTTAGATTAATTAATTTAATAATAATCAATTATGAATGATTTGAGTATAATTACTAAAAGTAATTATGGAATTAATTACTTAATGTAATTAATTTAGTTTAATGTGATTGTTTATTTTTAATTTATTAAGTTTAATTAATTATAAACACTTGAGTTTTATAAATAATTACTTTTGTAATTAATGATTTGGAAATTACTCAGTTAAGTAATTAATTAATAATTACAGAATGTAATTAAATGGAGATGTTTAAGAATGAGATAAATTTGGTTTAATTACTTATTAATTAATCAAGGGATTAATTAAATAATAAATTAAGGATAATTAATTTAGTTTAAAATAAAGTAATTAAGTTAGTTAATTACTAAATGTAATTAATCTGTGATGGTGATTAATAATTATAAGTTAATTACTTAAGGTAATTAATAAAAGGAGATCATGAATTATTTTAATTAATGATGTAATTAAGGATGATTAATTAATCAATAATAGGTAATTAATTAATGTAATTAATTAAGGTTTAATGTAATTAATTATGATTAATTAATTAATTGAAGTAATTAAAGGTTAATTACTATTTGGTTGAGAATAATTAATTTTGTGAAATTAATTAAGAATAATTACATGAATGTAATTAAGGGTAATTAATCAATAATGATTAATTGAAGTAATTTATGATTGATTTATTGATTGTAATCAATTAAATGGTTGAGTAAGCAAGTTATAATTTGATGAAGTAATTAATTTAATTTATTTTAAATTAATTATAGATGAAGGAATTAATTTAATTCATTCTAAATTAATTAGAGATAGAGATAATTAATTTAATTCATTTTAAATTAATTATATTATGATGAGTAAATCTTTGCTTATGTATGAATGGATGTCATTGATTGTCTTGGATGCTTTGAGATCTCAGTAATGAGATAAATATTATGGTGTGATATGGATGCTTGGTTGTATTGTGATGATAACATAGGTTATCTATTGTGATGGTGATATATGGTATATCTATCTGGTATTGATAATGTGGATTACCTGTTATTTGATAATGTTGATTATCAGTTATGATTTATGAGTTATCTATCTGTGTGTATATAGATACTGTAGTTGAATTGTTTTAAACCTTTAAAACAACTTGGACCTTAAAAGACACGCTTTGGTTTTCGATGAGACTGGGATCGGGTTTGCTACATTACAACGTGATAAGGTGTTCTCGCTTTGTGTTAGGTGGCGAACGGGAGACTCTTACCCCTACATGCCCCCAAGGATAGTATAAGGTCTTGCGGGGTTGGTTGCGAGTCGAGAGGCTGGCCGTAAAAGCAAACCCGAGGTACCAGTGGGAGCCACGGCGGGGCTGGGATGGTTGAAAAGCCTACCAGTCGAGTGAGCCGCTGTTGATGGTTGCAAAGCCTAGACCATCTCAGCTGGTATCAGAGCATTAGGTTGAGTGAATACCTAGGCTCTGTAGTGGTGTCTTTCTTGAGAGAGCGTATTTGTAATTTTAATATATATATATATATATATATATATATATTTCTACCTATCTGTTGGGTTACCTATTCAAGTTTTCCAATATAAGTTATAAAGGTAGATGGGGTAGTAGTATGTGTAACACGATGTACCATTGGTTGGAGTTTGAATGTGTGAGGTTGGAAGTGTATTTTTCGAGACTGTAGACCTAATATCGTCTCGAGTGAGTTCTGTGGTGATGAAGAACTTCATTGATCTCTGAAGGAAACCTGTTAAGGTTCGGAGTTTATTTTTGAGATTTATTGAGTAGTATTTGGATCTGTTGGCTTGGCAGAAGCATGTGATGGTATTTTAGATACCTCAGGGAGTAATAGCTGCGTGATGAGATGTAGTGACTATGGATGTTCCCGAAGATGTTTTCTTTGGAACAAGTTAAGAAGGTGAGTCTGCTTCAGTGTTGTGGCTGTGTTCAGCCGGTGTTTCTGTTTGCTTTGAGGTCCGAGTTTCTCGGAGAACTTTGTTTTGGAATTCTTTGGCATCTGTGGCAGCAGTGCAGTTTGGAGTGTTCTCGGTGTTGGGAAGTGATCTTTTGGCTTTGCAGTTTTTCTGGAGTGGAGTTCAGAAGCAGTTTAGTGAACCCGTTCCTTCGATGGGTTGGCTAGTTAAGTTAAGCTGTTCTGTTTTGTTAGGGGAGAACAGTATTCCTTGGATTTGGTTTGGTTGTTCGCAAAAAGGACTTGCGATTGTTTGAGTGTTCTCTTGGGTTATCTGATTTTTTCTCGATGTCTTCAGGAAGTCAGAGTTTGGTTCGCATCTGGAGTTTGAGCTTTCTTGTCGATTGGAATTCCAGGAGTGGTACCGGTGGTTCAGCTTTATAGAAGTATGGTTCCAAGAGTTGAGTTGGTGTAGCAGCTCGGAGTTTTGGAGGAACTTCTGAAAGTTTCTTATGGATTTGTTGAACCCTATCTCTGGGGCGAGTTGTCCTGTTTGTGCTCGTGTTCTTCTTCAGCATTCTCTTCGACTTCGGATCAGAGTTGCGCAGCGGAAGCAGTTGGAAAGTGTATCTTCTTTTCTTTTCCAGATAAGAGAAGTTGTTATTTTCTGATATTGGGGAGTAGAGTTTGAGTTCTTGGTTTTGGTTGATCTTGAGGAGATCATTTTGTTGAGATGATTAGACTAGTTTGTTTCTAGAAGCATCAGCGAAGGTTGAGCTGATTCGTAAGGTTGTAGACAGCCCAGGATTGTCTGAAGAGTTTTGTGGATAAGAGTCGGAGGGATTTGGACTCTGAAGTCGGAGATTTAATTTTGGATAAGTTTTCTCCGATCATAAGTGAGCTATAAGTTTGGGTAAGTTTGAGAAGTTAGCTCTGAAGTGTTTTGAATCTTTTCTGTATCTAGGAGATTAAGTGATTGATCTTCAGGCTTGGATTGCCAATTTTGATAACTGGGATTCGATGAGTTTCACGTATCTCTGAAGGAGTACGTGTATGATCTATCTCTGGTTGTGGAACCAGCAGTTCTGAGTTTTGGTTGTTGAGTCAGACTCATTTGTAGTCTGATATCTTGTCTAGTGTTATAGATATAGTTGTATAGGAGCTTTGTAGCTTCATAGTATTGTTTGTTTGGATTCTCTGGAGCGAGTATCCCGGTATATATATACCTGGGGAAACTCGATAAAATTTTATCCAGAATTTGTCTGGATAATTAGATTTTTTTGATTGGTTGTTTTTGGTTGTTAGCATATGTTTGATATATGCTTGTGTTTTTAAAATTAAATCTTTAATAAGATTATTAAATTACCTTTGTTTTAAATTTCGAGGGCGAAATTCTATTAAGCGGGAAGGATTGTAATATCCCGGAATTTTTAACAATATCAATTTAATAATCTATAGTTAAATTTAAATTGATATTGATGTTCTGTTGATAATTATTCAAATAAATTTAATAATCTTCTTCGATAAATATTTAAATTTGTTATTTTATCTTTTAAAATGACATAAATTGATATTGACAATCTGTTAATAATTATTCAGATAAATTTAATAATCTTCTTCAATAAATATTTAAATTGGTTATTTTATCTTTTAAAAATATAAATTGATGTCTATTTACAATATAAATATTTGGTTTATATTTTAAATAGAATTGGTATTGTTTTAATTTTAATAAGTAAAGCATATTTTCTGGTTTATTATTTATAGTAATTTGGAAAATTTGTTTTATTTAATATTTAAGTTTTTCAAAGTTAAATAAATGATTTTGGTTTAATTTAATAAATAAATCATGTTTAAAATTCTAATATAGACATTTTAATTTCATAAATAAAAATATGATTCTAAAATTGATAAGAAAAATATAAAATGTTTAAATTAAATTGGCTTGAGTTTTAAATTTAGAATAAATTTGACAAAATGATTTCATGACTTCATAAAATGGATTTTTATTTAATAATAAGAAGATTTATAAAAACAATATTGATATTGTAATGACTTTTTAAATAAGTTTTAAATAGGATTTGTAGTTTTTATTTCAAATTGAATTTATATTTATAACTTGATTTGAGAATAATTGATTTTGAATTTAGTCTGAATTTAAATTCAAAGTATAAAATCTTCATTTGTTTTAATTTTTATATGTATAAGTTTATTTGTAAACATGGTTTGTTTTCATTTATAAATTTATACACATATTCAAAATTTAAATTAACAAATTGAAACTAAGCTAATACATGCATTAACTTGTAAATAAATACTAATTATCTTAAAGAGACATGTGTTGCATTCATAAGCATTGGTTTAAACAAGTGTTCAAAAATTAATATACAAATTGACAAGTGTAAGATTTAGTTTTTCTTTTTCTTTTCTTTTAGTTAAAATCCGAAAATACATTTAGTTAAGTTTACAATCTTCATTCATGCATATAATTTTCATTCTCTTTAATCAAAAGAAAAAAAAAAGATCAAAAACTCCTCTTGTCAAAGCCATTCAAATACCTGAACAAATCCAAAGCAAACCTACATTATTAAAAATCAAAACTCCCCATACTCTTATGTCAGTAATCATCTTCAAAAAGGAAATTTGTGTTTTTAAAATCTGGAAAAAATATAATTTCTGCATGCACCTGCATTTTCTGTAATCTGGAAAATATGATCTGCAAACAAACTTACATTTTCAAGAGCAACCTGGATGTCAAAAGAAATCAAGTGTCATAACAAACATTTGCATGCTAGCATTTGGGCCAAGCTTGCATTTTTATGTCTTCTGCATAAAGGAATAACAGGGACTCTGCATATCATATTTCTGCAAAATTCAAAGGAGCTAAACAGTGGTCTGCATTTTTAATTGGTGAGTAACAATTTATTTTAAAAACTAATTTAAATTTATATAGTTGCTTGAATTGTTTACTAATGAGTATCATAAAATGTCTGTATATATGTATGAGTTTGAACATCTGCTTGCTGTGATGAATTTCTTCTTGTTCTACAATTCCAGACTTTAGATACAATTCAAAAATTCATAAACTCAAGATTTAATCCATGTTTAGATGCAAAGTAAGTTGTAATATTTTCATCAGTTCATGTTTAAAAATGTCAAGAAGTTAAAAATTATAAGTTGACTCTGGAAACAGGGAAAAGCATCATGCATGCTTATTTTATCAAAACTCAAACAAATGGATGTAGTAATTTAGTAGTATAAATCAAATATCTAAACTGTAACTTGATTTTTAAATCAAGTATTAGTATTTTTAGGTGTTTGATTAAGTGGCAGTTTGTTCTTAAACCAAAATATGAATTTGTGAAAATTCTTGCAATCTGTAGTATAAGAAAACCCAAATTTCTTTCTGAGTTATTTAGTAAGGATCATAGATCCTTGGGAAAATCAGAGAAGTGTATAATGATTACTAGATTGGTTGCATACCGTTAACTTGTTGACGCTTTAGGTCGTATACCGTTTTGGACGGGGCGCTGCCCCGCACCCCGCCGGGGGCGCTGCCTCCTGGACCCCTGCGACCTGACCGGGCAGGTCGATCACCGTAGCGGTGGCGTTGCGCCGCACCCCCACCTTAGGGGGTTGGCACCCCCCGGACCCCCCTCCGTAGGGGATCTTATCTGAAAAACCATTCAACAGAATCGAGACGAATTATCATTGGCTTTTCGATCGATTTTTGATATCATGGCCTTGCTGAAAAAGTGGAGTTAACACTAGGTGATTGTGTAGCTGAAGGGTGTTGAAACTCGAGGCCGGGAGGGTTTAATGACAGATGATCGGAATGGCAAGAGATCGCCGTTGACAGGTTGGGGTAAGAACCTGGAAAATGTTTTCAGGTTTGGGGTTCCTGAGCTAAAATTTTGAATTCTTATTTAATTGCTTGATCTGGGTTGATGTTTGAAGTTATGGTGGGTTGCGGGTTGTGGCTTGATCACCTGAGATGATCGGCAGAGGTGGCGGCGATGAAAACTCTGATGAACTATTGATTTGGGGGTGTTTCAGGGGAGGCCTTTGTGTTGTTCGAAGCAAGTTGATGGGAAACTCCGAGTGGAGAGGCTGTTGACTTGAAGTAGGATATGGGTTTCCTCGGGTCACTGCAGTGTTCAGGTTTCAGGGGAAAACTGTGTTCTTTTAAAATCTGTAGTTTTGAGTTAAGGTAAGGTTCAAGTTTAAATTCAATGCAAGTTTGAAATTCTGAATTAAATTCAAAACCCAGTTTTTTTTAAAATAAAATAAAAGTTTCAAAATTTAACTTAATTAACTATATCATGTTGATAAAATAGTTTAAACTTTTTAATAATAAGATTGTTAAAATATGAATAGATTTGAAGATTATTTAAAATCTGGAAATTCAAAAGTTTAATTTGAATTTCAGTTTAAATTTTAAAAGAAGGTTTAAATTGAAGTTTTAAATTAAAAGTAAATTTAAGTTATCAAAAGTTTTGAAATGAATTTAACTTTAAAAATTTTATATAACATTTGTTTGATTGGTAATTTAAAAAGTTTTAAATTATTTAAAACTTTGATAAGTTTAATATTATTCTATTTTAAACTTGAATTTAAATTGAAATTTAAAGGTAATTTCAAAAGTACTTAGTTTTGAATTAATTTTTTTAAAACATAACTAAGTTATGTTTATCTTGAAATTTAAATTAAGATTAGTGTTTTAGAATTAATTAATAAGGTAATTAACATTTGTTAATTTATTTAGTTAATTAATTAAATTTGGAATTAATAATTGATTAATGATTAATCAATTTAGAATTAAGATCATTAATTTAATTATTAATTAATGATAAATGAATATTAACTATGTAATTATGTTTTAAATTTAAGGTTAATTAATTTAATAATTAACTTTAATTAATGAATGATTGAAGATAATTTAAAATGGTAATTAATTTAAGTTAATTACTTTATAAAATAATTTGAGTATGGTTAATGAAGGTCATTAACCAGGATTATTTAACAATTAATTAATATAGTTAATTTTTATAATTAATTAGATTAATTAATTTAATAATAATCAATTGTGAATGATTTGAGTATAATTACTAAAAGTAATTAAGGAATTAATTACTTAATGTAATTAATTTAGTTTAATGTGATTGTTTATTTTTAATTTATTAAGTTTAATTAATTATAAACACTTGAGTTTTATAAATAATTACTTTATGTAATTAATGATTTGGAAATTACTCAGTTAAGTAATTAATTAATAATTACAGAATGTAATTAAATGGAGATGTTTAAGAATGAGATAAATTTGGTTTAATTACTTATTGATTAATCAAGGGATTAATTAAATAATAAATTAAGGATAATCAATTTGGTTTAAAATAAAGTAATTAAGTTAGTTAATTACTAAATGTAATTAATCTGTGATGGTGATTAATAATTATAAGTTAATTACTTAAGGTAATTAATAAAAGGAGATCATTAATTATTTTAATTAATGATGTAATTAAGGATGATTAATTATGATTAATTAATCAATAATAGGTAATTAATTAATGTAATTAATTAAGGTTTAATGTAATTAATTATGATTAATTAATTAATTGAAGTACTTAAAAGTTAATTACTGTTTGTTTGAGAATAATTAATTTTGTGAAATTAATTAAGAATAATTACATGAATGTAATTAAGGGTAATTAATCAAGAGTGATTAATTGAAGTAATTTATGATTGATTTATTGATTATAATCAATTAAATGGTTGAGTAAGAAAGTTATAATTTGATGAAGTAATTAATTTAATTTATTTTAAATTAATTATAGATGAAGGAATTAATTTAATTCATTCTAAATTAATTAGAGATAGAGATAATTAATTTAATTCATTTTAAATTAATTATATTATGATGAGTAAATCTTTGCTTATGTATGAATGGATGTCATTGATTGTCTTGGATGCTTTGAGATCTCAGTAATGAGATAAATATTATGGTGTGATATGGATGCTTGGTTGTATTGTGATGATAACATAGGTTATCTATTGTGATGGTGATATATGGTATATCTATCTGGTATTGATAATGTGGATTACCTGTTATTTGATAATGTTGATTATCAGTTATGATTTATGAGTTATCTATCTGTGTGTATATAGATACTGTAGTTGAATTGTTTTAAACCTTTAAAACAACTTGGACCTTAAAAGACACGCTTTGGTTTTCGATGAGACCGGGATCGGGTTTCCATATTTGGGATCCGAAAACCACATCGATTCCAAATAACGTTAGGTAGTGAATCAAAGTGGAGCTTTGTGAAGACTCGAGGTGTAAGGACTATGAGTCAGTATAACTCTGTGGGTGATTCCGTAATGAGTTTGACGGAATTAGTTCTTATAGATTCGAGATGGTGGTTTAGAGTGGAAGGGTTATTGTCGTTAACTCTGAGGGTGATTCCAAAATGAGTGTAACGAGATAATGCCTTCGGTTTCGTTCGAACCCGGAACGAACTTGGATGGATTGAATGCTTTAAGAACATCGTCAGGTGGACGATGAGCATTCTAAGTGATATGTCCTATAAAGGTAATCGTAGCCTCAAGCCTCATCAACCGGGAATGGCTAAAACAGGGGAGGTGCAGCAAGGCTTCGTGGGTCGCGCCCACTGGAGAGCAAGATTGATCCCTATCTAGAAGTCCCTTTATATTCGGCTGTGTGGGTGGTTGCTAGCTACAACCACGGGGTTGTCTTGTTCGGAACTATTCAGTAAGGAATGGGTCCGGCTTCGTGTTGCAGGGGGTCGGGAGCGATCCTCGGTACGTTGATCTAGGCCACGTACTGTGACGGACGGTACCCCAGTAGCCCTGCCATTGTATGGAATCCAAAATCCAATAAGTGCCAACGGTTTTGATTGTATTACCCACTTTTGTGGCTAATAGCTGGAATTTAATAGATGTAACAATTTCGGCTATTTCTTATTTATTTGAAAACCCTAGACACTATTATAATATCATCGGATTTCCTATCAAATGTTTTGGTTAGCGTAAGGTAAAAACTTTTCCATGTTTATGTGTGAGAAGTCTTACGTGATACCTTTCTTTTCAAAAGGTTTTTAAAAGTTAAGCAACTTTAACCTGTTACTCACACCAGACCCATGTCTGACCTGGAGTTTGTTTTTTTTTTTTCATAAACTCTTGGGTACTCAAATTTTTATGAGTAGTCAAGGGAATTCAGGTTAGGATTCAGGATTATCTTTGACGAATTGTGGAGGAGCAAATGGAGCAGGAGGCTTCTGCGTGTAGATATCTAATATTCCGTTGTGTGTTCTCTGAGTTGTTCTCTTTGAGTTGTATTGAGGTGTATAACTAGACAGGTGTTTATAACTGTCTAGTATGTGTTGTATATCTGTGTACTCTGATATTTGTTGTAAACTATGCAATATTTATGTTATTAATATAGTTTATTTGTTCCGCTATTAGATTCTGATGTGTTGTTTCTTTCTTCTCTTCTTTCTATTCTCCTTTCTATCCCTTTCTTTCTTAAAGATGATGCGATTTTCCAGGAGTGGAAAGTCGGGTCGTCTCAATGCCTTTGGTTTCGTTCGAACCCGGAATGAACTTCTATGGATTGAATGCTTTCAGAACATCGTCAGGTGGACGACGAGCATTCTAAGAGATGTGTTCTCTAAAGGTAATCGTAGCCTCAAGCCTCATCAACCGGGAATGGCTAAAACAGGGGAGGTGCAGCAAGGCTAAGTGGGTCATGCCAAAGTAGTACGAGATTTTCCCCTGTCTAGAAGTCCCTTATTATTTCGGGTGTGTGGGCAGTTGTTGGCGACAACTGCGGGGTTGTCTTGTTCAGAGCTGTCCAGTAAGGGATGGTTCCGGCGTTGTGTGGCAGGGGGGTAAGGGTGGCTCCTCGGTACGATGATCTAGGCCCCGTACTGTGACGGGCGGTACCCAGTAGCCCAGCCATTGTATGGAATCCAATCTCCAATAAGTGCATGTACGGTTTTGATTGTGCCGAACTATGTTGGAACGTGAGATGTAAGCATTCCAGCTATTTTTGTATTTTATTTTGAAAATCCTAGACCCTATTATAACATCGCTGGATTTCCTATCAAATGTTTTGGTTAGCGTAAGGTAAAAACTTAGCCGTATTCATTTTTGGGGAGTCTTACGTGATATCCTTTGTTTTCAAAATTATTTTAAAGTCAAACAAATTTAACTTATTTACTCACACCAGACCCATGTCTGACCCAGAGTTTTTTTGTTTTTCATAAACTCTTGGGTACTCAAATTTTTTTGAGTAGCCAAGTGATTAGGTTGGGATTGGCAAATGTTTTAGAAGCTGGAGCTGGAATCCAGACGTACTTATCTATCTCTATCCGCTATAGTGACTTTTGATGTTGTGTTTTGGGTTGTATGGTTTAGCAGACTGTTATGAATGTCAGATGTAATGAAGTCGTATTATTTTGTGTACTCTGATGTGTAAAACTATGTAATGGATATGTGTAATATTATATTTTGTTCGTTTCCGCGGTGAGATTCTGAAGATTGTTGTTCTTTTCTATCTATCTTTTCTATTTCTATCTCTTTCTTTTCTTATTGATGATACGTCTTTCTGGGTATTGAAAGACGGGTCGTCACAGTTGGTATCAGAGCATAGGTTGAGAAACACCTAGGCTGTGGAGTAGTATCTATCTTGAGAGTGCGTATTTGTAATTTTCTTTTATAACTATATCCCTATCTAAAATTGGTTGGCTTACCTGTTCAGGTAGCCGGAATGAGTTCAAGAGGTTGAAGGGGAAGGGTTGTAGGAAGTGCATCAACCAGTAATAGGAGAGAGCAGACTGATAATGAGGCTGTTAATCCAGTTTCGTCTCCAGTCATTTTTGCTGCATTATGCAAGGACTTCCTTAATCTTGGAGGATAACCATTTCAAGGAACAGAAACTATAATAGAGGTCCAAGCATGGCTTCGCTCGTATGAGAAGATCTTTAAGAGCATGAAATTATCGGATGAGCAGAATAGAATAATGGCTTCGTGGCAATTACAAGGTGGTGTCGCAGTCTGGTGGAATTCAGTGACTGCAAATGTCTCGGAGGACGATATGTCTTGGAAAGAGTTTAAGGAGTTGTTTGAGGAGAAGTTCATGCCTGCTGCAGGAAGAACTCGTCTTTATCAGGATTTTATGAATCTGAAACAAGGAAACATGTCTATAGTTGAGTACGAGACTAAATTCAACGAGTTATCTTGCTATGGTCCAGGACGTATAGACACCCCTTTTAAGAAGAACGAGATGTTTGTCCAAGGGTTGAGGGCAGAGTGTGATGGGAGAATGACGGCACATTTGAAAGGGTCTTTTGTGGAGCTTTTTGACATGGCACTAAGATATGAAGACTTGATGAACAAAATATCTGAGGCGCGAGTAGCTACATCTGGAGGAAATTCTTCTAATCCTTATAAAAGAAAATTCAATCCTAATTGGAAGAAGCAAAAAAAGAAGAAGTCCGGAAACAATAATGGACCCCGAAAATGCTATAATTGTCATCAAGTGGGACATTTGGCAAATCATTGTCCTCAAGAAAGAAAGCAGCAGCAGTAGCATTATAGTGGACCAGGTTCAGCTTTAGTTCAGAAGTCTCTTTGCTTTAACTGCCATCAACCGGGACACATGATTAAAGATTTCCGCTCCTTCATAAAGTCCAGTAGAACAAAGTATTTGCATTAGAATGTGCACCATCAAACTCGTCTAAGGGCAAAGGAGTTTTGGAAGGTACCTTACTTTTAAATGGAAAATATATTAAAGTTTTGTTTGATTCCGGTGCTTCTTTTATTTTTATTTCTCTAGAAACTGTGGAGAATTTCTTTCTTACCCCTAGTACCTTAGACAATCCCATTTATGTATCTAATCCTATAGGAGGGGTAACCAAATTAGATAGGATCTGTAAGGATTTGAGAATCTCCTATCTATCCCATAGTTTTTCCTGTGACCCTTATGTATTGGATTTTAAGGGTTTTGACCTTATATTTGGAATGGATTGGCTTGACAAATATAAGGCTGTTTTAAATTGTGATGAGAGAACAATTTCATTGGAAACTGATCTGGGTAGAATTGCCAGAGTAATGTGTGATAACTCTGGAATTCACGTGAGTAGTCTTTTACATGGAGTTGAGACTTCTCAAGAGGGGGTTGAAGATATTGAAGTAGTCGGGAATTTCTCTAACATATTCGAGGAAGTTAAGTGTTTGCCTCCGCACCGAGAAACAGAGTTTCATTAGATTTGGTTCCTGGAGCAGTACCCGTAATTCAACCTAGTAGGAGGATGGCTCCAAAGGAAAGAGAAGAGCTAGTAAAGAAAACTCAAGATCTATTGGAGAAGGGTTTGATTAGACCAAGTTTTTCTTGCTGGGGTTCGGTTGTTGTATTTGTCACCAAGTCGGATGGGTCACTAAGGTTCTGTGTAGACTATCGTTAATTGAACAAAGTGACCATTCGGAATAAGTATCCTCTTCCTCGTATTGATGATCTCTTCGACCGGCTTCATGGAGCTTCAGTCTTTTCTCAGTTAGATTTAGCATCAGGTTTCCATCAGTTAAGGGTAGCTGAGGACAATATTCCCTTAACTGCATTTAGGGGACCAAATTATTTCTATGAGTGGTTGATTATGCCTTTCGGGTTAACCAACGCTCATGTCTACTTTATAGATCTGGTGAACTGAGTCTTTAGAGATGTTTTGAATAAGTATGTTTTGGTGTTCATCGATGATATCTTGGTTTATTCTAAGTCGGAAGAAGAGCACAAGCAGCACTTGAGAATAGTTTTGGAAACTTTGAGAAGGCACGTTCTGAAAGCTAAGTTTTCTAAGTGTCATTTTTGGAAATCAGAAGTAAATTTTTTGGCTCACATTGTTTCTGGTGAGGGAATCTCTGTAGATCCAGCGAAAGTTGAGACTATTTTGGAGTGGAAGCAGCCTCGGATACCAACAGAAGTTAGCAGTTTTCTGCGATTGGCCGATTACTACAGGAAGTTTATTAGGGATTATTCCAAAATCTCTTCTCAGCTAACAAAGCTGACAAGGAATGGAGCTAAATTCAAGTGGATACCTGAATGTGAAGAAGCTTTTCAGAATCTGAAGGCAAGGTTGAAAAGTGCTCCTGTATTGGCTATTCCAGATGGGAAGAGCAAGTTTGAAGTGTATACTGATGCCTGTATTGTTGGATTAGGAGCTGTGCTTATGCAAAATGGTAGGGTAATTGCATATGCGAGTCGGCAATTGAAGCCACATGAGAGAAACTAAGCTACGCATGATCTAGAGCTGTTGGCCATTGTTTTTGCTTTGAAGATCTGGAGGCACTATCTTTTAGGAGAAAAGTTTGAGTTATTCACGGATCACAAACCGTTGAAATATCTTTTCTCTCAAAAGGATCTTAATCTAAGATAGCAGTGATGGGTCGAGTTCTTGGCATCGTATGATTTTGATATTCTGTATACTTCGGGAAAGGCGAATGTTGTGGCAGGCGCTCTTAGCAGAAATGCAGTACTATCTCTTTTGAAAGCTGTTCCGTCTCTCCAGGAAAGAATAATAAGCAAGCAAAAGGAGGATAGATCTTTTGAAGAACTGATTCTTGGGACTAAGGGTGGTCGATATTCGGATTTCGAGATAGACAATCAAGGGGCATTGAGGATTAATGGTCGTTTGTTTGTACCTGATATAGATGGATTGAGACACGAAGTCTTATCTAAAAGTCATCGCTCCTGACTAAGTATTCTCCCGGGAATCTCAAAGATGTATAAAGATATTAGAAGAGTTTTCTGGTGGCCGGGTATGAAGAATGATGTAGCTGCTTTCGTTAATAGTTGTGCTATCTGCCAGCAAGTTAAATGAGATCAGCAGAAACCAGCCGGTTTGTTACAACCTTTGGAGATCCCGATGTGGAAATGGGAAATGATTTCGATGGACTTCATCGACGGTTTGCCTAGAACTAAGAAGGGGAATGAAGGAATATGGGTGATTGTTGATCGTCAAACCAAAAGCGTCCATTTTATACCAGTTAAGGCAACCCGTACTGCAGCTTCTCTGGCAGAAATTTTCTTGAGGGAGGTAGTCAGATTGCATGGTGTTCCAGTTAGTATTATAAGTGATCGAGATCCTATCTTCACCAGCAAATTCTGGGAGGCTTTGCAATCAGCTTTGGGAACAAGTTTGAGATTGAGTACAGCATGTCATCCCAGACAGATGGACAGACGGAGAGGCTAAATCAAATTCTATAGGATATGCTGAGAGCATGTGTATTAGATTTTGGTGGAACGTGGGAAGACCATCTACATCTAGTGGAATTCTCTTATAATAACAGTTACCAAGCAAGTATTAAGATGGCTCCTTATGAAGCACTATATGGAAGGCCGTGTAGATCCCAAGCTTGTTGGATAGAGTCAAAAGACTGTATTGTGCTTAGACCAGATCAGATCCGTGAAGCATCTGCTAAAGTCGAGTTATCAAGAAAAGGATGAGAGCTGCTCAGGATCGTCAAAAGAATTATGCAGATAAAAGGCGAAGACAATTGGAGTTCGAGATTGGTGATTTAGTCTTTGTCAAAGTTTACCTTATTAAAATAGCAGTAAGATTTGGGAAAACTGGGAAATTCGCTTCGAGATATATTGGTCCGTTCTGAGTACTCGAGAGGATTGGTGTCGTAGGATACATGATTGAATTGCCAGTCCGGATGGCTGGAATTCACAATGTTTTTCACGTATCTCATCTGCGGAAATATGTGCATGATCCATCTCTTATTGTGGAGCCAGCTGTGTAGGAAGACTTAGAGGTTGAGCCAGACTTATCAGTTGTCAGACATCATGTTCGAATTGTTGATCAAGACGAGAGGCAACTCAGAAGCAAGATAGTGAAGCTCATTAAAGTCCAGTGGAGTGAGGATCCCAGAGATTGTACCTTGGAGACTCTAGATAGTTTTAGGAAGGCTAATTCTTGATATGTGTCTGGATAGCTAGTGATGTTTGTATTGAATGTATTGTTGTTTGGATGTTTTGTTTGTTGATTTCGTATGTATGGATGTTATGTATGCTTGAATTGTTGAAATGAAATGAAATTTTGGATTCTCCTTTGTTTAAATTTCGGGGACGAAATTCTTTAAATGGGGGAGGAATGTGATATTTCGGAATTTCAAATCCAATTTAAATATGATAATCTTTGTAATAAATTAATTTAAATTGATCAATCTGTTATTTTAAACAATAATAATGAATGGATTGTAAATGTATATTGATTTTAATTAAAATTAATATATACAAAGGGTAATGAATTTGTTAAATTTTTATACATATCAAAATTGATTTTTGGATTGAATTTGGAATTTAATTTGAGTTTGAATTGTTAAGTTGAATTTCAAAGTAGAGTTATTTATATTTATAATATAATTTGATTTTAAAGATGAATTTCTATGATTTTATTTAAAATACCAAATTTATTTTATATTTATTTCTTTAAGAAGAATTGATTTTATATGAATTTAAAATGTATTTAAATTTAGAAAATTAATTAATAAAAACATTTTAAAATTTCTTTTTGCATGAAATTTACACTTGTTAAAATTTAAAACACAATTATAACATGTGTTAAGATGTTAGCAAGGTATAATGACAAGTGTCAAAGTTTTTAATTTATTTTCTTTAAATTTTAATAAAACAAAACTATTTCTATAAAAAGCCACTTCCTATTCTTTCTCTAATTTTCTCATTCTAATTTTTTTGAAGCAGGAAAAAAAAGCACACCTCCGTTAACAAATCTGAAATTCCTCAAAATCTTCACACTTTCAACTAAAATTAATCAAACTCAAGCCCCTTTTTCAAAATCTCAAATCTGCAAAACTAGTTATAGCAAAATCTGAAAAAAAGAAAAAGATCAAGTTCCTGAAAAAAAAGAAATAAATCAAGTGCAAGGCAAATCCAAGTTCTTCCATTAAGTGCTGATTGATTAAAGATCAAAGCAGCATCATCAAGAAAACTGCAGTTATTACTTTTCCCAGAATTCAAGTTTTGGTCTCTTCTTAAAAACAAAACAGGTGAGTAAACTTTAATCAGAAAAGTTTAAGTAAAGTAAAAAAAATTGTGCATGTGAAAATTTTGAGCTAGTGACTGACTTGCATGTATATATATATATATAGATGAAATCTTGGTGTTATATTGTTTTAAAACTGTGCATGTTAAATCTGTTGAATGCTTCTCTGTAATTTCAAAATATAGAGTAAATTTAAATTAGAATTTCAAAATTTACTTAACAAATCATTGTTAAGATTGGATCTTCAAGGCACTAGTTTGATTTAAGCATGAATTAAGGATTAAATTGATATTCAAAAAGGAATTATTTGAAAATCTGCTAAATCAGGAAGTTACAGTGAATTTTTTTAATAACATGATCAAATCATGTATTGAAATTTATTGATTCAATTTTACATTTTGAATCTACTTCGTATAACATGATTTTTAAGGAAAAGTTCAGAATTTTTAAATTGGGATTGAAGGAGTATTTTGTTGATAACCTGAAATTCGTCTTTGAGCAAATTCTGGTGACTGTGAAGGTTTCAGGCTTTGAAATTTGGGGCGAAGTTGTATTGTAGATGGATTAAACCGAGAAAAATAGTGGATGTGGTAATTAATCATTAGGGGATTAGAAATTGGGGAGACTAGGGTTTGTGCTGTGTTTTTGTTCGCGTTCGAAATAGGATTAACTGGGGACGAAGGGATGGATCGAGTCGCGAGTGGATTTGGGGGAAGCGGCGTCAGGGTCGTACGATGTTGTGATCGGAATCTCGAAGCGATCAGTGGTCGGCGTTGTGGGGTGAAGGGGATTTTCTAGTGAGAGGTTGTGCTGGCTGATGGGTTCGAGCTATCATATTTTGATTTAGCTCGTGTAATTGAGGATTGAAGGCCGGAGACGTGTCGTTGGTTGATGTAGGGTCCGCGCGTGGTGTCGTGGATGGTGGCAACGGCGTCGTCGAGTCGTGCACGTGCATGTGACAGTGATCGTGTCAGTGAGTGTTGTGGGCTGAAGTGACTCGAAGCAACGTTCGGGTCGATTGGGCTTTGGCTCGTGTTGTCTAAGGGGATGATGGTGTTGTTGCTCGTGTAAGGGATTGGGGATGGAAAGTGTTTCTTTCCAGTATATTTGTTTTGGGGTTAGTTTTAGCTTAAACTAAAGAATATAAGGGAAGGAGAGGTTTGGGGTTCAAGCGATCGAGTTTGGGTCAGTCGAAACCCGAAAAAAGTTATGTTTTAAAAGTTTTTTCCAAAATTGTTTTAAGTTTAAAACTTTAAAATTTTATTTCAACTACTTTATGAAATGTTAAATATTTTTGATTCAAAGTATTTCATATTTTGTTTGTTGAATTTTTAAAATAATTTTACGTTCACTTAAATTTAACTTAAAAAAAGGTAATTAGTTTTGAACAAATTGAAAATGTTTTAAATATGTAATAGTTTTTAACAATTAATGAAATTGTTTGGTTTTGAAATTAATTAAGTTTTGAAATTAAAGTTTACTTTAATTAATAAAGTAATTAAGGTTAAAATTAATTAATAATTTTAGATTAATTAATTTGTTAAGGTTTAATTAATTTAAGCATGGACTAATGGATAATTAAGAATTAAATTAAAAAATAATTAATCGATAATTAATTAAATAATTAAAGATTAATTAATAAGAGGTTAGTAACTAATTAATTAAGTGATTAGTAATTAACTAACTAGTGATTAAGAATTAATTAGTTGATTAAGGTTAATAAAATAAAGTAATTAAACATTAATTAATTTATAATTAATAGTTAATTAATTAGTGGTTAAGGCTTAATTAATTAAATAATTAAGGTTAATTAATTTATAATTAATTAAGAAATTAAAACAAATTAAGTTAAAATTTGTAATTAATTAAGTAATTAATTAAGATTAATTAATTATAAATTAAGGTTAATCGGTAATCAATTAAGAATGATTGATTTTTAATCCAGTTTTAATAACGATTAATTAGAGTAATTAATTAATAATTAAAGGATTATTAATTAATTTAAGATTGATTAATTGATAATAAGGTTAATTAAGAAGTGAATAATTAATTAAATGATTGGGATTAATTAATTAATGATTGGTTAAGCAGGGTAATGTGATTAATTCTTAAGTAATTAATTTAATTTAAATTAATTAAATTAATTATAATATGAATTAGAGATATGCTTGCTTATGGATGATTGTTTTGGATTGAATATCTGGAATTTGTTGATATCTGTTGGATGATAGTCTAAGATATTCTGTGATGAGATTTGTATTTATCTGAGTTGGATGATTGTTATTATCTCTGGATAATGTTGTGTGGATGCTATGTTTAAAATTGAATTGAATTGTTTAAATCTTTAAACAACTTGACCTTTAAGATGGCATTTAGATTTCGATGAGACCGGGATTGGGAATCAAATTTGATTTTCCGAAAACCACATCGATCCAAGTTAAAAGTTAAGTGTGACATCTCAAAGTGAAGATCGAGATGGAGTTTTTAGAGTGTAAGGGTTATTGTCGTTAAATCTGAGGGTGATTCAAAAATGAGTGTAACGAGTTAATGCCTTCGGTTTCGTTCGAACCCGGAACGAACTTGTATGGATTGAATGCTTTCAGAACATCGTCAGGTGGACGATGAGCATTCTAAGAGATGTGTTCTCTAAAGGTAATCGAAGCCTCAAGCCTCATCAACCGGAAAAGGCTAAAACAGGGGAGGCGCAGCAAGGCTAAGTGGGTCATGCCCAAGTAGAACGATATTTTCCCCTGTCTAGAAGTCCCTTATTATTTCGGATGTGTGGGCAGTTGTTCGCCACAACTGCGGGGTTGTCTTGTTCAGAGCTGTCCAGTAAGGGATGGTTCCGGCCTTGTGTTGCAGGGGAGTTAGGGTGGCTCCTCGGTACGGTGATCTAGGCCCCGTACTGTGACAGGCGGTACCCCGGTAGCCCTGCCATTGTATGGAATCCAATCTCCAATAAGTGCCTGTACGGTTTTGATTGTGCCTAACTATGTTGGAACGTGAGATGTAAGCATTCCAGCTATTTCTTTATTTTATTTTGAAAACCCTAGACCCTATTATAATATCACTGGATTTCCTATCAAATGTTTTGGTTAGCGTAGGTAAAAACTTACCCGTATTTATTTGTGGGGAGTCTTACGTGATATCCTTTGTTTTCAAAATGATTTTAAAGTTAAACAACTTTAACTTATTTACTCACAACAGACCCATGTCTGACCCGGAGTTTATTTTGTTTTCATAAACTCTTGGGTACTCAAATTTTTATCAATAGCCAAGTGATTAGGTTGGGATTGGCTAATGTTTTGGAAGCTGGAGCTGGAATCCAGACGTACTTATCTATCTCTATCCGCTGTAGTGACTTTTGATGTTGTTTTTTGGGTTGTATGGTTTGGCAGACTCTTATGAATGTCAGATGTAATTAAGTCGTATTATTTTGTGTACTCTGATATGTAAAACTATGTAACGGATATGTGTAATATTATATTTTGTTCGTTTCCGCTGTGAGATTCTGATGATTGTTGTTCTTTTCTTTCTATCTTTTTTATTTCTATCTCTTTCTTTTCTTATTGATGATATGTCTTTCTGGGTATTGAAAGACGGGTCGTCACACAAGCCAAAAATCATATAAATTAGTTTAACCGATTTAATTTAAATTTGATCGTTTATTTTCGTAACTGACACATATGATCAAATTAACTTCCAAAACATGTCCCATTGTGTCCGGAATGCGGGTAAAACCCTAGAAATGTCAGTTGGGATGCTTCGTTTGGAGTTCGAAAAATTTGGAGATGAATAGTGTTTTGCAATTTTCTATATAAGGACTTGCTTTCTTCATTTTGCAACAAACCTAGGTCAGAAATAAACCCAAGCCGCCATCATATAATCAATGGCCGAGAATTTCAATTCTTTCTCTTCTATTTTCTTTAAATCCGTTAATCGATTCGTAAAACTTCCTACTACAAAAAATATAGAGTGAGTCGAGATCTTCGATATGAGCGGCAGTGATCGAATATAGGCGAGTGGATCGATGGCAATTGGCCTTCAAAGTTGTGCATTCTTTCACGTATTCCGAGAAGCATAGGGGGCCGAGCTCCCTGATGTTGTAGCCGTGGGTAGCACTCGTGATGCACTGTGGTGGTTCCTTATCGATGTGTAGTCGAGAGATGGAGTCGTGAAAATTCGAAGTAGGGGGCAGCCATAATGGGTTTCGTTTGCGTTCTTTAATGACGGCGGAAGAAGAATTGGGCACGGCCTTGATTTTCTTGATGAATCGAACGACTCTGGTGAAGCAGGTTGTAAAATAGAAAAGAAAATTGTATATAAATTTATATTTAAATTCGTTTAAAACTTTCGAAAGCTATAACTTTTTGACACGAGCTCCGTTTCGCACGAAACGAATGGCGTTGGAATCGTATTAACGAGCACTAGGAGATGGAGCTAGTTTGGAATCGATTGGAGCTAGTGATAATTTTGGGTAAAATTAAACGCGTGTTTAATTTTATTCGGAACGAAACACTACAACTGTTATTGGAAGTAAGGTGAGAACTTCTCACTCAATCGAATTTGTTTCGATTTAAATTTTAAATAATTAAATTTAAAATTGCTCGATTTTTTTGATTGTATGATTGGATGATAAATTGCTATATGTTGTATTGAAATAGACCCTATACGCCGCATATTAAGCGGAGGTTATTTTATTAAACACGTATACTGCGATATTCCACCTTGAAGTGGAATTGGCATTATATATGTACTTGTAGTTGATTTCCCGCATTATATAGCGGATGAGACCCTATTGTGCCACATAATAGCGGATGATATTTTATATAAACCCATGTATCGTGATATCCCATCTTGAAACGGGATTGGTATTGTGCTAACATCTGTGGATGCATAGAAACAGGTTGGAGGGTTCCAACTGGATTCCTCAAATAATTGAATTTGTTTCAATGTTGTGTGTTGATTATTTACAATCTCTGTGTGATTATCTTTGTGATTGAAATCGTTGAAGGCTAAAATTTAGTCGAATATAATTTTGGTATCTTTGGATGCCGAAAATAAATAAAATTTGATTTTTGAAAATTCAGGTGGAAAGTTATATTAAAATTTATTTTTGAGGATTGGATAAATTTAAAAGTAGGAATTCTAAAATAATAAAGTTTTATTTTTAATCTTATTGAATAAAATTTCAAAATGTGGGAAAAGCTTTAATAAATGGATTTCGGGTAATATTATTCAAAGGTTGAAGAATTTATTCAAATACGGATTTTAAAGAATTTGAAAAATAAAGAATTTATTTTCTTTAAAAGGAATTTATTTTTAAAAGGAAATAAATTTAGAAATCCATTTAGGAATTGATTTTTGGCGATTGAAGTTAAATCTTTTGAAAATCCATTTGGAAATTTATTTAGGGTTTTGAAAAGAATTTGGAATCATTTGAAAATTGATTTGGGGTTTAGTAGAAATTGATTTCAATTTGAGATTTGAATGAAATTCATTTGGTGTTTAATTTCTTGGAAAATCAATATAGAATTTGATTTGGTTATTTTTGAAGTCGATTGAAAAATTAAATTGTTGTTGAAAGTGAATATTTGAAATCGATTTCAAAATTGTATATCGGTGGATATTTGGAAATTTAAATTCACTCTGGAATTTATAAAGGAAAGGGAAATTTGTTTAAAAATAAACATTGATTTATTTTTGAAGTGTGGAAATAAATTTACCGATTTGGAACGTAAATTTAAAGTAAATCGGAAAGGACTTATTTAATTGGTTTAAATGAACCATTTTGAAATGAAAGTGTATTCTCCCTAGAAAGCTGAATAAAATTTCTGAATAACTTTGAAAAATATATACATATATATGTATATAATTCTAGAATTGGTTTTAAAAAGGATACTTTGGAGAAATTAACTTCTTTAATTGTTTTAAGTCCTTTAAGTAATGATTTATTAACTTGATATAGAAATGATTATTTCTAAGATTTAATCAATAATTGCTTTAGAAAATAGTTATTTAAAATAGTAGTACTCTATCTACTAATTTTATTTCGAAATTAGTTTGGACTTAGGTTATATGTAATATTGGTATAATATTTTTATAACTAATATTTTTAGTAAAGTGTTTAAAGAAAAATAGTTTTATTTCGAAGTGTTTTCCCGATATATTTTGGATAAGTGTTATAAATTATTTTAAAGTATTTGAACTCGGCAGATTTCCAGTGAAAATGAATAAATATTTGAAAGTGTTTCCGCGTAAGGAAAATGATTTGAAATTTGTTTTCAAAAGTTGTAAAGGTAAAAAGTGATTTGAAATTTTGTTTTCAAATGGTTGACGTGCGGAAAAATATATCTTGTAAAGATATTTTTTTTGGAAAATAAATAATATGGGAAATTAGTTGGAATCTGGTGATGTCGTGCATATCTATTGATAGTTAAATAACCGACTATCAATATTTACCTTTAAATGGGCATTTGTTGTGATTTGCTTGAATTTGAATGCTACACTTATTTTAAAATAAGCGCTCGTTATTCGGTTTAGCCGGGAGAGGACCTTTGGGTCATAAATCCCATTTCGAATAGCGATACATCGTAATTGATAGCATTTGAAGACTGGTGTTGAAGACCGAATATTTTCGAAAATAGAAGGATTACCGTCGAATGTCTCTGCATCGGCTGATCCCCGATATAGAGATTTTATCACCCTTTGTGATGGGAAGTTCGGACGTGATTAGTGAATATCCGGATTGCAAGGGCTTCTTTGGAAGTGCCTTCGGTTCCGTTCGATCCCGGAACGGACTTGTATGGATGTGTGTCTGATGTTACAATTTGAGATGTAAAGCTGCTTTCTATCAAATGCATTTCTGTTGGTGGCGGAGAATTTATTCTCTAAGCTTAACACCCTTCTCTGAGACGTACGAGCTCAGAGGTTATGTAGTTGATGGTTACTAGTGATACATTCCTAATTTGGTAATGTGGCATACAAAGTGCTGCTGATCATTTGTTGATCGAAGCATGACTTTTATGAAAAGAGTTGCTTTGTGGACGAGACTTCGTTGGACCTCACACCCTAGAATAGTGGAAACAGGAAGAATGCAACATGGTTATAGGGGTAGCGCCCCTTAGGGTATGTTCATTTCTATCTGGGTAGAGGTGGTATCATTGTATGGAGCCCAGATACTTAACCTATGATGTTGCTGCAAATTTGTTACTTTGTGGTTGTTGGAATTGAGGATCATCGGATAAAGGTTGTTTACAACCGAGGGATGACATACTCATGTCAGTAGTTATCTATTTTTGCAGAGGTAACCCGGCCTTGTGTTGGCAGAGATCCAGTTAAGTTCCCGGGGTGTCCCGCCAGAGGCGTTCCCATGTGGCAATAGGAAGTTCCTTTGCCAGACCATTTGTTGGAAAATCCAAAGAAACAATACGAGTCCTGTACGGTTTTAGTTGTAGAACCTGCCATTTAATATGATAGCTATAGTAGGCATACAATAATGGTACGTATGCTGGCTATAATTTATATTATACTTTCGAAAGGTTTTCCACTGTGCACTTATAATAATATCAAAGAAAATTTCTCGTATCAAGCATGTTTGACTATCATACGGAGAAATCTCCTCCAATCCTGCATTTGCATTGTGTGTGTGGCGGGAGGCCTTATGGTAGTTTCATTTTCTAAAAGCATTGCAAATCTATTTTAAAATATTTCTTTGTTTGTTTTTTAGAAGATAAACTGTTTTAAGTTCTCACACCAATCCCATGACTGATCTGGAGTTTATTGTTCCCTTTCTAAACTCTGCGTGCCCATCATTTTCCACACGGGCAGCCTAGAGTCAGGTTATCTGGATATTCTGGAATTCAGGAGGTGCTGTGGAGCTCAAGAGGCGAGCTGGATGGCGAAACGTATCACTTGTATATGATATTATCTTTTCCGCTGTGTATCCATTTGTAAGGACAAGTTCATATAATTGTCCAGTTGTGTTGTGTAGTAACTTGACTCTGATGATGTAATGTATAAAATATGCAGTTCCTTTGATTTAAAGATTATTCATTATCTATTAATGTTGTTCCGCTGCGATTGCTAGATTATGATATGGTTTATGTTGCTTCTTCTTTCTTTCTTCTTCTACCTCTTCTTCTTTAACCCAAACAATTCAGTTTTCCGGCCTTCGATTGCTCGGCAGTTGATACAGTGGACGTATTAATATCGACTTTCGAAAGTCGAAAATCACGGGACGTTACATAAGGGGTTAATTAATTATTGGTTTTGGAGGTTAATTTAATTAATGTGATCATCTAAGAATAATTTATTAATTAAGAATAATTAATTAAAGTGTTGATAAATTAATTTATATCAAATGATTTGTAATTCCTAAATCAGGATTGGATAATTAATTCATAAGTCATTAATTTAATTGGAAATAAATTGAATTAATTAGGATTAAACAATTAATTAATCCTGCTTCTAAACGATTATTGAATGCTTGACCCTATTTATGAATGATTGTATTGTATGAGATGCCTTGAATTGATTATCCAATCTGATCTGTGATATTTTGTTTGTGGATAGAGCTGTGTATTTTATTCATTTATTTGTGATACATTTGTATATTATCTATGAATCTGTGAATGAACGATAAGCATTATAGTTTGTACCGCTTATCAACTATATTTCTGTGTTTTGATCTATGATGATGATGTTGTTGTACTATTGTGTTAAACCCCTAGACTACACTATACACACACAAATATGGATGTCACGTGGAAATCAGTTAAGTCACAGATTTTTAAAAAAGTTTTAATTTTAAATTCGAATGGTCTTGAAATGGAATCGGGTTAAATGTGAAAAGTTTTTGAAATGAAATTTCAAGATAAAAAATTTATTTTTGAATAAATTGATTAAGCCTTGAAATTTAAATAATTTGATTTAAATTTAAATTCAAGATTTGAAATTAAATTCTATGATTTGAAACTAGGGTTAAAGATGTTATACAAGTTTATATGGGTTAAACCATGTTAGATATAGTGATTTGGGAATTTGAATTTAAATTCCAAGGCTTGAACTCGTGCAAGTATAACTGGATTCTTCCGAAATGAAAACTGTTTGTTTTCAAATAATAAAAGCTTTCACATAAGAAATGAACTTCCAATTTGTGTAAAAGGGAAAAGTTTGAAATGAAAATGATTTCCATGTTATGGAAACAATTGAAAGCTATAAGTTAAATCTTTGATTTAAATATTTAACGAGTTAATCCAATTGAAATGGAAATTGTTTTGAAATCCGTAAATGGATCTATGTAAAACTAGGTGAACTTTGTGGAATATATCTTTTTGTTTAAAGAATTAAAATGGTAATTTGTTTAACCATTTGAAGAAAGGTTTTGGGTTTTTATCACTTGTGACTTCACTGAAATCCCTTATCCATATATTTTAAATATTGCGCTCATTATTCGGTTTAGCCGGGAGAGGACCTTGTGTCATATAACCTATTCCGAATAATGATACGTCGTTATGGATAGCATTTGAAGACCGGTGTTGAAGACCGGGTTTGTGAGAACGATAGGATAACCTATCGATTGACTTTGCACTGAGTTGCTTCAGTATAGAGTTCTCCTTAAGTGATGGGAAGTCCGATCGAGATTGTGAATACCTGGATTTGCAAGGGCTTCTTCCTTTATTGGACGAAGTGCTTTCGGTTCTGTTCGAACCCGGAACAGACTTGTATAGTTGTATGTCTGACACTACACTTTGAGATATTATGTTTGAGCGATTTAAGGCCGAGCGACCTATGTTGGTTGAGTGACTTATGTTTGAGCGACCTATGTTGGTTGAGCGACCTATGTTGTGTTGTAAGTTGACTTGTAACGTTATCTTTAAGGCATGCGACTTATGTTTGAGCGATTTAAGGCCGAGCGACCTATGTTGGTTGAGCGACTTAAGGCCGGCGAGCGACATAAGATGGTTGAGCGAATTATCATGGTGCGCTGCATCAATGCATTACATTGGTGCAAGAATAATTATATAGTATTATATAGCATGCCTACTTATAGTATACTTCCCCTGGTAGCGGAAGTTTTGATGAAAATATAGTGGCGGGGTTCACTATTTAATTTACGTTGAACCGACATTTCATTTTCAAAACGCATTTTATGACCATTATTTTTATAACGGGATTTTTACACCGGTTCTATAATTTTGAAGCACGGTATTTTGGTGACATTTTCGATGAACGAAAATTCACTTTTATTTTAACGTAGTAACCGTTAATTTAAAGTGACTTTTCAAGCGGTTATCCCGCAACGCTGATTTGGTATCCGTTTTTAACGGTGTTTTGTGAAGTGCAATTTCCTAGTCGAAATTGCTACAGATGTTGCTGTTTTAATCACGTGTTTTAAAAATCATTTTAAAATAAAATTGTTTTCAAAAAATTTACAGTTTGCGCTTTCAAAAGAATGAGGAAGCGATTTAAATGCTTCAGTAAAATTGAGGACTATGAACCCTCACTTTTACTGATTTGCTTAATTCCGGACTTGTCCGTTTGAGAACGTAAAATGTTATTTATTTAAAATACACAATTTTGCACTTTCAAGGAAATGATGAAGAGATTTAAACGATTTAGCAAAAGTGCGGAGTATGGAACCACACTTTTACTATTTCGGTTAATTCCGGACTTGTTAATTGAAACATCTACTGTTTGATGATTTTGATGATTTTATTTGGCTTTCGAGCTACTCTGCTGGACCTTCGGGTCATTTGTTGGACCTTCGGGTCATCTGATGGACCTTCGGGTCAAATATCAGTACTAGACCTTCGGGTCACTCTGCGGACCTTCGGGTCATTTGATGGGCGCCAAAATTTATAGTACTTGGTTGGCTTCGTTCATCTGAGATGCCCGTGTGGCGTAGCTAAAACTCGGCATCTGCTGAGATCGATCCACTTTTATGCTGATTTTCTAGTTATCTTATTTTGATTTCTAGATTTTGCGACTGATGAATTTCTAGTTATCTTATTTTGATTTCTAGATATTGAGACTGCTGATTTTCTAGTTATCTGTTTTGATTTTTAGATTTTGTGAATTGCTTCTTTGAATTCAATTATGAATTTGGAAGTTGATTTTGAGTATAACCTCATCTGAGATTATAAATTTGCATATTGCTGTTTTAAATTCAATTGTGAATTTGAAAACTTATTTTGATGGAGTTTAAATTGATATTTCTTCATTTAAACAATGATGATTATTTATGTTGTATAGTCTCATTCGAGACTATAATTATTTATTTAAGTGTTGTTTATCATTCACTTATTTCTGAGAATAAAGTAGACTGATCTGTTTATTATTTTCTTTTAAATAATACTCGGGTCAGACCGAGTCATTTCAGGGTAATCTCTATCTCTGATTCTGTAGCAGCTTCAGCTTTTGGGATTTTGCTTCATCTTTTGTCAAGCCTCCGAGGGGTTCTTTTGGTTTATTAGTTCTCATCTCATGTATGTTATGATGTATATGTACATGTACATTTGGTACTTGTGAATCATCGGTTGTTGTAGCATGTATTCCAGACTTGTCTTCCGTTATATATCTGATCTTCTGTCTTGATGTGATTATATCTATCAGTGTTGTTGTTATTATGAGTTGTTCTGGATTTTTCTTTAGCCACTGTAGTTTCGTTTTAATTTTGGATTGAATTTATATCTTGAGTAAATTTCACAACTCCTATTGATGTAATCAATACTCGTCTAAGGCATAACTTACTGATGGCCGCTTCTAACAAGCTTTATTCTTCGCAATTGCATACGTAATTCCTTATAATAACCTTTGTTATTGTGAGCATAGAGGTGGGGCGTCACACTATAGTAGGCATACAATAATGGTAGTATGTTGGCTAAGATTAATATTATACTTTCGAAATATTTTCCACACTGTGCACTTATAATAGTAATATGAAAAGAAATTTTCTCGTATCAAGCATATTAAAAGAAATTTTCTCGTATCAAGCATATTTGACTATCATAAGGAGAAATCTCCACCAATTCTACGTTTGCATTGTGTGTGTGGTGGGAGGCCTTATGGTAGTTTCATTTTATAAAAAGCATTGCGAATTTATTTTAAAATCTTCTGTTGTCTGTTTTAAAGACCAACTGTTTTTTTACTCACACCAGTCCCATGACTGACTCATAGTTTATTGTTCCTTTACTAAACTTTGGGTGCCCATAATTTTTCCACACGGGCAGTCTAGAGTTGGGTTTTCCAGATAGTTAGGTTTAGTACATTATCTGGAGTTAGTTCAGTCTGTGGATTTGTACGAGACCTTCTTATCTAGGAGAAATGTGATGTTCGTTCGAGCTAGCTTTGGATTGGAGCATTGGATTTGGGGATGCATTCTATTGAAGATATTGCTCCGCTATTGGTGTTATCATTATCTTTCCGCTGTGTCTTGTATCTCTGATGGTATTGATATATATTGTATCATCCTATTGTATCATATTTATCTTACATTGTATGTGTCATTGTATCAATGCTATATATATTCATATTCATTTCTTCCGATGTGTTGTACTTAATGGTGTTAAAAGCTCCGGCGAACCAGATTCGACGTTTGGATCTACGACATTTGAATATGAGTGTCGTGTTCGGTGCTGATTTTCGAAGGTCGAATCAGGGTCGTTACATTTGGTATCACAGCCGAGGGTTAAAAATTTAGCTTAGGGGTATAACACGTTAAGTAAGTCATTAGAGATAGGGTGAAATATAACGTAGAATGAGTATATCCCTAAGATATCCGTCTGAATGCCTCAGTAAATTCTCTTACTGTCCACCGATAGTGACGCGGCGGATATTACGGATGACAACGAAATGAAGATTTCGTGTCAAACTAATCGATGAAATGATTAGATGAAACAAGATAAATCGATGGATTGAAAATACTGAATGCTCAAATTCGTTGATTTCGAGAGATACCGAATTCTAGCGATCTCCAACACGTTGATCGCGCACGATACCGTGTTAAAAGATCTATGACTCTTCAACGTTGATTTCGCGCATGAGATTCCGTGAATCGGCTTCAAATCCGTTGATTCGAGCACACGCGAATAACCGAAATTGGAGAAAGGAGCTCAAACTCAACATCCAATTTCAAGAGGCACAAAGCACTCAAACAAAAGTTTATTCAAAAGTCAACTAAGTTTACAAATGACCCACGTCCGTACTTATAGAAGATTACAACTCAACACAACTTCAACAACCCAGCATAAGTCGTTAATGACCTTCGTACACATGCTAACGACACGCGATCTAACAGAAATGACTTAAGGAAATTACAACACAATTAGTAGTATTATTTACAATACACGACTTAACAAATGACATAAGTAGTTACAACACACAACAATGCGACTCAAGAAACTAGCGACTCGACATCCTTCGGCATAAGCAGTAGCTTGGCTCCCAGAAACGACTTAAAACACAAACGACCTAAGAAGTAGCTCGGCTCCAGAAATGATTTAGCGACCTAAGCTTCTGCGGCATAAGAAATGAACGGCATATCATCTTGTGCGACGTAACATAGGTCGTAACTTGGCAAGGTCGTAGCTCGAAAGGTCGGAGCGACCGAAAGAAATGTGCATTGGGTCGCTTAACCCGTTAGGTCGGTCACATGACTCGCTCGCGACCTAAGGAAACTGGACTTAACGCGCCAAGTCGTTCAAGCGATTTATCAACGTGTTTTAGCTCGTTAGGTCGCTCCAGCGACCTAAGAATAACCTGCTGGTGTTCTTCATCGTCTTCCATTGAATCATCTATTTCAATAGATCACTTGAACTCGGTGCTCAACGTGTTACCTCACGCACTAGTACAAAAAGTGCATATTGCTTCACTCCATTTGCATCGGTTGAAGTAAAAACTGATGCAAATAGAACTATTTGCATCAGTTCTATCTTAGTAACCGATGCAATTGGTACGTGGAAAGCAATAGATAATAAAAAAATCAAATTTGCATCAGTTCTCACCAACAACCGATGCAAATAGTTTTAATCGCATCGGTTTTAAAGTCAACCGATGCAACTACATGTTGATGGAAATATGAAATTTAGATGGGAAGTAATGAAAAATTCGCTCCAAAGTTACTCCTTTGAACAAATGTAGATCTTCCTCCTCAGTAACCCACTCCCAAAAAAAATTCTTCTCCTCCTCAGAATCCTCGGTGGCAAAAAAATTATTTTTTACTTCTTTTCGTCTTTAACAAATTGCACGACATGCTAAAATAAATAGCGGAGGTGGGAATCAGAAAATAAATGGACCCGCGCTTCAGATCCGACTCTGGAGAAATGATCATCTTCAGCTATATATTGGCTCTTCCTCCTCCTTGATCACACAACAAATTGTATACCGTCGACCACCGTTCATCTTCGTTTCTTGGGTCAGTTTTAAATTTCTCGTATCCAAATCTAATACTTATATGGGATTTGCTAAATTCCTAACTATGATTCAAGCCCAATTCTAGAAAATTGGAAATGGAGACGTTTGAATTCCAAATTGTAAAATCAGATTCGTTTGATAATGTTTTGGATATCCATTAAGTATACAGTTGTTACCGAATGTTTTTAAGTTGCTTCTTGATGTATGTATATATAACATAATTGTTGAACAAGGTCTGGGTTTGCAAGTTGTGAGCAATCTAGATGATGCAGATTTTATTTTAGCACATGGTAGTGAAGCAATCGGAGTGCCATCTGGGGATGCAATACCTAAAAAATTAGAAGAGCTCGAACAAATCTTAGAAACCTGCTCGGTGAAGGGAACGGATCTGGCTGAGACTGATATAGGTGGAAGCGAGGCTCGAATCATATTGGAGAGGACTGAAGCTGCTTAAATCAAATATGGGAAAACATACATAAGTTTCTTTTTTTATATAAGAAGAGGAGAAGGCTCGGTAACAATGGGAAGGGTTTGCAGCGGCTTATGAAAGGAATGAGCGAGGAGAAGCTAGTCAAGTGCGATACAGGGTTCAGTGCAAGAATAGGTGAATGTTTCTCAAGCAATAACAAAAAGAATGCAAACTTAAAATTTATATTTTTTTTAACAAGTCAAGGTAGAGGTGAAATGATAGGCATGGCTGGAGCTTCAGACTGTTGTGGGTTTGTAGTGTACGGAGGAGTGGCCGAGTGCTGTCATGCTATAGGGATGGGCAGGCGGAGTGTCAGGCTCCAGGGCGGTTGTCAATATTGGAGGTTCGATGGTGCAGTTTGGGGTAGGTGAAGAGGCATGGTGGGTCAGTTTGTGCATGGGGGTCAGGGAAGGATGGACTGTCTTGGTCGGGTCTTAGCCGATGAAGGGTTCGACACTAGGTGTTGTTCGATGATAGGAGCAAGGTGGTGCAAGGCATAGAGGAAAGCAGATCAACCATTACAGGCTGTTAGTTTGTGGGTTAAGAGGCGGAACAAGGGAGAGATGAGATGTGGCAGATGATGCAGGCCGGAGGGAGGGGTAACAATTACTTTTCATTTTTATTCTGCATTTTCATTTTTATTCGGTACATTTTCAATTTACATCTTTGAAATACTCTCTATTAGCCAGTTACTGCCTACCATCTCATCAACAACACAGTGCCAACCTTACCATCATTCCACCACATTTCCATTCACACTATCAAACATTACTCTCGACCAATTCACAACCTATCACAAACTATCAACCACACTCAAAACTTTTGTTACTTCACTGCATTGCCGCCATTTGCAAATTGCACCACTAATACATATTCTTCTCACTGCATATTTAGTTTGACAGCCTACAACCACTCTTTTACATCTACAGATCAGTGAAATTACCATATAACCATTGTTACACTAACCATCATCTCTCTGATTCCAACCCAAGCCAGACTTCTGCATAATTATATTGATGCACCATTCTTTCACTAATAACATTTTGTTTCTCAGGTACTTGTTCTGTTCCATGCATAAATTTATTAATATTACTATTACTATTACTTTTCTTATTACAGGATAAAATAAAGGAGTATGGTTATCATTCAGAGAGTTTGAATAATTGGGTCACTTTCCCACTTGCACACTATCTTGTGATATGTTCAGGCATCTCAAAAGTTTTGTATGATACATTAGTGACTTATTCTACTTTTATACTGGTTCAATGGCTCCTTCTTCCCTAATGGGTCTTGGGGTTGTAGAAACGTGGACTAGTATATTGGTCAAGTTTGTTGCCCCCTCCAGACGTTAATCCGACGACTTTCCATCCTTCTCTATTACCTCTACAGATTTCTAAGAGTTATTACAATTGACATCTACTTTAATTTCGCTATTAATCTCCTTGGTCGACGCCCAACTTTACATCCCATTTTTATTTTGCATTATCTGTCTTTAATTTCCATTAGAATTACATGCTTCGCTATCATGAGTTGTTCTATAACAACCTTAGTCTCTTTGATTGCGCTCTCTGGTTTTTTAATGGATTCCTACTCCATGATTTTATCATCCCCTGCGTCAACTTTATAATCTCCTTGGTTCTCTATTTTCGAATTCATTTAGATTTGTGCTGAATTTACTTCGTCGCCACTAGCCTTTACCCCCACATTTTCCATCCCTGCCTCCCTGCCTACATTCTCCCTATTATAATACTCCATCTCTTTATTGTGTTCCTTAAATTCATCACATAATCCATCCACCTCTACCTTATCCCTCCTTCAATTCCCAATTTTCAAAGTAAAGTATCTTCTAGATTGATGACTAGTTTTGCATTTTCAATTTTCTTTGAAACATTTTGTTCCCTTCTACATCTTTATTCATATCTGTAATATTTAGTTTGTTCTACACCTATAGCATACCCATATATGAATGAATAATCTTTTTATATGGTGTCTACATGTTTAAGTTTTCAAGATGAAATATAGGCACGGTTTCTTCATTTTCATTCTTTTTTCCCTTGAAACTTTTTCAATTCATGGACGAAGAGTGATGTAGTCATTTTCCCTTCATCTATTCTGTTGAACAGTGGCTTCACAAAATAAAAGTTTTCATCTAACTTGTCACTTGGTTCTCGTTATTGGTGTACAAGAATAGATGATGTAAGACTAAGCCTTGAAACTTGTTAAATGTTTTTGAGCGTTAAATACCAAATTTTCCATCAATAGAATTGTAAGGGTTATAAGTCGGCTCTATTACACTGTAATTTTAGTTCTGATCTATCTCTTGCCGAAGTTGTCTAGGCGAAAAGGTGCAAGACCTATGCCTTTCTGCACCTTGCATTTTTTAGTGCGTTCGAGCATCATTCTTTGTATGTTCTATGTAAAATTTTATAGTTAAAGACAACTATTAAAGCTAAGTTTTGAGCTTAAAAACTGTGTATATATGCAATTTTGAGAACAGAACATTATGAATTCAAAACATATCGAAACAAGAAGTAATTATTTTCTTGTCGATCAATTTCTTTTATTTGAACCTGAGATTTAGAATGGAATAAATTACAGTCGGGTAAGCTGAAGAGATATAGGTTGCAAAACTTAGTTTCCAAACTGAGTTTAATAACTCGGATTTAAATTGAGTAGCAAAACTCACTCAGTTTGGAAACACAATTGCAACTAATTTGGAAACTAGGTTGCAGAACTCGGTTTTGAAACTGAGTTGCCTACTCAGTTTCAAATTGAGCTGCAAAACTCAATTGCAAGTTTTGCAACTTAGCTTACAACTCAGTTTTACATAACTTAGCTTCAATTCAATTTAAAAACTGAGCTACAAACTCACTTTTGAAACCGGAAGTCAGCTTTGCAAAACTTGCTATAGCTCAACCATTTTTAATTAAAACTTAGTTTCACTTTCTAAATGCAGGCACTAACTATTAGTGAAAGAGGAGGACAAGAAAGAGTTGGAAGTTAATGGTGATGACATAGCAAGCTTATAAAATCTTGAAAGTGGTCTTATTGCTAGAGTTTTGTAAAATTTACTAGACTTGTGTACTCTAATTTTAAAGAGTAGTTTCAAATTGGTGGACAATGTAATTTATATATCAGGGAAGTATGCTTCATTTTATGTACGAAGGTTGGGAAATACATGGTGATGATTGATGTTCTTCAAACTCTTCCAATAAAGGCATTTTGTTTTTTGGTGTCAAAGAAATATTGGCTTCTGAAGTTGAGCTTCATCCTAATTATCCGAGGTGGTGATGTGTTGTTTCTACATCCAAAGAGGGAGCGTTCAATTCCTCCATCTCATATGCATGGTCTGGATCCTCCTTTTCAGGTTTCACTCTTTAACCCTGTCACTGGTTCCCAATTCGAACTTCCACCCATAACGGCTTCGGTTATATGATATTTTAATAGTGACGGCCTAAGAACAATATGCTCTTGTTTTGTCTGAATTATTTTATCTTTGTATGATTGTATTGTATTAGTAAATTCCTGTGTTGACTCAATGGTAATGTCTCATATAGAATGTATCAAAGTTCTAGCCTTGATCGTATATGATCGTATTTTATCAAAGTTCTAGCCTTCATTTGTCCACTGCATTAAGCATCTAATATCCTTTTTATTATTATTCCAGGCATGAGAAGAGGCACTCAAACATACCAACACACGTTTCTCCCTGTTTCCGTGTTAAGGAAGGTGAACATGTGATCATTGGCCAGTGCAGGTGATGTGTTGATTTTGTGCTTATTTCACTTGCTGTCTTACCTTTTGTTTTTACTTGCTATATACTTAAAGTTTGGGTTAATTGTTAGTTAGAGCATGTTTGGCAACTCTTTATAAGTAGTGAAAACTATTCTCTAAGCAAGTATGTTGGAATAATTGCGATGGTTGATGTTGTTCAATGGTTGTGGTGAGGCAGGTTTAGGAAGTGTGCTGAAATAGCTTGTATATGGCAGTGGGTACTTTGTGGTCGGAGAAGGTTGTAGGTAATTGTATGTTGATGTTGTAGAAGTATTTGGTTAGTGAAGTGATTCAGGGAGGTGGACATGGTGATGATGTTTTGGTTAGTGTAGAGGAGAACAGAGTTGAAGCAGGTGAAGTGTGGGGGTATTAGTAGCAGTGCAGTGTGTTTAAGAAGGTTGTTGTTGAAGGAGTGTTGTATATGGCAGTGGCAACTAAATGAATATAGAAGGCAGCTTGTTGAAGATGCGTGGTAGTGTAGCTATATTTGGATGTTGAAGACTATTGAAGTAGTAGTTTAGGTTGGGGTGGTTTTGGTAGTGGCAGAAGTTTGTATAGTAGGAGAGTTTGTATAGAGTGGAAAAGGTGATGGTGTAACACAAGGCGGTTGCAGCAGAAATATGGAGTTTCAGGTTTGGGATGCAGGTTGAAGGATAATGTATTTGGCTCTTAAGTTTGCTTGGCAGTGGGTTAGAGTTTGAAATATAGAGTTGTAGGAGGACATGCACAGTTTGCAGTACTATTTGGCAATGGTGTTTTCAGCTGAAGTTGTAGATGATGGAGGGAGGATGGTTAGGGGTGAGGGTTGTTGCTGTGTGTAGTTGTGGGTAAACTTTCAAGAGGAGTTTGAAGACAGTGGAAAGGCAGGTTAATGATGGTTGAATGCTGGTGAGGGGAAAGTTTGAATGCAATGTAATTGTAAAATGTAAAATGAGGAAGGGAGAGTTGTGTTTGGTTATGATGTATAGATGATAGTGGTATATGTTATTAAGTTTAATTCGGTATTATGTTATTCAGTTTAGTTTAGTCATGATGTATGGATTATTAACACTTTAATTGATATATGTTTATTTTGGTATTATGTTATTCAGTTTGTATTTGCCATCAAATTTAATTTTGAATGATTGTAATATTGCATGCAACAATTGTTTGTTATAACCAATAATTGATGGATTAGTTTGCATCGGTTTCCAACAATAACCTATGCAACAAGTTCCTTTGTTGCATCGGTTTTCATTACAAATGATGCAATATGGGGGCTGTGTCCAAGCTACCAACCATGATATTTTGCATCAGTTGTTAGTAACAACCAATGCAAAAAGGACCATTTTGCATCGGTTTCAGAACTGATGCAAAAGTATTAAGCCTGTTGCATCGGTTGCATATGCATCGGTTGTTGAACTAATGCAAAAGGGGGGCAAAAAACCGATGCAAATGGCCCGTATTGTAGTAGTGGCGAGCGACCTTCACTAGGTCGTGAGCCACCTAAGGCCCTTGAACGACTCAAATCCATTGAGTTGGTTGATTGCGTTGCATCATCCTTCCCCGGTTAACAAGAATTCGACCTCGAATTTGCACCTTCCTCTTCCTCGACAAGCTTATCCTCATGATGTGGAATCAAATGTTTAACATTGAAAACATCAGAAGTATGGACATGATCCGGCATTCTCAACTGATAAGCATTATCATTGATCTTCTTCAAGATTTCCACTGGACCAATTTTTCGAGCTTTCAACTTGTTGTAAGTTCCCACTGGAAAACGATCTTTCGTCAACACTGCATAAACCAAATCACCTTCTTTGAAGTCTACGCTCCTTCGCTTCTTATCCGCCATTTGTTTATACTTCTCATTTAATGCAAGCAATCATTCATGAACAGTTCTGTGACACTCCTGCAGCTCATTCACAAAATCACAAACTCGTTTAACAACTCCTTTCTGAGATGGAACTATCGACAAATCCAACGGTCCCTTTGGAATTGCTGAATATACTACTTGAAATGGACTGAATCCAGTACTTCGATTCACAACGTGATTATGTGCAAATTCCGCCTGATATAACTTCATATCCCAGCTCTTCAAATTATCTTTCACAAGACATCTCAACAAGTTTCCCAACGATCTGTCAACCACCTCCGTTTGCCCATTTGTTTGTGGATGATAGGCGCTTCTAAAATTCAGCTTCGTCCCAACCATCTTCCACAGACTCAACCAAAAATGGCTTAGAAATCGAGTATCCCGGTCATACACAATGGCCTCAGGTAGCTCACGTAGTCGATAAACCTCTTTAAAGAACAATTGAGCAACACGGACTGCGTTGGCGGTCTTTTTACAAGCTATGAAATGTGCCATCTTCAAAAATCTATCCACCACAACATATATAGAATCATTTCCCCTCTGAGTTCTTTGCAAACCCAAAACAAAATCCATGCTAACATCAACCCATGGTCTAGTAGCCACGGGCAATGGCATATACAATCCTGCATTCGTAGCTGTCCCTTTGGAAACTCGACATATGTGACATCTCTCCACAAATCTTTCGACTTCTTTTCTCATGGAAGGCAAAAAATACGACTGAGAAATCAACTGCAAAATACGATCTCTTCCCACATGACCTTCTACACGCAATTCTTTCAAAATCTTCATTCGCAAACTGCAATCTGGTATACATAATTGATTTCCCTTGAAAAGAAAACCATCCACTAACACGTACTCATCCGTCTTTCCATTCTCGACTTCATCTACAACCTTGGCAAAGTAAGGATCATCAACAAATAATTCTGGCAATACATCAAACCCTTCACTTCAACCCTCATTGTAGTCAACAAATGATTCCTTCTACTCAATGCATCTGCCACACGGTTTGTAACTCCCGATTAGTGTTTCACAACAAATGTAAACTGTTATAAGTATGCAATCCACGAAGCATGCCTGGCTGCAATCTTGTCCTGCCCTTGCAAATGCTTCCACGCTTCATGATCGGTATATAAAACAAATTCTTTATGGAAAAAATAGTGTCTCCAATGCTTCATGGCTTGCACAACAGCGTAAAATTCTACATCATAAGTATTATATCTCATCTCAGCTCCCGAAAGCTTCTCACTAAAATAAGCAATAGGACGTCCCCTCTGACTTAACACCCCTCCAATTCCAACCTTAGATGCATCAGTATGTAGCTCAAACAACAACTGAAAGTCTGGTAATACTAGAATGGGCGCTGACGTCAATAGTACCTTGATTCGCTCAAAAGCAACTCCTGCTTCCTTCGACCATGAAAACTGCTTGCCCTTCATACAATCAGTAATAGGCGCCATCACACTATTGAAATGTGGAATAAACCTTCGGTAGAATGAAGCTAAACCATTAAAAATTATCACTTCAGTTATATTCTTGGGCTGTGGCCAATTTCTGATTGCTTCAACTTTACTTTGATCCACCTGGATACCTTCTTGGACAACACATACCCAAAAAACAAAACACTATGCGTTATAAAAACACATTTCTTCGTTGCTGCATAAAACTGTTCCTGACGAAGAATAGTTAACACCTTCCGCAAGTGTTGAATATGTTCTTTAGTGCTCGCACTATAAATCAAGATATCATCAAAATAAACTACAACAAACTTTCCAATGTACGGTCTGAAAATTTGGTTCATCACCCTTATAAATGTACTTGGTGCATTCGACAGACCAAATGGCATAACCAACGATTCATACAACCCTTCCCATGTCTTGAATGCTGTCTTCCACTCGTGCCTTGGTCTAATTCGGATCTGATGATAACCACTCTTAAGATCAATCTTCGAAAAGATAACAGCTCCACTGATTTGATCCAACAGATCATCAAGCCTTGGCATCGGAAACCAGTATCTGACAGTTATTTTGTTGAGCGCCCATCTATTTGTACACATCCTCCACGAACCATCCATCTTCGGCACTAACAATGCTGGTACAGCACAAGGACTTAAACTTTCTTGTATGCGCCCTTGTTCAAGCAACTCTTCCACCTGCCTTCTCAACTCCTCGTGTTCCTTTGGACTCATTCTGTAATGTGGTCTATGTTGTAACACTGCTCCCGGCACAAGATCAATTTGATGTTGTATGTCTCTCAATGGTGGTAATTCTTTTGGCAGCTCCTCTGGGAATGCATCTTCAAATTCCTTCAGTACTGGTTTAACTTTCTCTGGAATTTCAACCTCCTCACTACTTTCACGTCCGATCAACAAAAACACTTCAGGCTCATCCTCCACTTCCTTGACAAATTCCTTCAAAGGTAACAAAGTCTTTAGTTCTTCAATTTCCTCCAACTTGCTTTCACTTTGTTGTCGCTTTTTAGGAACTAAAGTGATTTTAGTGCCCTCGGACATGAAACTATAACAGTTAGTCCTTCCATCGTGTTGCACAGCTCTGTCGTATTGCCACGGTAACCACAATAACAAATGACATACGTCCATATCTACCACATCACACCAAATTTCATCTTTATACTTCTTTCCAATGGAAAAAGTTACACAAGCTCTTCGACCAACCTTCACTTCCCCACCTTTCCTCAACCAAGGTAACTTGTATGGTTTGGGATGCTTCTCAGTCTTTAATGCCAGCTCCTTTACAGCTTCTGAAGAGATGATATTATCACAACTTCCTACATCAATGACAAACTTACAAACCTTTCCTAGAATAGTGCATGTTGACTGAAAATATTACTCCTCAACCAACTAAAATCATCCTCTTGCTTCGGGGTCAAACACGACCTCCTCATCATCAAATTACAACCTTTGTCTCCCGACAATTCTTCTTAATCCTCAGCTTGTGGTGAATTAGGACATTCTACTTCTGCATCCTCATCCTCAATCTCAGCAACCATCGCTCGCTTCTTCGACTTCGGACATTCATTGCTTTTATGACCAAACTCCTGACAATTAAAGCACTTGAAATTGTTGTTGACCTTGGTCTTAGCAACTTCATTAACAACCGGTTTTCCAACAGCCTTGGAAACATTAGAATTGCTACTAGCCTCTTTCACTTGATTGTTAAAATTTGTAAACACACCACCTCCTCTTCTACCTTGCCTCTCCCAAGCTAGAGCCTTCTGGTGTGCTTCAGCAATGGATCTTGGATCAAACATATTCACCATGTCCTGAATTTGCATTCTCAATCCTCCAACAAATCTAATGTCAACCGTTCCTCTGTCTCCATGATATCATTCCTGGCAATCAGTTGATAAAACTCATCTGCATAATCATTCACCGACTTTGTCCCTTGTCTCAAATTCTGTAAGCGCTGATACATAAGTGACTGATAATTATAAGGTAAGAAAGTAGCTTTCATCAACTTCTTCATTTTCTCCCATGAGACAATATTCGATTTGCCCATTCTTTCCCGTGTAAGTTTGGTTTACTGCCACCATGCCATAGCTTTTCCTCTCAACCGAGTAGCAACCAACTTAACTCTGCGATGCTTGGGAACTTCTTTGAAGTCAAAAATCTCTTCAACATTAGATAACCAATCAAGGAATTCTTCAGCTTGCATACTACCCTTGAATTCTGGAATTTCAGTTTTCATCCCCGACTCCCATCGTCGATCATCTTCTACATCCCTATATTGACGTCGTACTTGGTCTCGATCTCGAAAGTGAATACTACCTCTGTCACTATCTTCATCATAATCACGTGTACTTCGATATCGATCTCGACCATCAACATCCCTATGATCACGCATGCCTCTTCTACTATGTCTTTCATCTTCACGATATGGCTCATACTCAAACTCATGTTGAGTTCTTCGTTCTTCATTTCGATAGTCATGGTGATCTCTTCTCATCGAAACTGACGATTCTCTTCGATCTCTACATGATTATGGTGACACCCTCCTCGCTTCCACAACCGATGGCGAAACTCTGTTTCCTCCATGGTTTGAGATTGGTGACCTTCTCCTTTGACTTTGATTCATATCATTCATCAATTTCTCTAACTTCCCAATACCTTCATCAAACTTTTCATTGATTCGTTGTTCCATTTGCTCGGCTTCTTCTCTTCGATTCACATCTTCAACATTTTTAAATCGATTAGATCTTCTCGGAGGCATTGTCGAATCTTTAACAAATCCAAACACTTTAACTCTCAGCTTGATCAACTTACTCTCGGTCTGCACTTATTCTCGGCTTGCACTTGCTTTGACTTTCGGCCTTGATCCAAAAGTTCAAATAGGCCCAGACTTCAAAACTTCAAATCTTCTCCCAATAGGCTCGGCTTAGCTATGATTGGCTAAGTCTAGCTTTGATACCAAACTGACGCAGCGGATATTACAGGTGACAACGAAATGAAGATTTCATGTCAAACTAATCGATGAAACGATTAGATGGAACAAGATAAATCGATGGATTGAAAATGCCGAATGCTCAAATTCGTTGATATCGAGAGATACCGAATACTAGCTATCTCCAACACGTTGATCGTGCACGATACCGTGTTAAAAGATCTACGACTCTTCTACCTTGATCTCGCGCACGAGATTCCGTGAATCGGCTTCAAATCCGTTGATTCGAGCGCACTCGAATAACCGAAAATGGAGAAAGGAGCTCACACTCAACTTCCAATTTCAAGAGGCACAAAGTATTCAAACAAAAGTTTATTAAAAAATCAACAAAGTTTACAAATGAACCGCGTCCGTATTTATAGAAGATTACAACTCAACACAACACAACTTCAACGACCCAACATAAGTCGTTAACGACCTACGTACACATGCTAACGACACGCGATCTAACAGAAATGACCTAAGGAAATTACAACACAATTAGTAGTACTATTTACAATACACGACCTAACAAATGACATAAGTAGTTACAACATAAAACAGTGCGACTCAAGAAACTAGCGACTAAACATCCTTCGGCATAAGCAGTAGCTTGGCTCCCAGAAATGACTTAAAAAACACAAACGACCTAAGAAGTAGCTCGGCTCCAGAAATGATTTAGCGACCTAAGCTTCAACGGCCTAAGAAATGAACGGCATATCATCTTGTGCGACGTAACATCGGTCGTAACTCGACAAGGTCGTAGCTCGAAAGGACGGAGCGACCTAAAGAAATGTGCACTGGGTCGCTTAACCCGTTAGGTCGGTCACATGACTCGCTCGCGACCTAAGGAAACTGGACTTAACGCGCTAAGTCGTTCAAGCGATATATTAACGTGTTTTAGCTCGTTCGGTCGCTCCAGCGACCTAAGAATAACCTGCTGGTGTTCTTCATCGTCTTCCACTGAATCATCTATTTCAATAGGTCGCTTGAATGCCTTGGTGCTCAATGTGTTACCTCGCGAGCGACCTTCACTAGGTCGGGAGCGACCTAAGGCCCTTGAACGACTCAAATCCATTGAGTTGGTAGATTGCGCTGCATCAGATAGTAAGTATGAGTGTAAGAAGAGGATGACATAGGGGAAAGGGAAGTACCACTATTAATCGTCAATATCCTACAACAGCGGAAACAATTTTCTTATCAATCTCCTTTGATTCGATTACAAATTTTTTGATTTGCTTCGTAGCAGCTCTAGGAAAAAAGTTTCGTCATGATGGTGGCCCTACAAATCGTTGTAGAAATTCTTTACTTTATATCTTCATCAGTTTCTTATCAGTTCCGATTTAAACTTTAATAAATATTAAATTTGGAATTGAAATTTTAAATAAATTGGAAATTTTAAATTGGGTTAAATTAATTAATAGAATATGAAGCTGTTACCCCGCTTTTTGGCAAAGCCGCGATACCAAAAGACCGATCGGAAACGGAGGGCAGTTCGTCTCAGAGATTGGTCATACTTCGTCTCGCTATGGATATCACTGAATTTCGTCCGAGTCCGAATTATGCTACAATTGATAGGACATGACAAGAGAGATCATAGAAGCCGTCATCTCAAATTTCGAGTCAATCCGAGTTCATACGCTGAAGTTATGATCAATTCAACTTGAAGGGAAAACACTGGTTTCGAACCCATCATGGTAGGTGTCTTCGAATCCGTCATCCAACACCATACGAACCAATCACCTTCGAACCGATGGACTTCGAACCCATCCGAATGCCTCGGTTCGGCTCTGTCAACTTCGAATCCATCTGGTTCGCGCCGGTGGCCCTCATGTCCATGGAGAGTTTGCAAGGCTCGTATCCATCCAAAGATCCTTGTTCGAATCCACTAAGCTTCGGTTGTTCGAACCCATTGTTGAAGCCTTGTTCGAACCCATCTGTGAAGCTTCATTCGAATCCACTGGGTCAACTAGCCACGATGACGTGTCATCCATCAGTTCGAATGCGCCGAGATACATGGAGTCGAAGCGGTCAACTCAGAGTGAAGACCGGATCGGTTCGAAGTTTGCGCTCCACGTCACCACGAAGGCGCGTGCAACCATCGGATCGAAACCATCGGTTTGAATGGATGGTTTCGAACCAAACAGCCACGCAATGAACCCCATCTCAAGTCCATCATATCTCTCAATCCACTGATCTAAATGGCACGAAATTTTCACAGAAGCTTGCATTCATGTCGAAGAGTGTCCACACCAAATTTCACCTCGATTGAATGAATTCTTGATCGGTTCGAGTGGAGTTCAAACCGATGCAAAATGGGCCCAAATTTCCTGAGGCTGGGCGTGTGGGCCCCCTCACGTGCCAGAAGTGGTCTCCCGAGTTTTCAGCGAAATATCAGTAGCCTGGGCCTATAAATAGAGCCCCAGAGCCAACAGAAAAAGGACCTTTCGACTCTCAAGCACCCAGACTCGGCCGGATTGAGATCGTCATCATCCTACATCGTATACTAGCCGTTGACTTCGAATTTTCAGTTGTAACCTGCTGTTGCTTGCTGTAATTGCTTATAAACGTTGAAAGAGAATCAATAAAAATTGCTAAAACTTCACAGAGGACGTAGGCAACATACCGAACCACTATAAATCGCCTGCCTTTGTCTTTACATTACTGTTTTTTGGAGTGTTTGATAGATAATCCTCATTTTCAATTCATATTCTTCATTTATTATCTCTTCAAAAGACTCCCGAAGAGTGTTGTGCCCAATTTTGGTACAAACACTTTGGTGCTTTCGCTGAGAACCCAGTTTTTCTCCTGCTCCTTGGATCTGTTGCCGATACCGGATTGCATAAATCTAAGGGAGAGATCCAGATTTCAGCTTCAGATTCCTTCCATTCTATTCAGATTTTCCAAAGTCTAGGGAAGGAGTTCACTATCTAAAATGGTTAGCACAAGAACCGCATCTGCCGTTGGTCAAGAAGGTCGGGATAGACAAAATCCCGCGCAACTACCTCCACCTAGTCAAGATGATACCGGGCATTCCGACCCATCAGGCCCGGTCACCAGGCAAGAGTTCTAGATGATGCTCCAAGAACTAACTCAAAGTCGGCAACAGCTAGCAGAACAGTTGCGCGTCAACACTGAGTTAGCCAACCAACTAGATCGCCAAGGGCGCAGAAGATCTAGGAGGGATCATGCGTCTCGTTCCTCCACGGAAAGTTCTGCCTCATCCGACTACAATCACAGATCCACCCGTCCCAGGCTAGAGGGAAATTATGCACAGGCCGTTGACCACCAGCCAGCATTGACTGTGGGACAGATTAGAGTCGGCCCATCCGCTAGTTTTCATACAAGGCCCTCATCCCGAGGGGGCGCTGTTCCGCAACACACCGCGGATAACCATGTCGCCACTACTGCGGTTGACATAGGAGTTGATACCCGAAATCACTCCAACCAGAATTACCACCAGCAGGATCGAGCACCAGAACCATATGTCCCGGAAGACATTGCGCCAAGGAGGCGAGACACGGATCGTCGACAGCGTCCGATCCCATCTCGCACTGTGGAACCCGACCACACTTTGGCTCACCACCCTCAGAATGTAGCAACACCAGACCTCTCAGCCATGGTACGCCAAATGATTCGCGAGAGTCAAGGCTTAACAAATGACGATTGGGGAATCTCCCGAAGTCATACTCCGTTCACCGATGACATATTGTATGCTGAACCTCCTCGGCGATTCAGGATGCCAACCCTGCCCATGTATGAAGGAAATTCCGACCCAAATCAACATATTTTGAAATACGAATGGTCGATGACTGCTGCGAGAGCTGATGACGCAGTAAAATGCCGTAGTTTTCCCATTTCTTTAGGGGGAATTGCGACGATGTGGTTTACACGACTACCACCGCGATCTATTTCTTCTTTTGATCAGTTAGCTACCAAATTTGTTGAGCAGTTTCGTATGCATATTGCCAGACCTAAAGATGTTAATACCTTATCAAGTGTTACTCAAGCTCCCGGAGAAACACTTAGACGATATTTGGAGAGGTTTAATGCTGCGTGCACAGAGATCACCAACCCCAATGGTAATTCTATCTTAATGGCTTTGACTAAAGGAATCGACCCTGATTCCGAGTTTGGAAATTGGTTGGCTGGAAAGCCTCCCGCATCGTTGGACCGTTTCTATTCCAAAGCCGCTCAATTCTTGAGGCGAGAGGATGCGAAACAGTCTAGGAAGCAGGAAGATGCAAGGCCCAGCAGTGAAGGGATTCAGAGTGATGTTGCGGTTAAACTGACCGGCGAAAGATCAGGAAAAGTCGAGTTGAATATTCAAAATAAACAGACTCAACGACCGAGAAACGGTGATAGCCGAAGCAAGAAGCAGGATCAGAATCGTGGTCTGAGGCGTAGGGCCACAATGTTTGACAGTTATACACCGCTTAACACGTCGCTGGAAAACGTATAACTACAGGCTTGTAATACTATGCAATACAAGAAGCCTGCTCCGAAGCCTTCGTCGGAGAGGCAGATTCAAACGGGAAAATTTTGTAGCTTTCTTGAAAGTTATGGGCATAACACCAATGACTGTAGGCATCTGCAAGACCTCATTGAAAAGTTGATTAGAGAAAGAAAGTTGGATCAGTTTGTTCGGGTGCCGCGGTCTGGTAGGGCGGGCCCATCCAATCAAAATCGTACGCAGAATCAGGAAAGGCAGGGTGAACCCGCTCGTATGGGTGGGAGGTTGGTTATCAATATAATAAGTGGTGGTCCCCATCCGGCAGACAGAAGCTGGGGGGGAATGGAGTCGTATGCCAGTTCGATCAGGCATGCGGACTTCAAGTGTTGTAGCAATTCTGATGACGGGGCTCCGGCTAAACAACAGAAGACGATGACAGACGACATCGTGTTTAGAAGTCGAGATGCCGATATAATCGAAGCCCCCACGATCGACCCACTGGTTATATCTGCTCAAGTTGGTCCTGCTTGGATGAAGAGGATCTTGGAAGTCAGTGGGAGTTCTGTGAACATACTGTTTAAAAGAGCATATGATTTAATGAAGATGGAAGCTAAGGACTTAAAACCTTGTCAATCATGAGTCCACAGCTTCAACGGAAGTGCGACGATACCAACCGGAATGGTTGAATTGCCAGTGGAGTTGGGAGTGGGAGAATGCCGAAGAGTTCGGATGTTGCAATTTGTTGTCTTGGATATTCCTTCTCCGTATAATGCTTTCTTGGGCCGACCGGCCCTCGCTGAATTTAGGGCTGCTATTGCCCCATGGTGTTTGACCCTTAAGTTCCCTACTGATCGCCGGATAGGGGTTGTACAAGGAGACCAAGCTGCGGGGAGAGCTTGCTATGTTGCTGAGCTACGAGAGGCGTAGCGAAAGGTAAAAGGAAAGGGCGTAGGGGAATCTCTCTGCGTCCGTTTCATCGACAATTGACAATTAACGCCTGGGCCTCGGCACGGGCATCACGACCAATTCCAGAAGGATCTAGACCTCCGAGACAATGAGAATAAAGAAGAAAGTCAGGCTTCACCAGCTGAACTAACAATCGATGTTCCGATCAGTGATAACGATGATTCAAAGATGTTGAAAGTTGGGTCTCAGTTGAGCCTGCAAGCACAACGGGAATTGGTCGAGTTTCTCCAAGAAAATCTGGACGTATTTGCTTGGACGCATTCTGATATGTGTGGGATCTCGCCAGACATCGCGAGCCACACCCTAAATATTGACCCGCGGTTTGTCCCGGTCAAGCAAAAAAGGCGTGGTATGGATCCAGAGAGATCTGCCGCCCTGAAAGAAGAGGTCGATAAATTGAAATCAAATGGGTTCATTAGAGACGCTTTATACCCAGAGTGGGTGTCCAATCCCGTACTCGTCCGGAAACCAAACGGGAAATGGAGAACGTGTATCGATTACTAAGACCTGAATAAAGCCTGCCCGAAAGACAACTTTCCTCTTCCCCGAATCGATCAACTGGTAGATTCAACCGTAGGACATGAATTATTATCCTTCATGGACGCTTACTCAGGTTACAATCAGATACCCATGCATGTACCCGACCAAGAGCACACAAGCTTCGTAACCGATTTGGGATTATACTGCTACAAGGTCATGCCCTTTGGATTAAAGAATGCTGGCGCAACTTATCAACGCTTAGTCAACCGAATGTTTACCGATCAAATTGGGAAGACTACGGAGGTTTATGTAGATGACATGTTGGTGAAATCACGATACTCCATTGATCATGTCAAAGACTTGGAGTCAATGTTCAGTATCCTCCGAAAATACGGAATGAAGCTTAATCCACTAAAGTGTCATTTCGGAGTCGCATCCGGAAAATTCCTTGGATTCATTGTCAATGCCCGAGGAATAGAGGTCAAACCCGAGAAGATCTGGGCTATCAGAAACCTTCAGACTCCGAGAACCATAAAGCAAGTTCAGAGCCTTAATGGGAAAGTTGCAGCACTGAGCAGGTTTATCTCGAAGTCGACCGACAAATGCATTCCCTTCTTCGATTTGATTCGAAAAGGGAAACGAAACTTCGAATGGACTGCAGAATGTGAGGGCGCGTTTCAATCGCTAGTCCAACATCTTTCCGTACCACCAATCCTTTCAAAGCCTGTAGATCATGAACAGTTATATCTCTACCTGGCAATATCTGAAAATGCAATCGGTGCTGCATTAATTTGGGAGGAAGACCGAGTGCAAAAACCGGTCTACTATGTGAGTAAACGATTGACCGGAGCCGAGAGAAATTATCCAAAGCTTGAAAAGATGGCACATTGCCTAGTCATTGCCTCGAGGAAGCTCCGTCCATATTTTCAGGCTCATCCTATTACTGTGTACACCGATCAGCCGTTATGACAAGTCCTCACGCGACCTGAGACGTCTGGTAGGTTACTAAAATGGAACATCGAACTGAGTCAATTCGACATCACTTATACTCCGAGAAGGGCCATTCACGGCCAAGTCCTAGCAGATTTTATAGCCCAATTCACTGTTCCTAAAGACTTGCCCGAGACCAGCAAATCTCCCGGATACATCTGGAAGCTGTACACTGATGGTGCGTCAAACGATCGGTGCTCAGGAGCTGGGGTAGTGCTTGAAACCCCCGAGGGACGATCCATATACTATGCTTTAAAGTTCGATTTCCGCGCAACCAACAATGAAGCCGAATACGAAGCTCTACTTACCGGACTAAAGCTTGCCCGTGATCTGAAAATCATTGCTGTAGAGATCTACTGTGATTCCCAGTTGATAATATGTCAAGTTCGAGGAGAATATCAGGCCAAAGACCGAAGGTTGGCCGCTTATCTAACTCGAGTTCTGGAGATGCTTGATCAATTCGATTACTATGCCAATTTGTACATAACCCGAGAGCACAATCAGAAAGCTGATTCGTTGGCGATGTTAGCAAGTGCGGGTGAGGCTCGGCAGTTGGGGGTCGTTCCGGTTGAAACCCTATCCTCCCCGAGCATTGATCGAAAGGAGACCGATTTCACATTTGAAGCTACCTCCAATAGGGAGTCGTGGATGACTCCTTATCGAGATTATATCGAACGTGGCGCATTGCCCGAGTGTCGAAGCGAGAAAAGACAAATTCTACGAAAGGCCTCAGGGTTTGTTATTCAAAATGGAGTTATGTATCGAAGGGGATATTCCATCCCTCTTCTCCGGTGTATCGCGCACGACGAAATCAAACGAGTGTTACACGATGTACATGAAGGAGAATGTGGCGATCACACTGGGGGACAAGCACTTGCCAAGAAAATTCTCCGATATGGATATTATTGGCCTACCGTAAATCGCGATGCCATGGACTATGCCAAAAAATGTGATAAGTGCCAAAAACACGCTCGGATTCCTAGAGCCCCGCCTACTAAGATAACCCAAATGGTCAGTCCATGGCCATTTGCAACATGGGGGGTTGATATAATTGGTACATTGCCTTTGGCCAAAGGTGGCGCGAAGTATGCCATCGTCGCAGTCGATTACTTCACAAAATGGGCGGAAGCCGAACCTCTTGCAACAATCACGACGAAGAAAGTTATCAACTTTGTAGTATGCAATATCATCTGTCGGTTCAGTCTCCCGCATACTATTATTACCGATAACGGAGCCCGATTTGGCAGTGCTGATTTCAAAAACTTCTGTCTACGATTCCATATCCATAAGAAATTCTCTGTATTGCACACCCGCAAGCAAATGGCCAAGTCGAAGCCGTTAATAAGGTCATCAAATCTAGTTTGAAGAAACGACTGGAAAAGGCCGGGGGCAAGTGGGTTGATGAACTTCCCATGGCCTTGTGGGCTTATCGGACGACTCACGAAACTACAACCGGCCACACTCCATTTTCTCTATCTTATGGCGCTGAAGTCGTTATTCCGGTCGAAATGGAAGTTCATTCTCATCGTGTGACATATTATGATCCGAAAACGAATGCTATACTACTTGCCGAATCCCTGGATCTGCTTGATGAGACGCACGAAGAGGCTGATTTAAGGGCAACCGCATATCGGTGTCGAGTCGCCCGAATGTACAATGCCAAGGTCTGATCGCAGACCTTCGAACTTGGCAACCTTGTACTCAAAAGAATTTATCCGGTTCCTTCTCACATGATGCCCAATTGGGAAGGACCGTATGTGATTTCACAAAAGCTCGGAGATGGCACATTCAAGTTATCGACCGTTGACGGTCTAACTCTGCCGAGAGCCTGGAATAGCGAGAGTCTCCGTCGCTACTATACATGACAGGCTTTATTTGTTCTAGCCTGTTATTTCCTTTGCATTTTATTTTCGCATTTTGAAACTTGAACATCTAATAAGGCAGCTGACTTTGCCATATTTTCTCATTTCAGCAATAAAATGCTATCTCTTCAAGCCAGAGCTGTGATTGATCGAATACGCCGCAAAACATCACAATGCACGAAGAGCTAAGTTCCATCATACGGTGGGATTTAATTCAAGTAAGGAGTGACTGTGATACGACCGGTCACTCGCTATGTGAAGCCCAAGCTCGGGGGCATGTCATCACGTTAATATTTAAAAGGATCGATGCACGACAATCCTCACACTAACTCCAGATTCCCAGAGTGCGAACTGAAGTATAAACATTGAAATAATTCTAAGTCCCCGGAGCGCGGACTAGAGTGTAAACACTAGCTCCAACTTCCCAGAGTGTGAATTGGAGTATAAATATTCAATAAATTGTTCCCGGAGTGCGAACGAACTCCAACTTCCCAGAGTGTGAATTGGAGTATAAATATTCAATAAATCGTTCTCGGAGTGCGAACGAACTCCAACTTCCCAGAGTGTGAATTGGAGTATAAATATTCAATAAATCGTTCTCGGGGTGCGAACGGACTCCAACTTCCCAGAGTGTGAATTGGAGTACAAATATTCAATAACTCGTTCCCGGAGTGCGAACGGACTCCAACTTCCCAGAGTGTGAATTGGAGTATAAATATTCAATAACTCTTTCCCGGAGTGCGAACGGACTCCGACTCCCCAGAGTGTGAATTGGAGTATAAACATTCAGCAAATCATTCCCAGAGTATGAGTGGACTCCAGATTCTCGAAGCGCGAATCGGAGTACAAACATCAATTCTAGGCTCCCGGAGCGCGAACCGCGTTAAAAACATCGATAACTCTCAAGTTCTTGGAATGCGAACCGGATTATCGATCTCAAATTATGCTAAGTCCACAGAATGTGGAATGTGCTAAAGGTTTGCAATAAATGCGGTCAACTACCGAAACACAAATGTTATTGCCCGAGACCAGGGTAGCAAAAAAAGGCTAAGTGTTAAATCACTAACCAAAATGACACAATGTCCGGAGTTCAGCTTATTCATTGGTAACAACTTGCGACCAAGATTCTCAGACTTGGCAAATGAAACGAACTCTACTTGACGGTAGAAAACACCACAAGTACACCGGACTGAAAACAAGACACTGCAAACACTTAAGCACAAAAGAAATGAGAATTGAAACAAAGGAACTGAATTTTTTTTCAACTAACTAGAAACAAGGACTTACATGCAAAAAAGTTCTTCCAAATAAAAAGAATCCCTACAAGTAGGGGCCAAACCTGCATCTATACACGGCCTACTAACAAAAAACGAAAACAAGTTCCTATCTACCAAAAAATCTGTTTGGGAGGCCGACCTATTTCTTCTTTCTTGGCTTCCTTATCAACGGTTCGTCATCAGAATCACTAGGAACGGAAATCCTTCGTTTGGACGGCCTCCTCTCTGGTGGCTGCTCTTCGGCTGGGGGCATAATGTCAATGTACTCAGAGCTCGAATCTACGTGAAGGCTTTCCACCGGAGGAGTAGGAGGGACTAGGCCCGCAACTAAAGGTGTGATAATGCCGCCTAATGATTCTACCCTTAAAGGTGCTGTGCTACGCGCCGCCGTGCTACCACCGATACTACCACTTTTCCCCGCAGCCTCCATTTCGGCGTTGATCTCGGCCAGTATTTCCTCGTCTCGAGCTGATTGGGCCTTTCTGGGGGCAGCCGTGGTCTGCGTCACAAAACTGGAGGTCGACGGAAGATCGCTGATGATAAATGGCAAGTCAGTAAAAGAGTCACCCTGTTGGCCAAGCAGCTCACTCACCATTTGTTCGTTAAGAGATAAGGACCTCCCCTGCACCATCTCAGTAGACACTGACGTCGTCACGACAGTCGTATCAGTGGTGATGGCTTTTTGCCCTTGAATGGGTTCCTGAGCCGAAGACACTGGAGTAGTTTCGGTTACTGAGCAAAGAGGAAAAGAAGATATAAGCAATCTCTTCAAAACAAACGCTTTAGTAAAAGCACACTTGAGATATGTTCAAGTACCTTCCTCAGTTTGGCTCGTTGACGGTTGGACGGCCTCAGAGACGTGCTCCCGAATGGGAGATAACCGCGGCTACTCTGGGTCATAAGCAGGAACAGATTGTGAACCGACCATAGATACAGGCACTAACGAAGGTGGAGCGGTGACTTCAGTAATAGTAGAGTGGTGCTCAACACCTGATTCCTCTCCAACCTCTAGGGATCGGCCACCAACCATCTCCTTCTCATGAGCAATAATAGCGTCATGAAGAACCTTTTTCTCATCGTCTGTCAGCAGCCGGTTTTCAAGTTCAAATCGGTCGACTGATTCACCCGGACGTGCTTCCTCTTCCTCCTCAAGCAATCGACCCCAAGCGCTACGAAGGTGTACCGGGTAATACTGAAGCCAGGCTAAATTTCTATGCCTCAGCACATTAGCGTTGTAAGTGATGAGCAGATCTTCAATATCGGCTTCCAGCCTGGCCTCCGCTTGTTGAACTTTCTCCTCAACCTCCATCTCAACCACCTGGACCTTGGCTACTGCCGCATCCCGTTCAGTCCGGAGAATCACGGCTTGTTCACACGCCTCCTGGGTTGCATTATTCGCATCATCCCTATCCTTGGCGATTTCGGCGAATTTGGACTTAAGCTCGTTTAACTCCTTCAGGGCTGCGTCCCTCTCAGCAGTGACCAGGGTGTTTCGATGGCCCATGTCCTCTACCGTGGCATAATGCTCACGTTTCATCCTATCCATCGTTGCTTGGGCTTCGTCGGCCTTTTTGATAGCCTCCATTTCAGATTTCCGAGAAGATTCAGCTTCAGTGTTTAGCACATCAATAATACGGCTCTTTTGAGCTAACTCAGCCTGCAATCTCTCGATGGTGGCCTCACGCTCAAAGGCCAATGCTGACGCTTTGTCTGCTGCTTTCGACCACGCTTTGTACTGAGCATAAAAGTCGTGTACGTAGTCATGTACCAATTGTTCAGCCTCCTTCGGGATTTTCTTTAAATGTGGAGGAAAGATATAGTTGTCGAAGCAAATGTTTGGGAAATCTCTCTTCAGCTGAGCAAGCTTGATAGCTCCTTCCCCCGAAATTTCCACGGGGGGCTGATCTGTAATGGCAGTAGTTATTGTTTCGCTCCTAGAACGGCGGGATTCATGCCTAGAAGATTGAGAGGCTGGCATATGATGTGAAGATTCAGAAGGACGAGAGACGTGAACAGGAGGTTGTATGGGATCTCTGGGAGGAGGAGGAGTACGCGATCGAGATCTACGCTTATAACCCCTGTCTGTATCATATCTTTCTTGACCAGAGTACCCAGAGCGTCCCTGGTCGTAGTCTTTGTCCCCTTCTCGTCTGCTCGAATCATAATATGAAGACTTGCGGGCCTGTCGGAGACTCCCTAACATCGAACCTCGCCTAGACATAGTATCTGCAGAACAAAATAAAATAGAATTAATCACTCTTCGATACAGGAGGTTTATAGTCAAGGGTTATGCAGTGTTGTGAAATATGTATGAATGTGCAACCCCCCGACCAACCGGATGAGTCTGCCACACCAGTGGGAAAAGACTCGCTCAAAACTAAAGTTTCAGAAAGCCTTCCAATCCGGCATCATGCTGCAGGGACACATCGTTCGGAATTGGAATATCGGCGAGCCCTTCATAAAGATTTTCAGTTCTCGGAGGAGACATCTCCGAAATTCTAACTCCGGGAGAAGATCGGGCCGTGACAACCGATTTCCATCTCCCCTTCTTAGTTGACGTGACGATGGCTGCCTTGCCTTTTCTCTGCTCCGCGGCATCCTGAACTACATCCGTAGGCTCGGTCAGCGGCTCATCGTCGGTATGGGTCCTTTCAGAATCAGCCTCCTCGGCTATGATAACTTTGGGCTTCTTGTGCTTGGCTCGTTTTTTAGAGACAGTCCTTAGTGCTCCGTCAAACAGTATGCTCTGCCCTCGTTCAATCAACCCGTAAGTCCAGAGATTCCTATCCGTCAAGAGCAGTTCGATATCCTTATCTTCACCCGGGACTCCCCGGAGTATTCTTACAACCTCCTTAAATCGTTCACCTTCAGGCCGCTGAATCGTTGCTGTAAAAAGAAAAAAATATAAGTTTCAGTTTGGCCACAATTGCCTTAATAATAACTAGATAACTCAGTTACACTCACGTCTGAATAACCATCGCCGGGCAAACCCCGGAGGACACCTAACATAGAACCATTCCATCCTGTAATAACTCAACCTGGTCCAAGACCCAGTGACCACTTGGCAATTCCTCATCGCTTCCAGAAATGTGAAGGAAGGGTAATCACCTCGAGTTTTTAGATTAAATAGATATCTGATCTCGGTCGGGATCGGTGGTCTATGAAGGTACTCCATGAAGACAATGAATAAACTATTCATGGAAGCATATCCGTTTGGGTGTAGTTGAGATGGAGCGATCCTCAAAAAAGACAACACTTCCCTTATGTACTCGTTGAACGGAGGAAGCATCCCAGCCGCGCACGCATGGCGATTAAATGCTGTATATCCCTCCGGCGGGTTCTGTGGTCTATCATTCGGCCCTGGCAATAACACGTCATCCAGTGACAGAATGTGCCTCAAGCATATTCTCCCTAACATGTCTTCAGAAATATTGGATTGAACGGAATCCAACGGATTGGCAATGAAAGACACATTGGGATGTTCGTCCGGAGCTGGACCGATGATCTCAGGTTCAATGTCTGGAACCTCTAGTCTCGGGGTGACTGTACTTTGAATCCCCTGCTGCTGTGAACTCGAAGGTTCCATAACTAGCCAACTCATGAGAAACCATCGTTAGACGACAAAGGACCCGTGCATTTCCCCGGTGTAAAGTGTATGAATGTATGTTGTGTAGTGCCGTGCATTACTTGAATAAGTGTCACAGAGTTAAAGGAAATATGAAAACGACAAAGCTAATTTCCCTGGTTATAATGACCGTCATCGCTGACCGTCATCACTAAACCATTTGTATGATGGAATTTGATTTTGGATAGAAGTTGTTATGGTTCCATCGACGAGCTTCGAAAGGTGGTCAAGTATGCAGTGTGATTATCAAGTCCAAATATGCAAGGATGAAGCTCGCCGGAGTTATGCTTAGAAAATGTCAAACTTTGGTATCCATCATAGAGGGTTCGAACCGAACAAAGGAAGCTCATTCGAACCCATACTAACGTCGCTTCGAATCGATGCAGGAAGGCGCGCTTCGAATCGATGGTCAGGTGTTAAGTTCGAATCGATCAATGAAGGATGACTTCGAATCCATCCTTGGTTAACTGGTTCGAACCGATAAGGAAACCCTCAACTTAACATCGACCATGTTCGAATCGATACCCTTCGTATCGATGCAAAGTTGAGAACTTCGAACCGATAGCTGATGGATTCGAAACCATCGATTCGAATGGACCCATCAAAGAAGGTCTATTGGTGCGAACTGCGTCACCCCCATAAAGTCATTCCAGGGATCGATGCGAAATCTGAAGGAAAATGACGCCGCCATCACCCATTCGAACTCGAGCCCACGAATCGATTCGAAGTCCCCCCAAACCAGATCTGGTTTTGCCAACCACCGGATTGAGCAATCGATGAAGAAGAGATGGGTTCGAAATGACTTTGCCATTTGAATTCGAGGCTAATTACCTAGTTTGAATAATGGATTCAAGGAATTGAAGACTTGAATCTTGATTGGTTCAGTGATGCAACACAGTGTTTTTCTTCTCTAAGGCTTCGAAACGATGCAGAGCACAAAAAACACATGGCAAAAAGTAAAAAGTGAAAAAGTGAGGCCCCCTACTATTTGTATGAGGCCTAGGAAGTGACCGGGCCGTTTCGTGTCCCGGTTAACTCAACCGGTCACAACCGGTCCATTATCGTATCGATTCGAGGTCATCCTTCGAATCCATCAGCCTAGGACCCTATCGGTTCGAAGTTACCCCCGCACTTCATCGGTACGAAGCACACAGCAGGACGACGAACCGCGTCGATGCGAAACAAACAATGGGCACATCGGTTCGAAAACCCTGTTCACATCAGCAAACCCACAACTCCATCTACAGCCTACCGATACGAACGACTGTTTCGTATCCGTCATAACCTATCGATGCGAACTACTATTTCGTATCCATTCTTTCTCATCGGCACGAACGAACGCTCCATACTCGTCCAAGCCATCGGTTCGAATGACAGATTCGTACCCATCATAACATAAGCGTACTCCATCAATGAATATAGATTTCGAATCCATCAATGCTCCAACACATCGGTTCGAAGTGTTACATTCGCACGGCCCAAAGTAGTTTCCTTCGACCTTCCATATCAGTTCAGGTGAGGATCGATATGAAGGAGCCTTTCAAAACAACCATCAAGCGTTATCTCAAATCGAATTTCCAAATCGGTTCAGGAGAGAATCGATATGGAATTCAATAGCAAATCAGACTGACAACGGCTCGTGGACGCACGACGTTAACAACGGTCAATCGCACATATGTGCATATATGTCGAACTAACATTCGATTTTAAACGTTTACAGGGGTCAAGTACTCAACTTGTTACAAATGCAACAGCCAACGGCTAAGCGCTATCATATAATAACCAACCATATCAACACAAGGTTACAGTAATACAGGGTACGAGTCTCAATAAAAAAAGAGAACAATGGTTGTTCAGAGAGAAATTGCAGCTATTCAAAGAACGTCATGTTCCCACAAGACGTACTTTGGAGGGCAAAATGTTATCCCGCTTTTTGGCAAAGCCGTGATACCAAAAGACCGATCGGAAACGGAGGGCAGTTCATCTCAGAGATTGGTCATACTTCGTCTCGCTATGGATATCACTGAATTTTGTCCGAGTCCGAATTGTGCTACAATTGATAAGACATGACAAGAGAGATCATAGAAGCCGTCATCTCGAATTTCGAGTCAATCCGGGTTCATACGCTCAAGTTATGATCGATTCAACTTGAAGGGAAAACACTGGTTTCGAACCCATCATGGTAGGTGTCTTCGAATCCGTCATCCAACACCATTCGAACCGATCACCTTCGAACCGATGGACTTCGAACCCATTGGAATGCCTCGGTTCGGCTCCGTCAACTTCGAATCCATCTGGTTCGCGCCGGTGGGCCTCATGTCCATGGAGAGTTTGCAAGGCTCGTATCCATCCAAAGATCCTTGTTCGAATCTACTAAGCTTCGGTTGTTCGAACCCATTCCTGAAGCCTTGTTCGAACCCATCTGTGAAGCTTCGTTCGAATCCACTGGGTCAACTAGCCACGATGACGTGTCATCCATCAGTTCGAATGCGCCGAGATACATGGAGTCGAAGCGGTCAACTCGAAGTGGAGACCGGATCGGTTCGAAGTTTGCGCTCCACGTCACCACGAAGGCGCGTGCCACCATCGGTTCGAAACCATCGGTTCGAATGGATGGTTTCGAACCAAACAGCCACGTAATGAACCCCATCTCGAATCCATCATATCTCTCAATCCACTGATCCAAATGCCACGAAATTTTCGCAGAAGCTTGCATTCATGTCGAAGAGTGTCCACACTAAATTTCACCTCGATTGAATGAATTATTGATCGGTTCGAGTGGTGTTCGAACCGATGCCAAAGTGGGTCCAAATTTCCTGAGGCTGGGCGTGTGGGCCCCCTCACGTGCCAGAAGTGGTCTCCCGAGTTTTCAGCGAAATATCAGCAGCCTGCGCCTATAAATAGAGCCCCAGAGCCAACAGAAAAAGGAACTTTTGACTCTCAAGCGCCCAGATTCTGCCGGATTGAGATCGTCATCATCCTACATCGTATACTAGCCGTTGACTTCGAATTTTCAGTTGTAACCTGCTGTTGCTTGCTGTAATTGCTTGTAAACGTTGAAAGAGAATCAATAAAAATTGCTAAAACTTCACAGTGGACGTAGGCAATGTGCCGAACCACTATAAATCGCTTGCCTTTGTCTTTGCTTTACTGTTGTTTGGAGTGTTTGATAGATAATCCTCATTTTCAATTCATATTCTTCATTTATTATCTCTTCAAAAGACTCCCGAAGAGTGTTGTGCCCAATTTTGGTACAAACAGAAGCTAAATTTTGGATCGATAAAACTATTTCGGTTAAAACCAAATTTGAAATTCTATTAAAATTTCTTGTGAATATCAAAGTCCGAAGAGGGACAAGTTGGTATACACTTTGTTGAAATCCATACCTAGTATATGAGAAATTGTAGGTGATTGAATCATCTATCTATTGTTTGGGTCTCGATATATTCTACGAATGGTTAGTTATCCCTTCGAACTAACCAGCGCTCTGCGTATTCGTAGATCCGGATAACTCGAGTATCCTATGAAGTATTGTATGAGTTTGTTCTCATATTGTCAATATTCTGATTTGGTGAGCCAAATACGGAATAGATATCCAGTTTGACTTGGAAAATTGTTTCTCTATCTTTGTTTATCTATCTTTGTTGTTTTCGTGCTTGCAAATTTCGGGGATGAAATTTCCTAGGGCGGTGAATCTGTAACGATCCTGGATTTTTATTAAGTTTAAATTGCTAATTAATTTAATTTTATGTAAAAATGGTAAAATTAAATGGTAATTAATATAAGATTCTAGTTAAATTTATGAATTAATTGAGAATTAACCTGGATATTTGAAAATAAATATGTATATAAAATAATTTTCAAATGATATTTAAAGTTAAATTCTATATTTTATAATATAAAATATGTGTGTTATTTTATCAAAGTATAAGTAAGTTTTAAAAATGATTTCTTTATAAGTTAAATAAATATATATATAGGAATGTAAAATGTAAAAGAAATAAAATATAAATATATATATATGTATATAGAGAAATAAGACAATAAGCATTTGAGTTAAAATAAATATTTAAATTAGAAATAGAAATAGATATATACAAGACAAATTAAAATATAAAGTGATTTCATTAGGAAAATTTAAACAACATATTAAAACAGGAATTTGTTTATATTATAAAGTAATAAAGACATGCAAGAAAATAAAAGTAAGACAAAATAATTATGTACAAACAAATAAAATATAAATAGGCTTAAATATGAAATAAGTAAACATATATATAAAAAAAAGCTTGCAAAAGAAGACATAAGAAAAATAAAAGAAACAAGACAAATATAATTAGTGCTTGAATCTCTAGCACCATAACATATCATATCAGGCCACCAACGTAAGAAGATAAAAGCAAAGGCTGAACAAACTTTGACCAAAGCATTGAAAACAAAAATAATCAAAACAAAGTGCTTACGTACAAAACAAAAGAAGAAGAAAAAGGGAAAAAGAAGGAAAGCTTCAACCCGCAAATAACACAACAGCTATACTTATTATCATAAAAAAATAAGGTAGTACATAAGCTATAACTATGGAAGGGAAATATGCATTTAATGCCATTATCCTTAGCACACAAAAGGTTATCCATCAACCAAAATCTATGCTTAATCAAATAAAGAAAAAAAAAACATCTCTGACCTTTTTGTACAAAAACATATTATAGCCTGTAAACTTCCTTTTTATATACATCAAGCTTTTTCATTTCAATTCCATCAAGCAAGAGCTAAGAAAATCTGAAGTAAACATCATCTAAAACTAAAACAAAGATTCAATTTAAACAAACAACAATACAACTTCATTACAACCAGAGAATAAAAAAAATGAAGGCTTCAGCTTGAAATTGCACAAGCCTGTTTCAAATAAAGCTCTGTTCATTTTTCTTGGAACCAAGGTGAGTAGCATCATTTTTAAATTTCAAAAGTATGAATCTGTTTTGGATATATCAGTGAATAAGTATGAATTCTTGGTGTATATTGGTATGTTGGAAATATTTTGTGTGCAGGTTGCTATTTCTATATGTTCTCTGTCCTAGTTCATAAACCAAGATTTTTATTCAAAAATCATTTCTTCACAATCTACTTACTGTTTGGATGTAGGATCAAAACAAAGGTTGTTTGTTTGATCATGATCTAAGGTTTAAAAATCTATTTAAGTTTAAAAAACTCACAAATGTCCCTGGAAAACAAAATACCTGAGCAAAGCCTTAAATAAGTTAAAATTCAAACCTTTCAATTCTCGAATTCATGTATGTGGGTCGAATTCGTATACTTTAATATGATTTTTAAAACAAGAATCATAATTTTTAGACTTAGAACTAAGGAGTAGTTTATATTTGTTCGAATTCCATTCTTTTGGTTATTTCTGGTGATGCACTGACTTTAAGTGTTCGAGCTACCTCCTAGAGGTGGAGGAGTGATCAGAGGTTATGGGAAAAATAGTGTGATGGCTGGCAGATGCACGTGGCGGCTACGAAGAGGATTTTTTATTTATAAACCTAAATTTTGAGGAGGTCGAAAGAATGATCGTTGAGTCTTCTCTCGTGCATCGAGTTGTACGTACTTCTGGGAGGTGATAGCTTGGGTGTAGTCGAAGCTATGGCCGATGGCGATGGATCTCTGGTGGTTGGAGTTTTGAGGAAGTGGCGTTGATAGGTTTGGGAGGAGTTACTGGTTTTGTTTCCAGGTTTTGAATTGAGAGCTCGATTTTAATTCAAGCAACCGTGATGGATTTGGATGGCCGTGATGATGTCTAGTGCTGGTCGTCGATTTGTTGGAGGTCAGGATGGTGGTCGGAGAGGGCCAAAGCTACGGTGCACGTGCACCGTGCCATTTAAATTTGCTGATGATCTATTGTTTTGGTGTAGAGGTTTTGAACTCGGGATTTACTCGAGTTATTCGAGTAGTTTACTCGAAGTAAATTAATTTTTAACTTGAAGCAAACATGAGTTACCTCGGGTTAGTTCTGGTTTGTATAGGTTTCTGTAAACCTGTCTGCAAATTTAAATTTAAAATAAATTTAAATGAATTTAAATTTGTAAGCTAGATGTAAACAATGTTTAAATCTAGTATGAAGTTAGATTCAAATGAAACTTTGAATCGTAAAATTTTCAAAATGAAATTGGGATTTTAAATCAAGAAATTAAAATCAAGATTTTAAAAGCAAGTTCAAATCAAATGATTGGGTATGGATTCAGGTTTCTTGAATTCAAATTTTGATTTAAATTAGTTTTAAAATCTGAATGTTTTAAACAAGTCTAAATCAAATAGCTTTTTAAAATTAATTTGTTTTTAGACAAATATTTTAATTGGATTTGATTAAGTTCTTTTATAAGAAGGATTTTTAATGAAAAATTAAACAAATTGTTTTAATTTGAATTTGCAAGTTAAAATGTAATGTATTTTTAAAGCTTAAATTTTAAATAAATGTAACGACCCGCCTTTCATTCCAAAGAAAGACGCATCATTAAGAAGAAGGAAAGGGATAGAAAGAGAAAAGAAAGAAACAGACAACATCAGAATCTCACAGCGGAACGAATAAATTATATTGTATCACATAAAACTTTACATAGTATCATATACATCACAGTTTTACAGCTAATACAACACAAACTAGACAGTTTAAAACTCCTGTCTAGCAATTACAATTCAAGTACATCAGAGAAAATAGATACAACTCAAACACAGCGGAATCACTATATATATCAACTCGTCGAAGCCTCCTGCTCCATATCTCCTTCAGAAATTCGTCAAAGCAATCCTGAAACACTTGACCACTCATACGAAATATGAGTACTCAAGAGTTTAATAAAACAAAAAATAAACACTCTGGTCGGACAGGGGTCTGGTGTGAGTAAACGGTTTAAAGGTTGCTTAACTTTGAAAATCATTTGAAAAGAAAAGGTATCACGTAAGACTTCCCACACATAAACATGGAAAAGTTTTTACCTTATGCTAACCAAAGCATTTGATAGGAAATCCAGTGATATTATAATAGTGTCTAGGGTTTTCAAAATAAAATACAAAAATAGCTGGAATGCTTACATCTCACGTTCCAACATAGCTAGGCACAATCGAAACCGTACAGGCACTTATTGGATTTTGGATTCCATCATTGGCAGGTCTACTGGGGTACCGCCCATCATAGTACGTGGCCTAGATCACCGTACCGAGGAATAAGCCCGCTCCCCTGCAACACAAGGCCGGAACCATTCCTTACCGAATAGTTCCAAACAAGACCACCCCGGCGATTCTAGCTAGTAATCGCCCCACAAGCCGAAATAAAAAGGGACATCTAGATAGGGGTAAATCTCGCTCTCTAGTAGGGGCTACCCACGAAGACTTGCTGCACCTCCCCTGTATTAGCCATTCCCGGTTGATGAGGCTTGAGCCTACGATTACCTTTACAGGACATATCAATCTTAGAATGCTCATCGTCCACCTGATGATGTTCTGAAAGCATTCAATCCATACAAGTTCGTTCCGGGATCGAACGAAACCGAAGGCACTATCTCGTTGCACTCATTTTGGAATCACACTCTAAGTCAACGACCATAGCCCTTGCAATCCAAATCACCATCTCGAACCTAAAAGTACTATTCCGTCAAACTCATTGCGGAATCACCCACAGAGTTATACTGACGTATAGCCCTTACACCTCGAGTCTTCACTTGCTCCACTTGGATTAATGACCTAACGTTTAATTGGAATTGATGTGGTTTTCGGATATCCAAATATGGAAATCCGATCCCGGTCTCAGCGAAACCAAATGCCATTTTAATGTCCAAGTTGTACTTAAGGGTTTTAAATAATTAACTCATTTCATTATTATCCATTTTACACAGATAAATAAACTACATATCACAATAGATAATCACAATCTCATCATAAACAGATAATCTGTATCATCATCACCAACAAATAATCATCACACTTAGATAATCCATCATAAACCATCAGACTTTAACCAAACATCCATATCATACAGATACAACTCATCTCATTACTGAGATCACAACCATTCAATCAATATCATCCATAATAAAAGATTTATCAGCTATCATCTATAATTAATTTAAAATGAATTAAATTAATTACTTCTATCTCTAATTAATTTAAAATAAATTAAATTAATTGCCAAATCTATAAATCCTGCTTAATATCCAATTATTAATCAACCTAGTTAATTAATCATTCTCTGAGTATCCAACTTGATTAAACACCTTTGATTAATAATTTACTAACTACAATAAGTAATTAGTCTTTAATTAATTTTTTACAAAATTAATTAACCTTAATCATAAGTAATTAACATTTAATTACTTCATTAGTCAACTATAATTAATTACATTTATCCTTAATTAATTACATTAATTAATCACTTAATAATTAATTATTACTTAATTAAACAATCCTTAATTACATCATTAATTATATTAATTAATGATTTCTAATTTAAATTAATAACTTTATTTAAAATTAATTACATTAAGTAATTAATCTAAAATTAAAATGAAATTATTAATCACCTTTGATTAATATTAAACCAGTAATTAACTGCCCTTAATTTCTCATTAAAAAATTAATTGTCTTCACAATTAATTATCTCCATTAATTAATCCCTTGATTAATTGCAAAAGTAATTACCATAATTATTTAATTAAAATCATCTTTATTAATTATATTCTAGTAATTATCACTTATTACTTCTCTAAGAAATCCTGCTCCATTAATTATGTTAAGTAATTACACTTATTAAACCATCATGTGATTTACTTAAATTAATTAACTTAAATAAGTCTCATTATCAAGATTAATTACAATAAGTAATTAATTCTTTAATTACTTTTAAGTAATTAGACTTAACAATTTAAAACTAATTACCTTAAATTAATTAATCTAATTAACTATCAAAATTTTAATCATATTAATTAATTACTTAATTATCCTTTGATAATTATCATTATTAATTAATAATATTTCCTTAAATTATTTCCTTAAGAAAATTATCTTTAATTAATCATCATTAATCATTTCTAATTACGTTAATTCTAAATCATTATTTAAAATCAATTAAGTCAATTCTAAATTAAGTTCTTTTATTATCTTAATTATCCTAAGATAATTTATTCAATTATAAATTATTTCATTAACATTCAAAATGTATGTTAAATAATACAACTCTAAATTAAATTCAAATTCCATTTTAAACTTTAAGATTTCAAAATGTTTTACTATTTAAACATTATCCAAAATAAAATAAATTATAACTTTAAAATGAAAGTGGAAACATTCATTACTTATGTAAGCAAATTTTAAATCCAAATTTACTTAAATTTATTAAAGAAATCGAGTCTTTGAAATAAATTGATTATTTAAAACTTCTCAAATTTCAAGTTAAACATTTAAAACTTTTTTTAAAATATTAAAGAAAGAAATCTTCAAGTTTAAACATTTATCAGAAATCAAATTCATCTTTAAAATTTACTTTAAAACATTTGAATTTGATCAATATTTTAAAATTTTACAAAACTATTTAAATTTAAACTGGATTCAAGTAACCTGAACACTATAATTAAACCTGATTTTAAACTTAATATAAATCTTGCTTAAAAATTTAAAATTTGAATTTAAAACTTTCAGTTCAAAAGTTCATCTGAATTAAGATTTTAAACTTTGCATTTTAAAAATCCTAATTGAAATTCTACTCAAAAATTTGAATTCCATCCTAAAATTTAAAAACTGCATGCTTCAGGTTTTACAACCTGAAACCAATCACTAACCCGAGCACTCAAAAATTTACTTCGAGTTCTCAAGGCCCTAGTCCCGAGTCAACAACCCATTTCACTCGAGTAGTACCCGAGTCATCTTCCTGCACCAACCAAGCAAAAGTTCACCAGGAACAATTGTGCACGGTGCATATGCACCGGCACTTCGGCGACCTTCAGCCACCCTGACCAACTCCACCAAGTCACCGACAAACCCCCAAGCATGATCACGATCACCAAACTCCCCACAACAGCTTGAATCAAAATCAAGTTAACCCAGAAACCTAGAACCCAACACAACAATAAAACCCCAATCCTTTCATCACCGCTCCAACTCACCTCCGACCATATTATCACCTACGACACTGGCCATGCCTTCGCCTATGTCTCCTCTTCCAATTCCCAAAGTTCTATATCACTCGATGCTCCATAGCAATCAAAAAGCAACAAATAACTAACCACCCCCAAACTAGGTTTAGAAACCAAGATCGGCAACCACCGTCGCCACAGCCATTAGAAAAATTAGTCAGTAATTTTCCCGTGACCTCTCATCTCTCCTCCACCTTCAGATAGAACTACAACTTCCCAAAATCACCACACAACCAAATAAACCCAAAATCTCCATTTTTGTTCAACCTAGAATTGCCCCCTCCACAGTTACTTTAAAAATGGGACTTTTGTTTTAGAAATCATTATTTCATATGTGCATTCAAAATATAACTCTGATTTCATATTTTAAGAAGTTTAAATTTTTGCTTATTTTCAATAATAACTGTTCTTACAGTTTTCAGAGACAAACAGTTTTTAATTTAACTTAGTTATAATTTATAAACTTATATTCATATTAAACAAACATTTTCTATTTACATAACAAAATCCTAACTGAGATCAAACCAGTTGATAATGGGTTTCTTATTAAAAACTTAGTTCAAGGCCAAGAACAGATATACAGAATCCTGAAACACATATATATATTTATATATATATGCACACAGAATCACAATACAGTCATACAAACATGATTATTTCTATCAATAAACATGCAACAGATAACTCAAGTTTTTGCATATGGGAGGTTACTCACTTAAAAGAAGACAGAGCATTTTTTCCCTTTTTATCAATAGCAGTTTGATTGATTTCCTTTTATATAACAGTTTGTTTGAAACTTGAGTTCTATAAGTATGTTTAGCTCTGATTTATACACGAAAAACTGTTTTTTTTTTAAATTTCACTCACCTTTTAAAGAATAAACAAAGAAGCAACTCAGAGAAGTATTTTCCCATATCCAGAAACCTGTTTTGCAAAGTTGCATCTGCTGAAATCTGGATTTGCAATTGCTAGTTGAAGATGATTTAAACTGCATGTTGACCTTATACTTCTTTGCTTAAAGCTGGAGTTGAATTGTACTTCAGTTTGATGTTGTTACTTTGCTTTAGATATGCAGATTTGGGTTTTGTCTATTTGATTTTGCAGATATGAATTTGGGTTGTAGATTTAGATTGTATTTGGGTTTTGATTTTGAACAAGAAATAGGTTTTGCAGATTTCATCAAAAATCTGATTTTTAGTTTCTTATTTGAAAAAAATGGTTTTAACAAAAATGTATTGCTAATTTTACTTATCTATATTAATTATTTTCAAAAATAAACCACATTGCCACTTGTTACTTAAGTAAAACAAATAATTTACAAGTGTCTTTCTATGTGTTACGTGTTTGACACATATTCAATTTAATAGTAAAAAGAAATTTCTAAATTTTATAAAGTTTTTTTTTAAATTCATTTCTTACTTAGTTTAACATGTTTCAAATGTTTAATTACATTTAGTTTTTACATGCTTACATATAAACCTTCTTTATAAAATTACACAATTTAAATGTTTATTTGAATGTTTTCAAAATAATACTTTTTAAAGCTAAACTTTTCAAAGGAGAAAATTTTAAAAAGAAAAGAAATGTTAAGTTCAATTTTATTCAAAAGTTTTCAAATCAAAATATTATACTTTAATATAAATAAACTAAATCTTATTTCAAAAGAAAAGAAATTCTTAAAATAAAACAAAATAAACTCTTATTATAAAATACTATTCTAAACTATTTTATTTTTAAGCAAACTATTGTATATTTATAAACAAAATAAATATTTACTTATATTTCTATGAAAATATAAGATAGACTTTTAAAACAAACTTTTGAAAAAATTTTCAATACTGATTTTAAATCAATTTAATCAATTCATAAATCATACATCTTATAAAATAAATTGGAAAATATCCTTTATAAAATTTAAATTTAAATCAAAACTCCTATTTATAATGTATACACGTATATACATTATAAATAAATATCTTTAAATCAGTTTAGAAAGATAATTTTATTACTTAAATATTTTTAACATTTGAAAAGAATAAAATTCCCAAAAGTTATTATTATTATCATCATTATAAATATAATTTATCAAATTAAATAATGTTAATCTTCAAAAGATAATTTCTGTTTGAATTAAATTATTATATCAATATTTGACATTTTAAAGAATTAATAATGAAATTATTAAATAAATATTACTTAAATTTCCGGGACATCACATTCCTCCCCCCTTAAAAGAATTTCGTCCCCGAAATTTAAAAGCAAAGTTAATTTACTAAATCCATATAGATTTAAATTAAAAATAGCAAACATATGCTATCAATCAAATACTAGCAACCATAGCAACCAAGTCAAACAAACAATTCTAATTATCCAGAAAAAATCCAGATAGGATTCCCTAGAGTTCCCAGGTACAAACACCGGGACACTCGCTCTACAGAATATAAACTAACTACACCACACAGATCTAAAGCTCCTATATTTCTAGATCTACAAATATAAACAGGATAGAGGACAGCAGACAAGTCATGATCAACTTCAAATCTCTCAGAACTACTGATTCTAAGACCAGTGATAAACCATACACGTACTCCCTAAGAGATACGTGAAATACATAACAAATTCCAGACATCCAAACTGGAAATTCAACCCTGTAGACCAAACACTTAATCCTTAAGCGAATACAGAAAGATCCAATACTCTTGTCCACAAATCTCTCCTGATGATCCTGACTGCCTTCAACCTTCTAGATCGATCTGATCTTCGCAGATGCTACACAGAACAATTCTGCACAAAGAAATAAACGATCTCCAGATCCTACTCGACAAAATGATTCTCCAATATCCATCAAAGTCCACCACACAGACTCTACTACACAACATCAGAAGACCCCAAAATATATTTCCTGTGGAAATCTTCTGATCCAAGTTAAAACTCAAATTTCCAAAGAATCAAGCGTTGCTCCTATTCTGGAATAGCTGCCACAATGCTTCCACTGTACAACTCTAATTTGAGAATGCTATTGATGAACACAAGTATAAACTTGATCATCTAATCTCGGAAATACTGTTCATCAAATTCCATAAAATCTCAGTGACCTATCTGATTCGGTCACAAACACCACAGCAAAAATTCAACCAGAAAACTAGATCCGATGAATCCTACCAGCTGAAATAGATCTCCTTTCAAAGAACTTCCTACTACGTGGAATCATCGGTAAAGCTCCATGAACCAAGTCGAAACAGAACTCAAACTCTTGATGTGGATGAAAATCTTAATTACTTTGAAGATATCTAGAAAATAACCCTTCGATAACTCAAACATCCTCTAGAGATGCTTCAATCCAAACAAAGATTTCTCAGAGAACTTCCGAACCATCGCAAGTCACTTTTGCGATTCTCCTTAGTTCAGATCCCAAGAAACCGTTCTCTCTTCAACAACCATAACAGCTAAAGCCTTCTATCCAAAAGATGAACTAGTGGTCAACTTCCAACCACACACATCACACCCCACTGAGCTTCCATAAGAAATGAACAGGTTACACCATCTACCCGGACTACTAACAGAAGAAAAATAGAGACTTCTGAACCAACGAAGAAACATGCCACTCTCTGCTGCTACTTCTGCCAATGATATCTTATCTAAAAGCTCATTGAATCCCAAAGCTACACCAGCCTCTTCCAAAATAGAGCCTTCCAGATAGACATATATCCCTCAGGAAACTTGACTTCAAACCAAGCACAAAACACTCTGTCAAACTGAGTCTCAAACTCAAATATAAACAGAACTCCTTCCCAAAATTGCCAAGATACCAATGCGGGCTTCAGAACTCCCAACTGATCCAAACTCAAGAAAATCTACTCACACGAGTGCAACCAAGCTTAAAATCCAAAGATAAACTCCGAATCTTGAAAAGATTTCCTTCGGAGGTCAGTGAAATCCTTCACACCAAATTGCAGAACTACTCAAGATGCCAAAACTACCCTAGCAGATTTACTTCAAACCTCAAGCACTCGGACTCCAACCATTGGTAGTTGTGTTACACACACCACTACCCTATCTACCTTTATTACTTATATTGGAAAACCTGAACGGGTAACCCAATCTAATAGGTAGAAATAAATAAATATATATATACATATATTCAGAATTACAAATACGCACTCTCAAGATAGACACCACTCCAGAGCATAGGTATTCCCACAACCTAATGCTCTAATACCATAATGTAACGACCCGCCTTTCATTCCAAAGAAAGTTGCATCATTAAGAAGAAAGAAAGGGATAGAAAGAGAAAAGAAAGAAAAGAAAGAAACAAACAACATCAGAATCTCACAGCGGAACAAATAAATTATATTATATCACATAAAACTTTACATAGTATCATATACATCAGAGTTTTACAGCTAATACAACACAAACTAGATAGTTATAAACTCCTGTCTTGCAATTACAATTCAAGTACATCAAACAAAACAGATACAACTCAAACACAGCGGAATCACTATATATATCAACTCGTCGAAGCCTCCTGCTCCATATCTCTTTCAGAAATTCGTCAAAGCAATCCTGAAATACTTGACTACTCATACGAAATATGAGTACCCAAGAGTTTAATAAAACAGAAAATAAACACTCGGGTCAGACAGGGGTCTGATGTGAGTAAACGGTTTAAAAGTTGCTTAACTTTGAAAATCATTTGAAAAGAAAAGGTATCACGTAAGACTTCCCACACATAAACATGGAAAAGTTTTTACCTTACGCTAACCAAAATATTTGATAGGAAATCCAGTGATATTATAATAGTGTCTAGGGTTTTCAAAATAAAATACAAAAATAGCTGGAATACTTACATCTTACGTTCCAACATAGTTGGGCACAATCAAAACCGTACAGGCACTTATTGGATTTTGGATTCCATCAATGGCAGGGATACAGGGGTAGCGCCCGTCACAGTACGTGGCCTAGATCACCGTACCGAGGAGTACGCCCGCTCCCCTGCAACACAAGGCCGGAACCATTCCTTACTGAACAGTTCCGAACAAGACCACCCCGGCGATTCTAGCTAGCAATCGCCCCACACACCCGAAATAAAAAGGGACATCTAGACAGGAGTAAATCTCGCTCTCCAGTGGGGGCTACCCACGAAGCCTTGCTCGCCTCCCCTGTTTTAGCCATTCCCGGTTGATGAGGCTTGAGGCTACGATTACCTTTATAGGACATATCAATCTTAGAATGCTCATCGCCCACTTGACGATGTTCTGAAAGCATCCAATCCATACAAGTTCGTTCCAGGTTCGAACGAAATCGAAGGCACTATCTCGTTTCACTCATTTTGGAATCACCCTCAGAGTCAACGACCATAGCCCTTGCAATCCAAATCACCATCTCAGACCTATAAGTATTATTCCGTCAAACTCATTACGGAATCACCCACAGAGTAATACTGACGTATAACCCTTACACCTCGAGTCTTCACTTACTCCACTTGGATTAACGACCTAACGTTTAATTGGAATCGATGTGGTTTTCGGATATCTAAATATGGAACCCGGTCTCACCGAAACCAAACGCCATTTTAATGTCCAAGTTGTACTTAAGGGTTTTAAATAATTAACTCATTTCATTATTATCCATTTTACACAGATAGATAAACTACATATCACAATAGATAATCACAATCTCATCATAAACAGATAATCTGTATCATCATCACCAACAAATAATGATCACACTCCGATAATCCATCACAAACCATCATACTTTAACCAAACGTCCATATCATACAGATACAACTCATCTTATTACTGAGATCACAACCATTCAATCAATATCATCCACAATCAAAGATTTATCAGCTATCATCTATAATTAATTTAAAATGATTTAAATTAATTACTTCTATCTCTAATCAATTTAAAATAAATTAAATTAATTGCCACATCTATAAATCCTGCTTAATATCCAATTATTAATCAACCTAGTTAATTAATCATTCTCTGAGTATTCAACTTGATTAAACACCTTTGATTAATCATTTACTAATTATAATAACTAATTAGTCTTTAATTAATTTTTTACAAAATTAATTAACCTTAATCATAAGTAATTAACATTTAATTACTTCATTAATCAACTATAATTAATTACATTCATCCTAAATTAATTACATTAATTAATCACTTAATAATTAATTATTACTTAATTAAACAATCCTTAATTACATCATTAATTATATTAATTAACGATTTCTAATTTAAATTAATAACTTTATTTAAAATTAATTACATTAAGTAATTAATTTAAAATTAAAATACCATTATTAATCACCTTTGATTAATATTAAACCAGTAATTAACTGCCGTTAATTTCTCATTAACAAATTAATTATCTTCACAATTAATTATCTCCATTAATTAATCCGTTGATTAATTACAAAAGTAATTACCACAATTATTTAATTAAAATCATCTTTATTAATTACATTCCAGTAATTATCACCTATTACTTCTCTAAGAAATCCTGCTCCATTAATTATGTTAAGTAATTACACTTATTAAACCATCATATGATTTACTTAAGTTAATTAAACTAAATTAATTAATTTAAACAAATCTCATTATCAAAATTAATTACAATAAGTAATTAATTCTTTAATTACTTTTAAGTAATTAGACTTAACAATTTAAAATTAATTACCTTAAATTAATTAATCTAATTAATTATCAAAATTTTAATCATATTAATTAGTTACTTAATTATCCTTTTATAATTATCATTATTAATTAATAATATTTCCTTAAATTATTTCCTTAAGAAAATTATCTTTAATTAATCATCATTAATCATTTCTAATTAAGTTAATTCTAAATCATTATTTAAAATCAATTAAGTAAATTCTAAATTAAGTTCTTTTATTATCTTAATTATCCTAAGATAATTTATTCAATTATAAATGATTTCATTAACATTCAAAATGTATTTTAAATAATACAACTCTAAATTAAATTCAAATTCCATTTTAAACTTTAAGATTTCAAAATGTTTTACTATTTAAACATTATCCAAATTTATATAAATTATAACTTTAAAATGAAAGTGAAAACATTCATTAGTTATGTAAGCAAATTTTAAATCCAAATTTACTTAAATTTATTAAAGAAATCAAGTCTTTAAAATAAATTGATTATTTAAAACTTCTCAAATTTCAAGTTAAACATTTCAAACTTTTTTTCAAATATTAAAGAAAGAAATCTTCAAGTTTAAACATTTATCCGAAATCAAATTCAACTTTAAAATTTACTTTAAAACATTTGAATTTGATCAATATTATAAAAATTTACAAAACTGTTTAAATTTAAACTGGATTCAAGTAACCTGAACACTATAGTTAAACCTGATTTTAAACTTAATATAAATCTTGCTTAAATATTTAAAATTTCAATTTAAAACTTTGAATTCAAAAGTTCATCTGAATTAAGATTTTAAACTTTGCATTTTAAAAACCCCAATTGAAATTCTACTCAAAAATTTGAAATCCATCCTAAAATTTAAAAACTGCATATTTCAGGTTTTACAACCTGAAACCAATCACTAACCCGAGCACTCAAAAATTTACTTCGAGTTCTCAAGGCCCTAGCCCCGAGTCAACAACCTATTTCACCTGAGTAGTACCCGAGTCATCTGCCTGCACCAACCAAGCAAAAGTTCACCAGAAACAATTGTGCACGGTGCATATGCACCGACACTTCGGCGACCTTTAGCCACCCTGACCAACTCCACCAAGTCACCGACAAACCCCCAAGCATGATCACGATCACCAAACTCCCCATAGAAGCTTGAATCAAAATCAAGTTAACCCAGAAACCTGGAACCCGACACATCAATAAAACCCCAATCCTGTCATCACCGCGTCAACTCACCTCCGACCATCTTATCACCTACGACACCAGCCATCCCTTCGCCTATGTCTCCTCTTCCAATTCCTAAAGTTCTATATCACTCGATGCTCCATAGCAATCAAAAAGCAACAAATAACTGACCACCCCCAAACTAGGTTTAGAAACTAAGATCGGCAACCACCGTCGCCACAGCCATTAGAAAAATTAGTCAGTAATTTTCCCGTGACCACTCATCTCTCCTCCACCTTCAGATAGGACTACAACTTCCCAAAATCACCATACAACCAAATAAACACAAAATCTCCATTTTTGTTCAACCCAGAATTGCCCCCTCCATAGTTACTTTAAAAATGGGATTTTTGTTTTAGAAATCATGATTTCATATGTGCATTCATAATATAACTCTGATTTAATATTTTAGGAAGTTTAAATTTTTCTTATTTTCAATAATAACTGTTCTTACAGTTTTTAGAGACAAACAGTTTTTAAGTTAACTCAGTTATAATTTATAAACTTATATTCATACTAAATAAACATTTTCTATTTACATAACAAAATCCTAACTGAGATCAAACCAGTTGATAATGGGTTTCTTATTAAAAACTTAGTTCAAGGCCAAGAACAGATATACAGAATCCTGAAACACACACACACACACACACACACAGATATATATATATATATATATATATATATATATATATATATATATATATATGCACATAGAATCACAATACTGTCATACAAACATGATTATTTCTATTAATAAACATGCAACAGATAACTCAAGTTTTTGCATATGGGAGGTTACTCACTTAAAAGAAGACAGAGCATTTTTTTCCTTTTTATCAATAGCGGTTTGATTGATTTCTTTTTATATAACAGTTTGTTTGAAACTTGAGTTCTATAAGTATGTTTAGCTCTGATTTATACAAGAAAAACTATTTTTTTTTTAAAAGTTCACTCACCTTTTAAAGAAGAAACAGAGAAGCAACTCAGAGAAGTATTTTCCATATCCAGAAACCTGTTTTGCAAAGTTGCATCTGTTGAAATCTGGATTTGCAATTGCTAGTTGAAGATGATTTAAACTGCATGTTGACCTTATACTTCTTTGCTTAAAGCTGGAGTTGAATTTTACTTCAGTTTGATGTTGTTACTTTGCTTTAGATATGCAGATTTGGGTTTTGTCTATTTGATTTTGCAGATATGAATTTGGGTTGTAGATTTAGATTGTATTTGGGTTTTGATTTTGAACAAGAAATAGGTTTTGCAGATTTCATAAAAAATCTGATTTGCTAATTTTACTTATCTATATTAATTATTTTCAAAAATAAACCACATTGCCACTTGTTACTTAAGTAAAACAAATAATTTACAAGTGTCTTTCTATGTGTTAAGTGTTTGACACATATTCTATTTCATAATAAAAAGAAATTTCTAAATTTTATAAAGTTTTTTTTAAATCCATTTCTTACTTAGTTTAACATGTTTCAAATGTTTAATTACATTTATTTTTTACATGCTTACATATAAACCTTCTTTATAAAATTACATGATTTAAATGTTTTCAAAATAATACTTTTTAAAGCTAAACTTTTCAAACGAGAAAATTTTAAAAAGAAAAGAAATGTTAAATTCAATTTTATTCAAAAAATTTCAAATCAAAATATTATACTTTAATATAAATAAACTAAATCTTATTTCAAAAGAAAATCAATTCTTAAAATAAGACAAAATAAACTCTTATTATAAAATACAATTCTAAACTATTTTATTTTTAAGCAAACTATTGTTTATTTATAAACAAAATAAATATTTACTTTTATTTCCATAAAAATATAAGATAGACTTTTAAAACAAACTTTTGAAAAAGTTTTCAATACTGATTTTAAATCAATTTAATCAATTCATAAATCATACATCTTATAAAATAAATTGGAAAATATCCTTTATAAAATTTAAATTTAAATCAAAACTCCTATTTACAATGTATACACATATATACATTATAAATAAATATCTTTAAATCAGTTTAGAATGATAATTTTATTACTTAAATATTTTTTACATTTGAAAAGAATAAAATTCCCAAAAGTTATTATTATCATCGTTATAAATATCATTTATCAAACTAAATAATAATTAATCTTCAAAAGATAATTTCTGTTTGAATTAAATTATTATATCAATATTTGACATTTTAAAGTAATTATTAATGAAATTATTAAATAAATATTGCTTAAATTTCCGGGACATCCATAAAAATTTGAGTGAATTAGTTAGAAGTTTTCTTATATAAGTTTATAAGTTGATTTTAAATTTAGTTAATGTTTAATCATTTTGAATCTTAAATTCAAAATGAAATTTGAATCTAAATTTAGAAGCCTAATGTTTAAATAAACTTTAATATTAATGAAGTCATTAACAAAGAAATCCTTTACCTTGGAGATATTTAAGGTATTAAAGTGATTTAATGAATAAGATAATTAAGGAATGACTTCTTTATTAATTTATAAATTAATGATTTATTTTGATTTATAATTAGAAATTAATTAGAAAAGTAATTAAAGAATTGTTAATGGTTAATGACAGTCATTAACTAAGATCATTTAAATAATTAATTGATGTAATTAATTTCAATAACTGATTAGATTAATTAAATAATGATAATAATTTATGAGATTGTGTAAGTGTAATTACTTTATGGTAAGTAATTAAATGGTTAATTTCTTAAAATAATTAATTAAGGGGTTAATTAATTATTTGTTTAGAGGTTAATTTAATTAATGTGATTAATTAAGAATAATTTATTAATTAAGAATAATTAATTAAAGTGTTGATACATTAATTTATATCAAATGATTTGTAATTACCAAATCAGGATTGGATAATTAATTCATAAGTCATTAATTTAGTTGGAAATAAATTGAATTAATTAGGATTAAACAATTAATTAATCCTGCTTCTAAACGATTATTGAATGCTTGACCCTATTTATGAATGATTGTATTGTATGAGATGCATTGAATTGATTATCCTATCTGATCAGTGATATTTTGTTTGTGGATTGAGCTGTGTATTTTATTCATTTGTTTGTGATGCATTTGTATATTATCTGCGAATCTGTTAATGAACAATAAGCGTTATAGTTTATACTGCTTATCGACTATATTTCTGTGTTTTGATCTGTGATGATGATGTTGTTGCACTATTGTGTCAAACCCCTGGACTACACTATACACACACAAATATGCATGTCACGTGGAAATCGGTTAAGTCATAGATTTTTAAAATAGTTTTAAATTTGAATTTTAAATTCAAATGGTTTTGAAATGGAATCGGGTTAAATGTGAAAAGTTTTTGAAATGAAATTTCAAGATAATAAAATTTATTTTTGAATAACTTGATTAAGCCTTGAAATTTAAATAATTTGATTTAAATTTAAATTCAAGATTTGAAATTAAATTCTATGATTTGAAACTAGGGATTAAAGATGTTATACAAGTTTATATGGGTTAAACCATGTTAGATATAGTGATTTGGGAATTTGAATTTAAATTCAAAGGCTTGAACTCGTGCAAGTATAATTGGATTCTTCCGAAATGAAAACTGTTTGTTTTCAAATAATAAAAGCTTTCACATAAGAAATGAACTTCCAATTGTGTAAAAGGGATTTGTAGTTTGAAATGAAAATGATTTCCAAGTTATGGAAACAATTGAAAGCTATAAGTTAAATCTTTGATTTAAAGATTTAACGAGTTAATCCAATTGAAATGGAAATTGTTTTTAAATCCGTAAATGGATCTTTGTAAAACTGGGTGAACATTGTGGAATAAATCTTTTTGTTTTTAAAGAATTAATATTGTAATTTGTTTAACCATTTGAAGAAAGGTTTTGGGTTTTTTTCAGTTGTGACTTAACTGAAATCCCATATCCATATATTTTAAATATTGCGCTCATTATTCGGTTTAGCCGGGAGAGGACCTTGAGTCATATAACCCATTTTGAATAACGATACGTTGTTATGGATAGCATTTGAAAACTGGTGTTGAAGACCGAGTATTTATGAGAACGACAGGATAACCGATCGATTGATTCTGCACTGAGTTGCTCTGGTATAGAGTTCTCCCTAAGTGATGGGAAGTCCGATCGGGATTGTGAATACCCGAATTTGCAAGGGCCTCTTCCTTTATTGAAAGAAGTGCCTTCGGTTCTGTTCGAACCCAGAATAGACTTGTATGGTTGTATCTCTGACACTACACTTTGAGATATAAAGAAGATTTCTTTCAAATAAATATATGTTAGTGGCTAAGAATTTATTCTCTTAGCTTAACACCCTTCTCTGAGACGTACGAGCTCAGAGGTTATGTAGTTGAAGATTATCAGCCTTATATTCCCAATTTGGTAGTGTGGCATGCTGAGTGCTGCTGTGTGTTGATCATTTGTTGATCATTTATGATCAAAGCATGGCTTTTGTATGAAGCGTAGCTTTGTGGATGAGACTACATCAGGACCTCACACCCCGGAAATGGTCATAACAAGAAAGATGCGGCAAGGTTATGAGGGTCGCGCCCTTTAGGCTGTGTCATTCCCTTCTGGTAAAGGGTGGTATCATTGTATGGAGCCCAGATATTTACCTATGTGGTGGGATTCAATCTCATTTAATGTGTGGTTGTTGCTTGTGGTTTAGAGGCACCTCGGATAAAGGTCCCAAAGGACCGGGGGTGGCATGCTCGAGTAGTAGTTACCTAGTTACAGAGGTAACCCGGCCTTGTGTTGGCAGAGATCCGGTTAGGTTCTCGGGACGTCCTGCCAGAGGCGTACCCATGGACAGTGGGAAGTTCCTTAGCCCGACCATTTGTTGGAAATCCAAACAAAACAATACGCGCCCTGTATGGTTTTAGTTGTATAACCTGCCGTGGAATATGGCGGTAACCTGCTATTTAACATGGTAGCTATAGTAGGCATACAATAATGGTTGTATGTTGGCTAAAATTAATATTATACTATCGAAATGTCTTCCACACTGTGCACTTATAATAATAATATGAAAAGAAATTTTCTCCTATCAAGCATATTTGACTGTCATAAGGAGAAATCTCCTCCAATTCTGCGTTTGCATTGTGTGTATGGCGCGAGGCCTTATGGTAGTTTCATTTTCTAAAAAGCATTGCGAATTTATTTTAAAATCGTTTGTTGTCTGTTTCAAAGACCAACTATTTTAGTTACTCACACTAGTCCCATGACTAATTCGAAGTTTATTGTTCCTTTCCAAAATTTTAGGTGCCCACAATTTCTCCACATGGACAGTCTAGAGTCGGGTTTTTTAAATAGTTAGGTTTAGTAGATTATCTGGAGTTAGTTCATTCTTTGGATTTGTACTAGACCTGCTTGTCTAGGTGAAACGTGATGTTAGTTCAAGCTAGCCTTGGATTGGAGCATTGGATTTGGGGATGCATTATATTGAAGATATTGTTCCGCTATTGGTGTTATCATTATCTTTCCGCTGTGTCTTGTATCTCTGGTGGTATTGATATCTATTGTATCATTCTGTTGTATCATATTATATCCGACATTGTATCTGTCATTGTATCAATGTTATATATATTGATATTCATTTCTTCCGCTGTGTTGTACTTAATGGTGTTATAAGCTCCGGTGAACCAGATTCGACGTTTGGATCTGCGGCATTTCAATATGAGTGTCGTGTTCGGTGCCGATTTTCGAAGGTCGAGTCAGGGCCGTTATAGAAAAGGTATCTCTTAACCAGAGAACATGGCTTTTAGATATCTATTCATCTCCTTAACTTTATCCTATCTTTTCACTTTCATTTCAAAATTCAAAGTCTCTTTCAAACTCTCAAGCTCTTTACTTTATTCGGAAATGACTTCCTCAAGCCTCCGTGCACCACAAGATTGTCCAAGGCCAACAAAGAGTTCCTCTACAATGACCCGGAATGTAACATCTCGCTTTTCGCACACTTTAAATTGACACACGTGCCAATTCAAACCATACGGAAGGGCAGATTGTTATGGGGTAAATAAGAAAAACAAGGAAGAAATAAAACAAAATAGAATCTCACAGCGGAAGGATAAAATATAATAATCAAATCTAAAGTTCATGAAGCTGTTTTACAAATTTTGGTTATATTTATACAATACATATAAAAGCACACATACCAGAGAATAATAATTTATGCAGTGGAATTTAATAGTGTAGTGAAATAATATAGTAGATAGTAATACTACAATCTTCGTCTTCGTCCTCCAGAATAAAATCTTCAAATCCTGAAACACTCGGACTGAACCGAGCGAATTCAAAAGACAAAACACTCGAGTCATAACTGAAAGATCTTATGTGAGTTAAATTAACAGAAATAAAACAGAGTGTAGTAACTTAAGAGATGCTCGGGATTTACATCTCCTAAGGATCGGTTAAACCATTTACTATGTAGTATATTGCGCTATTATAATAGTGTCTAATTGTAAAATAAACTTACTTTTAAATAGCGTTAAGGAGTGACCCAATATTCCCCTTAACACGATAATAGTCCCAGTAGTCCATCCAATATCATAGTCCCTCCTGATCGGAAAGCCACCAGAGGATAACACACGGGATATGGGAGAAATCCAAACACGTACAAGGCGCGATAGGGTAGGTGACATGGCACAACTGGGCAATACCAGGGTAGATATACCAATTACGCTTCCGGGTCGGTGGTAACGTGTAGCGCGCAGCTACCGCCCACCTCGAGCCACACCCCCAAATAAAATCAAAAGTGGCCACTGAATCAATCCAAAAATCAAAGTATAATATCGAAGGGATATGTCGATCAAAGGTGCTACCTTATTAACCCGTCAATCGCTCCTGTTTTAGCCACCTTATGCCAACTCACGGGAGTTGGGTCCACGTATATACCTTACAGGAAATGCCGCCGCTATCTTACTTCATTCTAGAATCTCCACCGCGCACATGGTTGTTAAAGTGGTTTTCGGAGTTGGCAGAGAGTATGACAACTTCCGATCCCGGTCTCTTTAACAACCAAACGTTATTATAACACCGCAGTCTTTAAAATAGTTTATACTTTAAAACCAGAATATAATTATCCATTTCAAAACCCATAAATACGATATTAATTCTATTTCCAAAACAACTCATTTTGATATTATTTTTATAAAACCTAAATCAATAATATCATTTTTATTTAAAATATATTTCTTTTCCAAAATCGTACTGCTTTAAAAAATTTAATATCTGGAAACTGGACATTTGAATTGTAACTTTCAAAACATAAAACTTCAAAATTCATAGCTTTAAAACCATAACTTCTAAAACTTAAATGGTTTAGATATTCAACGGTATGTAAAATAGTTGATTTTATATTACTTTATAAAGCAAATAATTTCCACGGCTTTACAAATTTATTCATTTTAAATTAAGTCTAATCCCTACATTTTAAATTCACTTCAGTTTCCAAAACCACTTCAAATTTTATATATTTCAAATTTAAGTATTACACTTCCAAAATTTAAGATAGGAAATTATTAATCAACAATTAAATGTCCTATTATTTAGTTTTGAAGTATCGCATACTAAATCCATAACCATTTAAATAAAATTCAAATTACCTACAACTAAATATTTCCTTTAATTCATTTATAATAGAAATATTCATTTAATTCATCCTGAATAAAATTTCAGTTTTACATATCATACTTTAAAATTTCAAGCTATAAGTTCTACATCAACTTATGGAGTTAAATTCTTAAATACGCTCAATTCCAATTAAATTTCTAATTTACCTTCCAATCTTAATTGATTTAAACCATTAAACTCTATATATATACAATATCTTAAAACGTATTTAACCAAAAATATAAATAATCAAACTCCATTACTCAACTTATTTATTTTTATTTAACAAACTTATACACAGTATAAATTCAATAGTTTAACCATTTAGGTATATATAGAATAATATTTATATAATATCAAAAATTAATATTTATTAAACCGTATCCTATCCAAACCACGGAATTTTTTTTCAAAATAATTTATATACATAGACCGCGGTGCCTGTATATAATTTCCTATCCCGAATGAAACGAAATGCATGCTAACTTGCAGTTTATATAAATAAACACCCATTCATCCATCAAAATAATACATCCATTTATTACAATCATCATCCAATTTAGACAACATCAATATAGAGCATATAAAATGTAACAGGTAATAAATAACAGGTATTAACTAACAATTTATATTCAATAATAAATTTAATAATTGTTTAACTAGCAGTTTATATGCAAATAAATGAATTTTTAACTGTCAAATTCATATGCAATAATAAAATTAACCAACAGTTAAATTAAATAAACGCGATTTAAGTGAGATGATGAATAAAATATGCCAAACAGTCATAAATAAATTTCTACTCATATCTTAAATACATTTAACAAACATAAGAAAACTTGGAGTTGTGAGTAGGTTAAAACACTCACCTTTGATTTTAGCCCATAAAAATCCAAACCGAAGCGCAAAACTCAACAATCTTCAAATTCAACTAATTCAATTTCATGTTGTCCGGAATATAAATTTGAATCGAACAGAAGAAATCGCGCGTGAATCAAAGTTTATATGCAAAAGATTCTCATGTTACAAGAAATATTATTAAAATAAAAATTGGTACGCGTTAAAAATATATATAAATAAACAAATTTAATACTTACGTTTTCTCAAGATGAGACTTCAGGAAAAGATTGAAGAACAACTAATATGAGGATAGGAAGTGTACGAAAAATGAAAAAACAAATCATTTTTATAAAAGAATGTTTTTTTGGAGTTGCAAGAATAAGAGCTTTTGAATATGAGGGGTTAGGAGAAACAAAATGTAGAAGAAGAAATAAGATGTAGGTTATTTATATTTAGGAAATGAATGTGGAGGGACAAAATAAATGTCACGTTTTATTATTAATGCTTCAGGCATTAATAATAGATAAGAGAATGTACGTAGGAATGAGAAAGATTGCAAACGAAAGTAGAATTTTGTACGCATTTAGGTTTTTATCTACGCATAATAAAATATTTATACTTACCTTAAAAATGAGAACGTTCAATTTTATTTTCTCAAAATGATCATTTATTTCCATTAAAACACCCTTTTTGTTTAACACAAAACGTGCGTTTCTTTTATTAAATCTATTAATTGCAATCAACGTTTCCTTTCTTTTTAATTGAAACATTTGAATTACATTAATTGCAGTTACTTAAATTTTAAAATAGACACTAAAATGGATAAAGAAATAGAACAACTGTTTATTTAAACACGTTTATAAATTTATTGTTTATACACAAGAGTAATAAATAGATTATTTTCCTATTCTTGTAATCAGTCTGTAAGCTAAAAACACAATTCAAATAAACATATATTTCTTTCTTTAAAATCAACCTTTCTGTTCTTATTTTAATAAAATTAAACGTACATTCACAGATGAAACATTCATTTTATTTGATGTAAAATTTTCTTCTTATTAAATCAAACTTTCCCTATATTTTCACAAAACATATGCTGCTTTTATTTACACCTACTAATTTATAATTAGTATTCTCTCTCTTATTATCGTGTATTAAATTACAATATTTTGATAAATTTTTATTCCATCCGTTATATTCAACCAATAGTTATCTTATAATTGGAATTGACATAATTTCAAATATTACTTCAATTAACGTTAATGTAATAATTATTTTTATTTATTGCAATAGATTATCAGTTATAATTTAAATATATACTAACTAGATGGTTAATCTTAACATACTTGTTTTCATTAACGTTTTATTTTCACTTAAAAGCTATTAATAACCAGCCAAATGTTGCTATTTGATTGAGACCTAATTCAATGCATTAATGAATGGGTAAATGATTAAAGTTTTGCACTATTGCTATTAACATTAAGGTTTGTTAAGTTCTAATTGACTCCCATTTAATTATTACAATAATTACTACCTTCGCTTCAAATTTCCAAAATTTAGAAATTACAAATTCTATTTTCGATATTTCCATTTAATAGACTTTCCTTTCTATCATCAATCTAGTTGCCCTATTATGGATAGTATTACATTATTGAATCGATTATCCATTCATGGGAGAGTTATTATTTGCTTACTCTTTTTACATTAACATTTATCATCTTATTCCAATATCCAATTAATATAGAAATTAATTTCATCCACTTACAAATAAATGCAATTATTACATATTTCCTTCCAATTAATCTAACATTGATTTCTATAGATTGTCTTGATTTAATCGCCAAATATATATATATATATATATATATATATATATATATATAAATTACTTTACATTCACATTTTCGTTATGTTATTAATTATCAACAAAGAAACATTTATTAATTTCAACAACATTGTAATTACTAATTACCTACATTGATTGTATACGTTTTCCATTATTATCATTCATTAGAATTCTATTCAACTTTCCATTTCTTGCAATAAATCATAGTTACAATTCACATTGGTTTGTATTTATTCCATTCACACCTTCAGTTATAGCGTAAATTTCTCATTAATACACATTAAAGTTCATTTAATTTCAACTACTTCCTAATTTCCATTTCTTAGTATTAACACACTCTAAATTAACAACTTCTAAACATGGTATTACTTTCCATATTAATGTAACCTTTATTTAGTGTATTAACATTTATTTCAAATTCAAATTTCATCAACCAATTAAACATGTAACTTATAACTATTGCTTACAATCAAAATATTACACCCATTGTCATATTCTGAATGGAGTTAGCATTTAATTTCAGAATTTATCTAAATCTTACATTAAGACAATATTTAATTACCTTTGATAAAATTAAATCCCCTATTTATTTAATGAAAACAAATTTTTTAACCTTTCAGTTATTACAATTAATTGGGTTTGCGCAAATTAATTATTTATAAGCTTACCTTTACAAAAATATCATAATTTTACATTCCGTTACAAAAATTTAATGCATTCATTTCATTTGTAAATTAAATGCTTTCCTTTAAAAGCTTTCATTCCTAAACCATACTCCAATTACTACAGGACATTGATTTAATTCAATTTACTATCTAATATTATGAATTCATTAAATAAATTCCCTGCTTACGTTTTCTTATATTCAATTCTTAGCCTAGTATAATCATCTACATCACTTCAATTTATTCGTCATTTTATATCGACTGTTAATACTTAGCTTAAATTTCCATGGTTTCATTTCACTTCCAACATTTGCTTCATTATTAATTATAAATCTTTATTTCTTTCAAAATTAAATTATCTATATCTTATTAAAATGACAAATTATACTAACAAAAATTACGGGTCGTTACACTCTCCCCCACTCAAAACTTTTCATCTCCGAAAAGGAAAAAGAAGGGAGAAGGAAGAATTAAATGAAACAATACATCTTATTCAAAATATTAACTTATAAACAATAATTTACCAAATTTATTACTTTAAATAAAATATACCCATTTTATAATCATTATATCTTTTTATACTTAAATAAATAAAGTTTGGTAAAACATTTTCAAAATAATTTCCAAGTCCAAAAATTTATGAAAATTTCGGCAAAGTCTCCCTTGTACGGAGAGGCTCGGGAGGAAATATAATATTAAATATAACAATAATATTACACATATTATCCAAAATATAATATCCCAACCCAGGAAAATATATATAAATAGCGCTTTAAACCGAATCCAAAACATACCTATTTGTCGGGCAATTTACGCTTAATTTATGGAACCAAAAGCAGTAGCAATTGCTTCCATAACCTGCATTTCACTTATAAAATCCAAAGGTTAACAATTTATAAAAATGAAGTATTTAGGTGGTTTCAATCACTAACCAGAAATCGATACAACAACCATCAATTTCAACAAACAGCATACACAATACAAAACAACCATTAAATTAAACAAATAAATAGTTGTTAGGGTTCAAAACTTTTAAATTGTGCGGAATGAAGAATAAACCATCAAGTGCATCATTTACTCAACAGTCTTAGATTAAACACAATGGATTATTCATTCATCCCAACAGAAATTAAAGTTTCCTTACCCAACAACCACAAACTACGACAAACAACAATTTTTGGAAAAAGTTCTAGTCTATTCTTATTTTCATTTATTTCTTTCAATTTTATTTGCATTTTATTTCTTTCAATTTTATTTGCATTTTATTTCTTTCAATTTTATTTAGAAATAACTTCAATCCTTTTTCTTTAGTTTATAATTTCTCTTTATTATACTACATTCATTTATTTTCACTTACTACTTACTATTATTCATTCATTTATTATTGCATAACCTCATTTATTTACACTTTAATTACTTAAGTTTATAATCATCTATTTGTCATTCTTACCTTTAATTATATTTACTTGGTAAAATTTCAATTATAACTTGAGTTTATAGCATTACATTCTCATTTAACATCAATTTCATTGAATACTTTCATTATTTCAAATTTCTACTTGTATGATATTCTATTACAATCTATTAATAAACATTTCAACTTTTAATATTTGGTAAGTTATATATATGTCATTTAAGGATGTAATTTAAAAATTATACAAGTTTGTTCCATTTCCTTTAATTAATTCATTGTTTAATAAAAATTTACCCTTTCTTATAAGTTACAATTCCAACTTCCTTTTTATTTCCTTTATAACTTAGCCTTAAATTTCTTACCTAAATTAGAGGTTTCCATTTATTAGTTACCTACGTTTCATTTCACTACAATAATTGAAACAATTAATTAATGGAAATTTAAGAATTTAATACCGGGTTAAATTTTTCAATTTATTTTAAAACAATAGATAAATATATTCTTACAACTTATATATCTCTAATTATATTTAAAACAATTCAAAATTTATATATTTTTCAAAAATGAATCTGCAGTAAAACCACTACAGTGGCCTTCCCCTTCGAAACTCAAAAATGAAAGTCGATGATGTGACCGCCATTACCGAAATTATTTTCCAACGACAAAGAGGAAAGTACAAAACTTATTTTCTCCAAATTCTTCTTTAAAACAATTCTTTCGAATATATTGAAATATTTAAATCAGAAAATACTTATAAACAATATTATTATATTCCAAAATTTATTCGGAAAAAATTTCAAAACCCCGGATCTTAAGTTCTAAATTTCCAAATTTCATTTATTTTATTTTTAATCTTATTTGTATTGTTATTTGTACACTTTATTACCAAAAAACCAATCTATTGCAGCCAAATATAGATATCATTTGAAAAAATTTATTTTATATGTAGAAAATATAATAGGCAAAATTATTTCATTCACCTATATAAAACAAATATTATGTCGGTCTGTCCTATTAAGTGTTTATAAATCCCTATTGATGTCACAGCGTTCCATGCACCAACCAGAATTTATAAATACAAAACGGAACAGATTAACACAATATGAAAACCTTTTTATACACTAACAAATATGCTCTCTCATATATATACACTCAGCGACTCCCATAGTGTATTTCTATCCTATTTATAAAGTGTCAAACCCCACAAAGCTAAGGTTTATCGCTAAACCAAAGCTCTGATACCAGCTGTAACATCCCGCCTTTTCGCGTACTTTAAATCGACACACGTGCCAATTCAAACCATACGGAAGGGCAGATTGTTATGGGGTAAATAATAAAAACAAGGAAGAAATAAAATAAAATAGAATCTCACAGCGGAAGGATAAAATATAATAATCAAATATACAGTCCATGAAGCTATTTTACAAATTTTGATTATATTTATACAATACATATCAGAGTACACATACCAGAGAAAAATAATTTATGCAGCGGAATTTAATAGTGTAGTGAAATAATATAGTAGATAGTAATACTACAATCTTCGTCTTCTTCCTCCAGAATAAAATCTTCAAATCCTGAAACGCTCGGACTGACACGAGCGAATTGAAAAGAAAAAACACTCGAGTCAGAACTAAAAGATCTTATGTGAGTTAAATTAACAGAAATAAATATGAGTGCAGTAACTCAAGAGATGCTCGGGATTTACATCTCCTAAGGATCTGTTAAACTATTTACTATGTAGTATATTGCGCTATTATAATAGTGTCTAATTGTAAAATAAACTTACTTTTAAATAGCGTTAAGGAGTGACCCAATATTCCCCTTAACACAGTCATAGTCCCAGTAGTCCATCCAATATCATAGTCCCTCCTGATCGGGAAGCCACCAGAGGATACCACACGGGCTACGGGAGAAATCCAAACACGTACAAGGCGCGATAGGGTAGGTGACACGGCACAACTAGGCAATACCAGGTAGATATACCAATTACGCTTTCGGGTCGTTGGTAATGCGTAGCGCGCAGCTACCGCCCACCTCGAGCCACACCCCCAGATAAAATCAAAAGTGGCCACCGAATCAATCCAAAAGTCAAAGTATAATATCGAGGGATGTTTCCGATCAAAGGTGCTACCTTATTAACCCGTCTATCGCTCCTGTTTTAGCCACCTTATGCCAAATCACGGGAGTTGGGTCCGCATATTTACCCTTACAGGAAACGCCGCCACCATCCTACTTCATTCTGAAATCTCCACCGCGTACACGGTTGTTAAAGTGGTTTTCGGAGTCGGCAGAGAGAATGACAACTTCCGTTCCCGGTCTCTTTAACAACCGAACGTTATTATAACACCGCAGTCTTTAAAATAGTTTATACTTTAAAACCAGAATATAATTATCCATTTCAAAACCCATAAATATGATATTAATTCCATTTCTAAAACAACTCATTTTGATATTATTTTTATAAAACCCAAATCAACAATATCATTTTTATTTCAAATATATTTCTTTTCCAAAATCATACTGCTTTAAAATTTTTAATATCTGGAAACTGGACATTTTAATTGTAACTTTCAAAACATAATACTTCAGAATTCATAGCTTTAAAACCATAACTTCTAAAACTTAAATGGTTTGGATATTCAACGGTATGTAAAATAGTTGATTTTATATTACTTTATAAAGTAAATAATTTCCACGGCTCTAAAATTTATTCATTTTAAATTAAATCTAATCCATACATTTTAAATTCACTTCAGTTTCCAAAACCACTTCAAATTTTATACATTTCAAACTTTAAGTATTACACTTCCAAAATTTAAGATAGGAAATTATTATTCAACAATTAAATGTCTTATTATTTAGTTTTGAAATATCGCATACTCCATTTAAATAAAACTCAAATTACCTATAACTAAATATTTCCTTTAATTCATTTATAATAGAAATATTCATTTAATTCATCCTGAATAAAATTTCAGTTTTACATATCATACTTTAAAATTTCAAGCTATAAGTTCTACATCAACTTATGGAGTTAAATTCTTAAATACGCTCAATTCCAATTAAATTTCTAATTTACCTTCCAATCTTAATTGATTTAAACCATTAAACTCTCTATATATACAATATCTTAAAACGTATTTAACCAAAAATATAAATAATCAAACTCCAATACTCAACTTATTTATTTTTATTTAACAAACTTGTACATAGTATAAATTCAATAGTTTAACCATTTAGGTATATATAGAATAATATTTATATAATATCAAAAATTAATATTTATTAAACCGTATCCTATCCAAACCACGGAAATTTTATTCAAAATAATTTATATACATAGACCGCGGTGCCTGTATATAATTTTCTATCCTATGGCCAAGTGATACGGATATTTATCATTTCAATCCGTAATTAAAAATAAAAATTACGGTTATATATCATTTCAAACTGCAATCCCCAATGAAATGAAATGCATGCTAACTTGCAGTTTATATAAATAAACACCATTCATCCATCAAAATCATACATCCATTTATTACAATCATCATCCAATTTAAACAACATCAATACAGAGCATATAAAATATAACAGGTAATAAATAACAGGTATTAACTAACAATTTATATTCAATAATAAATTTAATAATTGTTTAACTAGCAGTTTATATGCAAATAAATAAATTTTTAACTGTCAAATTTATATGCAATAATAAAATTAATTAACAGTTAAATTAAATAAATGCGATTTAACTGAGATGATGAATAAAATATGCCAAACAGTAATAAATAAATTTCTACTCATATCTTAAATCAATTTAACAAACATAAGAAAACATGAAGTTGTGAGTGGGTTAAAACACTCACCTTTGATTTTGGCCCACAAAAATCCCAACCGAAGCGCAAAACTCAACAATCTCCAAATTCAACTAATTCAATTTCATGTTGTCCAGAATATAAATTTGAATCCAACAGAAGAAATCGCGCGTGAATCAAAATTTATATGCAAAAGATTCTCATGTTACAAGATATATTATTAAAATAAAAATTGGTACGCGTTAAAAAAATATATAAATAAACAAATTTTAATACTTACGTTTTCTCAAGATGAGGCTTCAGGAAAAGATTGAAGAACAACTACGATGAGGATAGGAAGTGTACGAAAAATTGAAAAAAAAATCATTTTTATAAAAGAATGTTTTTTTGGAGTTGCAAGAATAAGAGCTTTTGAATATGAGGTGTTAGGAGAAACAAAATGTAGAAGAAGAAATAAGATGTAGGTTATTTATAATTAGGAAATGAATGTGCAGGGGACAAAATAAATGTCATGTTTTATTATTAAAGCTTTAGGCATTAATAATAGATAAGAGAATGTACGTAGGAATGAAAAAGTTTGCAAACGAAAGTGGAATTTTGTACCCATTTAGGTTTTTATCTACGCATAATAAAATACTTATACTTACCTTAAAAATGAGAACATTCAATTTTGTTTTCTCAAAATGATCTTTTATTTCCATTAAAACACCCTTTTTGTTTTTAATACAAAACGTGCGTTTCTTTTATTAAATCTATTAATTGCAATCAACATTTCCTTTCTTTTTAATTGAAACATTTGAATTACATTAATTGCAGTTACTTTAATTTTGATACAGACACTAAAATGGATAAAGAAATAGAACAATTGTTTATTTAAACAGGTTTATAAATTTATTGTTTATACACAAGAGTAATAAATAGATTATTTTCCTATTCTTGCAATTAGTCTGTAAGCTAAAAACACAGTTCAAATAAACATATATTTCTTTCTTTAAAATCAATCTTCTGTTCTTATTTTAATAAAATTAAACGTACATTCACAGATGAAACATTCATTTTATTTGATGTAAATTTTTTTTTTATTAAATCAAACTTTCCCTATATTTTCACAAAACATATGCTGCTTTTATTTGCACCTATTAATTTATAATTATTATTCTCTCTCCTATCGTGTATTAAATTACAATATTTGATAAAATTTTATTCTATCTGTTATATTCAACCAATAGTTATCTAATAATTGGAATTGACATAATTTCAAATATTACTTCAATTAACGTTAATGTAATAATTATTTTTATTTATTGCATTCGATTATCAGTTATAATTTAAATATACTACTAGATGGTTAATCTTAACATACTTGTTTTCATTAACGTTTATTTTCACTTAAAAGCTATTAATAACCAGCCAAATGTTGCTATTTGATTGAGACCTAATTCAATGCATTAATGAATGGGTAAATGATTAAAGTTTTGCACTATCGCCACAATTTCATTAATATACATTAAGGTTTGTTAAGTTCTAATTGACTCCCATTTAATTATTACAATAATTACTACCTTTGCTTCAAATTTCCAAAATTTAGAAATCACAAATTCTATTTTCGATATTTCCATTTAATAGACTTTCCATTCTATCATCAATCTAATTGCCCTATTATGGATAGTATTACATTATTGAATCGATTATCCATTTATGTGACAGTTATTATTTGCCTACTCTTTTTACATTAACAGTTATCATCTTATTCCAATATCCAATTAATATAGAAATAAATTTCATCCAATTACAAATAAATGCAATTATTACATATTTCCTTTCGATTAATCTAACATTGATTTCTATATATTGACTTGATTTAATCGCCATATATATACATATATATATATATGCACATAAATTACTTTACATCCACATTTCCGTTATGTTATTAATTATCAACAAAGAAACGTTTATTAATTTCAACAACATTGTAATTACTAATTACCTACGTTGATTGTATACGTTTTCCATTATTATCATTCATTAGAATTCAATTCCACTTTCCATTTCTTCCAATAACTCATAGTTACAATTCACATTGGTTTGTATTTATTCCATCACACCTTCAGTTATAGCGTAAATTTCTCATTAATACACATTAAAGTTCATTTAATTTCAACTACTTCCTAATTTCCATTTCTAAGTATTAACAAACTCTAAATTAACAACTTCTTAGCATGGTATTACTTTCCATATTAATGTAACCTTTATTTAGTGTATTAACATTTATTTCAAAGTCAAATTTCATCAACCAATTAAACATGTAACTTATAACTATTGCTTACAATCAAAATATTACACCCATTGTCATATTCTGAATGGAGTTAGCATTTAATTTTAGAAATTATCTAAATCTTACATTAAGACAATATTTAATTACCTTTGATAAAATTAAATCCCCAATTTATCTAGTGAAAACAAATTTTTTAACCTTTCAGTTATTACAATTAATTGGGTTTGCGAAAATTAATTATTTATTAACTTACCTTTACAAAAATATCATAATTTTACATTCCGTTACAAAAATTTAATGCATTGATTTCATTTGTAAATTAAATGTTTTCCTTTAAAAGCTTTCATTCCCAAACCATACTCCAATTACTACAGGACATTGATTTATTTCAATTTACTATCTAATATTATTAATTCATTAAATAAATTCACTACTTACGTTTTTTTTATATTCAATTCTTAGCCTAGTATAACCATCTACATAACTTCTGTTTATTCGTCATTTTATATCGACTGTTAATACTTAGCTTAAATTTCCATGGTTTCATTTCACTTCCAACATTCGCTTCATTATTAATTATAAATCTTTATTTCTCTCAAAATTAAATTATCTATATCTTATTAAAATGACAATTTATACTAACGAAAATTACGGGTCGTTACACGGAAGCTATCAAAGCTTACATTAGCTATGTGAACTTTGGAAACGTCCATACGGGAAATTTCGCTAAGATTTTCCTTCATATGAGGTCAAGGATCTTTTCGATGTTCTTAGATTAATTGATGATTCTTAAAATGATTTTGTTCGTTATCTATAATGGCCCACCCTTATAGACGGTTTAAATCGACGGTAAACCACACACGTCAAACTCAAATCATTCAAAAGGGTAGATTGTTATGGGGTAAATATGAAAAAGCAAGGAAAGAAAGAAAACAAATATAGAATCTCGCAGCGGAATGACAAAATATAATAATCAAATAAAAAGTTCATGAAGCTATTTACAAATAACATTGATGAAGCTTTATAACGCGGATCAAAGTTACATACAACAAGAATTAGTAATAAATAAATGCAGCGGATCAACATGATGTAATGGAATAAATATATTAAACAATTATAGTAAAAAATCTTCATCTCTAATCTCGAGAAAATAGTCTTCGATAAATTGAAAAGCTCAGGCTGACCCGAGCGAATTGAAAAAAAAAACACTCGAGTCGGAAATAAAAGATCTTATGTAAGTTAAATTAATAGTAAATAAATGTGAGTGTAGCAGCATCGGAGATGTTTACGGGGTTTGACATCTCCTATCCAGTGTCAACGTGAGTGCGATAAGTTAAGAAATGTTCGAGATTTACATCTCTTAAGGATTCGTTAAACTATCTACATACGTAGTACAATATGTTATTATAATAGTGTCTATAGTAAAGTAAAGTATTACTCATATCCCCCTTGACACATTTTATATATCCCGTAGTCCATACAGTACCGTAAGCTCCTCCGTGAGGTTTATTCAGATGGCACTCCATAGGTATGGTATAAAAATAAGTTGTAACAACCCGCATATTTAACGATTTTATATTTAAATATTTTATTTAAATATAGCGTCGTTAGTAGGATTTTTGGTCCGAAATGTTACTTTTTTCAAATGGCCGAATTGGAACTTGAAACCACCTCCATTGGTTCCAAAATGGCGTTTGCGATCTTTTTGAGTATAAGCTTTGATATGTTTGGAGTAAGTTGAATTTTGCAACTTTTTCTAGTTGGGTTTGGGTTGGGTTCAACCAATTTGTTAGTTTAATAACCTAACTCAGTCCCTCTCCTCTCCATTCTCTCATTCCACTCTTCTAAAACTTAAGAAAAACTGAAAATGGTGGAAGGGAAGAGGAAATAGAAATTGCAAGCCCTAGTTTAACTTGCAAACTTGATTTCTTGCTCCAAAATCAAAGAGAAGCTATAGGTAAGCCTCCTCTTAATCTTCTTTATCTCTTTCTCTCTTCAATCTCAGAATTTCCTAAACCTAACTTAGGAAAATATGTGTTTTATTCTTATATTGAAGCTTGTTGAGTTGAAGTGAAGAGTAGTTAGTCTCCTTCTTGTGTTTGAGCATCTTCTTCTTTGTTTTGTCATAAGGTGAGATTTTTATCTCACATCTATGCTTATACATACATACATACATACATACATACATACATACATACATACATATATATATATATATATATATATATATATCTTTGTTTGGGTGTAAGAAGGTGAGTTTTGAACTCACATCTACTTCTCTTGATTTCATTGATGTTGGGTATGAATTCCTAGCATTTGTTCATATGCACTTGTTTTCGATTTGGATTGTTTTGGTGAAATTGCCAAATATTGATTTTTGAAGCCAAATCTATATAAAACCTTCTATGGTTGATGTTTATGTTGTTCGGAGTGTTTGGGTGTGTCGTTAAGGTTGGGTAGATGTTTGACGTAAGCCCATAATCAACACGCATCCGATTGCTTTCGATTTGTTGACCATAGATGGCCTAGGTTCAGGAAATGCCTGACCATCAGGTTTCAGACGTCTGAAACTCCTATTTCAGACGTCTGAATATTGTTCTGGGGAAATATTTTCATCCCAGATTTAGACGTCTGAAATTATATTACAGACGTCTGAATTGGCTAAATTTCGACCAGAAAGGAAACAGGCAAAATATTACTTATTTTAGATGTCTGAAAGTTTGGATTCAGACGTCTGAATGCTATTCTGGGAAACAAATTAATTTCCAGATTCAGACGTCTTAATCCTTTCTTTCAGACGTTTGAATCTAGTGTCTTTTTTCAATTTGCCTTGTTCGTTGAGTTTTCCAAATTTGATCGATGCATATTGATTCCAGTTAGTTGCTTATGCATATTTGACCTTGATGATTCCTTTTTGAATTTATTCACGGGTTTTTGTAAATGATTTCTTCAAATTGTATGAAAAGTTCGTTTCTCCAATTTATAAATTCTATTTAAAACACACGCACAATTTCGCACTTCGAGCGAAGTGGAAGGGTGATTAAATGGTTGGGCAAAACACGGACCATGAATCTGTGCGTTTATCCTTCCGATTAGTCCCCGACCTATTCAATTGATTGTTTTGACCTTCGGGTTTGGTTTACCGATGATATGAGGTGAACTTTGTACTGCTTTGAGTGTGAAATTAACTAACGGATAGTAAACCGTTTAGTGCGAACGAGTTGTTATGGGACTCACGTAACCACTTTTCGGATTCCTTTTGAGAGTTATGACACATTCCGCCAGTTAGTGGTGTCCAGTACTGGGTCTCCGACCTTTACCACTACGGTTTGTTGCCTTCGGGTATGTGCCTTCGGGTTTGTTGCCCTTTAGTATCGCTTCCGATGTTAGTCGTTATGAGCCGCATGGGTGATATTGGGTTGCCCTTTAGTATCGCTTCCGATGTTGGTCGTTATGAGCGGCATGGGTGATATTGGGTTTGGAGTCTTCGGGCTCATGGATCCTGTTTTGTACAGTTCTGAGTTCGAGCAAATTTTCTGTTGTTTCATTCATATGTATATTCGCTAGGTATCGCCCTTCGGTGTTGGTCTTTTTGAGCCGCATGATATGTAGCGATTACCTTGTGGAACTTGTATGCCTTATTGGTATTTGTTATTTGCCTTTTTGGCTTGATTTGGGATATTTGTATCCTTTGTTTATCTATGTTGCCGATGATACTAGGCTTGTTTTGTTATCATATGATTCATCTTTTGTTAGATGATTGTGATATCTCCTTTAGAGATATTTGTTATATTTTGTAACCTTGCAGGTTTATTGTTGTTCAGTTTATCTAACTGATTTGTTTAGCTAGACTGACCCATGTATTTTATACTCGGGTCAGACCGAGATGTTTCTGGTTAGGTGCTTTTGGACTTAGCCTATTTTGCTTCCGCATGGACTATTCAGCTTGTTTTTTTTGTTAAAGCTTTTTGTGTAGTCCTTTTATTGTAACTTTGATATATGTATTCTTTTGACTCGTCTGTATATTGTGGTTTTCTATACCACTTGACGTGTATTAGTTTGTATACTCTGGTATGTATTTGTATATGTGTATATGATGATATTCTGTTCTGTGATGTATATTACATTTGAGTTGTTATATTCTGTTCTGATAGATCCTTCAACCACCTATTGTTTCGTTTTAAGTATTCATTGGATATGTCGATCTGTTTGGTGTGATTATTGTCGATGTATTCAATAGATAATTAGAGCAAGGCTATAGATGGTCGCTCCTAACCAGCCATATTCTCCGTGTTAGTTGACAGCATTACCCTGTAGTGTCCTTGGCTAGCGTGGGTATAGAGGTGGGGCGCCACAAGCTTGGTATCAGAGCTGAGTTCAGGACAAAATATGATAAACACAGGATAGATGCACATATTACGGTACATCAAAGTGTATAAGTGATACAAATCTTTGAATCATCATGTCTTTCTATTCCTTTTACCATCAAAGGTTAGATAGAATTTGGGGAATACGTCTAGGAATGCATTTCAATTCCGTAGTATTCCATATTGGGACATCTACCTTGTGATTAATCTTGTTCTTATCTTACTTCAGCGTATGGCTGGAAGAGGCAGGGGACGACGTTCGGATGCTGGGCAATCCAGTGGCTCACATACGAATGGCGTTTATATGTCTGCCGATCAGTTTTTGGAATTGTTTAGGAGCACTCAGCCTCCAGTTCCTCCTCGAGTTTCTCCACGTCGCAAACCTGCCTTTGCACGTCAGTGCAGTGATTTTTCTCATCTTGGCGGAAAGTCGTTTAAGGGCTCCGAGTCTGTTCTTGAAGTCCAAGCTTGGTTTCGCACGTGCGAGCGTATCTTCTCTCGTATGGATCTTTCTGACCATGATAGAGTTCTTGTAACTTCTAGCTTATTACCAGAGCGTGCTCTTGATTGGTATGAGCTTCTTGTAGACGAGATTGATGAGTCTACTCTTTCTTGGACTCAGTTTCGGGAGCGATTTGAACTCAAGTTCGTTCCTGAATCCGAAAAAGTTTTATTGACCCGTCGCTTCCTTGAGTTGAAGTAAGGAAAATCTTTTGTTTCTGAGTAGTTTGCATCATACGAGGCTTTATCTAAGTATGGTCTTGAATTCATTAGAACTTCTTATAAGAAGAATTTGAACTTTGTCTCTGGTTTTAAGAAATATCTTAAGAAGTCTTTGTTGCTCCAGCTTAAGCTCTCCTTTGAGTAGTTGGTTGATTCTGCACTTCATCTTGAAACCGTTGAGAAGGCATGTGATAGTGGTGAGGATGTTGAGGTTTCCAAGAACCCCAACAAGAAGCAGTTTCCATTTCAGAAGTCCAGGTCTTTTCCTTCCAAGAAGAAGAAGACTGGTAGTTCTAGTTCTCAGCCTCAGTCTTCCGGAACACCTTTTATTCGGAAGTGTTTCAATTGTGGCTCTCCGGATTATATTATTCGAGCTTGTCCTAAGCCTCTCTTTTGCCGTTATTGTAAGAAGGAAGGTCGTCATGTTTCCACTTGCCCTACTGTTCCGACTGGTGCAAAGTCTAGCAAGCTTTATGCTGCTAAGGCTTCTAAAGGTCCCTCTCAGCCCAAAGGTATATCTCCATCTATTTTGGAAGGTTCTATTTTATTTCATGATCGTAGTATTCGAGTTCTTTTCGATACGGGTGCATCACATTCTTTCGTATCAAAAAAGCTTGTTGATGATTTATCTTTGGATGTTTCTTGTTTGGTTACTTCTTTAAGGATTGCGAATCCAATTGGAGGATATGCGACCCTTAGCATGCTTTGTGATGATGTTGATATTGTTTTATGTGGCTTTTCTTTTCGTGCGAATCTCTACGTTATTTCTTGTCTAGGATTTGATATGATTTTGGGAATGGACTGGTTAGTGAGATACGATGCCAGGATTATTTGTTCGGAGAGGATTTTGTATCTTCGACGTCCGGATTCGCCTACTCAGCTATCTCTTGTTCTTCAGAATGTGGATAATTCCGAAATGTCTTTATATTCTCTTGATTCGCGAGATGATGATGATATATCTCGTATTCCTGTTGCTTGTGAATTTTCTCATGTTTTTGAACCTGTTTTTGGTTTGCCACCCAAACGGGCAATTGAGTTCCGCATTGATCTCATTCCAAGCGCGCAGCCAGTTAGTCGTCCTCCCACGAGGATGTCTACGAAGGAAAATGAGGAACTCAAGAAGCAGCTTTTAGAGCTTGAGTCCAAGTAGTTGATTCAGTCCTGTTTTTCTCCGTGGGGATCCGCGGTCGTCTTCGTGAAGAAGCCAATGGAACTCTTAGGCTTTGCATTGACTATCGCAAGCTTAACGAGTTAACCATCAAAAATAGGTATCCATTGCCTAGGATCGATGATATGTTCGATCTATTGAGTGGTGCTAAGGTCTTTTCTGAGCTTGACCTTGCCACGGGTTTTCACCAGTTACGAGTCGCTGAGGATAGCGTACCTCTTACCGCTTTCTGCACTCGGTATGGTTCTTTTGAGTGGCTCGTTATGCCGTTCGGTTTGACGAACGCTCCTGCTTTCTTTGTTGATCTTATGAATCGAGTATTCCGAGAATATCTCGATAAGTTCGTCCTTGTCTTCATTGATGATATCCTTGTTTATTCTAAGTCTTAAGCTGAGCATGCTAATCACTTGAGAATTGTCTTGAGCACCCTCCGTCACCATCAGCTTAGAGCCAAATCCTCCAAGTGCCATATTTGGGAGAATAGGGTTAAGTTCTTAGGCCATGTTGTATCTTTCGATGGCATTTCTATCGATCCCTCAAAGATCGAAGCCATCCAGAATTGGAAGAGACTTGAGAATGTGCATGAGATTCGTAGTTTCCTTGGATTGGAGGGTTATTACCGTCGGTTCATTAAGGATTTTTCCCGTGTTGTGCTTCCTCTTACTTGCCTTACTCGGAAATGCATTCGTTTTATTTGGTCCGACAAGTGTGAAGCTTCGTTTCTGACATTGAAGGAACTTCTCACTAATGCTCCTATTATGGTGGTTCCCGAGGGAAATCATGATCTTGTTGTCTACACCGATGCTTGTGGTAGTGGTCTCAGTGCTGTTCTTATGCAGAAGGATCGGGTAGTTGCTTATGCTTCTAGGCAACTACGTCCGAATGAAGTTCGCTATGCCACTCATGATCTCGAGTTAGCCGCCATTGTCTTCGCCTTGAAGATTTGGCGACACTATTTATTGGGCGAGCGTTTCATTCTCTATACTGATCATCAATCTTTAAAGTATTTGTTCACTCAGAAGGAACTCAATATGAGACAACAGCGTTGGCTCGAGTTTCTTGCTTCATATGACTTTGATATCCAGTATACCCCTCGAAAGGGTAATCGTGTTGCTGATGTGCTTAGTCGTAAACATTCGGCTGTTGTTTCTATGATGCTTGCCGAATGGGATATTCTTGAGACTCTATCTTTTTGTGAAATTCGTGATCAAGGTTCATCTTTTGATTCTCCTATTCTATTATTTAGTTTGGTAGCTCGACCTATTTTATTGGAACGTATTGCCGATGCTCAACGGCGTGATCCTGATTTGTTGCATCTTATTCAGCTTTGTGAGTCTGGATCCTGTGATGAGGCGTTGCAGATTTTAGCATTGATTCTCATGGGTGTCTTCGTATGAAGAACCGTCTTTTTGTGCCTTCTGATTTTGCACTTAGGCATGACATTCTTGATGATTGTCACCGTTCTAAGTATACCATTCATCTTGGTAGTAGTAAGATGTATGCCGATATGCATCGTCTTTATTATTGGGAAGGCATGAAGCGCGATGTGGCAAGTTATGTAAGTAATTGCATAACTTGTCAGCGTTTTAAGGCCGAACATCAGCGCCCTTCTGGTCTTCTTCAGCCTCTAGAGATTCCATTGTGGAAATGGGATCAGATTTCTATGGATTTCAATGACGGCCTACCTCGTTCGAGATCGGCCCATTCTAGTATTTGGGTTATTGTTGATCGCCTCATCAAGTCTGCTCATTTTGTCCCTATTAAGTCTAATAAGGATGCTTTGCATTTGGCTAAGTTGTATGTCAAGGAAATCGTGAGACTTCATGGTGTTCCTAGTTCTATTGTGAGTGACCGTGATCCTTTATTCACGAGTCATTTTTGGAAGAGTCTTCAGCAAGCTTTGGGGACAAAGCTTAATTTTAGCACAGCTTATCATCCGCAGTCTGACGGACAGACTGAACGGGTGAATCGTATCTTGAAAGATCTTCTCCGTATTTGTATTTTTGATTTCGGTGGTAGTTGGGGGGATCACCTACCTCTTGTAGAGTTCTCCTACAACAATAGTTTTCAGTCTAGTATCGTTATGGCTCCTTTCGAAGCTTTATATGGAAGACCATGTCGATCACCTTCATGTTGGTTGGAATCTAGGGAGAAGCTTATTCTTGGTCCAAATTTTGTTCGTGACTCTTCTGTAAAGATTGATCTTATCCGGTTGAGAATGAAAGAGGCACAAAGCCACCAAAAATCCTACGTGGACAGCCGTAGGAAGCCTCTCGAATTCTTGATTGGTGATCTTGTCTTTATTCGTATTTCTCCTTTGAAGGGGGTTATGCGTTTCAGTACGACTGGGAAATTGGCTCCTCGCTTTATAGGACCATTTTCTATTACTGAACGTATTGGCCCTGTGGCTTATAGAGTTTCACTTCCAGCTCATTTATCTACCATTCATGACGTGTTTCACATCTCTCAACTTCGGAAGTGTCTTCGGGAGTCGGATTCTGTTATTGATTCTCTTGATTTGCTTGAGTTAGAGATCTCACTGGACTTATCTGTTGTACAACAGCCTATTCGCGTACTTGACACGGAGGTGCGTCACCTTCGGAACAAGGACGTGCCGCTCGTTAAAGTTCAATGGTCCGCTAGTCCCAATAACTGTACTTGGGAAACCAGAGAGTTTATTGAGTGATCCTATCCGGGTTTTCTATCCTAGCTTGGCAACGGTGAGTATATCTTTTCATCTCAAGCTTATTTCCTTTTCTTTTGAATGTTGTATGTATGTGGCTGTTACAAATATCGTCTCTAGGAATTGTGGGGACGCAATTTTTGTAAGGAGGAGAGATCTGTAACAACCTGCATATTTAACGATTTTATAAATATTTTATTTAAATATAGCGTCGTTAGTCGGATTTTTGGTCCGAAATGTTACTTTTTGCAAATGGCCGAATTGGAACTCGAAACCACCTCCATTGGTTCCAAAATGGCGTTTGCGATCCTTTTGAGTATAAGCTTTGATATGTTTGGAGTAAGTTGAATTCTGCAACTTTTTCTAGTTGGGTTTGGGTTGGGTTCAACCAATTTGTTAGTTTAATAACCTAACTCAGTCCCTCTCCTCTCCATTCTCTCATTCCACTCTTCTAAAACTTAAGAAAAACTAAAAATGGCGGAAGGGAAGAGGAAATAGAAATTGGAAGCCCTAGTTTAACTTGCAAACTTGAATTCTTGCTCCAAAATCAAAGAGAAGCTATAGGTAAGCCTCCTCTTAATCTTCTCTATCTCTTTCTCTCTTCAATCTCAGAATTTCGTAAACCTAACTTAGGAAAATATGTGTTTTATTCCTAGATTGAAGCTTGTTGAGTTGAAGTGAAGAGTAGTTAGTCTCCTTCTTGTGTTTGAGCATCTTCTTCTTTGTTTTGTCATAAGGTGAGATTTTTATCTCACATCTATGCTAATATATATATATATATATATATATATATATATATATATATATATATATATATCTCTTTTTTGGGTGTAAGAAGGTGAGTTTTGAACTCAAATCTATTTCTCTTGATTTCATTGATGTTGGTTATGAATTCCTAGCATTTGTACATATGCACTTATTTTCGATTTGGATTGCTTTGGTGAAATTGCCAAATATTGATTTTTGAGCCAAATCTATGTAAAACCTTCTATGGTTGATGTTTATGTTGTTCGGAGTGTTTGGGTGTGTCGTTAAGGTTGGGTAGACATTTGACGTAAGCCCGTAATCAACACGCATCCGATTGCTTTCGATTTGTTGGCCATAGATGGCCTAGGTTTAGGAATTGCCTGACCATCAGGTTTCAGACGTCTGAAACTCCTATTTCAGACGTCTGAATATTGTTCTGGGGAAATATTTTCTTCCCAGATTCAGACGTCTAAAATTATATTCCAAATGTCTGAATTGGCTTAATTTCGACCAGAAAGGAAATAGGCAAAATATTACCTATTTTAGATGTCTGAAAGTTTGGATTCAGACGTCTGAATGCTTTTCTGGGAAACAAATTAATTTCCAGATTCAGACGTCTTAATCCCTTCTTTCAGACGTCTGAATCTAGTGTCTTTTTCCAATTTACCTTGTTCGTTGAGTTTTCCAAATTTGATCGATGCATATTGATTCCAATTAGTTGCTTATGCATATTTGACCTTGATGATTCCTTTTTGAATTTATTCACGGGTTTTTATAAATGATTTCTTCAAATCGTATTAAAAGTTTGTTCCTCCGATTTATAAATTCTATTTAAAACACACGCACAGTTTTGCACTTCGAGCGAAGTGGAAGGGTGATTAAATGGTTGGGAAAAACACGGACCATGAATCTGTGCGTTTATCCTTCCGATTAGTCCCCGACTTATTCAATTGATCATTTTGACCTTCGGGTTTGGTTTACTGATGATATGAGGTGAACTTTGTACTGCTTTGAGTGTGAAATTAACTAACGGATAGTAAACCGTTTAGTGCGAACGAGTGGTTATGGGACTCACGCTACCACTTTTTGGATTCCTTTTTGAGAGTTATAACACATTCCGCCAGTTAGTGGTGTCCAGTATTGGGTCTCCACCTTCACCACTACGGTTTGTTGCCTTCGGGTATGTGCCTTCGGGTTTGTTGCCCTTTAGTATCGCTTCCGATGTTGGTCGTTATGAGCCGCATGGGTGATATTGGGTTGCCCTTTAGTATCGCTTCCGATGTTGGTCGTTATGAGACGCATGGGTGATATTGGGTTTGGAGTCTTCGGGCTCATGGATCCTTGTTTGTACAGTTCTGAGCTCGAGCAAATTTTCTGATGTTTCATTCAAATGTATATTCCCTAGGTATAGCCCTTCGATGTTGGTCTTTTTGAGCCGCATGATATGTAGCGATTACCTTGTGGAACTTGTATTCCTTATTGGTATTTGTTATTTGCCTTTTTGGCTTGATTTGGGATATTTGTATCCTTTGTTTATCTATGTTGCCGATGATATTAGGCTTGTTTTGTTATCATATGATTCATCTTTTGTTAGATGATTGTGATATCTCCTTTAGAGATATTTGTTATACTTTGTAACCTTGCAGGTTTATTGTTGTTCAGTTTATCTAACTGATTTGTTTAGCTAGACTGACCCGTGTATTTTATACTCGGCTCAGACCGAGATGTTTCAGGTTAGGTGCTTTTGGACTTAGCCTATTTTGCTTCCGCATGGACTATTCAGCTTGTTTCTTTTTGTTAAAGCTTTTTGTGTAGTCCTTTTATTGTAACTCTGATATATGTATTCTTTTGACTCGTCTGTATATTAAGGTTTGCTATACCACTTTACGTGTATTAGTTTGTATACTCTGGTATGTATTTGTATATGTGTATATGATGATATTCTGTTCGGTGATGTATATTACATTTGAGTTGTTTTATTCTGTTCTGATAGATCCTTCAACCACCTATGGTTTTGTTTTAAGTATTCATTGGATATGTCGATCTGTTTAGTATGATTATTGTCGATGTATTCAATAGATAGTTAGAGCAAGGCTATAGATGGTAGCTCCTAACCAGCCTTATTGTCCATGTTAGTTGACGGCATTACCCTGTAATGTCCTTGGCTAGCGTGGGTATAGAGGTGGGGCGCCACATAAGTCGTAGAAGGCGCAATAGTGAATGTGAACACGGGACTTGAGGCAATGCCAGGGTATGTATACCGATTGCAAATCCGTACTGGTGGTAACGCATAGAAGCTACTACTTTCCACCTCGGAACACTTTCCCAAAATCAAAATCAAGGGGAGGCCAACAAATCATAACAAAGTCAAAATGTGGTTTCGAAGAAATGTGTCCGATCGGAGGAATGACCTCACTTGGCCATGTGTGGCTCCTGTTTTACTCATATCTAAGCTGACTAATGGGAGTCAGGGTCACGTATATACCTTATACAGAATCGTTCGCCAAATTATCCTACTTCATTCTGAAATCTCCACCACGTACAAAGTTGTTAAAGTAGTTTTCGGTATTGACAGAGTATGACAATATCCGATTCCGGTCTCCTTAACAACAAAATGCTTATTACACACCAGATGGTTCTTTTACATTTTCCAAAACCAATTCACAATTGATATTAAAATATCACATTCTCAAAACTATCACTTTCGAAATCATGATTTCATAGTAGGTTAAACCCTCATTTCAAAATCAACACATTTACTCAAATATGTCATTTTACCAGCAAATATCATTTCAAATCCCAACTTATGTTATAATATTTTTAAACCTTATTCACTTTAAAATCAAGTCTTTAATTATAAATATTTCTACTTTACACCATCTAAATTTTAGAAAATAATCTAGATGGCTATAAATAGTTTAATTAGTTTAACACGGTTTAAATGGATATAAATTAGGTTAAATAGGTTTAAAATAGATTAAATAAATTTAAAATAAAATATATCAAATTATTTTTAGATGGATATAAAATAGTTTAGATGGTTAAAATAGACTAAATAAATTTATTATGGATTAGTTGGTTTAAATAGATTAAATGACTTTAACATAGATTAAATAGAATAAAATAAATTAAGATAGATAAAATAGTTTAAAATAAATTAAAATAGTTTTATATAGTTTAGTTTAAAATATATTAAAATATATTAAAACATATTAAAATAGATTAAGATAGATTAAATAGGTTAATTAGTTTAAAATAGGCTAAATTAGATTAAGATAAATTAAATAGTTCAAACTAAGTAAGTTGGTTTAAAATAGATTAACTTATTTTAATAGTTGAAAATCTTAAAATAAGAATTTAAAAGAACATTGCAGTTTATATTGAGAAAATAAATTTGAAATTAACATCATATGTAACCATTTCTTCCATTCTAACAAATCTGGACCATATCCAGATTTCAAATCAACTCAATTTCAAATCTTGAAATATCAGGTTTAACTATACCGATTTTAATAGATTTTCAAAGTTACGGTTTCCAGCATTTCAATACTCAAATTTCGATAAATTTCATTTATACTTCAAATTCAACTTTAGAATTCCAGTTTAAACCCTCTAAGCAATTTCCTTAACACAATTCCAAAATTTCAAATTTAATCATTTAAACAATTCATTTCCATGTAAATCAAATTCTAATTCAAATTTCATTTAGCTGAATCAAAATTTAAAGATTTAAAATAATTTAGTTTAACCAATTCGATGTCCGTATATAATTTTCTACCCTATCGTCAAGTGATACAGATATTTATCTTTTCAATTTGCAATTTAAGAGTTTGCGGGTATATATCTTTTCAACCCGCAATCCCAAAATTTAATTCCAAAAACATGAAATCACTTGGGTCTGTTATTTCAGCCATAATGATTTCTCCCTAATCTATCAGATCATTCGGGAATGTTTCATTTCAACCCATAACGATTTCTCCCTAATCTATAAGATCGTTTAGGTGTATCATTTTACTCATAGGGGACTTGCAGTAATATAAGAATATAAAAATACAATATCCAGTCATCCAATATCAACAATCAAACGTCCATCACAGCAATCATCCAAATCAACCAATAAACACCAATAGATAATTGATTATCATTAACAGGTATTAAGTTGAAAATTAAATTCAATATTAAATTAACCGTTGATTAAATGCACTAAAAGTCAAATTTAACTAGAATGAAAATTTAAACATACCAAACATCAATCAATTAATTTCTAATCACATCTTGAGTTTAATTTAACCAACATAAGATAATCTAGTAATTGTGATTGGGTCAAAACACTCATCTTTGATTTCAAATCGATTTGAAATTCAAAATTTAACAGTCTCAGAATTTTTCCAAACCAATTTCATAATGTCCAGAATTTCGATATGATCCCAAAGGACGAAACCATATCCAATTCTAAGCTCGTATGCAAAAGTTATTAACATTAGAAGATGTACTTATGTAGGTTGGAGACGTGGAATACATTGTGAACACCAGATAGTTTTTCAAGCAACTCAACTTTATAATCTAGATTACCAATCCTTTTAGATATAGGGAAAGGACCAATAGACCTTGGGGATAACTTCCCTTTCTTTTCAACCGAATTACGTTTCTCAGCGACAACATCTTTAGATACACAAGATCTCCAACTACGAATTCCAACTCCTTTTGTCCTCTATTGTCATACTTCTTCCGCTTATCCTGCGCAGTTTTCATCTTTCTCTTAATTCCTTTTACTTTTTTAGAAGCCTCCAAAATGATCTCAGGCCCAAGAACAAGTCTGTCACCAATTTCAATCCAACAAGATGGAGATTTACATGGACATCGTAAAGAGCTTTGAACGGTGCCATGTCGATACTAGCCTGAATTAAAGATTTGAATTACGGAAAGGTTTATTACATATATATTTAATTCAAATTTATTTATAAATGTTCTACCTGATAGCTATTATTATATGTGAATTTGACAAGATGAAGATGGTCTACCCAAGAACCACCGAAATCAAGAATACAAGCACGAAGAAGGTCTTCCAAAATTTGATTGATCCGTTCGGTTTAGCCATTTGTTTGTGGGTGATAGGACGTACTCAGATTCAACTGTGTGTCCAACAAATCCTGAAGGGTACTCTAAAAATTACTTGTGAAAATAGGGTCACGATCACAAATGATATTGTTGGCTCGGTTTTCTGGCAAACGAAGAAAGAATGCAGCAAAGACAAGTAAGGGTATAGCGGATATAATTACCGAACAAACTATGGCCGGCATGCTGGACCAGATATTTGGTCCGACATCCTATGGTATACCCGACCGAGTATCTGGTCCAGTCCCATTCCCTTCTCTGCCACCAGCATCGAGCAAGAGCCGACCTAAGACCCGACGGTCAAGAAGGATTTTCAGCCTCCTCTTGCCGATGTGGCTCGATACGACTGTTGGATCTCTACTTCCACTCGCCCTCTCCGCTTTGCTAGTTGAAGTGAAGATGTGAAACCGAATGGATGATGCGTAATCGAGGAAAGAAGGCGGGATGCTATCGGCCATTAATTTCTCTAGTGGAGGCGGCGGTGAAAATGTAGGGTTATGAACGAATGAACTAACGCGTCTTATTACTTAAATTTCTAATCCAATGGACTCATGAAATTCCAAACTCCAAATAAATCATGCCACCTGATGTTCATAATGTTTTACCCCCACTCCTAACGCAGCGGAACTAATCTCGAGGTCTAATTCAATAGTATGTAGAAGATAACTTTCGAAATCAATTAATTTTAGCTAAATTCCTTTAACTAGTTTCGACACGTTTCAAACTTGCACGGCCAAATGACAAGTCTGATCGCCACGACACTTGAAATCCTACAATAATTCACTATTATGCATCCGGTGAAACTGGTTTCCTCCAAATCCAAGACAGTGGTCAGAATGACTATTTTTACACGTAAATTAAAACCAGAAATTTTCCAATTTTCATTTAATCACTTTAAATTCGATTTATAAGTTTAACAATCTTCATTGCTATTTAAATAAGATTTAAATCAACTTTTAGGACGTTAAATTCTTCCTCCTTAAGAGAATTAGGTACCCGAAATTATACCACAACCCAATTCCCATAAATACTTAAAACTGTTCATCAATCCATATGATGTACATAGATAATTCCTACGTAAAATCTGATTCGATCACCCACTCAAATACATAACTTCATTTCGAGACTATTATCGCTCACTTGACCTCCTACTGCGTATATTGAGCGGGTTCTTAATTAGATACCTCTGTTCTTGCATAGCCATTACCTACGATAAACGACCGTTGGTTCCACATAAGAACCCTCATCAATGCTCGCCATCAAAAATCAGGTGATAAATCCCTATTTGGAATGGTGTAAAACACCTCGAGTCATGCACTTGAACCTTGGATCGAGAACTATGTGAAAAGGGGAAATGATCAACGTACAACCTACATACGAATCCCATTGGTTACTACTTCCCAATTTTATAATTACCCATTTTAAAGAATCATCATTTTACTAAGAACATCACTTAAGTTTATTAACATTCTATAACTCAAATTCATTTTATTATGATACTCTTCTATATCCAAAAGAGTATATACAATTTCAAATCTTAAATTTGTTTTACTTAGCCTAGGATGTTCAACAAATTTAAAATTTTATTTCTTAACCCGCTCTTAATCAAAACATCTTTTTATATTGAAAATATATTCTTTTAAGGGATTTGTTAACACAATATCTGGATTTTATTTCAAAAAACCTTTCGAAATGATACTTTATATTTAACCTTTTTGATAACATAATATATAGCCCGAGTAACTCTAAAATGATAGCAAGGAACCGAGCGCTACCAAATAGTATTATATATCCCTTTTACTAATCAGGAAAATACTCAAGAGAAGTGTTACCATCTAAACACATCACTTACCCTTTTTAGTGATTTCCAAGACAGTCGGCTAGTTAATCATAAAAAATTTCTTTCTTTACAAATTCCATTTTGAAACAATACTATTTATAGATAAATAGTTCTTTAATAAAATCATCCACTTGCTTTAGATTCATTCAGATTCGAACTCGTTTCGATTGTACAATAACAAAGAGGATAATTTACTAGGTGCACTATCATATCCACCTAAGCAAACATTCAATTATCACTTAGAAGATTATTCTGATTATCACTAACAAATCGAAACTCCTTCCTGAACTGTACAAAGAAAACTTTACTTTCAAATCCATTTTAAATAATTTATTTATTAAAATCTATTTAAGTACAATTAACTTTTCCAAATCATATTTTATTCTAACTAAATACATTCTATTCTAAATCTAAAATTTCTTTCAACTAAACACATTCTATTCTAAATCTAATTTTAACCCTACATCTCTTCAATAACTATATAGACTTTTGAAAATCATTCTCTTATGTATATAAAATATATCCTAATTAAAATCATTTCATTTACCAATTTTAAAACAATATTATGTCAATTGGACTTGTCAAGTGTTTAGGAAATCCCTATCGATAACATTGGCTAAACGCATTGACCAGAATTCTTAGGCTGCTTAACAGATCAAACAACACAACAGAAAACATTCTTCCTTATTAAAAAATACACATTCATATTCATAACACACTCAGGCTCATTCTATGGTTTCACTTAACCAATTCCAAATGAGTTTACCCATGGGTGCTAAGGTTCTCGCTAAACCTTTAGCTCTGATACCAAATGTAACAACCGTAGGCATTTCAACCATCCGATAGTAACAACCAGTAGGCTGTTCAACCATATCAGCGCCATAGTGGCATACACTAGTACCTCGAATATGCTTTTACTGTTATCCTTGCGACTGTAAGCACCTAACAAACCGCCCATCAAGGCCTTATACTACCTTTTCATGGAGATTTGGCCAGGCAACTCGATACTCGGTATACCCACCGTGCAGCCCAACTGGTTCGTCCAACATCTCTTTGCAAACGTCATTCAAAAGCGTTCGGCCAAATGCCTCGTTCAGCCAAGTGCCTCGTTCGGCCAAAAGCATCGTTCGGCCAAAGGCTCGTTCGGTCAAGATTACGTTCCAACATCAAGCGCCTCATTCGGCACCCAGACCGTTCGGCTTCAAGGAGCGTTCGGTATCCATGAAGACTCGACATTCTTATTCGGCCTCCCGAGACGTTCGGCAATCAAGGATGGTTGGGCATTCTCCCCAGAACGCCGGTCCGATCATTGCTCGGCCTACTCTTCCCCAAAACAAACGTGTCGTTCGGCATAAAGAGGCTAGATCGGCACTCGATCGTTCATCCTTCTCGGTTCGGCATACAAGGCTTGTCTTATTTGAACCGAGTTATTCCGCTATCAGGCCCACCAGGGAAGTCCAACCCACCTTTGTCTATAAATAGAGGGGCAGGGACATAGAGAAAAAGGGAGAAATTTTAGAGAACACTGGGGAGACTCTGCCATTTTCAAGACTCATTCCAGACTTATTTCTTCTACTTTGCAATTGTATTCTAGTAACAAAAAATGGATTGTATCTGTAATCACCCATCAAGGAAATCAATGGAAATCAACTTCAAAGTGAATGTAGGCAGTTATGCCGAACCACTATAAATTTGGTGTTCTTGTTCTCTGCATTTAAATTTACACTCTATTCTCTGTTTTAATTTTCTTTCTTTATTAATCTCTCTACACAATCTTTCTAAGTGTGTTAGTGACCAATTTTGGTGCTTTCACTGAGAGTTGAACTCAGGCTATTAGGATCTACTTTGCAGCTACTGGATTGCATAAATCCCCAGAAGGAGATCCATAATTAATTATAAGGCATATGTTGATTCTACTCAGAGTTAAAACCAACAACTCTACCATGGGAAGACCACGAACTAGATTAGCTTCTCGAAATGAAGATTCCCACGAGACCGCTAGTGTGCAACAATTGGGAACTAGAATTAGCAAGTGATTCGATGCGCAGGGCCCTCCAACCAAAACCAAGCAGAAGTTGTTTCCCGAGCAGAGTTCAATGACTTGATAAGAAAGCTTAAGGAAAGTAGAAGGCAACTTGCTGAGCAAATGCAAGCCAACGCCGACCTCTTAACTCAGCTTACTCAGCAGCAGCATCAGAATGCTGGAGGAAGCCCCGTCCCTTACTCTAAAGATGATAGTTTGACTTCAGCTGATGAGCCTCCTAGGCGTAGATGCCGTAAGGATAAAGATGCACAAGCGGGTGCCACCGATCGATCTACTCGAAATCAATCCCATAGAGAGACCGGACGCCCGAATCTCCAAGACCCAAATAAGGCGGGACATCAACCCGCAGTCACATGGAATGGAACCCAACCTTCCATCCTCCATGCAAACTCCGGACTTAAAAGCTATGGTCAGGCAGTTGATGAGAGAAAACCAAGGCTTGACCAATGAAGATTGAGGAGTGACCAGAAGCCATACCCCCTTTACGTATGGTATCCTATAGGTTGAGTACCCCAAGAAGTTCAATATGCGACTATCCCAGCCTATGAGGGGAAGACTGACCCCAGACAACATGTGATGAGGTATGGATGGATGGTGGATTCTGCAAGAGCCAATGATGCGACCAAGTGACCCAATCACTTTGTCTGGTATTGCCACCATGTGGTTTACTTGACTCCCACCTCGATCTATATCCAGCTTTGACGAATTAGCAACAAAATTCATAAAACAATTTAGGATACACACCACTCGCCCGAAGGACGTGATGTCCCTATCAAGCGTGATCCAAGCTCCGGGAGAGTCATTAAAAGCATACTTGCAAAGGTTTCATGTCGCTGCTACTGAGGTGAGCAATCCTAATGACCACGCGATTCTGATGGCAGTATTGCATGGAGAGGATCCGGATTCTGAGTTTGGAGATTGGTTGGCGGGGAAGCCCCCAGCTACGCTGAAACGTTTTTATTCGAAAGCTCGTCAGTTCATAGGGAGGGAGGAAGCTCGGTGGACAAGGCGAGACAAGGCATCAGGGCCCATTCAATAGTCTGTGAAAAGTAATGTCACCGTTAAATAAACCGAAGATAATCTTGGAAAAACTCAAGTTAACATCTAGAACAAGCCCGGGCAGTCTAAAGGATCTGGAGGTGGAAATCCCGGAAAGAAAACAGAAACAGGGAAATGGAAATCAAGGATCTCAACATACATTGAATACACCCCATTGAACGCATCTCTTGAAAACATCTATCTATCAACTTGCAACACTTTCCAATATAGAAAGCCGCATCCAAAGGAATCGACGGAAGAATAGAAGCGGACCGGGAAGTAATGCCGTTTCCACAAGTCTTATGGGCACAACATGGAGGAGTGTAGACACCTCTATGATGCTATAGAAAAGCTAATAAGACAGAAAAAGCTGCAGGAATTTGTCAAAGACCCACAGGATGGGAGGCAAGAAACATCGGACCCTATATGCGGGCCAGCCTCACACTAACCGGAACAACCTACTCGGACTGTGGGTAGATTGGTTATTAACACGATTGCTAGCGGAACTCATCCTGCAGATATGAATTGGCAGGAGATGGAGCAATATGCTAACTCCTTAAGACATGCAGAGTACGAGTGTTGTTCGAACGTGGAGGATGGGACTCCTACAAAGCAACAACGCACGATGAATGATGATATCGTATTCAGGAGCAGGGATGCGGATAAGGTAGAGGCTCCTACCGTTGACCCAATGGTCATATCTGCGACCATCAGGCCGACATTCGTAAAGAGAATTTTAATTAATTGCGGAAGTTCCGTTAACATCATCTTCCGGAAGCCATATGACCAAATGAAGCTGGAGACCGAGGATTTGAAGCCATCCAAATCTAGAATCCATGGCTTTAATGGCGCAGCGACGGATGCAGTGGGATATGTGGAGTTACCAGTTAAACTGGTGCAGGTCGAGCGTAAAAGGGTGCGAATCCTACCATTCATAGTACTGGACGTTGATTCCCTGTACAACGTATTTCTGGGTCGTCCAGCACTGGCGGAGTTTAGGGCAGATTTGGCCCTTTGGTGTCTGACATTAAAATTTCCCACAGACAGCGGTGTAGGAGTAGTGCATGGTAACTAGGAAACCAGTTGTGCACGCTATGTGGCTGAGCTCAAAGAGGCGCAGCGTAGGGAGAAAGGAAAGATTACGGACAGCTCTGTCCGCCTCCAAAATTCCGATGATTTACAACAAGTGCCCGAGCACTGGCTCGAGCGGCATTCTCAGATCCATAGAGACATAGATCCGAGGGATGATGATGGGGAACCAAGGGAAACAAATGCAGCACTGGCTGAACTTACCGTTGACATATCAGTTAGCTGCAATGACCCATCACGAGTTCTTAAAATAGGTTCACAGCTAGACCCTGTGACAGCTGAGAACCTTACTGATTTCCTTCGAGCGAATCTGGATGTTTTTGCCTGGACACATTCTGATAGTGCGGGATTTCTCCTGCGATCGCAAGTCGTATGTTGAACATAGACCCGAAACATGTACCTGTGAAACAAAAAAGGAGAGGCATGGACCCAGAGAGGTCCGCGGCTCTCAAAGAGGTGGTGGACAAGCTCAAATCCAACGGGTTCATCAGCGACGCCCTCTACCCTGAATGGGTATCTAACCCCGTGCTAGTGAAGAAAGCGAATGGAAAATGGAGGACCTGTGTTGATTATTCTGATTTAAACAAAGCGTGCCCTAAGGATAGTTTCTCGTTGCCTAGGATTGACCAGCTGATCGACTCAACTGCCGAACATGAGTTATTATCATTTATGGATGCGTATTCAGGATATAATCAATTCCCGATGCACCTCCCAGACCAAGAACACACCAGTTTAGTCATGGACATGGGATTTTATTGCTATGTAGTAATGCCATTTGGATTGAAGAATGCACGAGCGACTTATCAACGCCTGGTGAATTGAATGTTCGAAGATCGGATTGGTAAAATGATGGAAGTCTATGTGGATGAGATGCTAGTGAAGTCACACCAGTCAAATGACCACATCCGAGACCTACCGGAGATGTTTGACATACTCAGGCATTATGGAATGAAGATCAATCCATTGAAGTGTTCATTCAGTGTGGCATCAGGAAAGTTTCTGGGATTCATCGTGAATGCCCGGGGAATCGAGGCTGACCCAAATAAGATCCAGGCTATCCGAGATATACAAGTACCCAGAACCATAAAGCAAGTGCAAAGCCAGAATGGAAAAGTGGCTGCGCTAAGTCGGTTCATATCCAGAGCTACTGACAAGTGTATTCCCTTCTTCGGCATTATAAACAAAGGAAAGAGAAACTTTGAATGGACGTCCGATTATGAGGAAGCTTTCCGAGCTCTGGTAAGGCACTTAGAAAGTCCCCCTGTGCTGTCAAAGCCAATAGACCACGAAATGTTGTACGTATACTTGGCGGTATCCCAACATGCTATTAGTACAGCCTTGGTTCACGAGGAAGACCGGATTCAAAAACCGGTTTACTATGTTAGCAAACGCTTGACAGGGGCGGAAAGAAATTATCCAAAGATTGGAAAACTAGCTTATTGCTTGGTGATCGCATCATGCAAGCTTCGCCCCTACTTTCAGGCACACTCAATCAATGTCTACACTGACCAACCTCTACGGCAGGTACTCCAACGACCAGAAACTTCCGAAAGGATGTTAAATTAGAATATTGAGTTGAGTCAGTTCGATATCGCCTATCTACCGTGAAGGGCCGTACAAGGACAAGCACTAGCCGACCTCATTGCTAAATTCACTATGCTAGATGACCCGAGCAGTCACATAATCATACCTCCTGTTCGACGGAAGATGTACACCGATGGGGCATCTAACCACCGTTACTCGGGGGCAGGTATAATGCTCGTAACTCTTGAAGACCGATCAATCTGCTAAGCTTTGAAGCTCGAGTTTGCGGCAACAAATAACGAAGCCGAATATGAAGCATTAATTGCTGGCTTGAGAATTGTTATCGAACTGGGAGTGAAGTCGATCGAAATCTTCTGTGACTCGCAGCTGGTAGTATATCAGGCACGGGAAGACTATCAAGCGAAGGGACAGCGACTTGCTCCTTACCTTGCTTGGGTTCAAGAGCTGCTGGAGAATCTGGAATACTACGACATCTTGCATGTCCCACGCGAACAAAATAGAGAAGCCGATTCATTGGCAAAATTCGCAAGCACTGGCGATGCACAGCAAATGGGATTGTTCCCTGTTGAGACCCTCTATGCTCCAAGTATAGACGTAATGGAGACACATTTCGTATTAGAGATCGAACTTGAGAAGGAATCGTGGTTGACCCCAATCAAGCAGTATCTGCTACAAGATGATTTGCCTGAAAAGAGAAGCGAAAGATGCCAAGTCCCCCGGAAAGCTTCACGTTATGTAATATAGAATGGGTAATGTATCAGAGGGGATTCTCGACCCCCTTACTCCGGTGCATGGCCCATGATGAGATAAATCATGTATTAAAGGAAGTCCATGAGGGAGAGTGCGTTGGTCATACCGAGGGGCAAACATTGGCAAAAAAATTCCTCCGCTATGGATACTATTGGTCAAGCGTGAATCGGGACGCTGCAGACTATGTGAGAAAATGTGACAAATGCCAGACATACGCAAAAATTCCAAGAGCACCGCCGACGGAACTCACACAAATGGTTAGTCCCTGGCTATTTGTGATGTGGGGGATTGACCTGATCGGCTCTTTACCCGTAGCCAAAGGAGGCGCGAAATATGCAATAGTTGCGGTCGACTACTTTACCGAATGGGCAGAAGTAGAGCCTATGGCCTGGATCACCACCAAAAAAATCATTAACTTCATTATACGAAATATCCTATGCCGTTTTGGCCTTCCCCGGACCATCATAACAGACAATGGAACCCAATTCGAAAGCAAGGAGTTCAAAGAATTTTGTCAGAAATATGGCACTGAGAAAAGATTTACAGCAGTTGCTCACCCGAAGGCGAATGGACAGGTAGAAGTCGTAAATAAAATACTCAAGTCCATATTGAAAAAGCGTTTGGAAAAGTCTAGAGGCAAGTGAGTAGATGAACTCCCGACGGCGCTTTAGGCCTATAGAACCACCCACTAAACCGCGACTGGCCACACTCCATTCGCATTGGCATATGGAACGGAAGTTGTCATACCCGTGGAGCTTGAAGTTCTATCTCATTGGGTAACTCACTATGACCATGCGTCGAACCGGGATCTCTTATTGGAATCATTGGACTTTATTGATGAAAACGTGAAGAAGCTGATTTGAGAGCACATCATACAGACGTCGGGTCGTCGGATATTATAACAAAAAAGTCCAACCGAGAATCTTTGACGTGGGAGATCTCATTTTGAAACGAGCTTTTCTAGCCCTATCTCATATGAACCCCGCATGGGAAGGTCCGTACGTCATCGAATGGAGGCTTGGAGAAGGAACTTTCAAGCTAGCGACTGTGGACGGTGCGACACTCCCCCGAGCATGGAATAGCGAGCACATGCGACGTTATTACACTTAGTCTATTTCCTCCATGCCACAATTGCATTTATTTCCAGTACGTTTTCATTTCTAGTTCTTGGCACGTAATAAGACAATTTAGCTTGCTTTCATCAATAAAGGCTTCAAGCCATCTTTTTCATGAAGGATTAATGTTTCTGCGAAAGATAGTCCTGTGGAAAGAAACTAAAATTATATTATTCTGGCTGGCGTACGGACGCTCTAAACAACTCGAAATCTCCAAATCCCGGAGTGCGTACTGGATTACTCGAATTCCCCAGAGCGTGAACTTGAGTATAAACGGTTAAAAATCTCAAAGTCCCTGGAGTGCGAACTGGAGTACTCAAAGTCCCAGGAGCACGGACTCGAGTATAAACGACCTAAAATCTCCAAGTCCCCGGAGTACGGACTGGAGTACTCTATGTCCTCGCAGCGCGGACTCGAGTATAAAAAAAATCTCTAAGTCCCCGGAGTGCGGACTGGAGTACTCGAAGTCCCCGGAGCGTGAACTCGAGTATAAACGGTAAAAATCTCCAAGTTCCCGAAGTGCGGACTGGAGTACTCTAAGTCCCTGGAGCACGGACTCGAGTATAAGCGACTAAAAATCTCCAAGTCCCCGAGTGCGGACTAGAGTACTCTAAGTCCCCGCAGCGCTGACTCGAGTATAAACGACTTAAAAATCTCCTAGTCCCCGGAGTGCGAACTGGAGTACTCTACGTCCCTGGATCACGGAGTCGAGTATAAAAAAATCTCCAAGTCCCCAGAGTGCGGACTGGAGTACTCTAAGTCCCCGTAGCGCAGATTCGAGTATAAATGACGTAAAAATCTCCAAGTCCCCGGAGTGCGGACTGGAGTACTCTAAGTCCCCGTAGCGCGGACTCGTGTATAAACGACTTAAAAATCTCTAAGTCCCCGGAATAAGGACTGGAGTACTCTATGTCCCTAGATCGCGGAGTCGAGTATAAAAAAATCTCCAAGTCCCCGGAGTGCGGACTGGAGTACTCTAAGTCCCCGTAGCGCGGATTCGAGTATAAACGACTTAAAAATCTCCAAGTCCTCGGAGTTCGGACTGGAGTACTCTAAGTCCCCGCTGCGCGGACTCGAGTATAAATGACTTAAAAATCTCCAAGTCCCTGGAGTGCGGACTGGAGTAATCTATGTCCCTGGATCGCGGAGTCGAGTATAAAAAAATCTCCAAGTCCCCAGAGTGCGGACTGGAGTACTCTAAGTCCCTGTAGCGTGGATTCGAGTATAAACGACTTAAAAATCTCCAAGACCCGGAGTGCGGACTGGAGTAATCTAAGTCCCCGGAGCGCGGACTCGTGTATAAATGACTTAAAAATCTCCAAGTCCCCGGAGTGCGTACTAGAGTACTCCAAGTCCCCGAAGTGCGGACTTGAGTATAAACGACTTAAAATCTCCAAGTCCCCGGTGTGCGTACTGGAGTACTCTAAGTCCCCGGAGCGCAGACTCGAGTATAAACGACTTAAAAATCTCCAAGGCCCCGGAGTGCGGACTGGTGTACTTGATGTCCCCGGAGCATAGAATCGAGTTTTAAAAAAAAATTGCAAGTCCCCGGAATGCGGACTGGAGTACACTAAGTCCCCGGAGCGCGGACTCGAGTATAAACGACTTAAAAATCTCCAACTCCTCGGAGTGCAGACTGGAGTACTCTAAGTCCTCGGAGCATGGACTCGAGTATAAATGACTTAAAAATCTCCAAGTCCCCAAAGTGCGGACTGGAGTGCTCTAAGTCCCCGGAGTGCGAACTCGAGTATAAACGTCTTAAAAATCTCCAAGTCCCCGTAGTGCGGACTGGAGCACTCTAAGTCCCCGGAGCGTGGAGTCGAGTATAATTGAAAAAAAATATTCTCCAAGTCCCAAGAGTGTGGACTGGAGTATTCGAAGTCCCCGGATCGTGAGCTCGAGTATAAACGGTAAAAATTGTCCAAGTCCCCAGAATGCAGACTGGAATATTCTAAGTTCCCGTTGCACAGATCAAAAATTGTTCTAAGTGCTTGAAGCATGGGAGGAAAACGAATAACTCTTAGAGAATCAAAGGGCCATGTGAAAAAAAACCAAGAAGTCTATGTTACACACAACTTCATGGACTAGAATCACAATCACAAAGAAACCTGAATAATAAGAATCTTTTGAAAAGACAGAAAAGGAAACTAAACTCTATTCAGGAAATGTTTTCTGCTACAAGTACTCTAAAATTTGGAGTCAATAGTCTATCTACAAAAAATTACAAAAAATTATTACACGACTTAAATTGACTTCCTCGTTGAATGAGGACAGTAGTCATTTCTTGTGCTTCTTCAACTTCTTCCCGGACGACTCTTTCCCAAAGCGTTTACCCTTGGAAACTTTACTTGATAGAGGAGTAACAACTGAAGAAGTATGGGGAACATCCAGGGGCTTGGAACTGCCAGGAAGGATGACCTTCAATGGCTTGTTTAAGGGATCGTCCAGGTCCACTTCACGCGGCTCAATCTTGACTTCGGATATATCTCTTTTCTCTTTCTCGAGCTGTTCCTTCATGCTCAATTTAGATGTATGCTCAGAGGTGCCTGTAACTTCTACTTCATAACTCCCAGAGGCGGAATCAGACTTGCCTCCGTCAAGCACCCTGATCACTTGAGCATCTGGCCCAGGAACTTTACCAGCACAAGCAGTCCCACCAGTCTTTCCCACCTCCTTGGCGACATCTCTCCTCGGAGTGGGATCGGGATCAGAACGACCTACACAAAATCAGAAAAGATGAGCCTTGGAACGCAATAGTACTTCACAAAGAATGACGACTTTCAAAATCTCAAAGTGAAAGGTTATCTACCAGGCCCTGGCAAATTATCTTCCGTCAAAGGGGTTTCGCCCTCCGAGATAGGAGACAAGACATGAACGCCTAGACCGAGGGCTTCTGGATCATAGCCAATGTGTTGTTCAAAGGGATCGAGTATCGGCGACTGTCCGGCTAGGAAAGCACGTGAACAGGAGACTTGGCCACGGTTGGACCGGCGACACCTTCTTTCCCTTTCCTCGAGGGGGATCCTTTGCAGTAAAGGGCCTTAGCCGCTGATAGGTCCGAAGGCTCATGTCCCTTCAGAAATTATTTTATCAAATCCTCCTCGTCAACCTCCTCAACACCGCGCTTGGCCTTACTGATCTGAATTAAGGTTTCCCACGCCTCGAGCAATGATTCAAGATAGCCATCGCCCAAAAAAGTTAAGTCACGGTGCATGAGCACGCGGGCGTTGAATTCGGCAATGAGTGGGTCGAATGCGGTTTTGATCTCTTCTCTACCTTCTTCCCTGGCTGCCTCAAGACGGGAGTCGATGTCCATCAATGTGATCTTCTTGGCCTCTTCGCGGGCCTCGCTCTTTAACATCTCAACCCTGGAAAGCACGCCCTCGAGCTGTTCTTTTAAAAGTCGGGTGGCGACAATCTCGTCACAGTATCGCTGCGACTCTTCTAGGGCAGCCGTCTTCTCCTCTTTCTATCTGCGGAGAAGCACCTCAAGTTCCTTTACCCAGGTGCTGAACTCATCCCTCTTCTTTTGAACAGAGTCCTTCTCTAATGCTAAAGCCCCACATCATTGAACTGCCTCATCAAGCTCATTCTTATGAGTTGATTCCAAGCGAGTGACGGCCTCAGTAGTATCCCTGGCACTCCGATGGGCGACCTCGAGTTCAGACTTATAAGTGGCGATTTCTTCGTCTTGGGCCTTAATGATGTTTCTATCGTGGGTAGCCTCAAGCTTCAAACCGTCTATTTCATGCTGGCGCTCCATAGAGACTTCAGAATGTTTCTCAGGTAGGTGAACGGACGCATCATATTGAACATAGACGTCGTTGGTACAAGCAACGGCGTTTTGCTTAAGATCTCCATGTACAGGATGAATCGCCGGAAGTTACTCCAAACCATCGAAGCAGATCTTAGGAAATGTAGCCTTGAGCTCGCTCAGTCTCTCTGATTCTGTTGGATCCGATGCAGGAGCAGGAGGAGACGGCTTTGAAAGTTCGCCCCTCCTATGTGAATCTCGGGATTTTCGAGTGGAAGAAGAATCAGAGAGTTGATCTCGAGGGATATCAGATTGCGACCCTTTGTAACCAGGCTTATCCTTACTTTGCCCCGAATGAGAAGAGGGGTGTCGATGATGCTTGGGCTGGTAATACTATTTCTTTCGAGATGATGAGTCTCGAGAATGATGGCCCCTATCACCATCACCATCACCATCTCTATCTCGACGTATCTCAGGACCCGAGCCCCGTCCGAACGGATGAAAAATAGAAGAACCATGGAGAAGATCGAATCCATGTGAGCGCCCCATGTCAACTGCACGAAATTCAAATAACAACGAGTTAGCAAGGAGAGATGTGACGACAAAAATCTAAGTGCGAATTTAAGTGCAAATGTTCGTGTGTGTCCTAGTGTTTCTCCCCGATGGACCAGTAGCCTTGCTAACAGGGGTTTTCACTCCCTGACTTTGGATTGGAATGCCCACATTGCCTCTGATGGGCAAATGGAACTTGAATGCCTCCGGATCGCCAAAATCATAGTTGAGCAAATCTTCTAGAATGGAGAGGTTCGAAAGGCCTTTTAGTGAACTTTCAACGTGCTGTGAAGAAGCCTCTTTCTCTGCCGGGATGAGCGTAACTTTGGAAGTTCCGCCAACCTTCTCCTTTCTAATCTTATATGCCAACGTCTTTTTCCCCTTCGAAGGGGAAGATGATGTTTCAATATCATGCACTTCGACCGGCGGATACTTAGTAATACCCACATTCTCACATTGTGTTTCAGGATCATCGCCCTCTTTAATCTCCCCCTCCTCCTATGTACCGGGGGTGTGGCGTGACGACGATTCACCTAACTTATTCCCTTTTCCTGATGCAGGCTTGGGGATGGAGACGCCCTCAGGGAGGCACACCCAACGACCTTCTGCTAACAGCCCGAAACTTGACAGTGACTCATTTGAAATGAGGGTTCAAATGTATCGTTCCTCAGCGAGAATAGCTCTAATAGCTCAACAGTATCAGAATAGCTGCGACCCTCAGGACGTGGATTGATATCTGGAAAAAATGAAAAAAGAGTTAGAAAAAGCATCGCCTCGACCGAATCATGAGCATCGCTACAAGAAGAAGACTTACTTCCTTCAACTCATCTCCTCACGAAACCAGGAGGGCATCGCACGTAGAACCATTCCTTTTTGTACAAGGAAAACTTGCTCCACGCTCCGGTTAGAATTTGGCACTTGTGGTGGAACTTGAGGAACATATAGGAGGGGCTATCTCTCCGCTTCATGATCATCTAAGTATATCTGATGTCGCCGGGAGTTGGAGGCCTGGAGAAGACATCCATGAAAAGGAGGTAGGTCCCATAAATGATCGCATGACCGTTTGGGTGCAGCTGCGACGTGGCGACATCTATGTATTGCAACACGTCGTGAAGAAATAAATTGAATGGAGGCACGCTGCCCACTCAGCACATAAACTTATTGAAGGCGGTGTGTCTGATGGGGGCAGGTGGGGATGATCATGCCTCGACGGAACCAAAACATCGATAAGAGGGATGATGTGGATAGAGCATATTGGCCGAAGGGCGACTTTGTTAATCTTTGAAGCCTGTGAATCGGTCGGATCGTCTAAGAAAATAGATAACTCCAGGGCATCAAGAGCAAAATTATGAGCAGTGGAGGTCGACGGGTTAGAAGTGTCTACGTCCCCTTGTTTGGAAGACGGCCTGGGTCTATCCGAGATTGTGGCGGAACTGGATTTTTTAGACATTTTTTGACGGGAATCGAATCCTGCAGAGCACTTGTATGAACTATACTCAAAAATGATCAGCGTTAGACTTAACAACATAAATTTCCCCCGTGTGTGGTGTGTGAGCTAGTGCAATCCATCGTGTATAAGCATTGGAAATCTAGAAGTCACAAGGTTACTGATATAAAATCAACCACCAAAACATCGCCTCCGAAGACCATCATCACTGACCATCTCCAAAAGCCCACCAAATGGCGATTACAGTTTCAAGTTCAGGGAACGTTAGAGGAAGTTATCCGATTACATCAAGTAAAGTTCAGATTTATAGCTACCGAAAGTAGGAGATTATTAGTCCGAATCAGTTCAATATGCTAGAATGTTAGAGTCATTGTTCTTGCTTTACGATCGCTCGGCATATTTGGTTCGGCATTTATGTGTTGATAGGCTAAGTATCGCTCGACCGGTTTGGTTCGGCATTTATGTGTTGTTTAGCTATGTATTGTTCGGCATGTTTTGTTCCGCATTTATGTTTGGTCAGCTGAGTATGGTTTGGCTTTTAATTTCGTTCCGCCAAGCTATCGTTCGGCCAAACTACCGTTCGGCTGAAGTAACGTTCGGCCTAAGTCCTGCTCGGTCGAGGTAACGTTCGGCATCCTCGATAATTCGTGCCTCCTCCTTGGCCTTCCATTCCCCTATTCGACATATGGTGAGACACGCCGAACCAAAGTCATTATGAGCCTTAACGTTCGGCGCCCCACCCTTGGCTATAGCTCCACTCCCCTCTTCCATGCTGAACAACAAGAACAGTTCGCTCGGCTAATCATCCCAAATCAGACCGATCGGTATCCTAACCACCTCCAACAAATCCTATGAGCGATCATCCCTGGCCGCTTCTTTTCGCCACACACCGGTTAGCCCAGACCATCCACGTAACCCTCTCGGCAACGGTTCTAATGTAAGAACCTAAGCCTCTTAGTTTTAGTCATGGAAGGGGTTAAGATAGAAGGGTTAATACATAGTTGACAGATGGAAGCTCGAGAAGGATTGATTTGGCTTTAGGTATCCGAATAACAGGATAGAATCGCAAGTTCTTAAAAGAATTACAAAAATGGAAGAAGAAAAGAGAGGAAGAGGGAGGACACATGGTTTTATAGGGAGGAAGAAGAAGGTGAACAGGCCATCACCGGTAAGGCCGGTCAAAAATAAATAAATAATTAAATAAATAAATAAATAAAATAATAATAATAATATAATATATATAGTTCGAACAAGCCATGCCCGGCAAAGCCGGCCGAGAAGACATCGTTCGGTTTCAACTGGATCGTTCGCCCTTTTACACTACGTTCGGTAAAGAGAATTATGCAACCCCGATGAGTTATGACCAAGGTACGAAGTGAAGCATGATCAAAGCGTATCACGTTCAGTTACGTAATACACTTTGGGGGCAAGTGTTTCCTGGAGATTTGGCCAGGCAACTCGGTACTCAGCATACCCACCGCTCAGCCCAATTGGTTCGTCCAGCATCTCTTTGCAAACGTCATTCAGAAGTGTTCGGCCAAAGGCCTCGTTCGGCCAAGGGCCTCGTTTGGCCAAAAGCATCGTTCGGCTAAAGGCTCGTTCGGTCAAGATTGCGTTCGAACATCAAGCGCCTCGTTCGGCACCCAGACCGTTCGGCATCATACCGTTCGGCTTCAAGGAGCATCCGGTATCCATGAAGACACAACATTCTCATTCGGCCTCCCGAGACGTTCGGCAATCGAGGATGGTTCAGCATTCTCCCCAGAACTCCCGGTCCGATCATTGCTCGGTCTACTCTTTCCCACAACAAACGTATCATTCGGCATAAAGAGGCTGGATCGGCACTCGACCGTTCGGCCTGCTTGGTTCAGCATACAGGGCTTGTCCAATTTGGACCGAGTTATTCAGCTACCACGCCCACCAGGGAAGTCCAACCCACCTTTGTCTATAAATAGAAGGGCAGGGGCACAGAGAAAATGGGAGAAATTTTAGAGAACACTGGGAGACTCTGCCATTTTCAAGACTCATTCCAGACTTATTTCTTTTACTTTGCAATTGTATTCTAGTAACCAAAAAAGGATTGTATCTATAATCACCCATCAAGGAAATCAATGGAAATCAACTTCAAAGTGGATGTAGGCAGTTACGCCGAACCACTACAAATTTGGTGTTCTTGTTCTCTACATTTAAATTTACACTCTATTCTCTGTTTTAATTTACTTTCCTCATTAATCTCTCTACACAATCTTTCGAAGGATGTTAGTGACCAATTTGGGTGCTAACATCAACCTCTTTGGGACATGTAGGAGAAATAGTCTATTGCTCGCCACCAAACAGAAAGTGAGAGCCCTCTATCATGTTAATCCAACCAATGGAAATAGATACGATCTCGGTCTCTCCATTTCAACAATCGATAATTTTTGGCTAACGCATTCCCGGTTCCTTTAGGAGTAAGTTTTCGAGTCCTTGTCCGGGAACTTGAATTTGCATTCATACTTCGTAAGTCAAGGGTCAAACTCGATAGTCGGTTATTCAGCTATCAAATAAACGAATAAAAACTAATTGCATTTGAGAATTATTTGTCCATAGCAACCATTAAGCCTCAAAACATATCTTTTTTTAATAAATCTCTTTCAAAAATATTCATATGCTTATCTTTCTGACATACGTATATTCACAAAACATTTGTAAGACTTCCCATTAGCAAATCTCTAAAAAGGATTTAACCACATCATTTAAATTACAGAAAAGGGTAACTCTAAGCACTATTTCTATGATGCAAAGTGCGGAACGGATGTTCCATACCGCCATTTTTTAAAATGCCAGCCTCAAGAAACCCAAACCTTGAATTCCTGTTGTAATTATTTCTAATAAATGCTTTAATAAATTTTTTTATCCATAAAATCCTTTTTTCTTTAACCCGAACCCATTTACAAAGCATTTACCAATCTTCATACTCATTTATGAGACTCTTTATAAATATTCAAACCCGGTTATATAAGCTTCCTTATAAACTTTCAAACCTTATATAAAACTTTCCTTTATAGACATCCGAACTAATTTGTCAAATATTTTTATAAACATTCAAAACTATTTCTAAAACTCCTTTTATGAATACCTCAAAATTATTCATAAACTTCTTTATATAATATTTAAAATAATTGTCAAATCATTCTTCAAATATCTTGTTCGAAATAGAATAACCACAAAGACATATTAAAAGAAAATGAAATATTAATTTTCCAAAACCAAATGGAGGCTTAATTGCTACTGTGGATCGTTATATTTGGGTTTACTTATCTAAGTTATATCTTAAGTATTGCCTTACATCATATATGTAAGGGATTCACACATAACATACAATCAATCATAGGTAGATGTCCAAGTTACAAATATAGATACATCCATTGTCGGGTGTAAATTATTTTACATACGGACGTATATTCCATATTCTTAAGTTATCATGAACTACTTATTGAAATTAACCTCCCTGTCTATCACTTACCGATATTCAGCATTTGTACTAAACACAAGTAACTTACTTCCCATGAAATGTGTCAACGTTGTATAATTACTACTTTAATTCATTTGGCTACTTAATGGCCCAGGCGAGAGATCCATTAATTTAAAATTAACTAATCTCCAAAAGAAAATTGATTTAAAATATAATCAATTAAGTTTAAAAATAGCTTTGAAAAGATTAAAGTATACGCAATTAGCTTAAATCCTAATTATATCTTAATTAAATCAAGATTAATTCGTAATTAAACATAATTAACTTAATGAACATAATTAAGTTCTAATTAACTTCTTAATGTATCTTAGTTAAGGTTTAAAAAATTCATTACTAATCAAACCCTAACAAATTAAAAATTAATTTAATAATCGCTTTATTAAATACTAATTAATCGACAAATTAAATTTAATAAATAATAATTAATTAATTACATCTTAACTTCATTAATCACTAATTAAAAATTTATTCATCACTAATTAGTCTTTAACTTTTTTTTAGGAATACTTAAACCTTAATCACTTAGCTAATTACTAATTAAGTACTGGTTACTTTTGATTAATTTATTAAATAATTACATTATTAAATTATCTAAACTTAACTCTTTTTATGTTACTAATTAAGTTTGGAAAACTTTTGCAAAATAATTCCAAAATGAATTATTTAAAGACGGAAATCGTGAATTTTTGTCGAATAGCATCCATAGCGACTGTCGCTATGAGCGCAGTTCACTCTACTTATTTTAAGTGAAATACTTCACTTAATTTCTTGATCCTATATGTTTTGAAATAATATTTAGAAGGTTTTTGAAACCTTAAACCCAGATAAAACTTAAAACCAATTCCAAACTTTGTAACTAGAAATTATAGCTTTGATTTCAAATTGGATCTCGCGTCCATCGCTACACACAAAGTTGTTAACTATGTTTCATCTCAACATACTTTGATTCTTAAATCACAACCATACATCCATACTACCATAATCTTTACATCACAATGAAGCACACATATATACATAAGGTTATATACTTACTATCTAGACAACATTACATTCAAAACTCAAATTCAATGCCAAACATTTCATCTGTCCAATCACCATCGACCAACATAATAACCATTCAATTTTTTCATCATATTATCGCCGAAATAGCACATCATAATGAAATCAAAAACCTTTCCAAAACAAAGTAGTTTTAATCACAGAAAATCTTTAAAACAAAAAATGCCTTAGATGCACCAAAAATCACCCTAAAAATATGTCATCTTCCATTTGATTTTTAGACATATTATTCTTAGATTTGAAAAAAATGAACAAAAGTGAAGTTTTAGAAAACTCTTTTCTCTACAATTTGAAGAAAAGATTCACTCAAATCAGATTTTTTGAGGTAGATATGGTCAAAAGAAGTAGAGCTGTTTTCGGACGTGAAATTATGAGTTTAAAAGTATACTGCAAAGAAATGAGATTTTGACATATCTAATATTAAAATTAGAGAAGGGGATAAATTAGAAATTTGTAGCTATTGAAATTTTATACAATCTAAAAATTTTAAATCTTTATTTGGTTTAAAATAGAGGAAGTTATGGCTAAATAAACTAGGGGAAAATGGAGAAGAATGAGTTCAAAAACAAGTTTGCATCTTAAAACAATTTAAATCTTTTGATTTAAGGAAGCATAAACTAACATAAGAAGCCATGAAACATGAAGAAATCTTTAGGGAAATTAAAATATAGAATTAAATGAAAATAAGGTGAAATGGACGTGTATTTGTAGATGAAAGTAGGAAAATTACAAAAATAACCTTAGATTAAAATATCCTAACATGTCATTATTTTGACGAGTCACATCACCACCTTCCTTCCCCTCATATATCACATCCCCCTCTCTGGTCATATCCTCTAGGTCATGATGGATAATGATGATAATGCTAAGATATGACAAGAAACAATGATATATACTTATATATGTGTGTATATATATAAAAGTTATTATTTTTAAAACCATAACTTGTCACATCACTTGCTAAATATAATTAACATGAGATAATATACTTTTAGTGTATTATTATTTTTTGGTTAATTTACTCTTATATATGTGTATATATAGTGCACAAAGACAAACATTGTTCCAGACAACTTTCGGGTGTTGAAAAGTTGAAATCCGGAAAACGTTATTCGATCGTATTTTCTATTTTTCTACGAACTATATATTCTGATAAACAAATTTTAAAAATGATTTTACCATCATTCTTAAATAATTATAATAGATTTTTTTGTTAATACAAAATCATTTAGATGTTATTTAAACTTTGCTTGAATTCTCGAAGAAATATATAAAACCGGTGATATCAACGGTCGATGTCATAAATAAATTTTATTTTCCAACAATAAAATAAATTATTTCATTTCATAATATTGTTTGAATACATATGTTTATGTATGTATCTAGAGACATGCATGATTCTTACTGTTTAAACGCGGTTTTATTGATAAAACGATTCCGGCTGTTTTATCAATATTTTACCTAGGACGATATTTATAAAGTGCCAATGTTTTACCTAGGTAATTTGTCCATAAATATATTTACCAAAATAATAATATTATTATTTACCACTTAAAATGTAGTTTGTTATAAATATCATTCCGAATCTTATAATAAATGCACCTTTTCATTTATTCTCCATTTATTAAATGGTAATAGTTTCCTTTAATTTATAAACCCTCTTTATAAATTCATACTTATATCAACAAAATACAATTTTACAAATCTTCACTTCATTTGTAAAATATTACTTTTATAAATTATAACATTTACAAAATCTCACATTTGCAATTAATCTTTCATATATGTATGCATATACATATAAAATTATATTACTTTGTCTAAAATGGTCAATAAATATTAGTGTAAAAATATTTCTAGGTTCCTTTTAACCCTGCCCCTTCATTACAAAAGACGAACTTATTTAAGGATTTTTAAATTTTTTTATTTTAAAGTTCAAAAATCTCTATTTAAAATATTTATAAATATACCAATTTATGATAAACAAAAATATACCTTTAATTTTCAAAAAAATTACTCCTTTATAAAATTAAAGACTAATTATTAAAACATATATAATATTAAAAATTGCTTTGAAATCCCTTTTAAATCAAATCACTATTTTATAGTATCTTAAAATACCAAAAATGAAGCTCGGCGCTACTAAAGCACTAATTAAGCAAAATCATATGCATGTCATCAATATTGTATTCAACAAATCATACATCACCATTGTGACGCCCCACCTCTATACTCACGCTAGCCAAAGGCACTATAGAGTAATGCTATCTCACTTTTTGGTGAAAACTGGAATATCAGTAAATTGGCAAGGAATGATGGACGTCGGGATTGGCGATCGATTGAAAGCAAGGCTACAATCGATGACGTCAAAATTTGGTTGAGCTTCGATCGGGACGAAATTGATTGGAGATGATGATAAGGATTAGGAAAGGCTACGTTTCAAATTTCAGGTTAATCGGAGTTCGTATGAAGGAGATATGATCGATGCAAGGTAGGAAGAACATACTGTTCGAACCCATCGGCATGCAAGGATGGTTCGAATCGATACAATTCGTATCGATCAGGCACTTAGGAGTTCGTATCGATCGGCTTCGCACCAATCAGATGATGGTTCGAATTGATACACTTCGTATCGATTGGTATGGATTCGGCTCAGTGAAGTTCGCATCGGTCAGGTGTTGGAATCGGCTCGATAGTATTCGTATCGATCCCAAGGACGAGCACGATAAAGGACTTCGAATCGATACTGTTCGTATCGATAGGCATAGGCACGGCTCGATGGTTTCGTACCGGTCAGGATGTGGCGTACTTCGAATCGATACTCTCGTATCGATAGAAGATGGACTTTGACATTTTCAAATCCATCAGGTAAAATCTCGCTCGTATCCATCAGGTAAGGCTTCGTTCGTATCCATCATCATGCATGGTTTCGTACCTATCTGTTTGCCTTCCATTCGTATCGATAGCATTCAACATTTTTGTATCAATCGGATCGATACGAAATACTCCCCTTGCGATCGATACGAAAGCGAACGGTTGAGTACAAGAAGGAGTGATGGACACGTGCAAGCATGAAGCATGGATACGTGCGCGTCTCTAGGAAGGAAGCGTTCAACTCGATGCACCAAGTGGAGTCAACACGCCACATAATTCGAATCGACCCGGGAGGATAGCGCCACGTCATTGTAAGCGTGTGCTTCAGATGGAGTCGAAGGTAATGGAGTCGAAGCGATGGATTCGAAGACGACAACCAATGGAAAACCCAATTTCGAATCGATCATAACTCAAGATCCACAGATCCAAATGCAACGAAATTTTCACAGCAGCTTGCATGCAAGGTAAGGAATGTTCCTGCCAAGTTTCAGCTCGATTGGATCATTTTTTGATGGATACAAAATCACTTCGTATCGATCACAGATCGAGTCGAAACTTGGTGGGGTCGGTCGTGAGGGCCCACTCACGTGCCGGAAGGAGTCTCCCGTAGTTTGAGCGCAATATCAGCCTCCAACGCATATAAATAGCACCCTGGAGCCTACAGAGAGAGGATCTCTTGGCTATTGAACGTCTAGACTCTGCCGGATTCATTTCTATACTTCAATACAACTATTTTACTCAAAATTCTTCATTATTACTGATGTAATCATCTGTAACCAGCAAGGATAATCAATAAAAGGATAAAACTTTGGAGTGGACGTAGGCCGGAGATAGCCGAACCACTATAAAACTTGTGTCTTTGTTCATTACTTGTGAATTATTGTTTGATATTTGCTTAGATCTTCGATTTTTGTTTGATACTGCTGATTTGTATTCATACAATGGTTCTTTCACGGTATTTGGGGTTTGTGACCAATTTTGGCGCAAACACTTTGGTGCTTTCACTGAGAAGGACTAGCACCCGCTACATCGGATTTGAAGTTCAGGTTTACAGTGTTTGAAGATTCTTGATTTGAGGACAATGGCTAGGCAAAATAGTAGAAGGCAAAGGGTTGAGAGAAGCCAAAAGGAAGGAAGACAACAAGCATCCTCTAGAGCTGGGGAAGGACAGGCTTCGATCTACATAACCCAGGATAAATGGAGGCTATGGCAAATTCTTTGCAAGAGAGATTGTTGAAGAGCCAACAGGAAATGATGCAGACTTTCTTTGAACAGATGAGAGCTGTAGGGACGCAGAACCTAGGAACATCTACAATAGCTGTGGATGCAGGATAAGGGACTAGGCTTGTGGAATCCAATGGAGGACAGGATACGGAGCCAGAAGGCAATCAACAAGGGCTTGGGGGCAGGCCCACGGGATATAACACAGGAGGGCCTTTGGAAGGAGTTCAACAGGCCATGGCTAACATTGCTGCTAGTGAGCCACATGAAGTGTATGTGCCGGAGTTCCCTCGGGGTCATGGGGGGCAACCCCTAACAGACAATACTGGATTAGTGGAGATCATTAGAAGAACTGTGCGAGGTGGTTTGACCAACAACGACTTGGAAGGAGTGAACAGGAGTCCGTTCGCTCGGGAAATAAGGATGGCTCAGAGTCCATCTAAGTTCAAGCTACCTAGCGTGGAGGTATATGATGGCATAGCAGATCCAACTGATCATTTGATGAGGTACACCAGACACATGGAGGTGCTGGGGGCATCGCAGGAAGTAACGGCACGATGCTTTCCTTTGTACTTGACGGACTTAGCTGCAATGTGGTTTAGACAGCTGGGAGAAGGATCTATCAGGACATGGGGGGAATTGGTGGAAAAGTTTTTGGGACAGTTTTGGGTTCAAGTTAAGAGGCCAAAGAATGTGATGACATTGACATCGGTAAAGCAAAGGATGGACGAATCCCTTAGAGCTTTTCTAACTCGATTCGGTGCGGCGGTTGCTTCGGTGGATCGGCCTGATCCATCGATGGTTTTGATGGCGGCAGTATCAAGAGTCAGGGAGGATTCGGATTTCAAGGTATCTTTAATAAGAGATCCCCCACAGGATCTCGATGAGTTCTTTCATGAGGCAGAGAGGTTCCTTCGGCAAGAAGATGCGAGTATGGATCTAAAGTTGAAAAAGGTTAACGCAACTGAGGAGAGAGGACCATCCAACAACGGTTCGAATAAAGATAAAGGTAAAAGGAAGTTGGATGATGATTCTGGAAAAGATAGGAAGCGATGGAAGGATCCGAAGTTTTCCACATACACAGGATTAAACGAGACGCTGGAGCGGATACACCAGGATACTTGGAATCGCCTTCCCTACTGAAGGCCGGCTAGGAGGGAACCATCAGAACGGGAGAGGACATCAGGAAGGCATTGTCTCTTCCATGATTTGGATGGGCACGACACCTACAGTTGCAGGCATTTAAAGGATATAATCGAGGAGCATGTCTGGAAGGGACTGTTGCCACGATATGTCGGAACTCGGAGTGCAACGGCTGAGAAGGAGTAACCGCCGCCTACCTCAAGCCACGATTGCGGGAGGCCCAGGAATGATGGTCGATTGATCATCCACTGATTAGGATCATGTGAAATTAGTAGCGAACTACTGGCAAGCAACCAAGTCATTTACACATGTATGGGGACGGAGATAGCCCTAGGCATGCTCTGAATGATGATAAACTGCGATGCTATGGTTTGTGAAATTTATCTTTCGCTTTTTGATTGGACACTACTTTTATTTTTGGATTTGGTTTTGGAGTTTGGATTGGACTCCTGGTTTTGCTTGCTTTTTGATTTGGATTTTCCTTTGGATGATAGTTTTCGGTTTTGGATTTTGGATTTTGATTTTGGAATTGGATTTTGGATTGGATTTTGATTGGATTTTTATCTGGTTTTGATAAACGGTCGTCGGGTACGGATTATGCCTTGCAAGGGGTGAGTCACCTTGCCCGAACGTGGTAAATTGACTCGTTCAGGTCGTCGAGTATGGACAATGCTCGACAAGGGCTGGAGTGACCAAGATTCGGCCTAGGACTTAGGCCCAGTATTATCAATTGTTATTTTCAGGTCGTTGAGTATGGACTATGCTCAACAAGGGTCCGGAGAGACTAGGATTTGGCTTAGGACTTAAGCCATGGCTTTGTACAACGTCCAGGGACACTGGACCACGGTCGTCAGGTGTGGATTGCGCTTGGCAAGAACCCGGAGAGGTTAGCTCAACGTCCAGGGACACTGGACCATGGTCGTCAGGTGTGGATTGCGCTTGGCAAGAACCCGGAGAGGTTAGCTCAACGTCCACGGACATTGGACCAAGGTCATCAAGTGTGGATTACGCTTGGAAAGAGCCCGGAGAGGTTATGGATTCGGATATCAACCCGGAGAGGTCCTGGATTCGGTTATTGGCTATTGGATAAGGATGGATTAGGACTCGGTTGTCGAGTTCGGATGGATAAGGGACTGGCTAAGGCTTTGGCTCTTAGATTTGGAATTGGGCATCAACTCGGGGCTGTCAAGGATGACATACTCTGGCGATATGGCTATGGGCTTTGGATATTGGAATTGGAACTATTCAAAACACGCCTTCTTATCAAAAGGCATGTTTTGGGGGGCAAAGTGCTATCCCACTTTTTGGTCAAAACTGGAATATCAATAAATTGGCAAGGAATGATGGACATCGGGATTGGATATCGATTGAAAGCAAGGCTACAATCGATGACGTTAAAATTTGGTTGAGCTCCGATCGGGACGAAATTGATTGGAGATGATGATAAGGATTAGGAAAGGCTATGTTTCAAATTTCAGGTTAATCGGAGTTTGTATGAAGGAGATATGATCGATGCAAGGTTGGAAGAACATACTGTTCGAACCCATCGGCATGCAAGGATGGTTCGAATCGATACAGTTCGTATCGATCAGGCACTTAGGACTTCGTATCGATCAGCTTCGCACCAATCAGATGATGGTTCGAATCGATACACTTCGTATCGATTGGTATGGATTCGGCTCAGTGAAGTTCGCATCGGTCAGGTGTTGGATTCGGCTCGATAGTATTCGTATCGATCCTAAGGACGAGCAGGATAAAGGACTTCGAATCGATACTGTTCGTATCGATAGGCATGGGCACGGCTCGATGGTTTCGTACCGGTCAGGATGGGAAGAGGTGGCGTACTTTGAATCGATACTCTCGTATCGATAGCAGATGAACTTTGACATTTTCGAATTCATCACGTAAAATCTCGCTCGTATCCATCTGGTAAAGCTTCGTTCGTATCCATCATCGTGCATGGTTTCATACCTATCCGTTTGCCTTCCATTCGTATCGATCGCATTCAACTTTTTCGTATCGATCAGATCGATACAAAATACTCCCCTTGCGATCGATACGAGAGCGAACGGTTGAGTACAAGAAGGAGTGATGGACACGTGCAAGCATGAAGCGTGGATATGTGCGCGTCTCTAGGAAGGAAGCGTTCAACTCGACGCACCAAGTGGAGTGAACAAGCCGCATAATTCGAATCGACCCGGGAGGATAGCACCACGTCATTGTAAGCGCGTGCTTCAGATGGAGTCGAAGGTAATGGAGTTAGAGCAATGGATTCGAAGACGACAGCCAATGAAAAACCCAATTTCGAATCGATCATAACTCAAGATCCACTGATCCAAGTGCAACGAAATTTTCACAGCAGCTTGCATGCAAGGTAAGGAATGTTCTTGCCAAGTTTCTGCTTGATTGGATAATTTTTTGATGGATACGAAATCACTTTGTATCCATCACAGATCGAGTCGAAACTTGGTGGTGTCGGTCGTGTGGGCCCACTCACGTGCCAGAAGGAGTCTCCCGATGTTTGAGCGCAATATCAGCCTCCAACGCCTATACATATCACCCTGAAGCCTACAGAGAGAGGATCTCTTGGCTATTGAACGTCCAGACTCTGCCGGATTCATTTCTATACTTCAATACAACTATTTTACTCGAAATTCTTCATTATTATTGTTGTAATCATCTGTAAACAGCAAGGATAATCAATAAAAGGATAAAACTTTGGAGTGGACGTAGGCTTGAGATAGCCGAACCACTATAAAACTTGTGTCTTTGTTCATTACTTGCGAATTACTGTTTGATATTTGCTTAGATCTGTGATTTGTGTTTGAATACTGTTGATTTGTATTCATACACTGGTGCTTTCACGGTATTTGGGGGTTGTGACCAATTTTGGCGCAAACAGGTAATGCTGTCAAAAAGCATGAAGAATAAGGCTGTTGAGGAGCGACCATCCATGTAATTGCTTTGGGCGAGAACCGATATGTCAGATAGTATAACATGCATTTTATTTCTAGAGGAAATCCGACATGCCGATACAAACTCAAAGCTACTACACAGTGGCTATATGGTCTTCGAAAACAAATAGAGAAATAAGCATAACATAAATCAGTCACAGATATCCATATCACAAAGGCGGAGAAAGATATGAATATAACACATAGAAGTGTATATCAGAGTAGTGATCAAACAAAATCCACAATATCACAAAAGAATAGATACAAGTGCCACACAAAAGAATATGTATACATCAAGGAGTCTCTATCTCTTATGTATAACAACAAAAACTACTAAACTAAGGTAGTTAGCCAAAAGTTAGGTAATGTTCCCTGATGAGGAGTCAAGCAGAAGCACCTGTAACATCTCGGTCTGACCCGGGTATTTTTTAATAAGTAAATAATAAACGGATCAGTCAAGCTATAAATATCAGATAAAATGAGATAGAATAAGAGATATGATAAAAAGGTATGATAACAAAAATGTCATACTTTGATAAGTATACATTAGACAACACAAAAATCATACAATACCTCAAGAAATCTCAAAACACAGAAAAGAATGTCATATTATTTATTTTATTCACCATACCACAAATATTGACAAGTATATCAATGCCAATCACAAAATTGGTGAATCAAAAAATCTAGAAAACATCAACTAGAAATCCAGAAATCACAAAAGGGGGAGGCCTATCACAAAACGGGAGCATGGAAACTCACCAGCACGTGTATCTCAAAACGGAACACTATTCCATGGTTGCTAACCATCGATTTGAGCCGAAGCTCTACAAAATGGTCCGAAGACAATGGTCGCTACCTCACAAAATTGAGCCGAAGCTCCACAGAAATGGGTTAGCCTCCCTCGCAAACAAAGAGACATCGCACGTTGGTAATCTAAATCACAAAATGATCATCATCGATCATCAAGAAGTGTTAATTACACCAAACTAGTAAATAGATGAGTTTAGCTTCATGTCCCATAACCACTGGCTTAACTTAAATATTTACGAACAAACTATAAATCTTCACTCGAAAGTTGTCACAGGAGTTTCAATTGAATGAGTCTAAGAATTAACCGACAAAGTAAACGCATGCGTCTCATTCCACTTGTTTTGCTAAGTCGTTTAATTGGATTTCTCGAACAAATGAGGTAAAGGTTTATATATACTAATAGATTGGAAAACGGTTTTATAAATGATTTTGATATTGAAAATAGAGCTGTAATCATCTTCGTAAAGAAGTTTGAATATTTACTACTAATATAGAAACCTTTGTATTTTAAAGTGACGAATCATAAAATTGATTGTAAAAACAGTCAATCACCAAAAATTCACACACCAAGAAGTGAATCCAATCCAAAGAAATCGATATCGAAGTCATCAAAATGTATACTCCTAAAAATTCAGAAGTAGAAGTCATCAAAATCGATAATAAATGATAACAACAAATCGGATAACCACGAATCGATAAAAAATCGAAATCTCAAGAAAAATAGGCAAATTGGCTGAAGCAAGCAGGTCAAATCGACTGGTCACTGAGTTCAGTCGATTGGCCCTCGGGCTACAAGTCAGTCGATTGGACTCAAAGCTTCAGTCGACTGGAACCTGTTTTCCAGTATTTTCGGCCTTGTCCCCAAAGGGGCAAGAATCCAAATGGAGCCGATCGATCGAGAAATTGCAGCTAGGGATTTATGCCACGCGACAACCCAGTCCTATAGGCTCTTCGACTCACTCCAAAGACATGTTCAAGCATCAAAGCTAGGTTTTTAAAGATTTAACTTCAAAACACCAAAAATTGAAATGTTCACCAAATCAATTCCAATCAAAAGCAAATGAACATGAATAGATGTTAGGAATTCATACCTAACAATAATGATAGTTATAGACATAGATGTGAGATAAAAATCTCACCTTTAAACCCAAAAACAAGAAAGAAGCTTGAAAACAAAGGAGGATCAACCCCTCTTCAATCTCAACTCTAAAAGCTCCAATCTAAGGTCATAGGCAATAATTTCCCAAATTAGGTTATAGGGAATTTCTGAAATTGGAGAGAGATTGAGATGGAGAAGAAGAAGGAGATGCTTACCTAAGCTTCTCTTTGATTTTGGAGCTAAAACTTGGATTTGCTAAAGAAATTAGGGCTTAGGATTTTAATTTCCAATCTCCTCCACCATTTTTGCTAATGCTTGAGTTGTAGGAAATAAAATGAAGGAATGAAGAGGGGTGGAGTGGAATTGGGTTGATATGTTAGGTTAATGGGTTGAAACCCAAACCCAAAGCCCTAAACGAAAAGGTCGAAATTTTAAATAGCTCCAAACATATCGATGCTTATACTCAAAAAGGTCGCAAACGCCATTTTGAGCTCAATGGAAGTAGTCCCGAGTCCTAATTTGACTGTTTGCAAAAAGTAATTTTTCGGACTTCAATCCGACCAACGATGCTATATTTAAATAAAATATTTAAATATACAATCGTAAAATATGCAGGTTGTTACAGACTCCCCTCCTTAAAGAAATTGCGTCCTCACAATACTTGAAAAGAAAATATAAAAAGTAACAACCATAAAAGCATATCAGTACAAAAGAAATTTGAAATAAGAAGTTCACCTTAAAGAGCACGAGAGAGTATATCCGGATGTGTTCGCTCGATGAATTCTCTAGATTCCCAAGAACAATCCTTAGGATTTAAGGACTATTGAACTTTCACAAGAGGGACACCTTTATTTCGAAGGCTTTTTACCTTCGATGCAATGATACGAATAGGATGGTGCTCATAAGTCAAGTTAGGTGAAACTTCAATTTCTTCCACAACACCAGGCTCAAGAATAGAATCGAAATCCCTAAGACATTTACGTAGTTGAGAAACGTGAAACGCGTCATCAATAACAAAAAACTGAGCTGGTAATAAAAGGCGATAAGCCACAGAACTAATACATTCGGTGATGGGAAATGGACCAATATATCGAGGTGCTAATTTCCTCGATGAACTGAAATGCACAACACCCTTCATAGGTGAAACACGAATAAACACAAAATCTGCCATAGAAAATTCTAATTTCCTTCTTCGATTATCGACATAGGATTTTTTATTACTTTGAGCTTCTTTCACCTAATGGCAGATAAGGTCAATCTTTTCTGTGGAATCACGAATAAAGTCTAGACCTAAAACCAGCTTCTCACCTGACTCAACCTAACAAGAAGGAGATCGGCATCGCCTTCTACAGAGTGCCTAAAAAGTTCTCATACCAATACTAGATTGGAAGCTATTATTATAGGAAAATTCAACAAGAGAAATATGATCTTCCCAACTTCCCCAAAATCAAGAACACATGCGCGAAGAAGATCTTCAAGAGTTTGATTCACACGCTCGGTTTGTCCATCGGACTGAGGGTGATAAGAGGTGCTAAAATTAAGCTTTGTTCTCAAAGCTTTTTGAAGACTCTTCCAAAATCCACTAGTAAACAATGGATCACGATCGCTAATAATAGAAGTAGGGACTCCATGAAATTTAACAATTTCTTTAATAAAGAGTTTGGCCAAAAGAGGTACAGTCCGATTGGACCGAACAGGAATAAATTGGACGGATTTTGTAAGTCTATCAACTGTCACCCATAGGCTATCATGACCCGAACGAGAACGGGGAAGACGGACAATAAAATCCATGGAAATTTGGTCCCTTTTCCAAATTGGACTGTCCAAAGATTACAATAACCCGTCGGGCCTTTGATGCTCGGCCTTAACGAGTTGGCAAGTCATGCAAAGTTTAACAAAGTTAGCAATATCGGATTTCATTCCATCCCAATAATAAAGTGGCTTCATATCCGCATACATTTTACTACTACCGGGATGAATGGTAAATTTAGAATGATGAGAATCTTCTAAAATGTTTTTACGAAGATCACTAATATTTGGCACGATAAGTCTACCAAATTTTCGAATGCTGCCATGAGCATTAATATCAAAATCTTTCAAAGCTTCAACATTAATTTTATCCCTACAACTTTGGCTAAGAAGAGCCAATTCGGAATCTAGCTTTTGAGCTTCAAGAATGTTGTCTAAAAGAGAAGGATGAGCCTCAAGGCTACATAAAACAAGAGATGAGCATAAATCGGATTCACGATCTCAATTCTCTCAAGTGGACAAAATCCCGAGATCATTCCATTCGGATATCATCATAGAAACCACCGCTTATTGCTTACGACTAAGTGCATCGGCAACACGATTCCCCTTTCCGAGAGTGTAAAGAATATCAAAATCATAAGATACAAGAAATCCTGCGCACGTTGTTGAAGCAAATTAAGTTCCTTTAGAGAAAATAGATACTTCAAAGTTTTATGATTGGTGTAGAGAATAAATTTTTCTCCTAAAAGATAATGGAGCCAAATTCTAAGGGCGAAAACAATAGCCACGAGCTCTAAATCACATGTCTCGTCTGGCTTTAATTGCCCAGAAGCTTAAGCAATAACATGATCCCTTTGCGTAAGAATGGCTCCTAAACCAACACGACTAGCATGGGTATAAACAATAAAATCTTGGCTCCCTTCCGGAATCACAAGAATAGGAGCATCGAAAAGTAATTCTTTTAATTTCTGAAAAGAAGCTTCACATTTGTCCGACCAAATGTATCTAACTACTTTTTTGTCAAGCTAGTAATAGGCACGACAATTTTAGAAAAGTCCTTTATGAACCGATGGTAATAACCCGCCAATCCAAGAAAGCTAGCAATTTCCGTCACACTCACCCGTCTCTTCAAATCTTGAATCGCTTCAATCTTTGAAGGATCCACAGAAATTTCGGATTCAGAAATGATATGACCAAGAAATTTCACACGAGATTACCAAAAGTGGCACTTAGAAAATTTTTCTTTCAATTGATTTCTCCTAAGAGTTTCCAACACAATATGAAGATGTTTTTCATGCTCTTCCTCGGTTTTAGAATAAACAAGAATATCATCTATAAAGATGAGAACAAATCGATCGAGCAAGTCTTTGAAAACTCGATTCATAAGGCCAACGAAATAAGTCGGAGCACTCGTTAAACCAAATGGTATAACAAGCCATTCATACGATCCATAATGAGTACGGAATGATGTCAAAGAAATGCTATCCTCTGCAATACGAAGCTGATGAAAGCCGGTTGCTAAGTCTTACTATGAAAAAACTCTAGCACCACTAAGTTGATCAAATAAATCATCAATCCGATGTAAAAGATATTTGCTCTTGATAGTGAGATCATTAAGCTTGCGGTAGTCAACGCAAAGCCTAAGTGTACCATTTGGATTTCTTCACAAAAATAGCCGAAGCTCCCCAAGGAGAGGAACTAGTGCGAATAAATTGCTTTGCCTCCAATTTGGACAAGTCTAAGCATTTCTTCATTTTCCTTATTGGACATACGATAAGGAGGACGAGTAATAGGTACAGCTCTAGGAATTAGAATTATTCTGAACTCAATGGCTCGCTTAGGGAATAATCCTAAAACGGGCTCAAATATGTCAGAAAATTAACGAACAACTTGAATAAGAGAAATGACATCTTCCTCATCATCATTATCGTCATCATGAGGATTTAAAGAATATACAGATGCTGCCAAGTTGGAATCTGAATCTTTAAGAACAATAGAAATCTGCTTAACAGATTAAGGATGTCGAAGATGAATAGTCCGCTCAGGATATAGGATTTGAACTTCATAATAGTTAAGCCAATCCATTCCCAAAATCATTCCGAAGCCTAAGCAGCGCATGACATGCAAATCATCTCGGAAAGAATAATCACATAAAACAATCTCGACATCCTTACATAGCAAACTGAGTGTTGCGGATCCACCAACTGGACTCGCAATTCTCAAAGAAGTAGTCAAAGCCATAACACTAAAAGAAAAAGTATCAACAAGTTCTTTTGACATAAAATAATTGGATTTACCCGTATCAAAAAGAACTCGAATAGGATGATCCCGAAACATAATAGTGCCATCAAGTATATAATGAGAAATACCTTGACCACGAGAAGTGTTACAAGGGGCTTGCACCACATTTAGCTTTCCTTCCTTCTTGCTTTAAAGTTTGGGACATGCAGGTATATAATGACCCGAACTTTTGTAATAGCGACAAGCTTGGGGCTTTGAACACTTATTTGCATAATGGTCTAGAACCACAATTGTACCACTGGTCACCACAAGGGGTAGAATTCTTGGATATCGGAGTTCCTTGTTTCCCTTTCCTGTTGGGATAAGGACCTTTGAACTTATTGGGTTGCTCCTTGTTTTTGTTGAAGTTCAATTTGGCACTCCCAACTTCAACATCACTCTCTTTATTTGCCACTTTAAGTCGAAGAGCGATATCAACAAGCTAATCGAAAGCAACTTCCAATTTTAGAAGTAATTGCTTTTTGAGATTCTTATTCAAGCCATAAACAAATCTTTGATTTTTCTTCGACGGGGTATTAATGTACTCGACCCCATATTTAGACAGAGATTCAAAAGATGCGAAATAATCTGCCGTAGAAGATTCACCTTAGACAAGGCCAATAATACGACTGGCCAAAGTCAGTTTTTCAGCTTCTGGCACAAACTTTGATTCGAATCTTTCCCAGAATTGCTCCCAAGTAAGATTCTCTTTAACTATTTCAGAAATCAGAAGCTCATACCAACCTAATGCTCTTTCTTGGGGCATACTAAAAGCCACTTGGACTCGATGAAGATCAATAAGATTCATGCGAGAAAAGATGCGATCGCTTGTTCTAAGCCGAGCTTGGACTTCAATAACAATTTCAGAATCCTTGAATGTCTTCCCACCCAAGTTGGTATAATCACTGCACAAGTGTGCAAATCCGAATTTTGGGCGAGTAGGCTCTGGAATGGGTCCGACATCTTGAGCATTCTTTACAAGATCAAGAAGCTATTGAGAATAAATACTCCATCCTGAGGAGTAGCACTTGATTGACCGGCACTGGGATGGGCAGGTCTAACCATTTCTCTTCTTTAAGAAAGAAAGAAAGAAGAAGAAAAAGTTATTCTCAGAATGAATATCAAACAATAATGATTTATAAAACAAGGCATCACAAAGAAAATAGGATAGAACGGGTCCAGTGACTCGAATAAAATCCTATGGCACGACTCCTAAGATGGACTTAGGACGATGATCCTTGTTAAATTATTCTACATTGTTTCAAAGTCTGGCTCCAATACCAAGATGTGAAACCCCACCTCTATACTCACGCTGGCCAAGGACACTATGGGGTAATGCCATCAACTAGCACGAAGGATAAGGCTGTTGAGGAGCGACCATCCGTGTAATTGCTTTGGACGAGAACCGATATGTCAGATAGTATAACATGCATTTCATTTCAAGAGGAAATCCGACATGCCGATACAAACTCAAAGCTACTATACAATGGCTATGCGTTCTTTCGTAATAAATATATAAATAAGCATAACATAAATCAGCCACAGATATCCATATCACAAAGGCGGAAAAACATATGAATATAACACATAGAAGTGTATATCAGAGTAGAGGTCAAACAAGATCCACAATATCACAAAAGAATAGATACAAGGGCTACACAAAAGAATATGTATACATCAAGGAGTCTGTATCTCGTATGTATAACAACAAAAACTACCAAACTAGTGTAGTTATCCAAAAGTCAGGTAATGTTACCTGATGAGGAGTCAAGCACAAGCACCTATAACATCTCAGTCTGACCCGAGTATTATGTAATAAGAAAATAATAAACATATCAGTCTAGCTATAAATATCAGATAAAATGAGATAAAATAAGAGATATGACAAAAATGTATGATAATAAAATGTCATACCGCGATAAGTATAACTTAGACAACACAAAAATCATACAATACCTTAAGAAATCTCAAAACACAGAAAAGAATGTCATATTCTTTATTTTATTCACCATACCACATATATTGACAAGTATATCAATGCGAATCACAAAATTGGTGAATCGCAAATTCTAGAAATCATCGACTAGAAATCCAGAAATCACAAAAGGGGAATGTCTATCACAAAACGGTAGCATGAAAACTCACTAACACCTGTATCACAAAACGAAACGCTGTACCATGGTTTTTAACAATCAATTTTGAGCCGAAGCTCCACAAAACGGTCTGAAGACCATGGGTCGCTACCCCATTAAACTAAGCCAAAGCTCCATAGAAATGGGGTTTAGCCTCCCTCGCAGACATAGAGACATCACATATTGCTAGTCTAAATCACAAAATGATCATCATCGATCATAAAGAAGTGTTAACTACACTAAGCTTGTAAATAGATGAATTTCGCTTCATGTCCAATAACCACTGGGTCAACTTAAATATTAATGAACAAACTGTAAATCTCCACTCGAAATTTGTCACAAGAGTTTCCATCGAACGGGTCTAAGAATTAACCGATAAAGTAACGCAAGCATTTCATTCCACTTGTTTTGCTAAGTCGTTTAATTGGATATCTTGAACAAATGAGGTAAAGGTTTGTATATACTAATAGATTGGAAAACGGTTTTATAAATGAGTTTGATATTGAAAATAGAGTTGTAATCATCTTTGTAAAGGAGTTTGAATATTTACTACTAGTATAGAAACCTTTGTATTTCAACGTGACGAATCACAAAATTGAATGTGAAAACAATCAATCACAAAAAGTTCACATACAAAGACGTGAATCCAATCCAAAGAAATCGATATCGAAGTCATCAAAATGTATATTCCCAAAAATTCCGAAGTAGAAGTCATCAAAGTCTATAATAAATGATAACAACAAATCAGATAACCACGAATCAATAAAAAATGGGAATCTCAAGCAAAATAGGAAAATTGGCTAAAGCAAGCAGGTCGGTCGACTGGTCACTGAGTTCAGTCGACTGGCCCAATGCCTGGAAAACTCTCGGGTTCCAGGTCAGTCGACTGGACTCAGAGCGCCAGTCGACTGGAACATATTTTCTAGTATTTCCATCCTAGTCCCCAAAGGGACAAGAATCCAAACGGAGCCGATCGATCAAACAATTGCACCTAGGGATTTATGCCACGCGACAACCCAGTCCTATAGGCTCTTCGACTCACTCCAAAGGCATGTTCATGCATCAAAGGTAGGATTTTTAAATATTTAACTTCAAAACACCAAAAATTGAAATGTTCACCAAATCAGTTCAAATCAAAAGAAAATGATCATGAATAGATTTTAGGAATTCATACCTAACAATAATGATAGTTATAGGCATAGATGTGAGATAAAAATCTCACCATTAAACCCAAAAACAAGAAGGAAGCTTGAAAACAAAGGAGGATCAACCACTCTTCAATCTCAACTCTAAAAGCTCCATTCTAATATCATAAGCAATAATTTCCCAAATTAGGTTATAGGAAATTTCTGAAATTGGAGAGAGATTTAGATGGAAAAGAAGAAGGAGATGCTCACCTGAGCTTCTTTTTGATTTTGGAGCTAAAACTTGGATTTGCTAAAGAAACTAGGGCTTAGTATTTTAATTTCTAATCTCCTCCACCATTTTTCCTAAAGCTTGAGTTGTAGGAAATATTATGAAGGAATGAAGAGGGGTGTAGTGGAGTTGGGTTGAAATGTTAGGTTAATGGGCTAACCCATAGCCCTAAGTGAAAAGGTCGAAATTTTAGCTAGCTCCAAACATATCGATGTTTATACTCAAAAAGGTTGCAAACGCCATTTTGAACTTAATGGAAGTGGTTACGAGTCCTAATTTATCTTTTTGAAAAAGGTTACCTTTCGGACTAAAATCCGACTAACGATGCTATATTTAAATAAAATATTTAAATATACAATCGTAAAATATGCGGGCTGGTAAAGACTCCCCTCCTTAAAGAAATTGCATCTTCGCAATACTTAAAAAGAAAATATAAAAAGTAACAACCATTAAAGCATATCAACACAAAAGAGTTGGAGACGAAGAAGAGAAGGCTTACCAAAGCTTCTTTTATGAATTTTGAGCTAGAACTTGATTTGCAAATGGAAACTACGGCTTGGAGTTTTAGTTTCCCATTCCTCTCTCCATTATTGCTAAAGCTTGAGTATTAGGAAATAGAAATGAAGTAATGAAGAGAAGAGGGGTGAAGCTTGGGTCTAATGGGGTGAAACAAAAACCAAAGCCCTAAGTGAAAAAGTAGCAAAATTCCACTAACCCCAAACATATCAAAGTTTATACTCAAAAAGGTCGCAGATGTCATTTTGAACTCAATGGGGGTGGTCTCGTGTCCTAATTCGACTGTTTGCAAAAAGTAGCTTTTCAGATACTAATCCGACTAACGATGAATTATTTTAAATAAAATGTTTGAATATTCAATCGTAAAATATGCGGGTTGTTACAGACTCCCCTCCTTAAAGAAATTGCGTCCTCGCAATCATAAGAAATAAATGAACAAAAAGTAACAACCATAAAAGCATATCAACACAAAAGAAGAAATTTGGAACAAGAAGTTTACCTCAAAGAGCACGATAGAGTAAGTCTGGATGTGTTCGCTCGATGAATTCTCTAGATTCCCAAGAACAATCCTTAGGATTTGAGGACCATTGAATTTTCACAAGAGGGACATCTTTATTTCGAAGGAATTTTACCTCCGATGCAATGATACGAATAAGATGCTTCTCATAAGTCAAATTAGGAAAAACTACAATTTCTTCCACAACACCGGGCATAAGAATAGAATAGGAATCCCTAAGGCATTTCCGTAGTTGAGAAACGTGAAACACGTCATGAATAGCAGAAAACCGAGTCGATAATAAAAGGCGATAAGCCATGGAACCATTACGTTCGATGATGGAAAATGGACCAATATGTCAAGGTGCTAATTTTCTCGATTGAGTGAAATGCACAACACCCTTCATAAGTGAAACACGAATAGACAAAAAATCTCCCATAGAAAATTCGAACTTCCTTCTTTGGTTATCGGCATAGAATTTTTGCCTACTTTGAGCTTCTTTCATCCGATGGCGGATAAGATCAATCTTTTCTATGGAATCACGAATAAAGTCTGGACCTAAAACTAGATTCTCACCTTCCTCAAGCCAACAAGAACTATATCGGCACGGCCTTCCATCGAGTGCCTCAAAAGGTGCCAAACCAATACTAGATTGGAAGCTATTATTATAGGAAAACTCAACAAGAGAAATATGATCTTCCCAACTTCCACCAAAACCAAGAACACATGCACGAAGAAGATCTTCAAGAGTTTGATTCACATGCTCGGTTTGTCCATTGGACTGAGGGTGATAAGCTGTGCTAAAATTAAGCTTCGTTCCCAAAGCTTTTTGAAGACTCTTCCAAAATCACCTCGTAAACAACGGATCACGATCGCTAACAATAGAAGTAGGGACTCCATGCAATTTAACAATTTTTTTAATAAAGAGTTTGGCCAAAAGAGGTACGGTTTGATTGGACCGAACGGGAATAAAATGGGCAGATTTTTTAAGTCTATCAACTATCACCCATAGGCTATCATGACTCGAACGAGAACGGGAAAGACCGTCAATAAAATCCATGGAAATTTGGTCCCACTTCGAAATTGGAATGTCCAAAGGTTGCAATAACCCACCGGGCCTTTGATGCTCGGCCTTAACGAGTTGGCAAGTCATGCAATGCTTAACAAATTAAGCAATATCGGATTTCATTCCATCCCAATAATAAAGTCGCTTCATATCTACGTACATTTTACTGCTATCGGGATGAATGGTAAATTCAGAACGATGAGAATCTTCTAAAATGTCTTTACGAAGATCAATAATATTTAGCACGATAGGTCTACCAAATTTTCGAATGCCGCCATGAGCATCAATATCAAAGTCTTTCAAACCTTCAATATTAATTTTATCCCTAAAACTTTGGCTAAGAAGAGCCAATTAGAAATCTAGCATTTGAGCTTCAAGAATGCGATATGAAAGAGAAGGATGAGCCTCAAGAGTACATAAAACAAGAGATGAACATAAATCAGATTCACGATCTCCAATCTCGCAAGTAGACAAAATGCTGAGATCATTCCATTCGGATATCATCATAGAAAAAACCGCTTGTTGCTTATGACTAAGTGCATCGGCAACACGATTCCCCTTTCCGAGAGTGTAAAGAATATCACGATCATAAGATGCAAGAAATTCGAGCCAAGTTCATTGACGCAAATTAAGTTCCTTTTGAGAAAATAAATACTTCAAAGATTTATGATCGGTGTAGAGAATAAATTTTTCTCCCAAAAGATAATGGCGTCAAATTCTAAGGGCGAAAACAATAGCCACGAGCTGTAAATAATGTGTGGCATATCTGTCTCGGCTGGCTTTAATTGCTTAGAAGCATAAGCAATAGCACGATCCCTTTGCATGAGAACGGCTCCTAAACCAACACGACTAGCATCGTTATAAAAAATAAAATCTTGGATCCCTTCGGGAATCACAAGAATAGGAGATCGGAAAGGAGTTCTTTTAATTTCTAAAAAGAAGCTTCACATTTGTCCAATCAAATGTATCTAACTCCTTTCTTTGTCAAGCTAGTAACGACAATTTTATAAAAGTCCTTGATGAACCAACGGTAATAACCCAGCAATCCAAGAAAGCTATGAATTTCCGTCACACTCTCCGGTCTATTCCAATCTTGAATCGCTTCAATCTTTGAAGGTCCACGGAAATTTCGGATTCATAAATGATATGACCAAGAAATTTCACACGAGATTGCCAAAAGTGGCATTTAGAAAATTCTGCTTTCAATTGATTTCTCCTAAGAGTTTCCAACACAATACGAAGATGTTTTTCATGCTCTTCCTCGGTTTTAGAATAAACGAGAATATCATATATAAAGATGAGAACAAATCGATCGAGGAAGTCTTTGAAAACTCGATTCATAAGGTCAATGAAATAAGTCGGAGCATTCGTTAAACCAAATGTCATAACAAGCCATTCATACGATCCATAACGAGTATGGAATAATGTCAAAGGAATGCTATCCTCTACAATACGAAGCTGATGAAAGCTGGTTGCTAAGTCTAACTGTGAAAAGACTCTAGCACCGCTAAGTTGATCAAATAAATCATCAATCCGAGGTAAAGGATATTTATTCTTGATAGTGAGATCATTAAGCTTGCGGTAGTCAACACAAAGCCTAAGTGTACCATTTGGATTTCTTCACAAAAATAACCGAAGCTCCCTAAGGAGAGGAACTAGAGCGAATAAATGGCTTTGCCTCCAATTCGGATAATTTTCTACGCATTTCTTCATTTTCCTTATTGGACATACGATAAGGAGGACGAGTAATAGGTACAGCTCCAGGAATTAGATTAATTCCGAACTCAATGGCTCTCTTAGGGGGCAATCCTAAAACGGTCTCAAATATGTCGGAAAATTCAGGAACAACGTGAATAAGAGAAATGACATCTTCTTCATCATCATGAGGATTTAAAGAATATAAGATGCTGCCCAGTTGGAATCCGAATCATTAAGAACAATAGAAATCAGCTTAACAGATTGAGGATGTCGAAGATGAATAGTTCACTCAGGACATAGGATTTGAACTTCATAACATTTAAGCCAATCAATTCCCAAAATCATTCCGAAGCCTAAGTAGCGCATGACATGCAAATCGGCTCGGAAAGAATAATCACATAAAACAATCTCGACATCTTTACTAACAAACTGAGTATTACGGATCCACCAACTGGATTCGCAATTCTCAAAGAAGTCATTAAAGCTATAACACTCAAAGAAAAAGTATCAACAAGTTCTTTTGATGTAAAAGAATGGGATGCACCCGTGTCAAAAAGAACTCAAATAGGATGATCATGAAAAATAATAGTGCCATCAAGGATAGAATGAGAAAAGCCTTGACGACAAGAAGTGTTACTAGGGGCTTGCACCACATTTAGCTTTCCCTCCTTCTTGCTTTAAAGTTTGGGACATGAAGATATATAATGACCTGAACTTTTGCAATAGCGACAAGCAAGGGGCTTTGAACACTTATTTGCATAATGGTCCTTAGAACCACAATTGTAACATTGGGCACCACTAGGGGTCGAAGTCTTGGATACCGGAGTTGCTTGTTTCCCCTTCTTGTTGGGATAAGGACCTTTGAACTTATTAGGCCACTTCTTTTTGTTGTTGAAGTTTGGTTTGGCACTCCTAACTTCAACATCACTCTCTTTATCTTCCTCTTCAAGTCGAAGAGCGATATCAACAAGCTGATCGAAAGCAACTTCCAATTTCAGAAGTAATGGCTTTTTGAGATTCTTATTCAAGCCATAGACAAATCTCTGATTTTTCTTCAATGGGGTATTAATGTACTCGATGCCATATTTTGAGAGGGATTCAAAAGATGCGACATAATCTGCCACAAAAGATTCACCATGAACAAGGTCAATGAAACGACGGGCCAAAGTCATTTTTTCCGCTTCCGGCACAAACTTTGATTCGAATCTTTCTCGGAATTGCTCCCAAGTAAGACTCACTTCAAATATTTCAGAAATCAGAAGCTCATACCAATCTAATGCTCTTTCTTGGAGCATATTAGAAGCCACTTGGACTGAAACGACCTGCAAATTCGTACCCCTTGGGTTAACACTATTCTACCTAAATTGACTCAAGTTGTACAGAAATATGAACCATTTGGGTTAAAGAAGAAGAGGTAGAAGAAGAAAATAGAAAACAACTACATAATCTAACCATCGCAGTGGAATAAAATATAATAGATAATAAATAATCTTTACTCAAAATCAAATAACTCTGTTTATATATTACATCATCAGAGGACAACAATCACATCTCAACATCAATAACATACAAATGGATACACAGCAACTCAACACAGCGCAATATATATATAAACAAGTACGAGAGTACGTATCGTCATCCAGCACGTCTCCTGAGCTCCACAACATCAAATCCTGTATCCTATAATACTCGGTCCGACTCGAGCATTATAGTTAAATAACACCCGAGTCAGTCTGGAAAACCAGTGTGAGAAAATCACACTCAATTGATTATTAAAGTTTCAAAAATCTTTTGAAAACAAAAGCATCTCGTACGACCATGCCACAAATAAACATGTCGGGTTTTTACCTTACGATAGCTAAAACAATTTTTATATAAATCCTCTGATATTATAATAGGGTCTATATACTTATACTTATAAAATAGCCGAAATTGTTACATTCATTAAATTCCAGCTACTAGCCACAGAATGGGTAATACAAACAAAACTCGTACAAGGCTCGTATGGAGAATGGATTTCCAACTAATGACTTAGCACTGGGGTACCACCTGTCATAGTACGTGGCTTAGATCACAGTACCGAGGAGTACGCCCGCTCCCCTACAACACAAGACCAGGACTACCGCTTACTGGATAATCCCGAGTGAGATCACCCCGCGGTTGGTATTAGAAGCCACCCACTAAGCCGAAATAAAAGGGACATCTAGGCAGGGATGACCTCACCCTACTTGGGTGCTACTCACCTAGCCTTGCTGCATAACCGCTGATTTCCATTCATTCCCATTTGATGAGGCTTGAGGCTAAGCCGAAATAATTTGGGAAATTATTTATTAACCTCGAAGATATCTTCACAAAATATATTTCTATTCTCAAAACCCTTTGAAAAGAGTTTCAAAACATCTTTCTTTCCAAGAATAAGCTTTCCCAAATAATTTCTATCTCCATTGAAACCACCAAGCACAAAACGAGATTTTTCTAAAATAATTTAAAACACTTTACCTTTAAAATATACTTTAAAACATTTATGTTAAAACTACTTCAATAATTTGTTAAAAATACATACTATATGAATATTTGAAAATAAGGTTACTTAATAAAATATAAACTAGGTTCTCACTTTTAAAAACAAAACACTAAGTTACCTTTTAAATAATTACTATGATAATAGATTTGAAAAATATTTACTTTAAAATTTCAATATTTAGAAATAATAATTTTTTTCAGAACTGGCTTTTTGAAACAACTTAAAAACTTTTAACTTATATTTTAAAAATTTACTTTGAAAACGCACTTGGTTATCCAGGGAGAATTTCCAATCTCAATCACTTAAATCAATTTTCCAATTGATTTCCAATTTATTCTACTTGAATTAAATCTCTTTACTTACTCAATTCCTTCAAAATTCATTAATTATGTGCTTTATTATTAATGTTATTAATTTCCGTTTGATTTTAAATCTTTTAGCTAAAATATACAAATTTCAGATCTTATCCCAATTTCTTCTTTATTCTTTTCGATATTTTAAATCTTAAATTTTAAATAAATGTTTTGTTCTTTTAAAAATAATAATACTGAAGTTGAAAATTCATTAATCTTCTGATTATTCAAAATTTCCCTTACTATACTCAAGATTTATTTATTAGAATTTTAAAGGCACTTTATTTCTTTTCCAATTCATTCATAAATTTATTCAAATTCTAATATTATTTTACTTACAGATTCACTTCTTTTATGTTCTTTCCAAAATCCGATTTATATATTTTGGGTAATTCATTATACCCAATTATATCCAATCAAACCATAGCATTCAACATTCTAATATAATTCATCATAGAATATCAAATAATCACACAAAGGATATTAAATAATTTAAATAATTGTTGAGGGATCTAGTTGGATCCCTCCAACCTATTTTCCCTACATCCACAGACGTTAGCACAATATAAAATACCAATTCCAAATATATACCATACTATAGCACATCAATCAATTCAACAATTCAAATAATTATTTGAATAGTCATTTAAATTTAAATTTAACCGAGTGAGATTAACTCAACTTGGACAATGCATTGGCCATCCACTTCAATACCCCCTTGGTTTTTCTCGATTTATGAACTTAAATAAATATTATACGACTTGTTTTCATCTGAGAGGAAACTATGAAAGTTTACTATTTAATAAATTTAGTTGACCATCAATTTAATATAAACTAGTTATCTTTATTTGTTTATTTATTTCCTTTTCCCAGTTTATCAAAATAATTTCCTATTTCTTGTAAAGATAATCCAAATCTTGATTAAACATGATTGCCCAAAACTGTATTTGTCTTCATTTATATTTTTGTTTTTCAAGCCAGGCAAATGTTTTTTTTTCCTTTTTTTTTCCTTCTTTCCTTTTTCTTTTAAACTGAATACCCAATAACATTCTATAACTCTTTACTGTAAATATATATAATAATTTCTTTTTTTCTCTTTTCCTAAATTTGTGAACATATATATATATATATATATATATATATATATATATATATTTAAATTGAAGAAAAGAAAAAATCTGAACAGTTACCTTAACAATTCGTTCCAGGAACAAAATCACAGCCGTCAACCCTAGAAATCATCGAGCACGAAACCCTAGCACAAAGCCACCGCCGCTCTACCTCCACGTGGTCGATGCTTCGTTGTTTACGACAATCAATCATGACCAAAAAAAAGAACACCAAGACTTCGAATCCCTACCCACTACCGCCTCAAGCGCGCGTACTTCCATCGCTCGCCGTGTCACCAGCCTCCACGTTGCTCGACATCACCACGCCCTCCCATCATCACGCGACCCATACGTCGATCAACCGTGCTCGTTCCAGAGCCATGTCGCACGCGCCCCTAGCCTGTCGCGACTCGAAGCTACCGCGATTCGCCAGGTGCCTGCCCCAGTAACCCCTCGATCGAATCAAAAATCGATCTTGATTTCGATATGAAGTATCGGCCATGCTATTTGTTTTAGCTTCGAGTATATTTTGTTTTATTTTTCTGAATCTCGGCTGTTCGAACAAACGAAGGAGGAGAGACTGATTTTTATAAAGGAAACGAATTGGATTGCCTTGCGTGAGAAGACAATTTATGTTGAAAAGATGGAAGGCGGCTGGACTTGATTTCTGACTTGAATAATAATATATAAATTTTAATATTGAAAATAGCTCGTTTAAGCAGCTTAAAATTTTGATCTCCTATCGAGGCGCTCCGCTAGGCATTTATAATATTAAACCCCTATTCCGAACGCACTGGAAAATGTTTCGAGGTCAAATTCGATCGTATGGAGAAGATAGCTTTTAGATCAGTTATTATATTGAATTCTCGATATAAATTTCAAAGCATTTATATATCGTACGCTCACATAACAACTCCAAACACTACGAAAATTGAAATCCGATAATAATACAATATTACGGATCCAATGGAACTGGTTTCGTCGGATTCCGAGACTGTGCCTCGGAAGGCTATTTTTAAATTCAATTTAAAACGATATAAATTTTAAAACTGAACAAACCATTGTTAATTTCAATTTTACAATATCTGCTATCCTCGGTGCTATTAATATAAATTTTTCAAGCCTTCAAATTATTTTTAATAGGCTTAAAACTCCAGATTCAATAATTTACCCAACTTCAACTTATTTAATTCGATAATTTGATTATCAATTAAATTGTGATATTTGAAATTCAAGTTAGAAATTAACCTTTAAATATTCAAAATCGATTTAAATATTTCAATTTTAAATGCTTGAAAATTCCGGGTAGTCACATGGACTCGATGAAGATCAATAAGATTCATGCGAGAAAAGATGTGATTGCATGTTCTAAGCCAAGCTTTGACGTCAATTACGCTTTTGGGAACCTTGAATGTCTTCCCACCCAAGTTGGTATAATCACTGCGCAAGCTTGCAAATCTGTATTTTGGGTGAGTAGTCTCTGGAATGGGTCCGACAGCTTAAGCATTCTTTACAAGATCAAGAAGCTGTTGAGATGACATAAATACTCCATCCTGAGGAGTAGCACTTGATTGACCGACACTGGGACGGCCAGGTCTAACCATTTCTCTTCTTTAAGAATGAAAGAAAGAAGAAGAAAAAGTTATTCTAAGAATGAATATCAAACAATAATGATTGATAAAACACGGCATCACAAAGAAAATAGGATAGAACGGGTCCAATGACTCGAATAAAACCCTAAGGCACGACTCCTAAGATGAATGTAGGACGATGATCGTTGTCAAATTATTCTACATTGTTCCAAAGTTTGGCCCCGATACCAAGCTGTGATGCCCCACCTCTATACTCATGCTAGCCAAAGACACAACGGGGTAATGCCGTGAACTAGCACGAAGAATAAAGCTGTTGAGGAGCAACCATCCGTGTAATTGCTTTGGGCAAGCAACAATATGTCAGATAATATAACATGCATTTCATTTCAAGAGGAAATCCGACATGCCGATACAAACTCAAAGCTACTACACAGTGCCTATGTGGTCTTCAGAAACAAATATAGAAATAAGCATAACATAAATAAGTCACAGATATCCATATCACAAAGGCAGAAATAGATATGAATATAACACATAGAAGTGTATATCAGAGTAGTGGTCAAACAAGATCCACAATATCACAAAAGAATAGATACAAACGCTACACAAAAGAATATGTATACATCAAGGAATCTCTATCTCGTATGTATAACAACAAAAACTACTAAACTATAGTAGTTAGCCAAAAGTCAGGTAATGTTCCCTGATGAGGAGTCAAGCAGAAGCACCTGTAACATCTCGGTCTGACCCGAGTATTATTTAACAAGAAAATTATAAACGGATCAGTCTAGCTATAAATATCTGATAAAAGGAGATAGAATATGAGATACGATAAAAAAGTATGATTACAAAAATGTCATACTGCGCTAAGTATACATTAGACAACACAAAAATCATACAATACCTCAAGAAATCTCAAAGCACAGAAAAGAATGTTATATTCTTTATTTTATTCACCATAACACAAATATAGACAAGTATATCAATGCCAATCACAAATTTGGTGAATCACAAATTCTAGAAATCATCAACTAGAAATCTAGAAATCACAAAAGGGGGAGGCCTATCTTTAAACGGGAGCACGAAAATTCACCAACACGTGTATCACAAAACAGAACGCTATTGCATGGTTGTTGACCACCAATTTTGAGCCGAAGCTCCACAAAACGGTCCGAAGACCATGGGACGCTACACCACAAAATTGAATCAAAGCTCCAGAGAAACGGGGTTTAGCCTCCCTCACAGATAAAGAGACATCGCACATTGCTAGTCAAAATCACTAAATGATCATCATCGATCATCAAGGAGTGTTAATTACACTACGCTAGTAAATAGATGAGTTTAGCTTCATGTCCCATAACCACTGGCTTAAATTAAATATTTACGAACAAACTGTAAATCTCCACTCGAAAGTTGTCACAAGAGTTTCAATCGAACATGTCTGAGGATTAACCGACAAAGTAAACGCAAGCGTTTCATTCCACTTGTTTTGTTAAGTCATTTAATTGGATTTATCAAACAAATGAGGTAAAGTTTTGTATATACTAATAGATTGGAAAACGGTTTCATAAATGAGTTTGATATTGAAAATAGAGTTGTAATCATCTTTGTAAAGGAGTTTGAATATTTACCGCTAGTATAGAAACCTTTGTATTTTAAAGTGATGAATCACAAAATTGATTGTAAAAACAATCAATCACAAAAAATTCACATACCAAGACGTGAATCAAATCCAAAGAAATCGATATCGAAGTCATCAAAATGTATATTCCCAAAAATTCTGAAATAGAAGTCATCAAAGTCGATAATAAATGATAACAACAAATCGGATAACCATGAATCGATAAAAAGTCAAAATCTCAAGCAAAATAGGCAAATAGGGCTGAAGCAAGCAGGTCAGTCGACTGGTCACTGAGTTTAGTCGACTGGCCAAATGCCTAGAAAACTCTCAGGTTCCAGGTACGTCGATTGGACTCAGAAAGCCAGTCGATTGGAACCTGTTTTCTAGTATTTGCAGCCTAGTCCCCAAAAGGGACAAGAATCCAAACGGAGACGATCGATTGAGAAATTGCAACTAGGGATTTATGCCACACGACAACCCAGGCCTATAGTCTCTTCGACTCAGCCCAAAGACATGTTCAAGCATCAAAGATAGGATTTTTAAAGATTTAACTTCAAAACATCAAAAATTAAAATGTTCACCAAATCAATTCAAATCAAAAGCAAATGGACATGAATAGATGTTAGGAATTCATACCTAACAATAATGATAGTTAAAGACATAGATGTGAGATAAAAATCTCACCATTAAACCCAAAAACAAGAAAGAAGCTTGAAAAAAAAGGAGGATCAACCACTCTTCAATCTCAACTCTAAAAGCTCCAATCTAAGATCGTAAGCAGTAATTTCCCAAACTAGGTTATAAGGAATTTCTGGAATTGGAGAGAGATTGAGATGGAGGAGAAGAAGGATATGCTTACCTAAGCTTCTCTTTGATTTTGGAGCTAAAACTTGGATTTTCTAAAGAAACTAGGGGTTAGGATTTTAATTTCCAATCTCCTCCACCATTTTTGCTAAAGCTTGAGTTATAGGAAATATTATGAAGGAATGAAGAGGGGTGGAGTGGAGTTAGGTTGATATGTTAGGTTAATGGGCTGAAACCCAAACCCAAAGCCCTGAGTGAAAAGGTCAAAATTTTAGCTTGCTCCAAACATATCGATGTTTATACTCAAAAAGGTGGCAAACACCATTTTGAACTCAATGGAAGTGGTCCCGAGTCCTAATTTGACTGTATGCCAAAAGTAACCTTTTAGACTTAAATCCGACTAACGATGCTATATTTAAATAAAATATTTAAATACACAATCGTAAAATATGCGGGTTGTTACAACCACATATATGAAAATAAAATCATCATTGTGAGGAATCCCGTTGGACCCCTCCAAGCTATCTCCCTGCATCACATACAGTATATAACTATAAAAATATAAATCAACCGCTTCGAGGTGGGATTCGTGTATAAAGGGTCATCCGCTCTTACACGGGAACGTTATAGGGTCTCATCCGTTCCAATAAGCAAGAATCCAACTAATAAATATAATAAATTATCCATACTCAATAACTATCAATAACAATATATCCAAACATCCAATAGATAATTTTTATCGATTAAAAATATATATCTGGTTGACCAAAAAGGTGAGATTAACTCACATTGATTTATAATAGTCGTCAATACGTTTTGAATTAAAATTGAATGGACGTTCAATTTTAATCCAAAATTCCAACTAGCTTCGAATTTGTCCAATCTAACTCCATAGTGTAGTGCTCGCTAATACGGATGCAACGCAACTTGTTGCACTTAAAACGGACCTCGTGCGAAAAAGTTATGGATTAATTTACATTTGATAAAATTAAAATTAATTAACTAAATTATACGAGTTCAAAATTATTAGACCTTGTCTCTTTCCTCCCATTTACTCCTCTAAGCACGCTCGCATATACATCTACTTCTTTTCTCTTTTTAATTCCTAGATCAAAACGCGCCTGACCAAAGCTGCCGCTCCACCCTCGCATGCAACTGTGCCACCCTCCTCCATTCTAGCGCGCACGTCTACGCCAGGAAATCAAGACTGAACCCACCAACTGACGCTCATTTGAGTGAGCTTGGCTACCGCCTCGTTGATAATTAACTTGATTCAACCGTTGATCTTGTAGAGCCCATCGAGCTCTTCAACTTCTTACTTGAAGTCGAAGCGTAATAGCACGTGGATGGAGAGAAATCGAGGAACAAAGGCCAGTGATTTTCTGCCATTGAAATTTTAAAGTGGCGCCTGATAGAAACAAGGTTTTTGGATCGCAAAGCTAAAGTTTTGAAGTCCTTATATAGAAATTTTCACATTACTATTCATCCTTGAAAATTTCAAACTTCAAATGTAGCGTGCCGCCGAGTGTTCTATATGTAATATCCCTATTTTGAACACAATGGAACTATTTTCGAGAACTAATTCGATCATATGCAGAAGATAGCTTTTTAAACCCAATTATTATATAAATTTCTTAAATTAATTTCTATGCGTTTCGAACTCGCACGACCAAACGATACGTATGATCATCACCATATTCGATGATATATAATAATTCTCTATTACGGATTCGATGAAACTTATTTCGTCGAAATCCAAGACAGTGCCCCAAAAATCTATTTTTACACGCTAATTAAAACAACCAATTTCTAAAATCAATTAAATCACTTTTAAATCAAAATTAAAAGTTTACTATCTTTCTTCTTATTTAAATAGAATTTAAAACAATTTTTGAAATCATTTTCATTCACATAAAATTCAAGTTTCAATTATTAGGCAGTTTCAAATATTAAACTTTACAATTACATTATCAAATATATCGTTATATTTAAAATCCAAGTTATTTAACTTACAAAAATAACTTTTCAATATTTAAAATAAATTAAACATTCTAAGTTCAAATGACTAAAATTCTGAGTCATTCAAGGATTGTTGGACCACCATAGTATATTATGCATCTTTTACTTTTTCTATATTGCCATTTCTTTATTCATATTCTAGCTTTTCTAGTATAAATTGGTTGTTAATTTTTTTCTGAATTAAAGCAGAACCTGATATTTCTCTCAAATTTTCTATTGTCCGGATAATATAAAATAATTAGAACAGTTGTTCCATTAGTGAGAGAACTAATCCATCTTAAAAACCAACGCTAGAATCAGATTACTGGTTTCTACACTTTACTGGATCTCTAGTTGAGATGTTAGGTTGTTTTTGACGCAAACATATTTTGTAAAGAAAATAATTTTCAAACTTAATAAATGAATAAAATGTTTTATAAAGCAAAATTGATTTTATATATTGTTTCTTGGAAAAAATATGAATTCAAATTAGGATTCAGGTTAATGGAAAATTTTATTCAAAATTAGTAATTTAATAAAAAAAAATGGAGATTGGTACTGTTTAATTCATTAATTTTGGATTATGAAAGTAGATCAAAAGTGGTTAAGCACGGTTTTTCTTACATGAACCGGAAGAAGAGGGGGGTGTAGGATCGATTTCGCCCTAGAAGGCAGGTGAATAGGGTGATACTAATAATTAAAAAAGTTAATGCGGAAATATATAAAATAATTACAGCACTTATAATAGCTGAATAATAGCAGCACAGATAATAGCATAATATTAAATTTAGAAATAGAACAACACATATCTACCCAACTTCGGCAAAACCTTGCCTACATGCTGCACCCAAGGTTTCTAATAGAAATTAAGTAGTCAGACGCTTACACAAGTAAACTCGCGACACCCGCTATCGACTAATCTAACTTTACGCTCAAACCGAGCAATAACTCAGTCACTGAGTTACGAATTCTCGATCTACACCACCGTAGTTCATCCCTTAGTCACACGACTGGACTTTACAAAAGTTTATAAGAGCAACACAAAATAAAAACAACTAAACAAAAATAGAAATCCTAGTTGAAAATAAAAGCCCAAACTATTATTTGCCGGACCCCAAAAGCAAAAACTCCGTGATAAAAAAAAATCCCCTTTTCTTTTATTTCTTCGGCCTTTGTCCTTGCTTTGTGAAAATGGCTGCCTCATTTCTTCTTTGATCTATCTTCACTTCTCTTCAAGAAATTACGGCTTTTGGAGATTGAGCACTGCTGATTCTAGTTGATCGATTTAATAGATATTTAGCGTTGATTGCTTCATCCGTCGATCGTCTCTTTGATTTGCACACGGCTGCTTTAATTCATCGAGTTCAATTTGAATTGGTATGTGATTTCCTTTATTACTCTCGTTGATATGCTTGAACTATATTGATTTTGATTTGCTGATGATTATTGGGTTTAAATAGGGCTTAATTCCTTTAATTATCATTCGAATATAATTTTGAATTTGTCTGTTACATTTTGCTCTGCCATTCGATTTTGCTTGGTTTCTTGTGATTGATCTTGACTGGTTCAATTTCGTTTATTTTCTGTTATGGTTCCTCGGTCACTTTGGCTTTATGAGTTTGCTTTAGATTTTGTTCTGTTCTTTTCTGGCTTGACTTCGGCCACTATGGATTTGTGATAATTGACTTCAACTTCATGAATTTTTCTTGCTGGCAATTAGCACTTCTTTGAAGTTTGCATAAAATTTGCATTTGAATGTGACCATGACTACATTCCAATTTTGTTCCTCTTTTGAACGCTGCAACTTAATTTGCTTTAGAAAACTGCTTGATATATGTATGCATGTGTGTGTGTGTGTTTATATATGTATATGGATGTATGTTTGTTGCATCATGTATATACTGGACTTGATAAACACTGATTGATTTCGGCCTTGACTCCTTTATATTGAATTATCTGGTTTACCTGTACACCTTATTATTGCTTGATGGACTCTGGTAGTTGCAGTATCATGTGGTCTTGTTATCTCTGGTGCATGTGTGCTGGTTCCTATAGATTTTGTGGAGACTTGTCCGGTTTCCACTGAAATATTAAAATTTAAACTCTGCACTTGTACCATTTGATGTCGGGTTTTGATACACTTTTTCATGTGTGTTCATTTACATTGCTTAGAAAAGTTTTGTTGTTGTTGTGCATGCCCCTTATGTAGCTTGATTGCTTGCATATGGTTGTTGCATTTTAACTCATATATGTGTATACTTATATATGTTATGTATGTATATATGTTTATGTGGTCTTTGTGTAGCCTTCTCTGGCTTAATGTACATTTATTTGAAAAAACTTCCTTGTATTTGCATTCATTTGATGGTCTAACCATTTTGTTGTTGCACATTTCCTTGAGTCCGAGTACAGTTCACTGAAACTTGTACTCAACCATTTTTATCTGGTTCCATATCTAACCATGCTTCATTGCTTTCTTTGACCATCATATATACTTGTTTTTATCTTTGTTCACTGCATGGTGATTCATGTGTGCTTGTCATTTTTCAAACTGCTGTGTTGATGTTCATCTCCACTTGTATACATACATATATAAATATATGTATATGTGTGTGTGTTCACCTCAGTGGCATTCCATTTTTTACTGTTTTTCCATATGAATTCATATTGCTTTATATTTTTACCGGGTGTGGTTCCATACGAAATTTTTTATGCATAGAATATACGTGTCGGTGTTGCTCCTTTGTGTGCTATCCACCCCATTTTGTACTGGTTTATTCTATTTTTAGAATTTATCGTGCATTGAGTTGTAGTCTCGAGTTAGTTTGCATATATATACATACACACACACACATATGCCTAAACTATTAAGTCTGGTCTGGTGGAAGCTTTACATTCATGTTATGTTGACCGATTTCACTTTGTATGATTTATTTGCATTTGTATTTGAGTAATTCACTGTCTTGGTGTGTGGTTCTTGCTTCTGGACTGACCTTGGTTAGTTTTGCATTTGCTTCGAGTTATTTCATTTCCTCTTCTGTGTTACATTGTGTGGTGAGTTGCTGTCTTGAATGCGTATAGTTGGGTTCCTTTTGAAGTTGACATGTCTGAGGCTTTTTGCATTCACGCATGTTGTCATTTGACTTTGAGTCAGACCATTTGAGGTTTTGTTTATTTTTAAAGTCACCACTGTTGACATGTGGATTTTGGTTCCTCCGAGCAGTCTGGGTTCAAGTGTATATTTAATTTTTCGTCGAGGCTTGTTTTATGTTGGTTTTTGAATTCTTGTACTCAACAATTTTGCGATGTTTTCTGTAATGTAGCTGAGTTGAACCTAACTTTGGCTCGGGCTTGTCCTTATGCTCATGTCGTGGCTTTATTTTTATTGCACTTGAGTTGAACCTAGCTTTTGATTGGGTTTGTCCTTGTGCTCACCTGTCCTTGGAATTTTACAAAGTGTATATCAGTGTGCATGACTTTATGGCATTTACAGTGATACACTGTGCATGTCACAAGTTGTTCGTGTAAGATGAATTCAAAATAAATATGATGATGAACAACCCAAATAACTGAGGCAAATAACATTTTCAAAAACACATTTTATTTTACACTGCAAAATATATTTCTTTTTTAATTCTACCACGTAATTTTTTATTTTGCAGACAACTCAGATGTTGGATTCAATCTGGAATAGACTTAATGATTAAATGAGAGTGAATGAGTGATATGTAGCGAGGTGCAAATATAAATGATAATTGTATACTGAAACATTGTATTGTAATTTAAAACCGTATTGTTTGAAAATTGTGTATATAGTGAGAGCTCAAATTAGTACTACTCAAAATTATAACAAATATTTGTTTGAATAAAATATATGTTTGAATTTAAATTTTTTGTTATTTATTTTATTCAGCAAATATTTTTTAAATTATGTGAAAATAAAATAGTACGATAACAAATACATTTAAATTAATACAAATAATTATCATTTAAAAAATCATATACTAGAATATTCAACAATCTTCCACTTTTGATAATAACAAACATATATTTTAGATTTTGAATTTATTAAATGTATGTGATCATTCAATTTGCCCCCTTATTTCAATGCTCCCGCTCTACAACAAAGGCTCACCTTCATTTATGCATGAAAATAAATTGAAATATGCAAATGAACCTAGACGCAAATAGAAAATACAAATAAAATATTTGACCTTTATTTGCTAAATCATAGCTTTTCTCTCCCCAATTTGTTATCAGCAAAAAAGTAACAGTCTTTGAAAAATGGAGATAAAGTGAGAGACATTAATTCAATATTAATACCTAATCAAGTATAAATATTAAATTTCAATTAAAAATCAAAGAAAAATAATAAATACTCTGTTAGGCGCATATTCCACTTTAGAGTGATAGGGATGATGTCATCATATAAAACCATATAGTTGTGTTTGTTTGTGGTATACTTATATCAGGAATGAATATATACCAACCATGCTTAACCGCAATAACTTTAGAATGAGATTAGTAGTATTCCAAATTTTATAATAAAAAATGAATTTCAAGCATCTTCTTTTTTTTGTTTTGTTTTTTTTTGGCATAGCCAGCGGGGTTGACTGGACCCCTACCAGTTTTATTGAAACACAATAAAAGCGAAACTACAAGAGAGCAGAAAAGGAAAAAATAAAAAAAGGAAAAGAAAACAATTGAAGAAACAACAACAAACTTCAACCCCAAACATGGATCAACGAGTCAGGAAATTTAGTGTTGCAATTCTTCAATTGGCAGTGAGTGTTTCTCCTAACTTCTTGCCATATAACTTCATTCCTCCTTCTGATATTATCAAACACAGCTGAGTTCCTTTCCTTCCAAACCGCAGTGAGATATTTTTTCAAACACACAACCATAATTCTAGTCTCAAGCTTTCTCCACCTTGTTGCTTTGTATATGATATTCCATATTACAGCAGATCCCCCAGCATTTAAAAGACAACCAGTTGAGGAACTGAGACTAACCAACACAGATTGAAGCGCAGGGCATTCAAAAAAAATATGATCAGTTGTTTCTTCATGCATATCACAGAAAAGACATAAAGATGTGCATGCCATTCCAAAATTCTTTAACTTACTTCTAGTCAGAAGAGCATGATTTAAAACCTTCCACAGCATCAAGTTATCTGTAGGAGGAGAATCATCAGACCATATCACAGAGCACCATTTTGACGAAGGCAGAGTGTCATGCACAGATATCATTTTATATACATCTCTAATGGTATGTGGCCTCATGTCCCAAGTCACAGTTTGCATTTGATTATTGTTTCTGTAGTTGTTTTGAACCTCATCCCATAACTGCCTGATTGTTTGGTTACTATTGTTAGGCAATTGCAACAACCCATCGTGTACATAACTGTTAACTTTAGCATCAATTTGTATTCCAGACTGTTGAACATGTAAGAAAGCAGTAACTTTGGAAAGGATAATACCACTGCCTGGCCAGGGATCATGCCAGAAACTAACATCAGATTTAACATTGACATGATATTGAATCAAAGGCAGGTAGACATTTCTAAGTTTCAGAATGCTCCTGAAAATCCAACTGCAGCATTGTGGGATCTCCATGCACCAAAAGTACTTAGACTTAATGTAAAATTGCCACACCCATTTAGCCCAAACAGTGTTTCTTTTATTTATGAGGTCCTCAAAAAGGTAACTAATGGCTGCACTATTCCACTTTCTAACATTAATAACTCCCAGCCCACCCTGTTTGATTGGAGTTTCAAATTTAGTGAAAGAGCATGGTATCAACTTCCGGTTATGAATGCTACCGGTCCAGAAGTATCTGAGCAAAGCAGATCGAACCATGTGCAGCAGGTTGGAAGGAAGAAATATGCATCTAGCCCAATAGACTAAAGATGCAAAAACCACTGACTTAATAAGAACTAGCCTACCACTTTGAGACAGTTGCCTATTGGTCCAAGCACCCATAGCAGAAGTGATCTTGTTATATAAAGGCACGCAGTCAGCATTAGTAATTCTTTTGGTAAGCAAGGGTAGCCCAAGATACCTCATGTCATTGTCCATTCTGGTGAACCCAGTGTGAAGATGAAGGGCATCAGCTTGGATATCACTGACACCAGCAAGTAACAGTGAAGATTTAGCTTTGTTTATTGTGAGACCAGTCATGCAGTAAAAAGTGTGAAGTGCATCAACAATTTCAGTCATAGAGGGAAAATCAGGTTTTGAAAAAATTAAGACATCATCAGCAAACATCAAAGATTGGATTTGGAGAGCAGAGCACTTGGGGTGATACCTGATTAGTTTCTGAGAGTATTTCTCTTTAAGCACTACAGTGAATACTTCCATGACTAACAAGAACAAGTAGGAAGAAATGGGATCTCCCTGGCGAATTCCTTTACTACTCTTGAAATACCCAACTGGTCTACCATTCAATACAATAGAGAAACTAGGGGTGGAGATGCACACATATATCCATGACACAAAAATTTTGGGAAAACCCATGACAGCCATGATCCTCACAATTGAAGACCAATGTATAGAATCATAGGCTTTAGTTATGTCAATTTTAAGTGTAGCAGCAGGTGACACATTACCTCTAGAATAACCATTAAGCAATTCTTGTGTCAGCAGAACATTGTCAAGTATATTTCTAGAAGGAATGAAGGCTGCCTGGTTCAAAGAGACAACAGTTGGCAAAACACTAAGCATACGAGTGGCAAGTATTTTCGTGATACACTTGTATAAGACATTACAACATGATATTGGTCTGAATGATGTCACACAAGTTGGAGGGTAAACTTTAGGGATCAGGGCTATGTTAGTGCTATTAACTTCTCCAAGCAGTTTGCATTTTGAAAAGAAGTTGTGGATGGCTAGACAAAATTCATGACCAAGAACACCCCAAGTAGCAATGAAGAATGACACATTAAAACCATCAGGCCCTCCTGCAGATTGCTTGTTCATTGAAAATAATGTATTTTTTATTTCCTCATTGGTTATAGGCTTAATTAATTCAAGAGCTGCTGTAGAAGAAATTCTAGGCAAGGCAAGTGAAGAGATTCGTTCAAGGTCAGGGGAGAAACCAGTTTCATTACCAAGCAAGGTGGTGAAGTAGACAATAAAAGCATGGTCAACAGTTTCAACAGTGTCACAAAAGATACCCTGCTCATCAATGATATTAAAAATGTTCTCAGTTGTGTGTTTGACCTTAATAGAATCATGGAAGAACTTGGTGTTCTTGTCACCATCAACTATCCACTTAGCATGCAATTGCTGCTTCTTCATGCTAGCTTCCAAGCTTAAGGCATTGTTCACATCAGAAAATAGTTTGCTTTCATCAGCTGCCGCTTGCTCATCAAGGGGATGCTCCATCATGTAATCTTGTTGCTTCTTCAGTTGTTCCTTTAAAGTTGTGGAAAGTAGGCTGCCAGCTCCAAAGGTTGCAAAGGCCCACTTTCTGATTTCCTGCTTCATTCTTCTCAACTTCCTGCAAAACTTATACATGGGGTTACCGTAGCAAGTAAAATCATTGCTAACTTGTGAAACTAATTCAGAAAAGTGGTCATGCTTGAGCCAAGCATCAAAAAATTTGAAACTTCTTTTTTCTTTTCTCAAATGGGGACCCAGGGTAAGTATTAGAGGAGAGTGGTCAGATAATAAGGGATGAGGGAGGTAGACAGTTAAGGTGGGCCAGAGGTGGAGAGCTTGGATGTTGCAGAAAACATGATCAATTGTCGTGAACGTACGTACACCACTACGACTTCTATTGTTCCATGAGTATTTAGCTCCAGACTTATTGACCAAGACTAACTCAGAATGTTCAATTGATAAGTTGAAATGAGCTATATCAGCTGGGGTTAGAGGGTTACCACCACATTTGTCAGAGAAGTTAAAACATGAGTTGAAATCACCAAGCACTAACCAAGGGTGTGATGACTGACGTAATGGTGGCAAGGTGTTAAAGAATTTGTTACGTGAAAGTACAGAGTTATCAGCATAGACGAAGGTGACATAAAAGGAAGTTTGTGAAGGAGTTTCAAAAACATGAAAATGGATGAACTGCCTAGTTGAAAGAATTGGGGATAGAGTAATCACTTTTGGATCATACAAGATAAGGATACGACCATATGTAGCAGCATCAAGGTTGTGGTGGAATTCCCAAGAAGGGTCAATGTAAGCAGCTGCTATGGATGTTAACATGAGGTTTAGTTTTGTTTCAAGCAAACCAAAAAGACAAATATTGTGAGCAGCAATGTAATTCTTTACTTGATCAAGTTTAATGTTGCTATGCGCTCCTCTGAGATTCCAAGCTGCTATTTTTTTAAACATAAAAAATTAAAGTTGGGGGGTGGATTTGTTTCTTCTCTGTGCAGACAGAGATCTTGTTTCCATTTGCCTGAGAGGAGAGGGATGATGTTTGGAGATAGGGACAATGGTTGGATTTGGATTTGGTTGCAGAAGGGTTTGGTTTGAAGGCCAACCAGGCAGGTCAATTGTGAAATTGTATGGTGAATGTTCAGATGGATGAGCAACTGAGTCATGCTTATGCCTTGTGAGAATTAGTTGTTTTATGTTTGCTTCAATAGCAGTGCACCAAGCAACATCTTGTTCAGCATAAGTATCTGCTTGTGCATGCATGCCAGATACAAAGTTATCTTTCTCACTGTTATTGCTTCTGGTATCAGTTTCTTCAACTTGTGTATGTTGCATATCAGAACCTAAATCAGGGGTTGTGTTGCTAGTAACAGTACTGTCATTCAAAAAAACTTTGGACTGGCAGTTTTCTCCATTAACTTCAGCACAAAAGTTAACTGGGTTGATATCACCATCCTCAACCTCATTAATATCACTTATATTTTGCTCAGTCTCTTCATCCTGTAGCACATTAAATTTGTTTTGGGTTTGAATATTACATACTTGGTCCACATCCCCTGATTCATTAATATCTTTCAATTTAGAATTGTTTCCTTCACCTCCATCAACTTCATTTATTTCCTCTGCCACTAAACTTGTGAAAGTTTTATTTTCCATCTCCTTACTTACATATAATTTTTTTCCTTTGTTCCTATTAATCTTTTGCCACACTTGCTTCACTGTAACTTGCTTGCCTGTGTTTTTTCCTTTATTATCATTGTATTGCTTCACTTCTCCGCTCTTGTATTGTTCATTTTCTTCACATTTCTTAACGTTCTCATCAACAACTGACTTCTTGCAAGTTCTATCCAAATGCCCAAACTCTTTACAAAAGGTACATATTTCTGGCTTCCACAAATACTCAACTAATACTTCCTGTTCAGACCCATCTAGCAATTGAACAGTAAAACTTTCAGGCAGAACATGAAAAGGAGTAACTTCAACTAAGCATTTGGCAAAAGTGATTCTTTCAAATTTTTCAGTCGAGGCATCCATGCATAGAAGTTTACCAATTCTAGCAGCCAACCAATTAATACCCAATGATGACCACGCGAACAAGGGGATGTTAGATAACTTTATCCAAACTGGAACTGATTTAATACTGCTACAACTATTGCCAACATTCTCGTCCCATGGTTTAACAATAAAAAGTTTATTCCTCATAACAACTGGATCTGCCTCAGAAATTCTATTTCTATCATCTGCATTAGAGAATTTAAAGAGGAACAGGAACCCATCTGACTTTACTGATATGGAACCACGAAGTTTCCAATTTCAAGCATCTTCTAACCATGCATAACCATGAGGTCTTTTGAATGGGATTAGAATCAACTTGCCTATTTAATAATTAATTTTGATATGTGTTCCATACTTGCATAACCGTGGGGACTTTTAAATGAGCATGAAAGCACATAATCAAAGATTCCAAGTAGTTGACCCATGCATAATCGTGAGGACTTTTAAACAAGAGTGAATATTTTGGATGATTTTATTGCTAAAAATATAATAAAATGGAAAACGAATAATTTCCCATTTAAATTACAAGATATTGACATACTACATTGGATTTTGATGAGGGAGGGTGATTAGAGATACGACAGAAATAGAGATGGTCATGGAATTTTTATCAATTAAAATTTATTATAAATCTTGTTTAAATTTTTAAACAAATTTACTAAATATATTGTCTCAAGTTATAGTATATGATTAATATCAACACTCATTACTTTTTTAATCACTATCTATCTTTTCGGTAATCAGTAGGGAGTCAGATTAGTTAATGTAGTAATTTAAGATCAAATTGAAAAATAATTATAAAATCAAATTGACTAATCTAAAATAAAGTCAACAAAAATGATTTTTTGGAAGGGATTAAGAAAAATGTCTGCTATTTGAAAATTAGTTGAAATGAAAATATGCAGATATTTTCTTTGAAAATGATATTACTACTGAATATCTCCACATAAATCACATTCCACCAGTAATTTTTCTACCTATAAGATTACCAGTGTAATATGCATCCGAATTTTCCTTTGACTCAAGATTATCGTTAGTTGGATGCCATATACCAGATCATGAAGTGTGTAACAAAATACCTTAAAATCATTTTTAACAGCTTTTAAATGAAATTCTCTAGAATTTGAATTAAAATCATGCAAATTTACAAATAGTGAACATAGTATCAGATCTAGAAGCAGGAAGATAAGCAAATTTATCCACGTGTGGCTAGAGCAATTAAAAATCAATTCAAGACAATATTTCTTATCATCTAAACTTGTAGCACCATAAGTCTAAATAATCTATATGAGATAGTTCCAAAACTTCTAGAGATACATATAGTTTTCTCTTCATAGAAAACAATTAGCCAACAATTTTGAATAAGTCAGAATCAAAATCAATATTCATTTCTTTATCACTTAACTGGCTGATTTCACTCAGATTATGGTGCAGATTTTCACATTTGATAAATCGTTCAAAATAAATATTCCGTTACCTATTTTACCTTTATGATAATTTTTCATTTTTCCCCATTGTGATTCTTCCACCTTTATACTAGGATAAAGAACTTTGATTTGTTGCCTGTCGTATGCCTGGAACATCCAGAATCTAGGTACCACTGTTGTTGTTGCCAGCTTGCCACCACACCTACACGAGAAATGATTTTTGTGACCTATTTGTTTTTATAGGTCCATGGTTGTTAGTGGTAAAAGATTTTGGAAAATATGTTTGTAGAGACCCAAGACAATTTATATTTGTTCCATTTGGCACCCAGATTTGTTTGACTTTAAGGGATTTCATATTCGTGCCTTTTGGAACCCAAATTGGTATGGTTTTTACGTTTTTAGGTCTATACCTGCTGTAATGCCCCACCCCGAGACCCACCTTAATAAAGAGAATTAACGAGTAATTCCATCTACTAAAGCGGAGAATAGGGCTGGTTAAGGGTGAAGATCTATAACTTTGTCTTAAACATCTACTGAATACATCGATAAATGCAATATGATTTTTCTTTTCTATCTCAATGGATCGACATACACAGTAATTGCTTAATCCAAAACTATAGGTGAGTAATGGATCTATCAGAACAAAATACAATAACTAAATGTAAAGCACATCATAGAACAGTAATCAACATCATATATATACGTATACACTAATACATGTTTAGTACAATACAATATGAATACAATAAAAGTGGTACTCGACCACACCATATACATTGAATCAAACACATCTGAGTATGCGGAAGAATAGAAATTGTCAATAGAAAGGAGAGCTGATATCCAGCATCAACTTCACGCTAAGTCCAATAGATGATACTTGAAACAACTCGGTCAGACCGGAGTATAAATACACGGGTTAGTAGCTACACAAATCAGTCAATATCAGCTATATGAAGCAGAACAGGCATGAAGATACTGCTTCTCGAAAGAGAAGAATGAATCCATAAACTCATAAGCTCAACACTTAAGTAACAAACGCTACTTAGGTGAACAAATACCTCGAAGGAGGTAACTCAAACTCAATACTCAAATCAAACACAAGTGCCTCATATCATAGGCGACATCCCAAAATGTCAATATGGTTTCCATGAATCATATCTGCTCAAAAGGAGAAATATCAATACAAACTCTCGCCAAAATGGCAAACATAAAACATTCTCAAATAGGATGATCCAAAACAAAATTATAGATGAATCTCCGAATTCAATTATACCTCATCTCATTGGTATTAATGTATATAAATCTCAATTTCAACTCGTCAAATGGCAAAACCCAGAATATCCTATAAAACCCTGAAATTATCCAAACTCATAACTCAAGGAACTCGATAAGAGTTCAAAACATCATAATTGAAATAACCATATATATATACATACATACATACATACATATATATATATATATATATATATATAACATCTCATATAATACTAGGCTATCAATGAAATAAAACATCTTAAAAAGGTGAAATCATAATAAAACGGAAAACTCAGAAAATCCGGACTGGCCAAATCCCCAATTGTAATGCCGAAGCAATGCTGCACGTGCCAAACTCAGACGACCGTAGCCTTGGACAAGGTCGCTAACACCTTCCATAGCAGTTCGTCCTCATGACAATGTCTCTAACACCTCTTCAAGCCATTTTGTTTGCCCTAACATGGTCGCTAACACCTCCCAAAGCAGTTCATCCTCATGAAAAGGTCGCTAACACCTCTCAAAGCAGTCCTGTTAGGTAAACATCGTGAATGTGCCACAAACTCATGGATAGGAACCCAAAAAGTGTTAACGTGTGTCCCGTACCACACATTCGCACTTAGCGGTTTACTACCGTTAGTCGACGCCACACTAGAAACACCATAAAACTCAGAAAATTATATCTCGTCTAGTCTCATTGGCGAGTGATAAAGAGACACCATACTTGTCTCATCTCATCGACAAGTATTAAATTGCATCGTAACTTTTCTCATATCATCGACAAGTGAAAACATCATGATGGTTCCTCACAAACCATAAATCTCAAAATATGAAATCATAAAATCAAGACTTGCCTTATATCATTGGCAAGTAAACAAAACATCGTGATGGTTCTCATCGACAATACTCCTACATAGGAGATCTCAAACTATAACACTTGCCAAATATTGTCCATCTTAAACAATTCCAATAAAAAGAAATTATAAAAATCAAAATATTCCATAAAATGGCAAAACATCTCAGAATCAATAATCTCAAATAGCTTCGATCGTACAAGTCCAAAATTAACCGAAATAGTAAACACACATGTCCCATACCACGTGTTTTACTAAATCGTTTAATTCTCTTTCTTATACGTTCGAATAGTATAAAAGTGTTTATTTTATATATAAAATAATTTATTTGAGAAACAAGCTTTTAAAACAATTTTTTGAAATTAATTTTGAAGATGAAATTTGAAAATTCCCTTATTGTAGAGAATAAATGGATTTTACAGCTTAAAATAATTTAAAAATATTACATAATAATTATTTTAAATGCCAACTTATTTTAAAATTTATTTCAAAGTTGTTTGGAAAAATTTGTGCTCGAAATCAAAGAAATCACTCAAAACTGTCATTCAAATTTAATTCAAATTCAAATTCAAATCAATTTTGAAATTCAAAATTCATTAAAACTTTGCTAGCCTATTGATAGGCATAATAGCCCTCAAAACTTTTCAGAAATTTCACAAAAACATCAAGTATGTGTTTAGGCCAAAATTGGTCACAAATCCCGAGTGTCGTGAAAACACTAAACTATGAATATAAGTCAGCAATATTCCAGACATAAATCACAGATCAAAGCAAACAACAAATAGCAATCCAGAAATAATGAACAGAAACACAGAGTTTATAGTTGTTCGGCTATTTCCTGCGTACGTCCATTTCAAAGTTTTATCTTTTATTGATGTTCTTTGTTGGTTACAGATGATTACGGCAATAGCAATGAAGAATTTCGAGTACAATGGTCGTAGTGAAGTGTTGAATTGAATCCGGCAGAGTCTGGGCGTTGAGCAGGCAAAAAGATCCTTTTTCTGTAGGCTCCAGGGGCTATTTATAGGTGTAGGAAGCTGATATCACGCTCTAACTTCTGGAGATTTCTTCTGGCACGTGAGGGGGCCCACGTGACCGATCCCGCCATGTTTCGACTCGATCCGTGATCGATACGAATTGATTTTGTATCCATCAAAAAATGATCCAATTGGGCAGAAACTTGGCAAGAACATTCTTTACCTTGTATGTAAGCTCCTGTTAAAATTTCGTAGTATTTGGATCTATGTTTAGGATATATGATCGATGCAAGTTGTGATTTTTTGTCATGCCGTGTGGTTCGAATCGATACCTTCAAATCGATTAGGGCACGTGAGCATCGATGATGTGTCGCTACTTCCAAGGCTCGATCCAGTTTCTTCGCCATTTTGAATGCTTCCTTCCTTGAATCGTGGTCCATCGATGTTTGCGTGCATCCACGCTTCACGCTCGTTCGCGTCCACTGCTTCTCCATTATATCCATACTCAATTGATTGCATCAATACTTCATGTTCTTTCTCGTATCAATTCCAGGAATGTGTTTCGTATTGATCTATGAATCGTCCAATACGAAATGGTGAATTATTGATCGATACGAAAAGCGCATGAAGGGCCAACAGATGGGTACGAAACTAGGCACGATGATGGATACGAACGAAGCCTTACCTGATGGATACGAGCGAGGCTTTACCTGATGGATATGAATGTGTCAAATCCTTCTATTATTGATACGAGAGCATCGATTCGAGATATACCACCTCCTTTTGTCCCGACTGATACGAAACAATCATATCGAACCCACGCTGATCAATACGTAATCCATCAATTTGAACCACTGCTGATCGATACGAACGATATCGATTTGAAACCTTGCTTGAAAATCGATACGAAATGTATCGACTCGAACCAACATCCACATATTTTGATCCGTCCATATCTCGAACGCATGGAGTCCGATTATAGCTTCCCCTAGCCTTGATCATCATTTCCAATCAATTCCGTCCTGATCGGATGTAACAACCCTGGTATTGGAGATTACTGAAGATATTAAATTATAATGATGGTTATAATTAAATATGGTAAATAGAATGTAATGGAGAAATAAATTTGGTTTAAATTGTGTATTTAAAATTAACAATAGTATGGAGTTAAATATTGGGTTTAAAATTCATTGTTTGGTGTTTTGGTTAAATAAAATGGAAAATATTAGAATTTAGGTAAATTTGAGTTAATAAATTTACCATGTGATGTTTCAATATTTAATTGTTGAAATAAATGCAAATTGATGTAAATAAAGTTTTAAAAACTTTATTTTGAGGTATTGCAGTGAAATTAGTCGTTTAATGTATTTTAATTAAGTCAATGTGATAATATTGAGAATAATTGCCAATATTAGCCATTTATTGAATATAGAAGGAAAAATATGAAGAAAACATGTCTTTTAATAAAATAAATGATGAAATGTTGTGGCAAAATATTATTTTGTGGGATGGGTGTATATGTGATTCAGTAGTCCATGCTACTTATATATGATGTATTATTATGGAGATGTATGGTGATGTATGTATTTATATATATATTCTGATCTGGGTTTGCTGTTCTGTGATTGATGTTTTCTATCTGCAAGTTTATTACATTATTTCTGAAATGGTCCGAATCCACCATAGTGTGCATTAATTAGGGACTAAGCGTGTCTACCACTTATGAGGTAATGGAAAAAAAATCAAGACATGATTGACATGCTTAGCTCTTAGCTAATGTATTACTATGATGGTCTCCCTTAACCAGCCCTATTCTCTACATTAGTAGACAGGATTACTTAGTAATTCTCTTTACTAATGTAGGTCTCAGGGTGGGGCGTTACATCGGAGCTTGGCCAAATTTTAACGACAGCGATTGCAATCCATTCTTCCTTGCCAATTTGTTGATATTCCAGCCTTGACCAAAAGGTGGGATAACATTTGCCCTCCAAAACATGCCTTGTGATAATAAGGCGTTTTTTGAATAGTTTCGAATCCGATATCCAAAGTCCATAGACATATCATCAGAGTACATCATCCTCGACCGCTCCGAGTCGATGCCCAATTTGAAATCCAATAACCAAAGCCTTAGCCAATTCCATACCCATTTAAACTCGACAACCGATTCCTAATCCATCCTTATACAATAGCTAATAATCGAATCCAGGACCACCCGGGCCGACATTCAAATCCGTAACCTCTCCGGGTTCTTGCCAAGCGCAATCCACACCTGGTGACCGTGGTCCAGTGTTCCTGGACATTGAGCTAACCTCTCCGGGTTCTTGCCAAGCGCAATACACACTTGACTACTGTAGTCCAGTGTCCCTGGACGTTGAGCTAACCTCTCCAGGTTCTTGCCAAGCGCAATCCACACTTGACGACCATTGTCCAGTGTCCCTAGACGTTGTACAATGCCATGGCTTAATTCCTAAGCCGAATCTTGGTCACTCCGGACCCTCGTCGAGCATAGTCCACACTCGACGACCTAAATAAGCCAATTCGTCGCATATGGGCGAAGAGACTTACCCCTTGCCAGATATAATCCATACCCGACGACCATTTACCAAAAACTAGACAAAAATCCAATCAAAATCCAGTCCAAAATCCAAATTAAATCAGAAAATTAGAAATCCGAATCAACATCCAAAACAGAAAACAATCATCCAAACGAGAATCGAAGCCAGAAAGCAAACAAAACCAGGAGCTCAAACCAAACTCCAAAACCAAACCAGAAAAACAAGTGTCCAATCCAAAAACAACAGACATATTTCGCAAACCACAACATCGCGGTTTATCATCATTCAGAGCATGCCTAGGGGCTATCTCCGTCCCCGTACATGAGTAAATGACTTGGCCGTTTTACCAGCAGCCTGCTACTTATTTCATATTATTCCAGTCAATTGATAACCGATCGACCGTCATTCCTGGGCCTCGCACCATCGTTGATTGAGGTAGGCGGTGGTTGCTCCTGCTCTACCGTTGCATTCCTAGCCCTGACATATTGCGGCAACTTCCCATTCCTCACATGTTCCTCAATTATATCCTTTAGGTGCCTGCCGCTGTTGGTATCGTGTCCATCCAACTTATGGAAGAGACAGTGCCTTCCTGATTCCCTTTCACGTTCAGGTTCTCTCCAAGGTAGCCATCGGTAGGGAAGGCGATTCTGGATTTCCATGTATATCCGCTCCAACGTGACGTTTAATCCAGTGTACGTGGAAAACTTTGGGTCCCTCCATCGCTTCCTAGCTTTTCCAGAATCATCATCTAACTTTCTTTTTCCTTTATTTTTATCCAAGCTTCCACTGGATGGACCTCCATTCGCAGCTGCATTCACCTCCTTTAACTTAAGATCTGTACATGCATCTTCTTATCGAAGCAATCTCTCGGCTTCGTTAAATAATTCTCCGAGATCTAGTGAGGGGTCCTGTATCAGAGGTACTTTAAAATCTGAATCCTTTCCGACTCCTGACACTGCTGCCATCAAAACCATCGATGGATCCGGCCGATCCATCGAAGCAATTGCCGTGTTAAATCGAGTTAAGAAAGCTCAGAGCGACTCACCCATTCTTTGCTTTACCGACATTAGCGTCATCACGTTCTTAGGCCTCTTAATATGAACCCGTATTTCCTCAGAAACCTATCCACCAACTCCGTCGATGTTCTGATAGATCCTTCCTCCAGTTGCCTGAGCCACATCGTGGCTATATCCGTCAAGTACAGAGGGAAACATCGGGCCATAACTTCCTCCGATGCCCCCAGCACTTCCATGTGTCTAGTGTATCCCATTATATGATCTGTTGGATCGGCCTTGCCGTTGAACACTTCTACGCTAGGTTGCTTAAAATCAGGCGGATTTCGAGCCATCCTGATTTCCCATGCGAATGGACCCTTTTTCACTCCTTTCAAATCTCTATTGGTCAATCCTCTACGCATAGTTCTCCTAATAATCTCAGCTAATCCAGCATTATCTATCAAAGGTTGTCCCACATGCCCCCGAGGGAATTCTGGTACATATTCCTCATGCGCTTCGTTAATGCTAGTGCTCGCTCTAGCCTGTTGAGCTCCCTCCAATGGCCTTCCAGTATCAGATCCTGCAGGCCTGGCCCCAATCCTTTGTTGATTGACCTCTGGTTCTGTATTCTGTCCTCCATTGGGTTCCGTGAGCCTAGTTCCTTGTTCCAAATTCGCAGTCACTATTGTCGGTATAAGGGTTTGTGTTCCTGCAGCTCTCATCTGTTTAAAGAAAGTTTGCATCATGTCCTGTCGACTCTTCAACAATCTCTCACGAAATGAATTGGCCATAGATTCCATTTCATCACTGGTAATTTAGATCGAAGCTTGTCCTTCTTCAGCTCCGGAGGAAGCTTCTTGACTTCCTCCCTGTTGGCTTCTCTCAACTCTTTGTCTTCTGCTTGTCTGTCGAGTCATTGTCTTTCAAATTTGAACTCTTCACACTTTTCAAATCAGAACTTCAATCCGATGTAGCGGGTGCTAGTCCTTCTCAGTGAAAGCACCAAAGTGTTTGTGCCAAAATTGGTCACAAACCCCGAGTGTCGTGAAAACACTAAACTATGAATATAAGTCATCAATATTCCAAACACAGATCATAGATCAAAGCAAACAACAAACAGCAATCCAGAAATAATGAATAGAAACAAAGTTTTTATAGTGGTTCGGCTATCTCCAACCTACGTCCACTTTAAAGTTTTATCTTTTATTGATGTTCTTTGCTGGTTACAAATGATAACAGCAATAGCAATAAAGAATTTAGAGTACAATGGTTGTAGTGAAGTGTTGAATTGAATCCGACAGAGTCTGGGCATTGAGCAGGCAAAAAGATCCTTTTTCTATAGGATCCAGGAGGCTACTTACAGGTGTAAGAAGCTGAAATCACGCTCTAACTTCGGGAAACTTCTTCTGGCATGTGAGGGGGGCCACACGACCGATCCCGCCAAGTTTCGACTCGATCCGTGATCGATACGAATTGATTTCATATCAATCAAAAAATGATCCAATCGGGCTGAAACTTGGCAAGAACATTCTTTACCTTGTATGTAAGATCCTGTGAAAATTTCTTAGTATTTGGATCCGTGGTTTAGGAGATATGATCGATGCAAGTTGTATTTTTCGGCAGGCCGTGTGGTTCGAATCGATTGGTTTGCATCGATACCTTCGAATCGATCAGGGCACGTGAGCATCGATGACGTGTCGCTACTTCCAAGGCTCGATCCAGTTTTTCGCCCTTTTGAACGCTTACTTCCTTGAATCGTGGTCGATCTTTGCGCGCATCCAAGCTCCAGGCTCGTTTGTGTCCACTACTTCTCCATTATGTTTCGTACTCAATTGCTTGCATCAATACTTCATGTTCTTTCTCGTATCGATTTTAGGAATGTGTTTCGTATTGATCAATGAGCCGACCGATACGAAATGGTGAATTATTCATCGATATGAAAAGCGCACAAAGGGCCAACAGATGGGTGTGAAACTAGGCACGACGATGGACACGAACGAAGCCTTACCTGATGGGTACGAGCGAGGCTTTACCTGATGGTTGCGAAAGTGTCAAATCCTTCTATTATTGATACGAGAGCTTCGATTCGAGATATGCCACCTCCTTTCATCCCGACCGATATGAAACCATCATGTCGAACCCACGTTGATGGATACGTAATCCATCGATTGGAACCACTGCTGATCGATATGAACGGTATCGATTCGAAACCTTGCTTGACAATCTACACGAAATGTATCGACCCGAACCAACATCCACATACTTTGATCAGTCCATATCTCGAGCGCATGAACTCCGATTAACCTAAAATTTGAAATTTAGCGTCCCCTAGCCTTGGTCATCTTCTCCAATCGATTCCGTCATGATCGGAACTTGGCCAAATTTTAACGACGGCGATTGCAGCCTTGTTCCCAATCGATCTCCATTCCTGATATCCATTCTTCCTTGCCAGTTTGTTGATATTCCAGCCTTGACCAAAAGGTGGGATAACATTTGCCCTCCAAAACATGCCTTGTGATAATAAGACGTGTTTTGAATAGTTCCGAATCCGATATCCATAGTCCATAGCCATATCGTCAGAGTACAACATCCTCGACTGCTCCGAGTCGATGACCAATTCCAAATTCAATATCCAAAGCCTTAGCCAATTCCATACCCATTCAAACTCGACAAACGCGTCCTAATCCATCCTTATCCAACAGCCAATAATCGTATCCAGGACCTCTCCGGGTCGACATCCAAATCCGTAACCTCTCTGGGTTCTTGCCAAGCGCAATCCACACCTGACGACCGTGGTCCAGTGTCCCTGGAGGTTGAGCTAACCTCTCCAGGTTCTTGCCAAGCGCAATCCACACTTGACGTCCATGGTCCAGTGTCCCTGGACTTTGAGCTAACCTCTCCGGGTTCTTGGCAAGCGTAATCCACACTTGACGACCGTGGCCCAGTGTCCCTGGACGTTGTACAATGCCATGGCTTAAGTCCTAAGCCGAATCTTGGTCACTCCAGACCCTCGTCGAGCATAGTCCATACTCGATGACCTAAATAAGCTAATTCGCCGCATGTGGACGAAGAGACTTACCCCTTTCCAAATATAATCCATACCCGACGACCATTTACCAAAAACCAGACAAAAATTCAATTAAAATCCAATCCAAAATCCAAATTAAATCAGAAAATTAGAAATCCGAATCAACATCAAAAACAGAAACAATCATCCAAACGAGAATCCAAGCCAGAAAGCGAACAAAACAAGGAGCTCAAACGGAGCTCTAAAACCAAACCAGAAAAACAAATGTCCAATCCAAAAACAACAGACAGATTTCGCAAACCATAGCATCGCGGTTTATCATCATTCGGAGCATGCTTAGGGGCTATCTCCGTCCCCGTACATGAGTAAATGACTTGGCCGTTTACCAATAGCCTGCTACTTATTTCATGTTATCCCAGTCAATTGATAACCAATCGACCGTCATTCCTGGGCCTCGCACCATCGTTGATTGAGGTAGGTGGTGGTTGCTCCTGCTCCACCGCTGCATTCCTAGTCCCGACATATTGCTGCAACTGCCCATTCCTCAGATGTTCCTCAATTATATCCTTTAGGAGCGTGCAGCAATTGGTATCGGGTCCATCCAAATCATGGAAGAGACAGTCCCTTCCTGATGCCCTTTCACATTCAGAAGGTTCTCTCCTAGCTGGCCATCGGTATGGAAGGCGATTCCAGGTTTCCATGTATATCCGCTCCAGCGTCTCATTTAATCCTGTGTACGTGGAAAACTTTAGGTCCCTCCATCGCTTCCTAGCTTTTCAAGAATCATCATCCGGCTTCCTCTTTCCTTTATTTTATCCGAGCTTCCACTGGATGGACCTCCATTCGCAGCTCGATTCACCTCCTTTAACTTCAGATATGTCCATGCATCTTCTTGTTGAAGGAATCACTCGGCTTCGTGAAAGAATTCTCCGAGATCTAGTGATGGGTGCCGCATCAGAGATACTTTAAAATCTGAGTCCTCTCTGACTCCTGACACTGCCACCATCAAAACCATCGATGGATCCAACCGATCCATCGAAGCGACCGCCGCGTTAAATCGAGTTAAGAAAGCTCTGAGCTACTCATCCAATCTTTGCTTTACGGACGTTAGCGTCATCATGTTCTTAGGCCTCTTAATATGAACCCGAAATTGCCTCAGAAACCTATCCTCCAACTTCGTCCATGTTCTGATAGATCCTTCCTCCAGTTACCTGAACCACATCGCGGCTATATCCGTTAAGTACAGAGGAAAATACGGGCCATAACTTCCTCCGATGCCCCCAGCACTTCCATGTGTCTAGTGTATCTCAATAGATGATCTGTTGGATCGGCCTTGCCGTTGTACACTTCTATGCTAGGTAGCTTGGAATCAGGCGGATTTCGAGCTATCCTGATTTCCCGTGTGAATGGACTCTTGTTCACTCCTTTCAAATCTCTATTGGTCAAACCTCTACGCATAGTTAACCTAATAATCTCATCTAATCTAGCATTATCTGTCAAAGGTTGCCCCATGCCCCTGAGGGAATTCTGGTAAATATTCCTCATGCGGTTCGTTAATGTTAGCACTCGCTCTAGCCTGTTGAGCTCTCTCCAAAGGCCTTCCAGTGTCAGATCCTGCAGGCCTGCCCCCAAGCATTTGTTGATTGCCCACTGGTTCGGTATTCTGTCCTCCATTGGGTTCCGCGACCCTAATTCCTTGTTCCATAATGGCAGTCACTGTAGTCGGTCTATGGGTTTGTGTTCCTGCAGCTCTCATCTGTTTAAAGAAAGTATGCATTATCTCATGTCTACTCTTCAACAATCTCTCACACAATGAATTGGCTATAGCTTCCATTTCATCCCTGGTAATTTAGATCGAAGCTTGTCCATCTCCAGCTCCGGAGGATGCTTCTTGACTTCCTTCCTGTTGGCTTCTCTCAGCTCTTTTCTTATGCTTGTTTATCGAGTCATTGTCTTTCAAATCTGAACTCTTCACACTTTTCAAATCTGAACTTCAATCCGATGTAGCAGGTGCTAGTCCTTCTCAATGAAAGCACCAAAGTGTTTGCGCCAAAATTGGTCACAAGCCCCGAATGTCGTGAAAACACTAAACTATGAATATAAGTCAGCAATATTCCAAACACAAATCATAGATCAAAGCAAACAACAAACAACAATCCAGAAATAACGAATAGAAACACGGAGTTTATAATGGTTTGGCTATCTCCGGCCTACGTCCACTTTAAAGTTTTATCTTTTATTGATGTTCTTTGCTAGTTACAGATGACTACAGCAATAGCAGTGAAGAATTTCGAGTATATGGTTATAGTGAAGTGGTGAATTGAATCGGGCAGAGTCTGGGCGTTCAGCAAGCAAAAAGATCCTTTTTCTATAGGCTCCAGGGGGTTATTTATAGGTGTAGGAAGCTGATATCACGCTCTAAATTCGGGAGACTTCTTCTAACACGTGAGGGGGCCCACGCGACCGATCCCGCTATGTTTCGACTCGTCTGTGATCGATACGAATTGATTTCGTATCCATCAAAAAATGATCCAATTGGGCAGAAACTTGGCAAGAACATCCTTTAACTTGTATGTAAGCTCGTGTGAAAATTTCATAGTATTTGGATCTATGGTTTAGGAGATATGATCGATGCAAGTTGTGATTTTTTGGCAGGCCGTGTGGTTCGAATCGATTGGTTCGCATCGATACCTTCGAATCGATCAGGGCACGTGAGCATCAATGACGTGTCGCTACTTCCAAGGCTCGATCTAGTTTCTTCGCCGTTTTGAACGCTTCCTTCCTTGAAACATGGTCGATCTTTGTGCGCATCCACGCTTCATGCTCGTTCGTGTCCACTACTTCTCCATTACGCTCGCACCCAATTGTTTGCATCAATACTTCATGAACTTTGTCGTATCGATTCCAAGAATGTGTTTCGTATTGATCTATGAACCGACCGATACGAAATGGTGAATTATTGATCGATACGAAAAGTGCATGAAGGGCCAACAGATGGGTATGAAACTAGGCACGATGATGGATACGAACGAAGCCTTACCTGATAGATACGAGCGATACTTTACCTGATGGATACGTAAGTGTCAAATCCGTCTATTATTGAAGAGCATCGATTCGAGATATGCCACCTCCTTTCATCCCGATCGATACGAAACCAACGTGTCAAACCCACGTTGATGGACATGCAATCCATCGATTGGAACCACTTCTGATCGATACGAACGGTATCGATTCGAAACTTTGCTTGACAATCCACACGAAATGTATGGACTCGAACCAACATCCACATACTTTGATCAGTCCATATCTCGAGCACATGAACTCCGATTAACCTAACATTTGAAATGTAGCTTCCCCTAGCCTTGATCATTATCTCCAATCGACTCCGTCCTGATCGGAGCTTAGCCAAATTTTAACGATGGCGATTGCAGCCTTATTTCCAATAGATCTCCAATCCTGATATTCATTCTTCCTTGCCAATTTGTTGATATTCTAGCCTTGACCAAAAGGTGGGATAATAGTATGAGTCAAAAATCGGACGGAAAAGGAACATAAAAACACTTCGCCAAAATAATACACAGGTCTGAATGTTCTTTGGGTTCAACATTCGAATATCAAAAAGGTAGCCGAACTACCTTTGATTGAACTAAAAATCAGTGTACACAAACTATAAAACTTCATATTTCAAATAAAAAAAGAATCAATGAATTTCGACTGGAAATAAAAAAGTTACGATGTCTCAAATATGGACTCAGGCCATGTTTGCTACAGTTCAAAAACCAAAAATGCACAGGCCTGAAAACCTTCTGGGTTCAACTTTCAGGCATGAAACAGAGGACCAAATTTAATCGGATTAATCTAAAATTTGCTGATCCTACAATAAAAAAATTCATCTTTCAAATAAAAAAATAATCACGCAATGTGGATAAAGCGTGAGAAAGTTATGATGTCTCAAAGTTGGACTCAAGCAGTGTTTTCACTGTAAAATCTGGGCAAAAACATGCTCCGAGTCAAAGTTCGGCAGCATGTTTCTATAAGCTATATAGGTTCGAATGACCTGAAATTTAACATGCATAAAGGCCAACAACAACACTTTAAACTTCACCAAGAATCATTCAATTTAGACAAAGCAAGAAAAACATATGATGACTCAAAGTTAGACCCAGACAGTGTTTTCATTCTAAAAATCTGGGCTAAAACATGCTCCGAGTTAAAGTTCGGCACAATGTTTCTACAAGCTATATTGGTCAAAATGACCTGAAATTCAACATGCATAAAGACAAACAACAACAATTTAAACTGCACTAAGAATCATTCAATTTAGGCAAAGTATGAGAAAGATATGATGTCTCAAATTTGGACCCAGGTAGTGTTTTCACTGTAAAAATCTGGGCAAAAACATGCCCCGAGTCAAAGTTCGGCAGCATGTTTCTATAAGCTATATTGGTCGAAATGACCTGAAATTTGTCATGCTTAATCTAAGAAACATGGTCTATAGAAAAAAAGAAAATTAGGCAGCATTTCGTTGTCGGAATAGGGAGATATGAGTGCACAAAGTTGCAACTTAAGGCAGTTTATAGCTGTGAATAGGGAGATATTAGTAAATCCTTGTTATTGATAAATTTACCTTATCTATGAATCTGTGAATGAAGATAAGCGTTATAGCTTATACCGCTTATTGATATTACTACACTTTAATCTGTGATGTGATGATTGTTGTTGCACTATTGTGTGTAAAATCCTGGACCACACCTATACACACACAAATATGGATTGCACGTGGAAATCGGTTAAGTCATAGATTTAAAAAAAAATAGTTTTGAATTTGAATTTTTAATTCAAATGATTTTGGAAATGAACTGGGTTTAAATGATAAACTTTTGAAAAAAATGTTTGAAAAGAAAGTTAATTTGAATAACTAAAGAAAGATTGAAATTTAAATCATTTGATTTAAAATTTGAATTCAATATCAAAAATTGAATTCTAAATTTGGTATTTATGACGTAAAAAGGTTATACAAATTATGATTTCAATTTTGAAATTGAATGGTTTTGAAGGCTATAATTGAATCTTTGTGAAAGATAGTTGAACCCTATTTTGAAATTGAAAAGGATTTTTAAACGGTGTATCTTTTATATATAAAAGATTGAAACGGGAATTATTTTGAAAGCTATGAAATGAGTCTTTGATTTAAAGACTGGATAAGTTAAAAACAATTTGAAAAGGAATTGTTTTGAAATCTTTGTCAAAGATTGGTGAATCTTGTTTTAAATTGAAAGGAGTCTTTAGAGTGAATCTTTTGTTTAAAAGATTTAAATGTGGAAATTGTTTAAAACATTGAGGGTTTTTGAAATGAATCTTTTTGTTTAAAAAGAATTGTAAATGGTAATTTGTTTTAACCATTTGAAAGAAAATTTTTGGATTTTAAGTTGTAACTTAACTGAAATCCCATTATTCATATGATTTTTAATATTGCGCTCACTATTCGGTTTAGCCGGGAGAGGACCTTTGTGTCGTATAACCCATTGCGAATAACGATAATGGATAGCATTTGAAGACCAGTGATGAAGACCGGATATTTTTCGAAAACGAAAGGATAACCCGTCGAATGTCTCTGCACCGACTGGTCCCCGGTATAGAGATTTGATCACCCATTGTGATAGGGAGTCTGGACATAATTAGGGATTATCCGGATTTGCAAGGGCTTCTTCAGAAGTGCCTTCGGTTCTGTTCAAACTTGGAACAGACTTGTATGGATGTGTGTCTGACATTACACTTTGAGATGTAAAACCGGTTTTTATCAAATACATTTCGGTTTGGTGGCGGAGATTTATTCTCTTAGCTTAACACCCATCTCTGAGACGTATGAGCTTAGAGGTTATGTAGTTGATGGTTACTAGTGATACATTCCCAAATTGGTAATGTGGCATACGAAGTGCTGCCGATCATTTGTTGATCAAAGCATGCCTTTTGTGAAAAGCGTAGCTTTGTGGACAAAACTTCGTCGAACGTCACAACCCGGAATGGTCGAAACAGCAAGAATGCAACAAGGTTTCAGGGGTAGCGCCCCTAGGGTATGGCCATTCCTTCTGGAAAAGGGTAGTTTCATGGTATGGAGCCCAGATACTTACTTGTGTGGACACTGTAGTATATTTATTACCGTGTGATGTTGTAGGACGCCCCTCGGATAAAGGTCCCAAAGGACCGGGGGTGGCATATCTTAGGTTTTATTCCCGGGGAAGGGGGTAGTCGGCCTTGTGTTGGCAGAGAACGAAAGATGGTTCTCGGGGCATCCCTCAAAAGGCGTACCCATGTGGCAATGGGAAGTTCCTTGCCCTGACCATTTTTTGGAAATCCAATCATCCAATACGTGCCCAGTACGGTTTTAGTTGTATAACCCGTCATTCACTTATGGTGGTCACCACTGTTTGGATGGTAGCTATAGTAGGCATAGTACGAAATGTCTATGCTGGCTAAGATTAATATTATACTTTCGAAATGTTTTCCACTGTGCACTTATAATAATATTATCAAAGAATTTCTCATATCAAGCATTCTTGTCCGTCATAAGGAGAAATCTTTGCCAAGTCTGCGTTTGCATTATGTGTGTGGCGGGAGGCCTTATGTTAGTTTCATTTTCCAAAAAGCATTGCGGATTTCAAGTTTAAAATCTTTTGTTTGTTTAAAAGATAAAACTATTTTTGTTTGCTAATACCAGTCCCATGACTGACCCGTAGTATATTGTTCCCTTCCTAAACTCTGGGTGCCCATAATTTTCCACACGGGCAGTCTAGAGTTGGTTTTTTTCAGATAGTAGATATAGATATCGATTCGATAGCTTTCAGCTTCCCCTTTGGTATTCTTTAGAGATCTTGGATATTGGAGTCTTCGGATTCACGGACCAGTCTTGCTTAGCTTGGTGAAGCGATATGGTGGTTCGAGCTTGTATTTTGGAGTTGGCTTTGGAGCATTGGATTTGAGTTGCAGTTGCTGTTTAGAGTTTTGGTTCCGCTGCTAGTTCATTTTGTTTTTCCGCTGTTGTTTATTGTCTCTGATATTCTGTATCATATTGTATCAGTGTTGTTCCATACTTGGATATTGTATTCATTGGAATTGTATATGATATTCATTTCTTTTTCTTCCGCTGTTTTGTTATACTTAATTGTGTTATAAGCTCCGGCGAACCAGATTCGACGTTTGAATCTGCGGCATTTGAATATGAGTGTTGTATTCGGTGCCGGTTTTCGAAGGTCGAGTCAGGGTCGTTATAATTGGTATCAGAGCTGAAGGTTGAAACTTTAGCTCAGGAGTATAGCACATTAATTAACTCATTAGAGATGGGGTGGAGTATACCCTAGAATGAGTAATCCCTAAGATATCCTTTCGAATGCCTCAGTAATTTCTCTTACTATCCACTAATAGTGAGTGTGAGTGCAAGAAGAGGACGAGATAGGGGACAGGGGAGTACGACTTAAAATAGTCGATACCCCGCAATAGCGGAAACAACTTTCTCTATCAATCTCCTTTGATCCGTCTTTTCAATTCTTTAATGATTCCGGGCAGCTCCAAGAAGAAGCTTTGATATATTTACATGGGACACAAACTCCAGATGGGTCAAAATTGTTTGTTTGGTTGAATTGTTTGATTTGGTTGCTATGGTTGATAGATATATTTTGGTTGTTTAAACTAAAGTTTTTGAATTGTATCCATATATCTGTTTATTCGGTTGGGTCCCGGTATATTCTACGAGTGGTTAGTTGTCCCTAGAACTAATCAATACCCCTGTGTACTCGTAGATCTGATGACCCGAGTATCTTGATTCATTCTTGTATCCATTATTGATATTCTGATTTGAGAAGCCAAATGCAGAATAGATACCTAGTTTGGTTTGGAAACTGTCTCTCTATCTTTGTGTATCCATGTTTCATAGTCTCCCTACTTTCAAATTTCGAGGACGAAATTATCTAAGGGGGGGAATCTGTAACATCCCTGAATTTTATCCAAGATAATTTGATAATTAATGTAATTTTTTGAAATTAAATTAAGAATAAATGTGAATTTTTCCAAATTAAATCGGATATTTATATATAAATTTGATTTTAAATTGAATTGTGAGATTGGAAATTCAAGAAAATAAATATTTTGAATAATATATAAATTATAAATTTAATCGAGAATTTCCTAAACAAATAAAAATATATTTTTGTATATGTAAATAGATGTAAAGGAATGTGATATTTCAAAGTTAAATAGGGTTTATATTGTAAATAGAAAATTTAATTTAGGAAATTAATATAGGATTTTGGTTTAATTTGGAATTTGAATTTTCAAATACACATGTGTTCAAAACAAATATTTGGAAAAATATTTATAGATTGGGAATGAATTAAATATTTATATTTATAAAAGATATGTTTGTTATATTTATAAATTTATTGAATCTTGGAATTGAAATTCAAAATTTAAAATTTTATAAGACATATTGGATTTGAAATCATTGCATTTTCAATTAATATAGGTTAGTTTTCCAAATTCATTAAATAGGCATTTTGGTTCAAAAAGTAATATTGTGAAATTAATATAAATAAATTTTCAAAAGGGTATCTAAAGGATTAAATTCAAATATATACATATTATATACTTATTTATTTATAGTTTGATTTATTTTAAAATCCCATTCTTTAAAGTTATAAATATAGATATATTTATTAGATTTGATAAAAAATTTAAAGCACATCTTCTTTTGAAATAAATAAAGGGTGAAAATAAAAATTACAAATTAAAATAAAACAAGGGTTTATAACAAAATTTATAAAAAGCATGTTTCATAAATTTAATTGAGTTAGGGGTTTAAACACAATTTGTAAATAAATTTATGAAAAGGACTCTACATAATTTTGTTTAAATAAAACAAGTGTAAGAAATGGATTAACAAATGTGAAGAAGTTAAACATGAGTTTGAACAAGTGTTACATTGATTAACAAGTGGCAAAATTCTTTTAGATTTAATTTTAGTAAAACAAAAAGTATCCAGGCTATCTTCAATCTTCTTTCAAAATGAAAACAAACCTGAAAATAAAACAAAATCAAACTCAAATCAAATACAACAACAACTTCAGTTCCAAACTGAAGCAAGTTCAAAATTAAATTTTCAAGATCAGAAAAACAAAACCATATTGAAAATAAAAGAAATCAATGCTCAGTTAAAACTGCAAAGATCTGGAAAACAAACTTAAATCAAAGCTACAAAACAACAATCAAGAGTTAATTCAAGCAGTCTTCAACCTGGAGTTAAAATCCGAGAAGAAGTCTAGGCTTTGTTCTTTTGTCCTTCCCAAGCACCCAGGGCCGAGTTTCTTCTCTGTTTACAAGTAGGAAAATCCTTGTGAGCAAACTCACCCTTGAATTTTCTTTTATAATTTAAATGTCTGGATTTGCATTTTAAAAATGTTTGTTGAATCGCTGAACATGATTGCGTGGTATGTGCATGTTGGATATATGCTTCTGTACATCCTCTGTTGTTCCTCAAACAATCAGGAATTCATATTAAAATTTATATTTCAAAATAAGAACAGACTATGGTGAAGATCTTTAAATGAAACGTGATGGCATAATCAAGTTTTTTAGATTTAGTAAAAAAAAGTTTGCAACTCTGTTATATAACAGGTTTTGTAAACCTACTACTTAGAAGAATTAATATCAGTTTTGATTTTTTTAAGGGAAACTGGGTTCTTTATATTTTTTTTTTACTATGAGCAAACTTATAACTTCATTATATTTTAGTTCGCACACAGGGATACATGTTTGTAAATAAGTTGCATATGTTATGAAGTATATCTAAAAGTTGATGTGAATGAACCATGCATTGTTTGAATAACAGACACAAGCATTCTGTTTCAAAGATCTACAGGATGAAAACCCATTTTAAAAAAATAAAATAAAATTCTCATCCCACAATCGTTTATAGACTTTTATCTATAAACAAAATTTGTTTGTGCTTCTCAACTTCAAATTATAAAAATAATTTCAAGTAATTACATTAAGCAATTATAGAGATTACAGTGAAAGTCGTGGGTAGGTCCGAATTCGATCACCATAAACTTGTATTCGGACTTCATAATCATATTCGAATTGATTAATGGTGAATTTAGATGATAGTCTCATAATTTTTAAATAAGTAAATCACGTGGATTAACGAGATGATCTGATTATGTTTTTTTGACGATTTAAGGCGATCGGAGCAATGATAATTCACGTGATCAAGGAGGGAGCGAGGTTGGAGGTCTAGAATCATCATAAAAATAGTCGTTGGTTTTATAATTCATTATGATGATTGCACGAAATTAATTTAGGGTTTAACGTGAAGTTTGGGTTCGACATGGTTTTCATGCTCGTGTGGGGTCCGTAATTGATCGAGCTTGATGAAATTCAGGTAGACGTTAGTTGGGAGGTTATCGAAGGTGTGGCCAGAGTTGTTGATGCTCGGGTGGTCAGAATCGCCGGCACGAGGTGATTTTAGGCGACTGTATTAGTTTTTGATGGTGATGATGGCCTTGATTTTGATCTACGGCAAAGCTGAGGGATCTGGGTGCTATGGCGAGGTGAGGGGATCTATGGTGACTGGTAGGGATCAACGACGATGATCGAAATCACCACAATCGTGTGTACATGTGTACGCGTGGGAGGGGTTTGTGTCTGTTGTAGTTGAAAGTGGGAAGAGGAAATTCTCAGGTTTGTTATCGAGAAGATTGGTGTGTTGCTCGAGAGTGCTATCGAGTAGTTTTGAATGTATAGTAATTGTTTTAAATGATTTAAAACCAGAAAAGTTCAAAAGAATGAAAACAAGAAGATGAAGTTGACTGGGGACGAACTCGGGTCATGTCTCGAGAATTTTGTAAACTGACTCGAAGTTAAAGGTTTTCTTGGGTAAATTTAATAACTACAGTCTTCTATTTTTTTCAAATCAAAATGTGTTCCAGGTTTTAAGCTTCTACCAGGTATTAAGTTGAGTGTTTAACCAAGCTTAGCTAATTTATTAACTAGTACCTTTAAACAATCAATGCTAAGTTAAGTTGTAATTTGTTAAAGGTTTGAAAGTGAAATTATTTTTGAATTCAAAGATATCTTAATAAGCACAACCTTTAATTTCAGGGTTTATTTGAAATAAACTAAATAAAGATGATTAAGGAGTGGATTAAGAAGAAATAAATTAACTTAAAGGTTTAAAAGAAATTGGTCAATGGTAATTAACTCTAAATTGTTTTCAATAATTTAATAATGCTAAGCGATTAAGACAAGTGGAATATCTTATGATAATAAAAGTTTTAGGCAATTAAAAGTTAATTAATTAAGTTAAATTAGTGATAATTGTTAGATTTGAAGTCGTTAAGAACGAATAATTAATGATTTAAAACTTGATTAATCAAGTGTTAAAGGTTAATTTATTTAAAGTGTGATTAATTAATGTGATTAATTTTAATAATTAATTAGATTAAATAATTAATGAAAATCAATTATGAAGTTGTTTAAGCGCAATTACTTAATGGAGTAATTAACGAATTAATTACTAAGTGTCATTAATTGAGTTAATGTGACTTGTTGAGTTAATTAATTAAGTTTAATTTATTTAATCAATGGATGATTTAATAATAATTAATTAATGTGATAATTAAGTATGGTTTAAATAAAGATTAACTACTTAATGTAATTAAATTAAATTGAAATATTAATTAATCAAGTTAATCAAAAAAAAATTATGATTAATTAATAAATGATTTAGGCATAATTAATCAAGATGATTGTAACTAAATTATATTAATTAACCAAGATTAGTATTCAATCTGCTTTGAAATTATCAAATAACTAATTTTATCTTCCTTATAAAAGACTGTACTCTATTGAGCTATTGTGGATTGTTTGATATCTCTTCTATGTAATGTTGTGTGATGGATTGGTATATTTGATATGAAATTGTAATGCTATGAGATATGAATTGCTTGGTGCTGAATTGTAATATTTGCGAATTGTTTCTGTGTAGATATGAAAACCTTGGCCCGTAAAACGGTATTTGAAATTCGATGCGACAGGGAGTCGGATTCCAGTTGATTATCCGAAACCCACATCGAATCATATTAGTAAATCCTTGTTATTAATAAATTTACCTTATCTATGAATCCGTGAATGAAGATAAGCGTTAAAGCTTATACCGCTTATCAATATTACTGCACTTTAATCTGTGATGTGATGATTGTTGTTGCACTATTTTGTGTAAAACCCTGGACCACACCTATGCACACACAAATATGGATTGCACGTGGAAATCGGTTAAGTCATAGATTTTTAAAAAAAATAGTTTTGAATTCGAATTTTTAATTCAAATGGTTTTGGAAATGAATTGGGTTTAAAATGATAAACTTTCGAAAGAAATGTTTTAAAAGAAAGTTATTTTGAATAACTAAAGAAAGATTGAAATTTAAATCATTTGATTTAAAATTTGAATTCAATATCCGAAATTGAATTCTAAATTTGGTATTTATGACGTAAAAAGGTTATACAAATTATGATTTCAAATTTGAAATTGAATGGTTTTGAAGGCTATAACTGAATCTTTGTGAAAGATAGTTCAACCCTATTTTGAAATTGAAAAGGATTTTTAAATGGTGTATCTTTTATATATAAAAGATTGAAATGGGAATTATTTTGAAAGCTATGAAATGAGTCTTTGATTTAAAGACTGGATAAGTTAAAACCAATTTGAAAAGGAATTGTTTTGAAAGGTTACAAATGAATCTTTGTCAAAGATTGGTGAATCTTTTTTTAAATTGAAAGGAGTCTTTAGAGTGAATCTTTTGTTTAAAAGATTTAAATGTGGAAATTGTTTAAAACATTGAGGGTTTTTGAAATGAATCTTTTTGTTTAAAAAGAATTGTAAATGGTAATTTGTTTAAACCATTTGAAAGAAAAGTTTTGGATTTTAAGTTGTGGCTTAACTGAAATCCCATTATCCATATGATTTTAAATATTGCGCTCATTATTCGGTTTAGCCGGGAGAGGACCTTGGTGTCATATAACCCATTCTCAATAATGATACGATGTAGATGGATAGCATTTGAAGACCGGTGATGAAGACCGGGTATTTTTCGAAAACGAAAGGATACCCCGTCGAATGTCTCTGCACCGACTGGTCCCCGGTATAAAGATTTGATCACCCATTGTGATGGGGAGTCTGGACGTAATGAAGGATTATCCGGAATTGCAAGGGCTTCTTCGGAAGTGCCTTCGGTTCTGTTCGAACCTGGAACAGACTTGTATGGATGTGTGTCTGACATTACACTTTGAGATGTAAAACCAGTTTCTATCAAATGCATTTATGTTTAGTGGCAGATATTTATTCTCTTAGCTTAACACCCTTCTCTGAGACGTACGAGCTCAGTGGTTATGTAGTTGACGGTTACTAGTGATACATTTCCAATTTGGTAATGTGGCATACGAAGTGCTGCTGATCATTTGTTGATCAAAGCATGGCTTTTGTGAAAAGCGTAGCTTTGTTGACAAGACTTCGTCGAACCTCACAATCCGAAATGGTCGAAACAGGAAGAATATAGCAAGGATTCAGGGGTAGCGCCTCTAGGGTATGACCATTCCTTTTGGAAAAGGGTAGTATCATGGCATGGAGCCCAGATACTTACTCTTGTGGACATTGTAGTATATATTTATTACCATGTGATGATGTTGGAGGGCCCTCAGATAAAGGTCCCGAAGGACCGAGGGTGGCATATCTTAGGTTTTATTCCCCGGGAAGAGGGTAGCCGGCCTTGTGTTGGCAGAGAACAAAGGATGATTCTCGGGGCGTCCCTCTAGAGGCGTACCCATGTGGCAATGGGAAGTTCCTTGACCCGACCATTTGTTGGAAATCCAATCATCCAATACGTACCCAGTACGATTTTAGTTGTATAACCTACCATTCACTTATGGTGGTCACCACTGTTTGGATGGTAGCTATAGTAGGCATAGTACGAAATGTCTTTGCTGGCTAAGATTAATATTATACTTTTAAAATGTTTTCCACTATGCACTTATAATAATAATATCAAAGAATTTCTCGTATCAAGCATTCTTGACTATCATAAGGAGAAATCTCCTCCAAGTCTGCGTTTGCATTGTGTGTGTGGCGGGAGGCCTTATGGTAGTTTCATTTTTCAAAAAGCATTGCGGATTTCAAATTTAAAATCTTTTGTTTGTTTAAAAGATAAAACTGTTTTTGTTTGCTCATACTAGTCGCATGACTGACCCAGAGTTTATTGTTCCCTTCTTAAACTCTGGGTGCCCACAATTTTCCTCACGGGCAGTTTAGAGTTGGGTTTTTCTGATAGAAGATGTAGATAACGATTCGATAGCTTTCAGCTTCCCCTTTGGTATTCTTTGGAGATCTTCGATTTTGGAATCTTCGGTTATCTTGGTGAAGCGAGATGGTGGTTCGATCTTGTGATTTTGGAATTGGCTTTGGAGCATTAGATTGAGTTGCAGTTGTTGTTTGGAGTTTTGGTTCTGCTTCTAGTTCATTTTGTTTTTCCGCTGCTGTTTATTGTCCCTGATATTTTGTATCATATTGTATCAGTGTTGTTCCATACTTGGATATTGTATTCATTGGAATTGTATACGATGTTCATTTATTTTTCTTCCACTATGTTGTTATACTTAATTGTGTTATAAGCTCTGGCGAACCACATTCGACGTTTTGATCTGCGACATTTGAATACGAGTGCTGTATTCGGTGCCGATTTTCGGAGGTCGAGTCAGGGTCGTTACAATTGATATCAGAGCTGAAGGTTGAAACTTTAGCTCAGGAGTATAACACATTAAGTAACTCATTAGAGATGGGGTGAGGTATACCCTAGAATGAGTAATCCCTAAGATATCCGTTCGGATGCCTCAGTAATTTCTCTTACTATCCACTAATAATGAGTGTGAGTGCAATAACACGACTTCAAATAGTCGATACCCTGAAATAGTGGAAACAACTTTCTCTATCAATCTCCTTTGATTCGTCTTTTCAATTCTTTGGTCATTCCTAGCTGCTCCAAGAAGAAGCATTGATATATTTACATGGGACACAAACTCCAGATGGGTCAGAATTGTTTGTTTGGATGAATTGTTTGATTTGGTTGCTATGGTTGATAGATATATTTTGGTTGTTTAAACTAAAGTTTTTGAATTGTATCCATATATCTGTTTGTTCCGTTGGGTCTCGGTATATTTTATGAGTGGTTAGTTGTCCCTGGAACTAATCAATACCCCTGTATACTCGTAGATCTGATGACCTGAGTATATTGATTCATTCTTGTATCCATTATTGATATTTTGATTTGAGAAGCCAAATGCAGAATAGATACCCAGTTTGGTTTGGAAACTGTCTCTCTATCTTTGTGTATCCATGTTTCATAGTCTCCCTACTTTCAAATTTCGAGGATGAAATTTTCTAAGGGGGGTAATCTGTAACATCCCTGAATTTTATCCAGGATAATTTGATAATTAATGTAATTTTTTGGAATTAAATTAAGAACAAATGTGAATTTTTCCAAATTAAATCAGATATTTGTATATAAATTTTATTTTAAATTGAATTGTGAGATTGGAAATTCAGGAAAATAAATATTTTGAATAATATATAAATTATAAATTTAATTGAGAATTTCCTAAACAAATAAAAATGTATTTTTGTATATGTAAATATATGTAAAGGAATGTGATATTTCAAAGTTAAATAGGGTTTATATTGTAAATAGAAATTTTAATTTGGGAAACTAATATAGGTTTTGGTTTAATTTGGAATTTGAATTTTCAAATACATATGTGTTATAAATAAATATTAGGAAAATATTTATAGATTGGGAATGAATTAAATATTTGTATTTATAAAAGATATGTTTGTTATATTTATAAATTTATTGAATTTTGAATTGAAATTCAAAATTTAAAATCTTATAAGACATATTGGATTTGAAATCATGGTATTTTCAATTAATAAAGGTTTGTTTTCCAAATTCATTAAATAGGCATTTTGGTTTAAAAAGTAATATTGTGAAATTAGTATAAATAAATTTACAAAAGGGTATCTAAAGGATTAAATTCAAATATATACATATTATATACTTATTTATTTATAGTTTGATTTATTTTAAAATCCCATTCTTTAAAGTTATAAATATAGATATAATTCTTAAATTTGATAAAAAGATTTAAAGCACATCTTCTTTTCAAATAAATAAAGGGTTAAAATAAAAATTGCAATTTAAAATAAAATAAGGGTTTATAGCAAAATTTATTAAAAAGCATGTTTCATAAATTTAATTGAATTAGGGGTTTAAACACAATTTGTAAATAAATTTATGAAAAGGACTCTACATAATTTTGTTTAATAAAACAAGTGTAGGAAATTGATTAACAAATGCGAAGAAGTTAAACATGAGTTTGAACAAGTGTTACATTAATTAACAAGTGGCAAAATTCTTTTAGATTTAATTTTAGTAAAACAAAAAGTATCCAGGCTATCTTCAATCTTCTTTCAAAATGAAAACAAACCTTAAAATAAAACAAAACCAAAGTCAAATCAAATACAACAACAACAACTTCAGTTCCAAACTGAAGCAAGTTCATAATCAAAGCTTCAAGATCAGAAAAAAAAACCATATTGAAAATAAAAGAAATCAATGCTCAGTTAAAACTGCAAAGATCTGGAAAACAAACTTAAATCCAAGCTGCAAAACAACAATCCAAAGTCAATTCAACCAGTCTTCAACATGGAGTTAAAATCAGAGAAGTCCAGGCTTTGTTTTTCTGTCGTTCCCAAGCACCCAGGGCATAGTTGCTTCTCTGTTTACAAGCAGGAAAATCCTTGTGAGCAAACTCACCCTTGAATTTGCTTTTATAATTTAAATGTCTGGATTTGCATTTTAAAAATGTTTGTTGAGTTGCTGAACATGATTGAATGGTCTGTGCATGTTGGATATATGCTTCTGTACATCCTCTGTTGTTCCTCAAATAATCAGGAATTCATATTAAAATTTATATTTCAAAATAAGAACAGACTATGGTGAAGATCTTTAAATGAAACGTGATGGCATAATCAAGTTTTTAGATTTAGAAAAAAAAAGGTTTGCAACTCTGTTATATAGCAGATTTTGTAAACCTACCACTCAGAAGAATTAATATCAGATTTTGATTTTTTTTAAGGGAAACTGGGTTCTTTATATATTTTTTACTGTAAGAAAACTCATAACTTCATTATATTTTAGGTTCCATACAGGGATACATGTATATAAATAAGTTGCATATGTTATGAAGTATGTTTAAAAGTTGATGTGAATGTACTGTGCATTGTTTGGATAACAGACACAAGCATTCTGTTTCAAAGATCTGCAGGATGAAAACCCATTTTAAAAAAAAATCAAATTCTCATCCCACAATCGTTTATAGACTTTGATCTCTAAACAAAATTTGTTTGTGCTTGTCAACTTCAAATTATAAAAATAATTTCAAGTAATTACATTAAGAAATTATAGAAATTACAGTGAAAGTCGTGGGTAGGTCCGAATTCGATCATCATAAACTTGTATTTGGCCTTCACAATCATATTCGAATTGATTAATGGTGAATTTAGATGAAATTCTCATAATTTTTAAGTAAGTAAATCACGTGGATTCGCGAGATGATCTGATTATGTTTTTTTGACGATTTAAGGCGGTCGGAGCAATGATAATTCACGTGATCAAGGAGGGAGCAAGGTTGGAGGTCTAGAATCATCATAAAAATAGTCGTTGGTTTTATAATTCATTATGATGATTGCACGAAATTAATTTAGGTTTTAACGCGAAGTTTGGGTTCGACATGGTTCTCGTGCTGGTGTAGGGTCCGTAGTTGATCGAGCTTTATGAAATTCAGGTAGATGTTAGTTGGGAGGTTATCTAAGGTGTGGCCAGAGTTGTTGATGCTCGGGTGGTCAGAATCGCCGGCACAAGGTGATTTTAGGTGACTGTATAGTTCCTGATGGTGATGATGGTCTCGATTTTGATCTACGACAAAGCTGAGGGATCTGGGTGCTATGGCAAGGTGAGGGGATCATAGGTGACTGGTAGGGATCGACAACGATGATCGGAGTCGACACAATCGTGTGTATATGTGTACGCGTGGGAGGGGTTTGTGTATGTTGTAGTTGAAAGTTGGAAGAGGAAATTCTCAGGTTTGTTATCGAGAAGATTGGTGTGTTGCTCGAGAGTGCTATCGGGTAGTTTTGAATGTATAGTAATTGTTTTAAATGATTTAAAACCAGAAAAGTTCAAAATAAAGCAAAGAAGAAGATGAAGTTGACTGGGGACGAACTCGGTTCATGTCTCGAGAATTTTGTAAACTGACTCGAAGTTAAAGGTTTGCCTGGGTAAATTTAATAACTACAGTCTTCTATTTTTTTCAAATCGAAATGTGTTCCAGGTTTTAAGCTTCTACCAGGTATTAAGTTGAGTGCTTAACCAAGCTTAACTAATTTATTAACTACTACCTTTAAACAATCAATGCTAAGTTAAGTTGTAATTTGTTAAAGGTTTGAAAGTGAAATTATTTTTGAATTCAAAGATATCTTACTAAGCACAACCTTTAGTTTAAGGGTTTATTTTAAATAAACTAAATAAAGATGATTAAGGAGTGGATTAAGAAGAAATAAATTAACTTAAAGGTTTAAAAGAAATTGGTCAGTGGTAGTTAACTCTAAATTTTTTTCAAGAATTTAATAATGTTAAGCGATTAAGACAAGTGGAATATCTTATGTTAATTAAAGTTTCAGGTAATTAAAAATTAATTAAGTTAAATTAATGATAATTGTTATATTTGAAGTTATTAAGGATGAATAGTTAATGATTTAAAACTTGATCAATCAGGTGTTAAAGGTTAATTTATTTAAAGGGCAATTAATTAATGTGATTAATTTTAATAATTAATTAGATTAAATAATTTATGAAAATCAATTGTGAAGTTGTTTAAGTGCAATTGCTTAATGGAAGTAATTAAGGAATTAATTACTAAGTGTCATTAACTGAGTTAATGTGATTTGTTGAGTTAATTAATTAAGTTTAATTTATTTAATCAATGGATGATTTAATAATAATTAATTAACGTGATAAATAAGTATGGTTTAAATGAAGATTAACTACTTAATGTAATTAAGTTAAATTGAAATATTAATTAATCAAGTTAATCAAAAAAAGCTCTCTGATTAGTTAATAAATGATTTAGGGACAATTAATTAAGATGACTAATTTATCAGATAACTAATTTATCTTCCTTATAAAAGACTGTACTCTATTGAGCTGTTGTGAATTGTTTGATATCTCTTCTATGTATTGCTCTGTGATGGATTGGTATATTTGATATGAAATTGTAATGCTATGAGATAAGAATTGCTTGGTGCTGAATTATAATATTTGCGAATTGTTTCTGTGTAGATATGAAAACCTTGGCCTATAAAACGGTATTTGAAATTCGATGCGACAGGGAGTCGGATTCCAGTTGATTATCCAAAACCCACATCGAATCATATTAGTAAATCCTTGTTATTGATAAATTTACCTTATCTATGAATCTGTGAATGAAGATAAGCGTTATAGCTTGTACCGCTTATCGATATTACTGCACTTTAATCTGTGATGTGATGATTGTTGTTGCACTATTGTGTGTATAACACTGGACCACACCTATGCACACACAAATATGGATTGCACGTGGAAATCGGTTAAGTCACAGATTTAAAAAGAAAAATAGTTTTGAATTTGAATTTTTAATTCAAATGGTTTATGAAACGAATTGGGTTTAAAGTGATAAACTTTTGAAAAAAAGTTTGAAAAGAAAGTTATTTTGAATAACTAAAGAAAGATTGAAATTTAAATCATTTGATTTAAAATTTGATATTCAGAAATTGAATTCTAAATTTGGTATTTATGACTTAAAAAGGTTAAACAAATTATGTTTTCAAATTTGAAATTGAATGGTTTTGAAGGCTATAATTGAATCTTTGTGAAAGCTAGTTGAACCCTATTTTGAAATTGAAAAGGATTTTTAAATGGTGTATCTTTTATATATAAAAGATTGAAACGGGAATTATTTTGAAAGCTATGAAATTAGTATTTGATTTAAAGACTGGATAAGTTAAAACCAATTTGAAAAGGAATTGTTTTGAAAGGTTACAAATGAATCTTTGTCAAAGATTGGTGAATCTTTCTTTAAATTGAAAGGAGTCTTTAGAGTGAATCTTTTGTTTAAAAGATTTTAATGTGGAAATTGTTTAAAACATTGAGGGTTTTTGAAATGAATCTTTTTGTTTAAAAAGAATTGTAAATGGTAATTTGTTTTAACCATTTGAAAGAAAAGTTTTGGATTTTAAGTTGTGACTTAACTGAAATCTCATTATCCATATGATTTTAAATATTTCGCTCATTATTCGGTTTTGCCAGGAGAGGACCTTTTTGTCATATAACCCATTCTGAATAATGATACGACGTATATGGATAGCATTTGAAGACCGGTGATGAAGACCAGATATTTTTCGAAAATGAAAGGATAACATGTCGAATGTCTCTGCACCCACTGGTCCCCGGTATAGAGATTTGATCACCCATTGTGATGGGGAGTCTGGACAAAATTAGGGATTATCCAGGTTTTGAAGGGCTTCTTCGGAAGTGCCTTCGGTTCTGTCCGAACCTGGAACAGACTTGTATGGATGTGTGTCTGACATTACACTTTGAGATGTAAAACCGGTTTCTATCAAATACATTTCTGTTTTGTGGCGGAGATTTATTCTCTTAGCTCAACACCCTTCTCTGAGACATACGAGCTCAGAGGTTATGTAGTGGATGGTTACTAGTGATACATTCCCAATTTGGTAATGTGCCATACGAAGTGCTGCTGATCATTTGTTGATCAAAGCATGGCTTTTCTGAAAAGCGTAGCTTTGTGGATGTGACTTCGTCGAACCTCATAACCCGGAATGGTCGAAACAGGAAGAATGCAGCAAGGTTTCAGGGTAGCGCCCCTAGGGTATGACCATTCCTTCTGGAAAAGGGTAGTATCATGGTATGGAGCCCAGATACTTACTCGTGTGGACACTGTAGTATATTCATTATCGTGTGATGTTGTTGGAGGGGCCTCGGATAAAGGTCCCAAAACACCGGGGGTGGCATATCTTAGGTTTTATTCCCCAGGAAGGGGGTAGCCAACCTTGTGTTGGCAGAGAACGAATGATGGTTCTCGAGGCGTCCCTCCAGAGGCATACACATGTGGCAATGGGAAGTTCCTTGGCCTGACCATTTGTGGGAAATCCAATTATCCAACACGTGCCCAGTACGGTTTTAGTTGTATAACGTGCCATTCACTTATGGTGGTCACCACTGTTTGGTTGGTAGCTATAGTAGGCATAGTACGAAATGTCTATGCTGGCTAAGATTAATATTATACTTTTGAAATGTTTTCCACTGTTCACTTATAATAATAATATGAAAGAATTTCTCGTATCAAGCATTCTTGACTGTCATAAGGAGAAATCTCCTCCAAGTATACGTTTGCAGTGTGTGTGGCGGGAGGCCTTATGGTAGTTTTATTTTCAAAAAAGCATTGCGGATTTCAAATTTAAAATCTTTTGTTTGTTTGAAAGATAAAACTGTTTTTGTTTGCTCATACCAGTCCCATGACCGACCCGAAGTTTATTGTTCCCTTCCTAAACTCTGGGTGCCCACAATTTTCCACACGGGCAGTCTAGAGTTGGGTTTTTCCGATAGTAGATATAGATATCGATTCGATAGCTTTGAGCTTCCCCTTTGGTATTCTTTGGAGATCTTGGATATTGGAGTCTTCGGATTCACGGACCTGTGACGACCCGACTTTCCAACTCCAGAAAGACGTGTCATCAGTAAGAAAGAAAGGGATAGAAATAGAAAAGAATAGAAAGAAAGAATAACAACATCAGAATCTCACAGCGGAATGGAATAAAATATAATACATTAGCATAACTATTACATAGTTATATATACATCAGAGTTATACAATATCATACAACATGACTATCATATACATATTTGTCAGAACATACATCCCAAATATCATAAGCTAACTAACACAGCGAAACTATATAGATAGATACATAAGTCTGGACTTCTGCTCCAACTCCTCCAGAAAACACTATACTACGAATACCTATCACTTGGCTACTCATAAAAATTTGTGTACCCAAGAGTTTACGAAAAACAAAATATAAACTCCGGGTCAGACATGGGTCTGGTATGAGTAAACGGGTTAAAGTTGTTTAACTTTGAAAATCATTTAAAATAAAGGTATCACGTAACACTTCCCACACATAAATACGGGTAAGTTTTTACCTTACGCTAACCAAAAATTTTTATAGGAAATTCAATGATATTATAATAGTGTCTAGGGTTTACAAGTAAAATACAGAAATAGCTGAAATGCTTACATCTCACATTCCAACATAGTTGGACACAATCAAAACGTACGGCGCTTATTGGAAATTGGATCCCATACAATGGCAGGGCTACTGGGGTACCGCCCGTCACAGTACGTGGCCTAGATCACCGTACCGAGGAGCCACCCACCTGCAACACAAGGCCGGAACCATTCCTTACTGAACAGTCCCGAACAAGATAACCCAGCAGTTGGCTGCAGACCAACCGCCCACACAGCCGAAAAAAAAGGGACATCTAGACAGTGGTATGCCTCATCCTGCTTGGGCATGACCCACCTAACCTTGCTGCACATCCCCTGTTTTAGCCATTCCCGGTTGATGAGGCTTGAGGCTGCGTTTACATTTTTAGAACATATTTCCTAGAATGCTCATCGTCCGCCTGACGATGTGCTGAAAGCAATTCAATCCATACAAGTTCGTTCCGGGTTCGAACGAAACCGAAGGCATTATCTCGTTACATTCGTTTTGGAATCACCCTCAGAGTTAACGACGATAACCCTTGCATTCTGAAAACACCATCTCGATCATCACTTGAGATTACACGACCTATCGTTTAATTTGGATCGATGTGGTTTTCGGAATATCAATTCGATACCCGATCCCGGTCTCATCGAAATCCAAACGCCATTTTAAAGGCCAAGTTGTCTAATTAACTTATACAGTTTAAATTTAACAATTGAATTCACATAGCAATTTAACACAGATAAATAACATCAGATAAATCATGTAGCAATTTAACATAGATAAATCATACACAATCATCACAGATATATCCAGAATATCACAGAACATCACACGATATAAATAAACATCAGAGGCGATCAATATAATCATTGATTCATATCAACATTTAGTTTAATTTATTTTAAACTTAATTACATACTTAAGAGTAAACTATATTTTATTCTTGCTTAATTAATTATTAATTAATTAACTTATTTCAATTCACTAATTACTTATTAATTATTCACTTAATTAATTAATTATTCTTGATTATTAATCAATAACCTTAATTATTGATTTATAAAACTCAATTACGCATTTAGTTATTACTAATTGCTTAATTAATCTTTAATTATTAATTAACTTAATCGTTCAATCATTAATTATTTAATTAATTCGTTAACTACGATTTGTTAATTAATCAACTTCAAATGATTAATTAAATTCTTAATTACAAATGATTTTACACAAGATTATCATTAAAATCTTTAATTACTAATTTAATTACATTTTGAACTACTTATTAAATTACAATTATAAAATTTATTACGTTCATAATTAACTTCCATTTTAAATTAATTACTCAACTTGATTCAGCAAAGCTTAAAAGTTCGTCTGGGCTTAAAACAAATTGGTCAACACTAATCGCATAATTTACACTTAGCTTAATTACCTTTAGTTTCATATTACAGTTAGCAAAATTCTACAATCTTAAAACCGAAAGTCAACAACGTGCTCAACTCGGGTAGAACTCGAGACCATCCAGTACTTCTCTCGCGTTCCCTCCCCTGCCTCTCTTCTTCCACCCCTGTTCTGTGCTCTTTTTATTTATTTATTTAAAGTTTACGTTTTAAACTGTTGTAAACAAACTCACACTCGCAGTAACCCCTGTCCCAGTAACAAACCCGAAGAAACTAATATTCAAACTCGTGATTCACTCGAGTCAACACGAACACGTACTTCCCCGCCGCCATGCACGTGCACGGTGGTTCGCCACCGCTCCAACGCCACTTGCCGCCACCAACAAACCTCACAGTTTTCCCTCAATCGAAATCATAACCCAGAAAACGCGATAAACCGGGGATCAAAGAAAAGCCTGAAAAGTCGAACTGTTACAAAGTCGATAGACAAAAATCCCCTCGTCCTCACGATTGCGATCACCTGAGACGACGTGGCTTCGGCCGTGCCTTGATGACAACACTCTCGAGCACCCTCCCAAGTCTCATGGCACTCGGTTGAGCCATGGCGTCGCGTTCATCAACGAACCGAACCCAAAAGCAATGAACCCATAAACCCTAAAATAGATTCCCCTCAACAAATCGTGCATTCGAATTTTTTTTAAATATTTTTCTGTTGATCTCAGATCAACACTCAAGCTTCATGACAAATTTCATCAAAAATTATTGGATGAATCATCTGATATTCATATAAAAGCAATTTTGGTTCACTGACTAACTGTTCTATGCATAGTTGTCCAAAAATTATAACTTTTGTCTTAAAAATCATAGTTTTGTATGTTGTTTCAAATTATATGTTCAAGTTTACAATTCGAGATATTCGAATTTTTGATCTTTATTTTATTTTTACTGTAAATATGTCTTTACAGCTCTTATATCTCACAGCTTACTAAAAAAATATCCAAATCTTAATCCTAAACTGAAACAAATTTATTTGGTTGAGTTACTAATTAAAGGAAATGATTTTATATAAAAAGTAGGATGTATTCTCTTTTTTTCTTTGCCTCAGCTAAAATTTAAAACCTGTAAGAACATAATATGCAGGACTTATAGTAAATAGTAAAGCATTCTAGAACATTAAGCATCAGCATATCAATTTATCATGAATCGCTTATTTAAAGTTATATTTTGAATAAGTTTACTCACCTAGTTACCGTTGAAACAGAGATTATTGGATGATGATAGAAGATAGCAGTTTGAAGTTTTGAATTCTGTAACTCTTCTTTGCTTCCTGAATTTTTATTTGAACTTGAAAATATGAAATTTTGTTTATACTTCTCTTGCTTTTCAAATTTTGTTTAAGTTATGGAATGAACTAAATGGAATGATAGACATATCTATATATGGCTTTGAACAAGATACCTTCTGGAACAAGCCTTAGCTTGATATAATATCTTGCTTTATTATATATATTTTTTATGTACTAAAACCTGAAATGAATTTGATATTTTCGGCTGGCAGATTTTTTTTCCAGATATAAAGGTGGCTAATTAAATGTTCATGTCTTTATATTTGTATACACTAATTAGTATTTGCTGGCACTTCAATATATATAAAGATATTTGCAGATTTGTGTTTGTACTGAAATGTTTTCATTTACGCTAACATATTATTAATGTTTGATGACACAAACATTTGTACAAAAATATTTGCAGCTCCTTATGTTTGAACTAAGATGTGAATATTTGGCTTACTTATGCATATTAAGTTTACTTGCATGTTTCATTTGTCTTCATACTTATGTTAACATATAAATAAATGTTTGCTGACACAAATTATTTGAGTTTCTCTGCTCAAAGATTTTGCAAATAAAATTTTGTTTTATTATCTTTTAACTTAAACACAAATTTATACACTGTTTTGACTAATTTCATACGTTTGCAGACAAGTTAATTTTGTTTAAAGATATTTGTCTTTTTGTTTACAGATTTTATATGTTTGTCTTAACATAGTTAACATTTTTATTTATATCTTATTCATACCATATTTTTGTACTTATGTTCATGTAGACTTATGTTTATAACCATATTTTATGTTATACTTACATTAAATATTTATAAGCTTATTTTATTTTAATTATAAAAGCTGTTGTTAGAAACACTTCTTAAATCTTATTTTTATTTCAAGTTAAATCTTTCCAATATTTGATTTGTAATTTATATTAGCATTAATGTATTTATATTTAATATGAATATAATTGTATTATTGTACTTGTTATTATTATTAACTGCATTCATACATAAATTTTAATTTAATTGAATAAAACAGATTTAATTTCGAATATTGTTGAAAGAGTCTATGTTACATTTTGAAATTATAAATTCCTCTATAATACATATACAACTAATAATCTCCAAAATCTTGTTTATTTATAAATGAAAAACTTGTATTTTATTTAAATTTGATTAAAAACTTATTATATTAATAGGGTCAAAATTCCGGGATGTCACATTCCTTCCCCCTCAAAAGAATTTCATCCACGAAATTTAAACAGTTAATTTCAAAAACTTAATATTAACAATCTAAACATACATATCATCCATACAAAAACAAACAATCAAATAGTCAATTCAAACAGCATTACTAGTTATCCGTACATAAATTTGGATAAGTCTTTCTAAAACTATCAAGAGTTTCCAGGTACAGTCGTTGGGATCCTCACTCCATAGCACCTTGACGAGTTTCACCACTTTGTTCCTGAGTTGCTTCTCGTCTTGATCTACAATCTGAACAGGATCTCTAACCACAGTCAGGTTGGGTTCTACTTCTAAATCTTCCTGAACAACTAGTTCCACCACCAATGATGGGTCATGAATATATTTCCTTAAATGAGACACATGAAATACATTGTGAATCCCAGACATCCGTTCTGGCAATTCAATCCTGTAGGCTACAGTTCCAATTCTTTCCAGTACTCGGAATGGACCAATATATCTTGGAGCAAGTTTTTCCGTCTTTCCGAATCTTATAGCACCGTTGATTAGGGAAACTTTGGTAAAAACTAAATCTCTGATCTCAAATTCCAATGGTCTTCGTCTCTTATCTGCATATTTCTTCTAACGATCTTTAGCAGCCTTCATCCTTTTCTTGATAAGCTCAACCTTCGAAGAAGCTTCACGAATTAGATCGGGTCCAAGCACAAGTCGATCATTCGATTCAATCCAACAAGATGGGGATCTACACGGTCTTCCATACAGAGCTTCATAAGGAGCCATCTTAATACTCGTTTGGTAACTGTTATTATAGGAAAATTCCAGTAGATGAAGATGGTCTTCCCACGATCCACCAAAATCCAATACACAAGCTCGCAGCATATCTTCCAGAATAAGATTAAGCCTTTTCGTTTGTCCGTCCATCTGAGGATGATAGGATGTACGTAATCTCAAACTTGTTCCCATTGCTGATTGCAGAGCTTCCCAGAATTTGCTAGTGAAAATAGGATCACGGTCACTTACTATGCTGACAGGAACACCATGCAATCTGACTATCTCCTTCAAGAAAATTTCTGTCAAGGAAACAACAGTACGAGTTGCTTTAACTGGAATAAAATGGGAACTCTTCGTTAAACGATCCACAATAACCCATATTCCTTCATTACCTTTCCTGGTTCTAGGCAAACCGTCGATGAAGTCCATCGAGATCATCTCCCACTTCCAATCTGGAATTTCCAAAGGTTGCAATAATCCTGCAGACTTTTTTTGATCTCCCTTCACTTGCTGGAAGATGGCACAACTATTTACAAAAGCAGCTACATCCTTCTTCATATTCGGCCACCAGAAAACTCTCCTCATATCTTTATACATCTTCGAGATTCCCGGGTGAATATTCAATTTGGAGCGATGACATTCAGCTAAGACTTCTCGCCTCAGTCCATCAATATTACGCACACATGAACGGCCACTAAACCTTAAAACACCTTGATCGTCCACCATGAAATCCGAATATCGACCGTCCTTAGTTCCAAGAATTATTTTCTCAAAAGATTTATCCTCCATTTGCTTACTAATGATCTTTTCTTGGAGAGATGGAACGACTTCCAAAAGAGATAAGACCGCATTTCTACTAAGATCATCAGCCACAACATTAGCTTTCCCCGGAGTATACAATATATCCAGATCATAAGATGCCAAAAATTTGACCCATCTCTGCTGTCTCAAATTGAGATCTTTTTGAGAGAAAATATATTTCAATGGTTTGTGATCCGTGAATAACTCAAACTTTTCTCCCAAAAGATAATGTCTCCAGATTTTCAAAGCAAAAACAATAGCTAATAGTTCTAGATCATGCGTAGCATAGTTCTTCTCATGGGACTTCAATTGCCGACTAGCATACGCAATTACTCTACCATTTTGCATCAGAACTGCTCCTAGTCCAACTAAACATGCATCCATATATACCTCAAATTTGCTCTTTCCATCCGGAATAGCAAGTACTGGAGCACTAGTTAGCCTTGTCTTCAATTCCTGAAAAGCTTCTTCACACTGAGGTGTCCATTTGAATTTAGCTCCTTTCCTAGTCAGCTTGGTCAGATGCGAAGAAATCTTTGAATAATCCTTGATAAATTTTCTGTAGTATCCAGCCAAACCCAGAAAATAGCGAACTTCGGTCAGTGTCTCCGGCTATTTCCATTGCAAAATAGTTTCAGCCTTTGCTGGATCTACAGAAATGCCTTTACCAGAAACAATGTGCCCTAAAAATTTGACTTCTGATTTCCAAAAATGGCACTTTGAAAACTTTGCCTCATACTCAGAAATAGTCATGCTTTCCTGCTTCAAATTCAGAAAATCCTGGTACAATTGAGTTTTCCTTGCTGTAGGCATAAACTTGTCCTCAAATAACTCCTTAAATCTTTCCCATGAAATATCTTCTTCACGAATATTTGCAATTGTTACATCGCACCATGTTGTTGTTCCTCCCTGCAATTTCCACGATGCCATTTCCCTTTTCTGATCATCCGACAATCTTATCCTCTTAAAAATGCACTCACAAGAGCATAACCAGGCTTGAACTTCAATTTTCGATTCTGAACCTTTAAATGTTTGGCCTCCGAGATCGATGAAATCTTTACATAAGGCTGCAAAACTAACTTGAGGCGGTACTGGATTTACAGCCTCTCTAGGAATTTGACTACGACTATTATCAATTGAAGTACTGGCCCTAACTCTGCCTCTTCTCCCAGAACTCATGTTGGCCATTATCAATCGAAGTACACAATCCTTTCAAGTTAATTGTTCAGGTGACCAACAAATTTAGATAGGTATATAAATATATGAAAATACAAATACGCACCCTCAAGATAAATATTACTCCAGAGCCTAGGTACTCGCTCAACCTAGTGCTCTGATACCAGCTGTGATGACCCGACTTTCTAACTCTAGAAAGACATGTCATCAATAAGAAAGAAAGGGATAGAAATAGAAAAGAATAGAAAGAAAGAATAACAACATTAGAATCTCACAGCGGAATGGAATAAAATATAATACATCAACATATTTATTACATAGTTATATATACATCAGAGTTATACAATATCATACAACATGACTATCATATACATATCTGTCAGAACATACATCCCAAATATCATAAGCTAACTAACACAGCGGAACTATATAGATAGATACATACGTCTGGTCTTCTGCTCCAACTCCTCCAGAAAACTCTATAGTCCGAATACCTAACACTTGGCTACTCATAAAAATTTGAGTACCCAAGAGTTTACGAAAAACAAAATATAAACTCCGGGTAAGACATGGGTCTGGTATGAGTAAACGGGATAAAGTTGTTTAACTTTGAAAATCATTTAAAATAAAGGTATCACGTAAGACTTCCCACACATAAATACGGGTAAGTTTTTACCTTATGCTAACCAAAACATTTTATAGGAAATTCAATGATATTATAATAGTGTCTAGGGTTTTCAAGTAAAATACAGAAATAGCTGAAATGCTTAGATCTCACAATCCAACATAGTTGGGCACAATCAATACGTACGGCGCTTATTGGAAATTGGATCCCATACAATGGCAGGGCTACTGGGGTACCGCCCGTCATAGTACGTGGCCTAGATCACCGTACCGAGGAGACACCCTAACTCCCCTGCAACACAAGGCCGGAACTATTCCTTACTGAACAGTCCCGAACAAGATAACCCCACAGTTGGCTGCAGACCAACCGCCCACACAACCGGAAAAAAAGGGATATCTTGTAACGACCCAACTTCCAGGCTCCAGGAAGTCGCATCATTAATAAGAAAGAAAGGTATAGAAAAGAGAAAAGAAAGAAGAGAAGAAGAAACAACATCAGAATCTAACACAGCGGAACGAATAAATTATATTAATAACATAATACATTACATAGTTTACAACCATATCAGAGATACACAGCTAAATAACACATACTAGACAGTTATAAACACCTGTCAAGTTATACAACTCAATACAACAACTCAGAGAACACACACAGCGGAAACTATATATATATCTACTCGCAGAAGCCTCCTGCTCCATTGCTCCTCCACAAATCGTCAAAGCTAATCCAGAATCCTAACCTGAATTCCCTTGGCTACTCGTAAAAATTTGAGTACCCAAGAGTTAAAGAAAAACAGAAATAACTCCGGGTCAGACATGGGTCTGGTGTGAGTAACAGGTTAAAGTTGCTTAACTTTTAAAAACCTTTTGAAAAGAAAGGTATCACGTAAGACTTCCCACACATAAACATGGAAAAGTTTTTACCTTACGCTAACCAAAACATTTGATAGGAAATCCGATGATATTATAATAGTGTCTAGGGTTTTCAAGTAAATAAGAAATAGCCGAAATTGTTACATTCATTAAATTCCAGCTACTAGCCACAGAAGTGGGTAATACAATCAAAACCGTTGGCACTTATTGGATTTTGGATTCCATACAATGGCAGGGCTACTGGGGTACCGCCCGTCACAGTACGTGGCCTAGATCACCGTACCGAGGATTACTCCCTTCATCCCCTGCAACACAAGGCCGGACCCATTCCTTACTGAATGGTTCCGAACAAGACAACCCCGCAGTTGGCATACGTTCCAACTGCCCACACAGCCGAAATATAAAGGGACTTCTAGACAGGGGTAAATCTTGCTCTCAAGTGGGGGCTACCCACGAAGCCTTGCTGCACCTCCCCTGTTTTAGCCATTCCCGGTTGATGAGGCTTGAGGTTACGATTACCTTTATAGGACATAACACTTAGAATGCTCATCGTCCGCCTGACGATGTGCTGAAAGCATTCAATCCATACAAGTTCGTTCCGGGTTCGAACGAAACCAAAGGCATTATCTCGTTACACTCGTTTTGGAATCACCCTCAGAGTTAACGACAATAACCCTTGCACTCTGATTCACCATCTCGAATCTATAAGTACTATTCCGTCAAACTCATTACGGAATCACCCACAGAGTTATACTGACGTATAGCTCTTACACCTCGAGTCTTCACTTGCTCCATGTAGATTCACGACCTAACGTTATTTGGAATCGATGTGGTTTTCGGATTCCAAATATGGAAACCCGATCCCGGTCTCATCGAAATCCAAAGCGTGTCTTTTAGGGCCAAGTTGTTTTAAAGTTTAAAACAATTCAATTATCTATATACACAGATAGATAAATCATAGATTCACAACAGGTAATCAACATTATCATCACATCAGATAAACCATATTATCATTATCAAAAAGATAATCCAAATCATCATCATCACAATGCATCCCATGCATCCAAATCACTCAACATTATTTATCTCATTTCTGAGATTCAAACCAATCAAGGCAAACAATATCATCCATCATATAAGCAATGATTTACCATACCAAATATAATTAATTTAAAATGAATTAAATTAATTACATCATTTCCTAATTAATTTAAAATGAATTAAATTAATTACTTCACCAATATAAATCTTGCTTCCATAACTATTAATTAATTACAAATTAATTAACAAATCATCTTCCAATTTATCACTTTAATTAATCACCTTTGATTAATTACTCCTTAATTACATTTCATGTAATTATCCTTTAATTAATTTCATAATTAATTATACTTAATCCAAATACAGTAATTAACCTTAATTACCTCATAAATTAATTAACTATAATTAATTACATTAATCCTTAATTAATTACATTAATTAATTTCCTTAATCACTTATTATTGATTAATTAATCTTAATTAATCAATCTTAATTACATCATTAATTATATTAATTAATGATCTTTAATTACATTTAATTTAGTATCTTATTTAAATTAATTACATTAAGTAATTAATCCTAATTTAAACCATAATTGTTAATCACCTTTGATTAACCTCAATTAGTAATTATCTACCTTTAATTACTTTACCAAATAAATTAATTACTCCATAATTAATTTTCTCAAATTAATCCCCTGATTAATTCATAAAGTAATTATGCTTAAAATTTACTTCAATTATCAAATCATCTTCAATTAATTACATATAGTAATTACCCATTAATTACTTCTCTAAGTAATTATTCTTTATTTAATTACTTTAAGTAATTATATTTCACAAATCTTCAAATGATTATTTTAAATTAATTAAACTGAATTAATTAACTTAATCTAATCAAATTAAACTCAATTAATTACAATAAGTAATTAATTTCCTTAATTACTTCCTTAAGTAATCATACTACACAAATGATTATTTTTAAATTAATTAATCTAATTAATAATTAATTATTAAAAATTAATCATATTAATTAATTATTAAATAATCCTCAGTTAATGACCTTCATTAACTATTTAACAATTCATTAATTATTTTCCCAAAATAATTAACTTATTTTAAATCATTATTAATTACAATTTTAATTAATCATTAATAACTCATTAATTAACCCCAAATTAATTAAATAATTAAGTATTAATTAAAACTTAATTAATCCATTATTACTTGATTAATTAATTATTAATCATTAATTAAAATCAATTCTTATTTAATTAATTATTCTTAATTACCAGTTAATTATTCTAAAAATAATTAACCTTAAACCCTTAATTACTTTGAGTAATTATTCATTTCATTAATTTATTAAATAAATCAATTTTCATTTAATTATCCTAATAATTAAATGAAATACAAATTTTTAAATTATAATTTCTCTTTAACAAGTTTTTAAAAATCAATCTAAAACCTTTAAATGATAAATAATACTTTTATTATAAGATAAATTTGACAAAAGTTAAAACAAATTTCCTTTTAAATTGAAAACCATTTAAACTTTATATTATTACTCAAATTTGTTTCAAACACTTATATTTATAAAACTTAAATTTAATTTGAAAACAAAGATTCAAATCCAAATTTGAATCATGTTTAAACTTTGTCTAAACATTTCTTTATATTTCAATTTCCAAATTTAAATTCAAATTTATTTAAAAACAAACATTCTTAAACAACAAACAAATTTGAATTTAAATACTTGAAATTTCCCACTTAAGATTCAATTCAACTAGAATCCATAATTTAAATTAGATTTAAAATTTAATTTAAATCCTGGATTAATAACTTAACCTTCAGTTTAAATTTGAAAACAAGATAGTTTTCTAACCCGATACGAACCCAACTCGAGTGATCACAAAATTCACTCGACCCTCATCCTATTCTAACGCGAACAAAATTCAAAATAAACTCGAGTAAACTCGAGTAATATTCATTTGCACCTATTCAAAATTCACAGAACTGTCAGGCTTAAACCCAAAAACCTGTAACAACATACCCCTTGAACCCACATAACAACTACCCCGAGACAACAGAGCCCTGACTTCGAGCAAAACAGGCAACAACTTCGAGCTATTCCAATATTCAACCCGATGCATCACGAGTACCCCTTCCTTCTTCCCCAAAACACAGCGTACACCCATCCCCTCCGTGCACATGCACCGACGCCACCGTCATCTCCTACCGTTCGCGACCATCCACGCATGTCAGCCATCCCCTTCCAACACGTTCCCCTACCATTAAATCGATTGCAGAACCCAAAATTTAATTCGAGCATTCGAGCTCAAAACTGTAAGAAAAAGTCGAACAGGAAATTTTCCTCAAACTCCAAATTTCGATCATCAGAGAATCAACGCCGCCGGCCACATCATCTTCCACACCTCATCTTTCTCCCGCTCAAATTAGGGAAGACTCGATCACCTATTCGAGACGCGGTGATCAATTTCTGATCAACATTGAAAAACTAGGGCACAACAGCTTCAATCCCAAACTAAAACCCCATTTCCAAACAAACCAGTGATCATTTCCCAATTTAAACTAATTTTTTCCTGAATTTAGTTTTAGAATTCAAGTTTGATTTATGTATTTGATTTATACTCTTGAAGTATCAAAACTGGATGATCAAATTTCTATTTTTAAAAAAAAAATTGTTCTGTTATACTTTAACTTACAGAGTGAATTACAGATACAATTTTTCTTCAAACAAATCTGGGTTTTTATATATATATTAAATAATTTAAACTTATATTACATACATACTTTGATTTAATCCTAAATCTTAACACACATATTAAATCAAAGAAATAGATATTCTTAAGCTCTTCTTATATCAGGAACTTAAACACAGAAAATTGAATTCACAGCAACATGCACATCTATATTAACATTCCATAATGAACTTATAGAAAGCATACACACATACTTATTTCAAAGTAAACTAAGCAACTAAATTCATATTTAAGTTATTTAGTAAAATGTTACTCACTGATTATAGGGACAGAGCAGACTTATTTTTGGAAAAGCTTGATCTTGAGTTCTTTTTAAAACTGCAGCTTGTTTCCCTTTGAAACATTTATCTTGATTTTGCACAATACTTGCTTCCAGATGCATGCATGATTGTTTCCAGAAAAATGCAGACTTGGTTTGGTTGATGAAGCTCAAAACTTAGCAGGCCTTCAAAATAATGTATGCAGGTTTTATTTTTTGAATGATCTGCTGTTGCATGCAGATTTGGAAATTTGCCAATTGATTTTCTGGTTACAGGTAATACTTGATATACATTTCATGTTTGAGGATGATTTCATTTCAGGTTTTGGTTTTAGAGGCAGATTCAAACAGTTTTTTTTTTTTTTTTTTTTTTTTTTTTTTTTTTTTTTTTTTTTTTTTTTTTGATTTGGTTTTTGAGGAGATTATTTACAGAATTCTGTTTTTGCATGAATATGATTTCAGATTTTTAGATCTGAAAATTTCTCTTGAATTATGAAGGAGAATAGGGAAAAGAAAGAATGAGGTTAAGAAATGTTTACATAAGAATATATTTGATTTCATTAAATTGAAAGAAAAAGAATAAAATAAAATGAGACACTTGTTCATAATTTAAACATTTGTCACTTACTTATTTTATGGCTTAACATGTGTCATTTAAGTATCTTAAGAAACTTACACTTATATTTAGAGTATTTAATTTAATTTAAAATTGTTTATAAATATTTTAACTTATTTATTTCCTTATGTATATATAAATGAGTTTATCTCTTTTTAAATTGAAATGAAAACAACAAATATAAATACAAGCTTGTTCAAATATCTTTGTGTATTTATTCTTTTAAATTTTCAAACACTCAATTCAAATTAAAAATTAATTTATCAAATCCATTTTTTAAAAATCAAGTTTCATATATATGCATATATAACTCTTTTAAAAATAACAATTCTATTCCTAACAACCTATTTATGATTATAAAAACTAAGTATTCTCAATATCATTTGAAAATAGAAAATTAAACAATATTTAAAATGATTTATAAAAGATATAATAAATTACTTCAATTACTTAATACATTAAGATCATATGTAAATTTTAATTTAAATTCTTATATATAAATTCAAGTAAAAATTTAAAAGGAAAATACAATTAAGTTTTTAATGTTAATCCACTTTAAATTCATATTCAAGTTAATTAAATATAAATTTAAACAAATAAAATTTTCCTTTAGTATAAACTATATAATTATTTATTAAATTGTTTTGAAAAGTCAAATGTAAAATTCTAAATCAAATTTCCAATTTACCAAATATAAATTGAAAAATGATTCATTTACTAAATTTTAAATCAAAGTTTATCCACTTACAATATATACAATTATATATATCATAAACAGAAAACAGTTTATTATCCAAAAATTATCAAATCAAATTAATTTCTACACAGATTATTAAATTTATATTGCCAAAAATTCCGGGATATCACATTCCTCCCCCCTTAAAAGAATTTCGTCCCCGAAATTTTAAAGCAAAAGTAATTTAATAATCTATCCTAAGATTTTTTTTTTAAAATACAAGCATATATATCAAACATATGCTAACAACCATAGCAACCAATTCAAACAAAACAAATCTAATTATCCAGACAAAATTCTGGATAAAATTTCCTAGAGTTTCCCAAATATAAATATCGGGATACTCGCTCTATAGAATCCAAACAACCTATACTACTAGGCTACAGAGCTCCTATCCAACTAGATCTACAAAACTAAACATGATATCAGACTACAGACGAGTCTGAATCAACAATCACACCCTCCTGAACTGCTGGATCCATAACCAAAGATAGATTATACACGTACTCCCTCAGAGATACGTGAAACATACCGAATCTCAGTTATCCAAACTGGCAACTCATCCTTGAAAATCAAACACCAATCCTCACAAGAACACAGAAAAGATCCTAAACACCTCGGAGTTGACTTATCCAGTCTTACCCAATCTTATAGCTCCTTAGATCAGAGAAAACTTACCCAAAATCAAATTTCCGACTCTGTAATCCAAATTTCTTCGTCACCCATCCACAAAACACTTCAGACGATCCTGGGCTGCCTTCATCCCTCCCGATCAGCTCAACCTTCGCTGATGCCTCTAGAAACAAACTGTACCAAAACAACCCAATACAATGATCTCCTCAAGATCAATCCCAAATCAAGAATATTAACTCTACTCCACAAACAACAGAAGACTACCTCACTTTTCCTATTCGGAAAAGATAGAACAAAAGCACTTCCAAATTGCTTCCGCTGCACAACTCTGATAGCTTAAGAGAACACTCAATCTATCGCAAGTCACTTTTACGATCAACCAGTCCAATATCCAAAGAAAACTGTTTCCTCTTTACCAATCAGAACATCATACGCTTAACTAACCAATCCATTGTAGAAATGGAATCCCCTCTGCTGCTTCTGAACTCCATCTCCAGAAAAATTACTAACCAGAAGATCTTCTTGCCAGCACTCAGAATACTCCGAGCTGCATTTCTGACACCGATGCCAAAGACTTCCTAATCCAAGGCTTTTCGAGAAACTTGGACTTCAAAGCAAACAAAAACACCAGCTGAACACAGCCACAATATTGAAGCAGACTCACTTCCTTAACTTGTTCCAAAGAAAACACCTTCGGGAACATCCATAGTCACTGCATCTCATCACGCAGCTACTACTTCCTGAGGTATCAACATACCATTATTACTTCTGCCCAACTGACAGATCCAAATTCTACTCATCCAACTCAAAGATAAACTCCGAATCTTTACAGGTTACCTTAAGAGATCTATGAAATCCTACTCCAAGCAAAACCCACTCGAGACGGTAATAGGTCTACAGTCTCGACAGATACTTCCAACCTCAAACATCAAACTTCAACCGATGGTAGTAGTCGTGTTACACACCCCACTACCTTATCTACCTTTATAACCTATATTGGAAAACCCGAACAGGTAACCCAACAGATAGGTAGAAATAATTAAATATATATAATAAAAATACAGGTACGCTCTCTCAAGATAGACACCACTACAGAGCCTAGGTATTCACTCAACCTAACGCTCTGATACCACTGTAACGACCCAACTTCCAGGCTCCAGGAAGTCGCATCATTAATAAGAAAGAAAGGGATAGAAAAGAGAAAAGAAAGAAGAGAAGAAGAAACAACATCAGAATCTAACACAGCGGAACGAATAAATTATATTAATAACATAATACATTACATAGTTTACAACCATATCAGAGATACACAGCTAAATAACACATACTAGACAGTTATAAACACCTGTCAAGTTATACAACTCAATACAACAACTCAGAGAACACACACAGCGGAAACTATATATATATCTACTCGCAGAAGCCTCCTGCTCCATTGCTCCTCCACAAATCGTCAAAGCTAATCCAGAATCCTAACCTGAATTCCCTTGGCTACTCGTAAAAATTTGAGTACCCAAGAGTTAAAGAAAAACAGAAATAACTCCGGGTCAGACATGGGTCTGGTGTGAGTAACAGGTTAAAGTTGCTTAACTTTTAAAAACCTTTTGAAAAGAAAGGTATCACGTAAGACTTCCCACACATAAACATGGAAAAGTTTTTACCTTACGCTAACCAAAACATTTGATAGGAAATCCGATGATATTATAATAGTGTCTAGGGTTTTCAAGTAAATAAGAAATAGCCGAAATTGTTACATTCATTAAATTCCAGCTACTAGCCACAGAAGTGGGTAATACAATCAAAACCGTTGGCACTTATTGGATTTTGGATTCCATACAATGGCAGGGCTACTGGGGTACCGCCCGTCACAGTACGTGGCCTAGATCACCGTACCGAGGATTACTCCCTTCATCCCCTGCAACACAAGGCCGGACCCATTCCTTACTGAATGGTTCCGAACAAGACAACCCCGCAGTTGGCATACGTTCCAACTGCCCACACAGCCGAAATATAAAGGGACTTCTAGACAGGGGTAAATCTTGCTCTCAAGTGGGGGCTACCCACGAAGCCTTGCTGCACCTCCCCTGTTTTAGCCATTCCCGGTTGATGAGGCTTGAGGTTACGATTACCTTTATAGGACATAACACTTAGAATGCTCATCGTCCGCCTGACGATGTGCTGAAAGCATTCAATCCATACAAGTTCGTTCCGGGTTCGAACGAAACCAAAGGCATTATCTCGTTACACTCGTTTTGGAATCACCCTCAGAGTTAACGACAATAACCCTTGCACTCTGATTCACCATCTCGAATCTATAAGTACTATTCCGTCAAACTCATTACGGAATCACCCACAGAGTTATACTGACGTATAGCTCTTACACCTCGAGTCTTCACTTGCTCCATGTAGATTCACGACCTAACGTTATTTGGAATCGATGTGGTTTTCGGATTCCAAATATGGAAACCCGATCCCGGTCTCATCGAAATCCAAAGCGTGTCTTTTAGGGCCAAGTTGTTTTAAAGTTTAAAACAATTCAATTATCTATATACACAGATAGATAAATCATAGATTCACAACAGGTAATCAACATTATCATCACATCAGATAAACCATATTATCATTATCAAAAAGATAATCCAAATCATCATCATCACAATGCATCCCATGCATCCAAATCACTCAACATTATTTATCTCATTTCTGAGATTCAAACCAATCAAGGCAAACAATATCATCCATCATATAAGCAATGATTTACCATACCAAATATAATTAATTTAAAATGAATTAAATTAATTACATCATTTCCTAATTAATTTAAAATGAATTAAATTAATTACTTCACCAATATAAATCTTGCTTCCATAACTATTAATTAATTACAAATTAATTAACAAATCATCTTCCAATTTATCACTTTAATTAATCACCTTTGATTAATTACTCCTTAATTACATTTCATGTAATTATCCTTTAATTAATTTCATAATTAATTATACTTAATCCAAATACAGTAATTAACCTTAATTACCTCATAAATTAATTAACTATAATTAATTACATTAATCCTTAATTAATTACATTAATTAATTTCCTTAATCACTTATTATTGATTAATTAATCTTAATTAATCAATCTTAATTACATCATTAATTATATTAATTAATGATCTTTAATTACATTTAATTTAGTATCTTATTTAAATTAATTACATTAAGTAATTAATCCTAATTTAAACCATAATTGTTAATCACCTTTGATTAACCTCAATTAGTAATTATCTACCTTTAATTACTTTACCAAATAAATTAATTACTCCATAATTAATTTTCTCAAATTAATCCCCTGATTAATTCATAAAGTAATTATGCTTAAAATTTACTTCAATTATCAAATCATCTTCAATTAATTACATATAGTAATTACCCATTAATTACTTCTCTAAGTAATTATTCTTTATTTAATTACTTTAAGTAATTATATTTCACAAATCTTCAAATGATTATTTTAAATTAATTAAACTGAATTAATTAACTTAATCTAATCAAATTAAACTCAATTAATTACAATAAGTAATTAATTTCCTTAATTACTTCCTTAAGTAATCATACTACACAAATGATTATTTTTAAATTAATTAATCTAATTAATAATTAATTATTAAAAATTAATCATATTAATTAATTATTAAATAATCCTCAGTTAATGACCTTCATTAACTATTTAACAATTCATTAATTATTTTCCCAAAATAATTAACTTATTTTAAATCATTATTAATTACAATTTTAATTAATCATTAATAACTCATTAATTAACCCCAAATTAATTAAATAATTAAGTATTAATTAAAACTTAATTAATCCATTATTACTTGATTAATTAATTATTAATCATTAATTAAAATCAATTCTTATTTAATTAATTATTCTTAATTACCAGTTAATTATTCTAAAAATAATTAACCTTAAACCCTTAATTACTTTGAGTAATTATTCATTTCATTAATTTATTAAATAAATCAATTTTCATTTAATTATCCTAATAATTAAATGAAATACAAATTTTTAAATTATAATTTCTCTTTAACAAGTTTTTAAAAATCAATCTAAAACCTTTAAATGATAAATAATACTTTTATTATAAGATAAATTTGACAAAAGTTAAAACAAATTTCCTTTTAAATTGAAAACCATTTAAACTTTATATTATTACTCAAATTTGTTTCAAACACTTATATTTATAAAACTTAAATTTAATTTGAAAACAAAGATTCAAATCCAAATTTGAATCATGTTTAAACTTTGTCTAAACATTTCTTTATATTTCAATTTCCAAATTTAAATTCAAATTTATTTAAAAACAAACATTCTTAAACAACAAACAAATTTGAATTTAAATACTTGAAATTTCCCACTTAAGATTCAATTCAACTAGAATCCATAATTTAAATTAGATTTAAAATTTAATTTAAATCCTGGATTAATAACTTAACCTTCAGTTTAAATTTGAAAACAAGATAGTTTTCTAACCCGATACGAACCCAACTCGAGTGATCACAAAATTCACTCGACCCTCATCCTATTCTAACGCGAACAAAATTCAAAATAAACTCGAGTAAACTCGAGTAATATTCATTTGCACCTATTCAAAATTCACAGAACTGTCAGGCTTAAACCCAAAAACCTGTAACAACATACCCCTTGAACCCACATAACAACTACCCCGAGACAACAGAGCCCTGACTTCGAGCAAAACAGGCAACAACTTCGAGCTATTCCAATATTCAACCCGATGCATCACGAGTACCCCTTCCTTCTTCCCCAAAACACAGCGTACACCCATCCCCTCCGTGCACATGCACCGACGCCACCGTCATCTCCTACCGTTCGCGACCATCCACGCATGTCAGCCATCCCCTTCCAACACGTTCCCCTACCATTAAATCGATTGCAGAACCCAAAATTTAATTCGAGCATTCGAGCTCAAAACTGTAAGAAAAAGTCGAACAGGAAATTTTCCTCAAACTCCAAATTTCGATCATCAGAGAATCAACGCCGCCGGCCACATCATCTTCCACACCTCATCTTTCTCCCGCTCAAATTAGGGAAGACTCGATCACCTATTCGAGACGCGGTGATCAATTTCTGATCAACATTGAAAAACTAGGGCACAACAGCTTCAATCCCAAACTAAAACCCCATTTCCAAACAAACCAGTGATCATTTCCCAATTTAAACTAATTTTTTCCTGAATTTAGTTTTAGAATTCAAGTTTGATTTATGTATTTGATTTATACTCTTGAAGTATCAAAACTGGATGATCAAATTTCTATTTTTAAAAAAAAAATTGTTCTGTTATACTTTAACTTACAGAGTGAATTACAGATACAATTTTTCTTCAAACAAATCTGGGTTTTTATATATATATTAAATAATTTAAACTTATATTACATACATACTTTGATTTAATCCTAAATCTTAACACACATATTAAATCAAAGAAATAGATATTCTTAAGCTCTTCTTATATCAGGAACTTAAACACAGAAAATTGAATTCACAGCAACATGCACATCTATATTAACATTCCATAATGAACTTATAGAAAGCATACACACATACTTATTTCAAAGTAAACTAAGCAACTAAATTCATATTTAAGTTATTTAGTAAAATGTTACTCACTGATTATAGGGACAGAGCAGACTTATTTTTGGAAAAGCTTGATCTTGAGTTCTTTTTAAAACTGCAGCTTGTTTCCCTTTGAAACATTTATCTTGATTTTGCACAATACTTGCTTCCAGATGCATGCATGATTGTTTCCAGAAAAATGCAGACTTGGTTTGGTTGATGAAGCTCAAAACTTAGCAGGCCTTCAAAATAATGTATGCAGGTTTTATTTTTTGAATGATCTGCTGTTGCATGCAGATTTGGAAATTTGCCAATTGATTTTCTGGTTACAGGTAATACTTGATATACATTTCATGTTTGAGGATGATTTCATTTCAGGTTTTGGTTTTAGAGGCAGATTCAAACAGTTTTTTTTTTTTTTTTTTTTTTTTTTTTTTTTTTTTTTTTTTTTGATTTGGTTTTTGAGGAGATTATTTACAGAATTCTGTTTTTGCATGAATATGATTTCAGATTTTTAGATCTGAAAATTTCTCTTGAATTATGAAGGAGAATAGGGAAAAGAAAGAATGAGGTTAAGAAATGTTTACATAAGAATATATTTGATTTCATTAAATTGAAAGAAAAAGAATAAAATAAAATGAGACACTTGTTCATAATTTAAACATTTGTCACTTACTTATTTTATGGCTTAACATGTGTCATTTAAGTATCTTAAGAAACTTACACTTATATTTAGAGTATTTAATTTAATTTAAAATTGTTTATAAATATTTTAACTTATTTATTTCCTTATGTATATATAAATGAGTTTATCTCTTTTTAAATTGAAATGAAAACAACAAATATAAATACAAGCTTGTTCAAATATCTTTGTGTATTTATTCTTTTAAATTTTCAAACACTCAATTCAAATTAAAAATTAATTTATCAAATCCATTTTTTAAAAATCAAGTTTCATATATATGCATATATAACTCTTTTAAAAATAACAATTCTATTCCTAACAACCTATTTATGATTATAAAAACTAAGTATTCTCAATATCATTTGAAAATAGAAAATTAAACAATATTTAAAATGATTTATAAAAGATATAATAAATTACTTCAATTACTTAATACATTAAGATCATATGTAAATTTTAATTTAAATTCTTATATATAAATTCAAGTAAAAATTTAAAAGGAAAATACAATTAAGTTTTTAATGTTAATCCACTTTAAATTCATATTCAAGTTAATTAAATATAAATTTAAACAAATAAAATTTTCCTTTAGTATAAACTATATAATTATTTATTAAATTGTTTTGAAAAGTCAAATGTAAAATTCTAAATCAAATTTCCAATTTACCAAATATAAATTGAAAAATGATTCATTTACTAAATTTTAAATCAAAGTTTATCCACTTACAATATATACAATTATATATATCATAAACAGAAAACAGTTTATTATCCAAAAATTATCAAATCAAATTAATTTCTACACAGATTATTAAATTTATATTGCCAAAAATTCCGGGATATCACATATCTAGACAGGGGTATACCTCGTCTTGCTTGGGCATGACCCACCTAACCGTGCTGCACATCCCCTATTTTAGCAATTTAACACAGATAAATAACATCAGATAAATCATATAGCAATTTAACATAGATAAATCATACACAATCATCACAGATATATCCAGAATATCACAGAACATCACAGGATATAAATAAACATCATAGGCAATCAATATAATCATTGATTCATATCAACATTTAGTTTGATTTATTTTAAACTTAATTACATACTTAATAGTAAAATATATTTTATTCTTGCTTAGTTATTAATTAATTAACTTATTTCAATTCATTAATTACTTATTAATTATTCACTTAATTAATTAATTATTCTTGATTATTAATCAATAACCTTAATTATTGATTTATAAAACTCAATTACACATTTAGTTATTACTAATTGCTTAATTAATATTGAATTATTAATTAACTTAATCGTTCAATCATTAATTATTTAATTAATTCGTTAACTATGATTTGTTAATTAATCAACTTCAAATGATTAATTAAATTCTTAATTACAAATGATTTTGCACAAGATTATCATTAAAATCTTTAATTACTAATTTAATTACATTTTGAACTACTTATTAAATTACAATTATAAAATTTATTACATTCATAATTAACTTGCATGTTAAATTAATTACTCAACTTTGTTTCAGCAAAGCTTTAAAGTTCATCTGGGCTTAAAACAAATTGGTCAACACTAATCACATAATTTACACTTAGCTTAATTACCTTTAATTTCATATTACAGCTAGCAAAATTCTACAATCTTAAAACCCGAAGTCAACAACATGCTCAACTCGGGTAGAACTCGAGACCATCCAGTACTTCTCTCACGTTCCCTCCCCTGCCTCTCTTCTTCCACCCCTGTTCTTCGCTCTCTTTTTTTTATATAAAGTTTACGTTTTAAACAGTTGTAAACAAACTCACACTCGCACGAACCCCGGTCCCAGTAACAAACCCGAAGAAACTAACATTCAAACTCGTGATTCACTCGAGTCGACACGAACACGTACTTCCCCGCCGCCATGCACGTGCACGGCGGTTCGCCACCGCTCCAACGCCACTTGCCGCAACCAACAAACCTCACAGCTTCCCCTCAATCGAAATCACAACCTAGAAAACGTGATAAACCAGGGATCGAAGAAAAGCCTGAAAAGTCGAACTGTTGCAAACTCGATAGACAAAAATCCCCTCGTCCTCACGATTGCGATCACCTGAGACGACATGGCTTCGGCCGTGCCTTGCCGACAACACTCACGAGCACCCTCCCAAGTCTCATGGCACTCGGTTGAGCCATGGCGTCGCGTTCATCAACGAACCGAACCCAAAAGCAATGAACCCATAAACCCTAAAATTGATTCCCCTCAACAAATCGTGCATTCGAAATTTTTTTAAATATTTTTTTGTTGATCTCACATCAACACTCAAGCTTCATGACAAATTTCATCAAAAATTATTGGATGAATCATCTGATATTCATATAAAAGCAATTTTGGTTCACTGACTAACTGTTCTATGCATAGTTGTCCAAAAATTATAAATTTTGTCTTAAAAATCATAGTTTTGTATGTTGTTTCAAATTATATGTTCAAGTTTACAATTCGAGATATTCGAATTTTTGATCTTTATTTTATTTTTACTGTAAATATGTGTTTACAGTTCTTATATCTCACAGCTTACTAAAAAAATATCCAAATCTTAATCCTAAACTGAAACAAATTTATTTAGTTGAGTTACTAATTAAAGGAAATGATTTTATATAAAAAGTAGGATGTATTCTCTGTTTTTCTTTGCCTCAGCTAAAATTTAAAACCTGTAAGAACATAATATGCAGGACTTATAGTAAATAGTAAAGCATTCCAGAACATTAAGCATCAGCATATCAATTTATCATGAATCGCTTATTTAAAGTTATATTTTGAATAAGTTTACTCACCTAGTTACCGTTGAAACAGAGAGTATTGGATGATGATAGAAGATAGCAGTTTGAAGTTTTGAATTCTGTAACTCTTCTTTGCTTCCTGAATTTTTATTTGAACTTGAAAATATGAAATTTTGTTTATACTTCTCTTGCTTTTCAGATTTTGTTTAAGTTATGGAATGAACTAAATGGAATGATAGACATATCTATATATGGCTTTGAACAAGATACCTTCTGGAACAAGCCTTAGCTTGATATAATATCTTACTTTATTATATATATTTTTTATGTACTAAAACCTGAAATGAATTTGATATTTTCGGCTGGCAGATTTTTTTCCAGATATAAAGGTGGCTAATTAAATGTTCATGTCTTTATATTTGTATACACTAATTAGTATTTGCTGGCACTTCAATATATATAAAGATATTTGCAGATTTGTGTTTGTACTAAAATGTTTTCATTTATGCTAACATATTATTAATGTTTGATGACACAAACATTTGTACAAAAATATTTGCAGCTCCTGTGTTTGAACTAAGATGTGAATATTTGGCTTACTTATGCATATAAAGTTTACTTGCATGTTTCATTTTGTCTTCATACTTATGTTAACATATAAATAAATGTTTCCTGACACAAATTATTTGAGTTTCTCTGCTCAAAGATTTTGCAAGTTAAATTTTGTTTTATTATCTTTTAACTTAAACACAAATTTATACACTGTTTTGACTAATTTCACATGTTTGCGGACAAGTTAATTTTGTTTAAAGATATTTGTCTTTTTGTTTACAGATTTTATATGTTTGTCTTAACATAGTTAACATTTTTATTTATATCTTATTCATATCATATTTTTGTACTTATGTTCATGTAGACTTATGTTTATAACCATATTTTATGTTATACTTATATTAAATATTTATAAGCTTATTTTATTTTAATTATAAAAGCTGTTGTTAGAAACACTTCTTAAATCTTATTTTTATTTCAAGTTAAATCTTTCCAATATTTGATTTGTAATTTATATTTGCATTAATGTATTTATATTTAATATGAATATAATTGTATTATTGTACTTGTTATTATTATTAACTGCATTCATACATAACTTTTAATTTAATTGAATAAAACATATTTAATTTCGAATATTGTTGAAAGAGTCTATTTTACATTTTGAAATTATAAATTCTTTTATAATACATATACAACTAATAATCTCCAAAATCTTGTTTATTTATAAATGAAAAACTCATATTTTATTTAAATTTGATTAAAAACTTATTATAATAATAGGGTCAAAATTCCGGGATGTCACAGGACCAGTCTTGCTTAGCTTGGTGAAGCGAGCAGGTGGTTCGAGCTTGTATTTTGGAGTTGGCTTTGGAGCATTGGATTTGAGTTGTAGTTGCTGTTTGGAGTTTTGGTTCCGCTGCTAGTTCATTTTGTTTTTCCGCTGTTGTTTATTGTCTCAGATATTCTGTATCATATCGTATCAGTGTTGTTCCATACGTGGATATTGTATTCATTGGAATTGTATATGATATTCATTTCTTTTTCTTCTGCTGTGTTGTTAAACTTAATTGTGTTATACGCTCTGGCGAACCAGATTCGACGTTTGGATCGGCGGCATTTGAATAAGAGTGCTGTATTCGGTGGCGATTTTCGAAGGTCGAGTCAGGGTCGTTACAACTAATCCATCACCAGAAGAAAACCCAACCTTCCAAAAACCCGAGATCATCTGAATTTTCCAAAAACCTAAAAAACAGTGCAACCCCAACATGCACTTCAATTCAATTTTAAAGATAAAGAAAAATCCTATTTTTGAATCAGTATTCGATTTATAACCGTCAATAAAAGGATTACAGTGTTCGAATTTGTACTAAAATCTTAAACTTTCCTATTGTTCTGGTTTCCAGAGCAAATTACAACTTGTTTTAGCTTAAATAAAATTTTAAAGCTTTCTTTATAATCTTTCAAACAAATATTATTTGGATCCTAAATCCTAACATGAACTTGTTTAAGAGAAAATTGGACTTTATCAAAATCCTTGCTTCTAAAACCAGGTACAGGCAAGCAGATCCACAGCACATAAAATCTATATACATACAATCATTCATATATATATATATATATACACACACACACACACAGCACTGCATTTAAAATTATACACACAAACATACTAATCAACATGCAACCAGATATACATACACAAGTCAAACTTATTCCAGTCATCAATCAAGCAACAGATTATACTTAATTTTTATTTTAAAAAAAAGAAGTTACTCACCTGATATTTCTGAAAGACAGAGCACTAAATTTCCAAAAAAGCTTTTGCTCCTTTGATTTTGATTAAGAAACTTGAATTGCTTTTACTTCCTGATTATAAACTGAGTTGCTGTTGATTTAAACTTGAGTTGCTTTGCATTTAGATTTGCATGAAGGTTATTTGAAACTTTGTTGAAGACATAAGACTTCATTTTGAACTTGCATGCAGGCCTGATTCTAGATTCATTTTGCTTAAACTTGAATTACAAATTCCACTTTATTCCCAGGTTAAAAGATGCATGCAGAGTTTACTTGCTTGTTGATTTAAACTTGCATTACAGATTTCAGGTTTAAAGATTGCAGGCAATGCAGACTTACAGGTTTGATTTGGTCTGGTTTCTAGTTTGAGGAGAAAACTTTCAAATTTGAACATGATTTTATTTTTTGTTTTAGAGAGTTTTGGAACAAATTTGTTGCAGCTAAAATCATATCTTCTTAACTTCGGAAAAAAATGAAGATTATAAAAGGAAAGATTGAAGAAAACATGTTTATATAAGTGCAATTGATTTATTTAAAAATTAAAGAAAAATTAAAAATAAAAGGGACACTTGTAAAAAAAAATAACATTTGTCATCTTTCCAATTAATTTATTAACACATGTATTTATATCACTTACTATATTAACATGTGTCTTAAGAATTTTTTTTTAATTTAATTTAAAAGTAAACAAAACCTTTTTCTTCTTTATTTATTAAATACATACATACACACACACATATATATATAAATTATTTTCATAAATAAATGTATATGCATTACTTTTTAAAGAAAATGAAACGAAACAAATTATATAAAAAAATGAAAGCTTACTTATAGAATTTAGATATGTTTACCCTTTTGAAATTTCAAAATTAAATCAAATCCAAATTCTATTTATACATTTAAAAATCCAATTTAAAACTAATTCATATTAACATATTAAATTTAACAATAATAATATTGTCTTTTAAAATCTATCTATATTTATACATTTATTTTTATTTCAAAATAACATATTTATTAATTTAAATAATTTATAAAGGAAATTATGAATTACTTATCACTAATCTAACTTATTTAAATGCATTAATGTTTTAATATATAAATCCAAATTATATTTATTAAGATATATTCAAAAAGAAACTAAAATAAACTTTTCTTTACCTTATTAAAATTTAATCTATGCTTAAAATATATTTAAAGAATTTAAAACATTTTCTTTAAGTATCTTAAAACCAAATAGTTATTTATTAAATAGTTTTGAATAGTTTTTTATTAAATAGAATAATAAATTTCCAAATTATCCAAAATGAATATTAGAATTTAAAAACAAGATTTTTATTTGTTTATTAAACTTCAAATCAAAACTTATCTATCTACAATATATATAAATAAATATATATATATTATAAATAGAAAGCAATTTGTTAGATTTTTAAAAGATAATATTCACCAATTAAACATTTATTTAATTGGATTATTAAATCAAGTAAATTTTTATTAACAGAATTTATCAAATCAATGTAATTTTAAATGCAGATTATTAAATTGGTATTGCCAAAATTTCCAAAATATCACAAACACGTTCTCTTTGCATAAGAACGGCACCCAGACCAACGCGACTAGCATCGGTATAAACAATAAAATATTGGTTTCCTTCGGGAATCACAAGAATAGGAGCATCGAAAAGGAGTTCTTTTAATTTCTGGAAAGAAGCTTCACATTTGTCTGACCAAATGTATTTAACTCCCTTCTTTGTCAAAGTAGTAAGAGGCGCAGAAATTTTGGAAAAGTATTTTATGAAACGGCGGTAATAACCTGCCACTCCTCGAAAACTACGGAACTCCGTCACACTCTCCGATCTCTTCCAATTATGAATCGCTTCAATCTTTGAAGGATATACAGAAATTTTGGATTCAGAAATGATATGACAGAGAAACTTCACCCAAGATTGCCAAAAGTGGCATTTAGAAAATTTTGCTTTCAATTGATTGCTCCTAAGAGTTTCCAACACAATCTGAAGATGCTTTTCATGTTCCTCCTCGTTTTTAGAATACACAAGAATACCATCAATAAAGATGAGAACAAATCGATCGAGGAAGTCTTTGAAAACTCTATTCATAAGGTCAACGAAAAAGGTCGGAGCATTCGTTAAACCAAATGGAATAACAAGCCATTCATAAGATCCATAACGAGTACGGAACGATGTCAAAGGAATGTTGCAATACGAAGCTGATGAAAACCGGTAGCCAAGTCCAATTGTGAAAAGACCCTAGCACCACTAAGTAGGTCAAATCAATCATCAATTCGAGGTAAAGGATATTTATTCTTGATAGTAAGATCATTAAGCTAGCGGTAGTCAGCGCAAAGCCTAAGCATACCATCAGATTTATTCACAAAAATAGCCGAAGCTCCCCAAGGAGAGAAACTAGAGCGAATAAATTGCTTTGTCTCCAATTCGGATAATTGTTTGCGCTTCTCCTCATTTTCCTTATTGGACATGCGATAAGGAGGACGAGTAATAGGTAAAGCTCCAGGAATTAGATTAATTCTGAATTCAATTGCTCGCATAGGTGGTAATCCTAAAACGGGCTCAAATATATCAAAAATTTCACGAACAATGTGAATAAGAGAAATGACATCTTCCTCAACATCATTATCGTCATCATGAGGATTTAAAGAATATAAAGATGCAGCCAACTTGGAATCCGAATCGTTAAGATCAATAGAAATCTGATTAACAGATTGTGGATGTCGAAGATAAATAGTCCACACAGGACATAGGATATGAGCCTCATAACGGTTAAGCCAATCCATTCCCAAAATCATTCCAAAGCCTAAGTAGCGCATAACATGCAAATCGGCTCGGAATGAAAAATAACACAAAATAATCTCGACATCTTTACAAAGCAAACTAATTGTTGCGGATCCACCTACCGGATTTGCAGTTCTCAACGAAGTCATTAACGCAACAAGACTCAAAGAAAAAGTATCAACAAGTTCTTTTGATATAAAAGAATGGGACACACCCGTATCAAAAAGAACTCGAATAGGATGATCACGAAATAAAATAATGCCATCAAGGATAGAATGAGAAATACCTTGACCACGAGAAGTGTTACTAGGAGTTTGCACCACATTAAGCTTTCCTTCCTTCCTACCTTGAAGTTTGGGGCATGCGGATGAATAATGGTCTGGGCTTTTGCAATAGGGACAAGCGCGGGGCTTTGAACAATTGTTCGCATAATGGTCCTTAGAACCACAATTGTAGCATTGCCCACTACTAGAGGTAGAAGTCTTTGCCACCGATGTTGCTTGCTTCCCTTTCTTAATGGGATAAGGACCTTTCAATTTAATAGGCCTTTTCTTGTTGTTGTTGAATTTTGGTTTGGCACCCACAATTTCAACATCACTTTCTTTATGTGCCTCTTCAAGTCGAAGAGCGATATCAACAAGTTGATCGAAAGAAACTTCTAACTTTAGAAGTAATGGCTTCTTGATATTTTCATTCAAGCCATAGACAAATCTTTGGTTCTTCTTCAATTGGGTGTTTATATATTCGACCCTGTATTTAGAAAGTGACTCGAATGATGCGACGTAGCCTGCCACAGAGGATTTACCTTGAACAAGGTCTATGAAACGACGAGCCAATGTGATCTTCTCAGGTTCTGGCATAAATTTTAACTCGAATCGTTCCCGGAATTTCGCCCAAGTAAGATCCGCTTCAATAATTTCAGAAATAAGAAGATCATACCAATCTAATGCTCTTTCTTGGAGCATACTTGAAGCCACTTGGACACGGTGAAGATCAATTAGATTCATGCGAGTAAAGATGCGATCGCATGTTTTGGGCCAAGCTTGGACTTGAATGACGCTTTTGGAACCCTTAAATGGCTTCCACCCAAGTTGGTATAGTCACTGCAAAAACATGAAAATCCGGACTCAGGGTGAGTAGGCTCTGGATAGGGTCAGGCAGCCTGAGCATTCTTCACGAGATCTAAAAGCTGCTGGGCAGATATAAATACTCCATCCTGGGAAGTAGCACCAGATTGACCAGCGCTGGGACGACCAGGACTAAGCATTTCTCTTCTTTAAAAAAGAAAGAAAGAAGAAAAGGTTACTCACAAATGAATATCAAACAATAATGATTGATAAAATAAGGTGTCATAAAGAAAATAGGATAAAACGGTTCGAAGACCAGAATAAAATCCTAAGGCACGACTCCTAAGATGGACTTAGGATGATGATCTTTGTGAATTTATTCTACATTGTTCTGAAGTTTGGCTCTAACACCAAGCTCTGACGCCCCACCTCTATACCCATGCTAGCCAAGGACACTACGGGTAATGCTGTCAACTAACGTGAAGAATAAGGCTGTTGAGGAGCGACCATTTGTATAATTGCTTTGTGCAAGTACCGATATGCCAGATAAAAAGACAACTTATCACAAGAGGAAATCCGACATACCGATGCAAACTCAAGGCTAATACACAATGGCTATGTTAACGTAAAAATCAGACGCTAACACCCCGGTGTAGATTGAAGTTGAGCGAAAGCACCACCCGTGAACACGGGAACTAAAAACAAGTAGAAAAACCACAGAGAAAGCAGAAGAGACAACAGTTTTTATAGTGGTTCGGCTTGAGGTAAGCCTACGTCCACTTTAATTCTCTTTATTGCTGAATCAATGACAACTTTACAACAATCTTCAATTACAATTCTGATGAGACAAACAACTAGAACTTTGATGGAGAAGAATTCTTCGAATCCATGTAGATTGCGTTAGATTTTCCCTCGAAGTTAGTTGAGATGCCTTTCGAACTTGAAGTGTCGAGTGAGTCGAGAATTCAGCAGAGTATTGGCGCTTGAAGAGATTGGCCAAAAAGTCCCCTCCATCCTTGAGGTAGGTTGGTATTTATAGGGGAAACCCCCCCTAGGTCGTGAGTCGTGACTAACTCATGGTAGGTCGTGGCCGACTTATCTGGCCCATATCCATGGTCTCACAAAAGTTCATTTGTACAAGTCCTAAGTCACCCACGAGTCATTATCTAAGTCGCAAATGAGTCCACTGGTTCTCTTGATGCAGCGTTGAACTTTCATCTAGTAGCCTTAGGTCGTGGACGACTCAAGCTAGGTTATGAGTCGTATACGAGTTAACTGTTGAGCCTGTTCCCTTCAGATAATGATCGAAGTCCTGATTCGTATGAGAGTTAAGAGGTTACTTCGTTAAGTAAGGAGCAGCGCCTCATTTGCTTAAGTCGCTCACGACACATGCTATGTCGTAAGTCGCAGATAGCTCTAAGTCGTTAGCTCACTTCCTTCTTAAGTCGTGCTTTCTCTTGAACCGTTAAGTCGTCTAGTCCTTGAGTCGTGGGCCTTCTTGAGTCGTAAACTGTGTACCCCCTTAAGTCATAGGAACCTTAAGTTGTGGATGCCTTAAGTCGTGGAGCATCCCTTTTCTGCTAAGCCGTTAAGTCACAGATTTCTCTATGTTGTAAGTCCTTCAACTCGCTAAACTGTTAGGTCGTCCACACCTTGAGTCGAAGGTCGTGAAGTACTCTAAGTCGGCTACTTCCTTAAGGTATTAAGTCGGTCTACTCTCTTAGGCCGTTAAGTCATAGCTTCCTTAAGTTGATAGGTCGTGCCACCAGCTAAGTCGATAAGCCGTTATACTTTTTAGGTTGTTAAGCCCTTAAACTGTTAAGTCGTCAGTCACTTAAGTCGTCCATCCTCTTGACTCGTTGAGTCGTGCATCTGTTAACTCGTAAGGTTGATAACTCACTGAGTCGTTTGTCCATTGAGTTGCCACCCACCTTGAGTCGTTGACCAAAGGAGTTAACATTTGCCCCTCGAAGTGCACGCTTAAGTCATGAGTCGTGTGCTTCGATCTAGCTCCTGAGTCGTGAACGACTCAAAGAGGCTCGTTAACTCGCTTGCCTTTCAACCTTCCCCACTATGTTTATATAAGTCGTCCAGCTGCCTCTTCCTTCTCACTTTACTGTTTTATCATCCCTTTCTGCCATTAACGACTTCTCATCTTTTCGAAGGCAAATCCAAGCTAGTTGATCGACAATCCATCCTTATCATCAAATTTCGTAAGTAATCTTAGTCAAGACTCAATCACAACCATCTCGTAAACGCGTTTCTCCCTTTTTTCCAATCCTAATCCAATTTAATGTGTTACGCCTTACTGTGAATCACATCATAACCAGTCTTTAGGAGTTATCAGATACGCTGGCATCCTAATTACGAGAACACGGTGATGTGTTAGATCCATGATGGATCTGGGATAGTTTGAATCGTCTTTTGGTGATTCAATGATATTGAAGGATGATGGGTTATTGGGTCACAGATCAACTGGTTGTCGAATTTGTGGGTGAAGCAGAGTTTTTCGGAAACTTGGAGGAGATGACGGAGTTTTTAGGTGTTTGGGGAAGATGGGCAGATATTAGGTTGATGGTGTTAACGGGTATCGGGTTGGAAAGGAGTTAACTGGTTTTTCCGAATCAACCGACTTAGGACTTAGGACTTAGCAGGATTATTATTACCTTGATTAGAAACTCTGCGGCTTATCCTTTAGGTCGTGTAAACGACTTATCACTTAAGCAAATTTGGACTGCCTTGACCTCCTTGGTTCGAATAATGTAATCTTACCCTTAAGATCATGTGAACGACTTAACCTCTGAGTCCTGTTAACGACTTAACTCTTAGGTTACATGAGCGGCTTAGCCTTTAACTCTTGTGAACGACTTAACTAGATACGACATAAGCTTTGAGTCGAAGCCGAGCTAAGACTTAGAGAAATTCTCATCACTTTGAACCGAAGCCTTTTCTCCTCAACACGCTTTACGACTTAAAGAACCAATGACTTAAGGCATTAACGACTTAGAACACAAACGACCTAACTTAACTTGTCCCACATTCTTTAGGTCGGGGACGAGTTAGCACTTCGAACTGTCATGAAGCATAATTCTAACTTGAACTTTAACTTGAATTGCTGAAGTAAATTGCCTGAATACTGAATTGTTTGGACTTTGAACTGTTAAACTTTGTTGCATTCTTTTACAGACCACTTTTGTCTTGCGTTAACTAACAATCTGTTCAATATATTATTTACAGAAAATTGGGACGAATATACTGCCACTGACTGCCCATATCAAATGACAGATTAGTCAACATAGAGTAATCAACTTAAACATACTGTATGAAATGCTGTGAACCAATCAACTAAAGTCAAATATTAATGACAAGCATTGCTATCTTGAATTGATTTGTTTGCATCTACATTTCTCTTTCATATTTTAAAACAATGAACCCTGGACTTTATAACTGATAAATGCTTGCTAGTTTTCATTCCAGTTTTATTCGCTTATTGCTTTGTTATTTTGCACAACACTTCACACATTTTAGGAAACGTGCACCTTCATATTTGAATATCCAGTTGCTTGTGTAGAATGACTTCTCAGCAAGAGGATATCACAGCCCAGGCTGGAGAGGCCACTCTTATTCCAACTCCATTAGTCAATCCTCCAGAAAGAGCCCTTACCACCTTATCGTACAAAGCTTTTCGTCAGTTGTGTGGTCAGTTTGGCATTGCTGAAGCAGATGCCATTCTTCCTGAGAAAAGTGACACTGCTGATGTGGCGCCTACTGGCTTTGTAGCGGTTAACCGGCAAATGTGCCTAAGCGGGGCCATTCCTCCCTTCAACAACTTTCTCCAGAATCTTCTTCTTCGACTAACTATCTCCCCATTCCAGCTACACCCCAATGGCTATGCCATTCTAATGGGGTTGTGTGTGCTATTTAGGAGAACATTTGACCGGCTTCCAAGCTTTGACGAGATCTGCTTCCTATGCTCCTTTACTAGGACTAAGGATCATCCTTCTATTACCGTCGTGAGAAGCGCACGAAATCGTAAATTGATCGTTGGCCTCCCTGACACTGCCCATGGGTTCTTAACTCAATTCTTCTATGTCCGTTGCCCCCCGGGGTTTTATGCTGTGTGGAGAGAAGGAAGTAAGATCATTTACATCTTCCTCTTCTATACTCTGAGTTTTGTGAAGTCCGAATTGCCAAGTGTTAACTTCATTTTTTCATTTCAGCGCTTCCTCCTCCTTCTAGAGATCCTAGCCACAAGCCAATTCTGGAGAGGCTTGTAGCTGTACCGGTTGAAGAGCGGGATATGAAATTTTTGTTGAACGACGAATTCCTTCACCAGTTCGGACTTCTTCACCCTTCTCGCTCCACACACCCCTATGAGATTCCAGACTCCCCACCTAAAGCATTAGATTCCCCAGTTTCTTCTGACGAACCCATACCAAAAGGACCTGCCTCCGAGGCTTCTCTGGTGAAGTGCTCTACTATTGTCGATGTTGCGGGGTCATTTGGCAAATCCGCACTTGCCCCAGTCATTGAGGAAGAAGAGCCTCAGGGATCTCCCCAACGTTCACAGAAATCTGGCGAAGAAGCCGAGAAAACCAGCACTGTCAGGCAGAGCAGGGACGACACTTTCGAAGGGTTGAGCGACCTCTTTGCCACCTCACAAGAGATCTATAAAGAAGACCCTGTCACTTCCAGGGTTTCTTCTTCAGTAGTGGAAGCGACTTCTTCTTTGCAACAAGCTCCGTCGACCCGAGAGTTGACGTTAACTACTACCCCTACGATTACTCCGCAATCAAAGAGTGGTTCGTAGTTTGATGCGCGTAGCTTGCACATCACACACACTTAGAATCTTTCGGCACTTTTATACTCCTAACTCTCTGTACTTTGAAGATTCTAAAGTTACACTTCTTTTCTCTGAAAACTTTTAAGACTTGTATCTTCTTTTTTATTTCAGATTCTCCGATGGGACGCAGCAGCTCCTACTATGACGATTTTCAGCGCTACGGGAGGCGTAGTCAATATGATTATAGGCGCTACCTTCCCGCTCACAGCGAAACCGATGAAGAGAGAGCCGCTCGAAAGGCTCAGGAGAGAAGGGCTCAAGAAGAGCGTTATGAGAGAAAAGAAAGAGAGCAGCACCATGATTATTCCCATAAAGGTGACGATTCCCACAAGAGAAAATCCCATGATGACCGGGGAAAAAGCCATATGGTTGAGGACCCAAGAAAACGTGCTCGACACGGTGAGAAGCATACTTCTACAACTCCTGGAAAGGTCACTGCCCCCGTCTCACTTGACATTCCTTCTGGCTCTCCCGCTCTCGGGAAGACAGACATTCAAACAATAATCAGCAGGCCTAAATTCCAAGTTGGATCAGGCCCGGCTACTCTGCAAAGCCGGTTCCCGTACTGGTGCCTGAAGGGAGTGCGGTTCGATCTTGACTTGATCCCTATCGACAAGCCTGCCATGCTGCGAAATCTCGATGCCGTCAGGCTTGATATTGAAAGGATGTCGAACTGGCAAAAGCTTGTTGACGAGCTTCAAAGGGTCAACCGTGCGAATATAGAGGCCATGCTTACTATGGAGAATGATAAGGCCGAATGACAGAAGGTTCTTGAGCAGCATGATACTGAAATGAGGAGCATCACTACTTACAATGAAGAGCTTGAAGAGAAAGTTAAGGAACTTAAACAAGAGCTTGCTACTTCTTCTACCACATATACTCAAAAAGAAGAAGTATTTCAGAAGCAAGTTTGCGATGCTCACGCAGCTCAGCGACATGCCGAGGCACAACTTGAAGCTGAGCAGAAAACAGCGGGAAGGTATCGTGCTGAGGTTACAGAGTTACAGGAGAAAGTCAACTTTCAGGAGGCGGAAATTCAAATGCTAAAGCTTCAACTTTCCAAGACTGAAAGAGAGCGCGATGAGGCCGTTGCCGGTAAAATTGCAACTGAAGAATCTCATGAGGCAACGACGGCCAACATCAGCTCGACACTATTTGACTTTTACCTGCATAGCATCTTGGGGCACGGTAGTCTCGCCTTTCTAGGCCCCAAATATGAAGTTACACTGACTGAAGTGTGGGAGGCTGCACTTGACATGCTTGGCTGTAAAGGTGCTGGCTATGCCGAATCAGCTCTTGAGGAGCATTACTTTGATGATGATGCTCGCGCTGCTCTTGCCAAAGGAAAGGAACAACTTGCAAAATTAAGAGCTGAAATGGCAGAAGGGGAACGGTTAGGAAAAACTACTTCAACTATTCCAGTCCAGCCTTCTCCTTCGGCCGAAATCGACATTATTGGCTCCAGCTCTCATTCTCCATCCCTGGCCAAAGTTACAACTGAGATCACAAGTATATAGGGTGGAGATGAAGGTGAAGAGAGTACCGAAGCACAGGATTATGAGGTTGATATCAGGAAGCCGACTTCTCCAGGTAACTCTACTGTTAATCTTGCCCAAGTAGACTGCTCATTTGCTTCTTATGAGTTCGATGAGCTTCTCGACTATTTTCTGAACCTCAATGAGCCTTTATCCCCTCTCTTTACTGACTTTAACTTCTTTTCTTCTGTAGAGAAAGCACCGAGCATTGTTCAAGCTTCCCCTCCTCCAATTATTCCTCCTTCGGTTCTCCAGGTCACTCCTCCGTCCGCCTCTCAACCCGGGTCGCAAGAGGAGCAAATAGAAGCTCTTCATGGCTTAGATGGTCCTATTGCTTCTCAAGAACATGGGGGAGAGGGGCTTGGAGAAGGCGATGAGTCTCCGGAGCGAACTGATTCTGATAACATAAAATTATCTGCTCTTGTAACTCTGGGAAGTGAGTCTTCTTCAAGGAGAAGGAGGAAGCGTGCCACTTCGAAGAAGAGAAGAAAAGGCATCCTTATTTCTAAAGAGGAAATGAAAGTTGATCCGGCAGTAACCCTTTCTCCTTCATCCCCGACTCTCCCAAGCCGTCCTGAAAAACTGCCTATTAGGTCAGTTGAAGGCTCTAAGGGTGGTGGCAAGAAGAAATAAGGGGTCCTGCTTCGACTTATCTTTATTTTTTTTCTTTTTGCATGTACTGGCCGGAGATTGTGCGGGTACCGGCCTCCTCCTTTCTTTTTTCTTTTAATTTTGAAACCTATACCTGTACAAAATTTTGATAGTGTTGAATAAAATGATTCTTTGTGTTTGTACAAACTTCTGTCTGTATCTGAGAATGCATTTACTATTCACTTTTTTCTACAAGTTTCTTTATATGATATTGCAGTGAGCTTGTGGTATGTTGTTCGAGCGTAATTTTGCCAATGTAGTTATACCATGTTGTATGTAGCTATACCATGTTGTATGTAGCTATACCATGTTGTATGTAGCTATACCATGTCGCCCCTATACCATAAGCTCGTTGCAATATTTTATACTTTGAGGGGACTTGTACTCTTATTTTCTGGAGAATAATTATTCCATACTTGGAGGAATATTATTTCGTTAAAAATAGAGTACAACTCCCTCCATATAAGTTTTTACGCTTCATCCTTCGAAGATATCACTTTTTCTTTTGTGCCTTCACACATTTTTACGAAGTGAATTCTTCTATGTGGTAAAGCGGGCCTTTGAAGGACACTTTAACTTCTTTTTGAGGAAGAATATTTCCAAGAATAAAAGAACAAATCTTCCTTTGAAAGCTAAAGTGTGCCTTTGAAGAGGGCTTCCTTCTTTTTTCTTTTAATTTGCACCTCGGTGGAGAGCTTTGATCTTTGCTTTGCATTTCTGACGAAATGCTTCTTTGGAAAGTTGTACCTCTGAGGAGGGTTGTTTCACGTTTCAACACTTGAAAGTTTTATTTCAATCTCGATGAAACGTGTGCCTCCGAAGAGTTGTGCCTCCGAGGAGGGCTTTCCACGTTTCAATACTTGGAAGTTTTATTTCAATCTCGATGAAACGTGTGCCTCCGAAGAGTTGTGCCTCCGAGGAGCGCTTTCCACGTTTCAACACTTGGAAGTTTTATTTCAATCTCGGTGAAACGTGTGCCTCCGAAGAGGTCTTTCTGTTCGATTGTGCCTCTGGGAGGAGGTCTTTTTATTTCTGCCTCTGGGAAGAGGTCTTTTTTGTTTCTGCCTCTGGGAAGAGGTCTTTTTGTTTGGTTGTGCCTCTGGGAAGAGGTCTTTTTTGTTTCCGCCCCTTGGGAGAGGCTTTTATTTTTCCTTGTTCGCTGGGAAGCGGGCCTCCGAAGAGGGCTTTTCACATTTCATTTCACGGGAGTTTATCGACCGATCACGATGAAATGTGTGCCTCTGAGTAGGGTTACTGCCTGGAAGTTTGGAGTTTCTTTCTCTCGGTTGGACGGATTCACGAGAGTGTATCGACCGATCATTCCGCAACTTTGTATCGAGAAAGATCTCACTTTTTCTGGTTTGGCCCGCTCGAGGTCTTTTAGCATTTCAACTGTGGTGAAATGGGCCTCCGAAGAGGGCTTTTCACGTTTCAACACCTGGAAGTTTTATTTCAATCTCGGTGAAACGTGTGCCTCTGAGTAGGGCTTTTGCCTGGAAGTTTGGAGTTTCTTTCTCTCGGTTGGACAGATTCACGGGAGTGTATCGACCGATCATTCCGCAACTTTGTATTGAGAAAGATCTCTCTTTTTCTGGTTAGGCCCGCTCGAGGTCTTTATCCTCTGAAGAGTTGTGCCTCCGAAGAGGGCTTTTGCTGATTGATGCTTGCTCGCCCATGTCTCTTTGCCATCTGTTCATGTTGGCAATCCCCGTTGTCTTTTGCAAGTGTCATCACTTTTTAGTTGCCAATAATTTTCCTTATCCAAAGAAATATACTTCATAGTTAAGCGAGTTGGTGGTCGTAGACACAGGCTATTTAACTGGTTGTTTGTTTGTTCAAACATTTGCAGTTAGTTAGAAATGGTCCACTTCCATCCACATTGCTAACTTTTGTTCGAAGCACTTCTTTTGTAGGATTTGAGTATGGAAATTTTGAATGGTTTGATGTTTTGCTTGCTGAGTGATGTCGGAGATCGCTTGGTCTTGCGATGGGTAAGCTTTGCTTTTATGACCTGCATTATCAAATCGACATTTTAGTGACACACTTGACGTATTTTATATGTCGAAATAAAACAAAGCAGTTTATAATAGTAGAGAACACAAGATTTATAGTGGTTTGGCCAAAAGTTGGGCCTACATCCACTTTATAGCTTTTCATTATTCACTTGCTTTACAATTACTTTCAATACAAGAATCACATATTCATAATTCTTTTACAATATTTCTGTAAAGCTTTCAAGTAAAATAGGGACGCAAATGATTGCTGTTCCAAGCTCTTGGGATTGGTTCTCCTTCGACAGTTGTGAGTTTGAATGTGCCATCAAGAAGTTTCGCGCCTATAACAAATGGCCCTTCCCAGTTTGGCCCAAACACACCTATGGCTGTCATAATTCTCTTCAGGACTAAGTCCCCAACTTCAAAGCTGCGCTGACGAACTTTGGAATTGAACTGCCTGGCTATTTTTTGCTGATGAGCTGCAATTCTAAGTCTAGCCTCTTCTCTTCTTTCATCGAGGAGGTCAAGTGCTTCCAATTGCAATTTCTCATTCTCATTTTGATCAAAATGGATCCTTCTGTGGAGGGGACTTCAGTTTCCACTGGAATCATTGCTTCTGATCCGTATGCCAATGAAAATGGAGTATGCCCAGTCGCAGTTTTGTGAGTGGTCCTGTATGCCCATAGTGCAAGCGGTAACTTGTCGACCCAACCACCTTTTGCTTTTTCCAGCTGCTTTTTGATGGTTGATTTGATGATTTTGTTTACTGCTTCCACTTTCCCGTTTGCCTGCGGATGAGCCACTGCTGAGAAGCTTTTTCGGATCTTGAATCATTTGCAAAAATCTTGGAACTCCTCACTTTCAAACTGAGTACCATTGTCTGTGATTATCTTCTGAGGCACACCATACTTGCAAATGATATTTTTAGTCACAAAACTTATCATTTTCTTAGAGGTAATAGTGGCCAATGGTTCGGCCTCAGCCCATTTAGTAAAATAATCAACAGCAACGATAGCATATTTAATCCCTGATTTGGCAGTCGGCAAAGGCCCAATGAGATCTAATCCCCAGATGGCAAACGGCCATGGACTGACCATTTGTGTTAGCTCAGTGGAAGGTGCTCTAGGAATTTTAGCGAATCTTTGGCATTTATCACACTTTCGGGAATAGTCAGCAGCATCCTGATTAATTTCTGGCCAAAAGTATCCATAACGGAGGATTTTCTTTGCTAAAGTTTGAACACCTGTATGATCCCCACATTCCCCTCCGTGTACTTCAGTTAGAATTGTCTTAGCTTCTTCCTTTGTCACACATTGGAGTAATGGCATTGAAAATCCTCGTCTGTACAAACGACCATCTTGAACAATATAGCTGAAGGCTTTCCTCATCAGCTTTTATCGTTCTTTTGAATTTTCTGGCAGAGAACCATTGAGTAGATATTCAAGTATCGGAGTCATCCATGATTCTTGCTCTTGGGATACATTCATAATTCAATCAACATCCATTTCATCTGTGCTTGGAGCTGACAAGACTTCGACGGGAACTAGCCCCAATAGTTGAGCATCACCAGTACTTGAGTACTTTGCGAGAGAATCCGCATTCATATTTCTTCTCGGGGGATATGGTTTATTGAATAACGGTCAAAATCTTGAAGGAGCTCCCAGGCTTTTGATAAATAGGCTGGTAAATTCCCTCCTTTAGCTTGAAATTCCTTCTTGACTTGATAAACAATAAGTTGAGAATCACTGAAGATATGCAATGCCTTGATGTTTAGTTCTTTAGCGATCCTTAAACCAGCGATGAGAGCTTCGTATTCAGCATCATTATTTGTCGAAGGGAACTCTAGTCTCGGTGCATAACATAGCGATCGCACTTCTGGGGTTTCAAGGACAACCCCTGCTCCGGAACAGTAATCATTCCTTGCGCCATCGACATACAATTTCCATTGGATTGGGATGCTATCAATGACTTTTTCCTCACTACCAGCTTTATCCGTACATTCTGCGATGAAATCTGCTAAAGCTTGTCCATTGATTGCTTTCCGAGGATGATAAGTGATGTCATACTGGCTGAGTTCGATATTCCATTTCAAAAGACGGCCCGAAGTCTCAGGACGGAATAGGACTTGCTTTAGAGGCTGATCAGTGAGGACTTTGATGGGATGAGCTTGGAAATACGACCTTAATTTTCTCGATGCAATCAACAAACAATAGGCGAGCTTCTCCAACCTTGAATAGTTCATCTCTGCCCCAGTGAATCTTTTGCTGATATAATAGACTGGGCGTTGAATCCTTGCGTCTTCCCGGACCAACACTGCACTGAGAGCATGAGACGAAATTGCCAAATATACGAAGAGATCTTCACCACTGTCAGGCTTTGAAAGTATCGGAGGCACTTCCATATGACGAACCAACTCATCAAATGCTTCCTGACATTCAGGGCTCCACTCAAAGTTTTTTCTTCCTTTCTTCAGAGCATCAAAGAATGGAATGCATTTGTCAGTAGCTTTGGAAATGAACCGACTCAAGGCATCAACCTTTCCATTGAGACTTTGCAATTCCTTCTTCGTTCTAGGAGCCTTGACCTCTCTCAGGGCAGTGATCTGAGTTGGATTGGCTTCAATGCCCCTAGCGCTCACAATGAAACCCAAAAATTTTCCGGACTCCACTCCAAATGAACATTTCAGGGGATTAAGCTTCATTCTGTACCTGCGGAGTACTGCAAACATCTCTGCCAAGTGATCCATATGGTCCACCGCTTTGTTAGACTTTACTAGCATGTCATCAACATAAACTTCCATTGTCTTACCAATCTGTGGTTTAAACATGGCATTAACAAGCCTTTGGTAAGTTGCCCCTGCATTCTTGAGTCCAAAAGGCATGACCTTGTAGCAGTAGAGTCCAACATCTGTGATGAAGCTCGTATCCTCTTGATCTGGCTCATGCATCATAATCTGGTTATATCCGAAGTATGCATCCATAAAAGATAACAATTCATGTCCCGTCGTGCCATCCGCCAACTGATCGATCCTGGGCAGCGGGAAACAGTCTTTGGGGCAGGCTTTGTTCAGATCTGAAAAATCAATGCACACTCTCCACTTTCCGTTAGCTTTCTTAACCAGCACTGGATTTGAGACCCAATTTGGATAAGTAGATTCTCTAATGAACCCGTTCTCCATGAGCCGATCCACTTCTTCTTTTAACGCTGCCGTTCTTTCAGGACCCTGAGTCCTTCTCTTCTGTTTCACAGGTGTAAACTTTGGATCAATGTTCAGAGTATGTACTGCAATCTCTAGGGATATTCCGCACATGTCAGCATGAGTCCAAGCGAATACATCCAAATTAGCCTTCAAAAATGAAATCAGAACATTCTGAACTATTGTGCTGAGTTGTGAACCCACATTAAGCACTTTGTTTGGGTCCTTTGGATCAACGGGCACCGGCACTGTTACCTCTACTGGTACTACCCTATTCTCCCCTGCACTGGCTTTCCTTGGATCCATCTCTCTTCGTGCGCCACTACATTTGCCAGTGCAGGGTCCACCCTGTAATTGCTACAAGGTCGGTTCCTTGGTGCGGACTAGAGCCGCCGCACCTTTTCCCATTTCTCTTTTCCTTGATTCTCGCAACTCTGCAAAGTAACATTCTCGCCCCGCATCTTGGTCTCCCTTAATCACACCAACTCCATTATCTGTGGGGAATTTTAGAGTCATACACCATGGGGCAAGAACAGCTTTGAACGCAGCAAGAGTTGGTCGGCCTAAAAAGGCATTGTAGGCAGAGAATTCTTCAACAATTATAAAGGTTTGCTTTCGAGCTACCTTCCTTAGCCCCTTTCCGAGTTCTACAAACAAATCAATGGTCCCAATCGGCTGTTTGGGTTCTCCAGCAAACCCAGCAATCTTAAGTGACGAAGCTTGAACGTCAGCCATTGGAATTTTCATTTGATCGAAGATCTTCTTGAAGAGGATGTTGCATGAAGCTCCACAATCAACTAGAACTCTTCTCACAGTTGCCGGCCCAATACCAGCGGATATGACCAAAGGATCTATGGTCGGCGCCTCAATACCCAAAGAATCCCTGGCACTGAACATGATATCATCTGTGGAAGTCTTTTGTTGCTTTAAAGGCGCATCATTCTCTAAGACAAAAACATTCTCTTCAGCTGGTACATGCCTCAAGGACCGGGCATACCTTTCCATCTCTCCCCAGCTTCTTCCTGCCGGGTGAGGTCCTCCAGTTATTATATTGATAACAGGTCTTTCCGATTCATGCTCTACGACCTTCTCACTTGAGGCAGGATGGTGAGCGGGAACTTGCTGTCCTTGAGTTGACGAAGCTGGGGCATTTCTGTTCCTTTTCACATACTGCTGGAGTTTTTTTTTTCCTTCAAGAGTTGTTCAATTACCTCTTTCAACTGACAGCATTCGTTGGTGTCATGGCCAGGCTGGTTGTGGAACCGACAGAACCTTCCACTTTTCTCCATCTTAATCGCAACTCTCATTTTAGATGGTGCCGGATAATTGATATCATCTTTGGTCGCAAAGAAGATGTTTTCAAGGGTATCGGTCAAGGGTGTGAAATTGAAAGAACGGCCTTTCTTAGAGTCTCCCTGTGTCTTTCCACCATCATTTCCCCTTTTCTAAGTGTTAGGTTCTTTCTTATTCGAAGCAGCACCATTGTTCCCGGCTTCTGCTGATACCACCTTAGCCGGTGTTTGGAGGCTCTCCAAGCGCATGAATTCATCCGCTTTCTTGTAGAATTTGTCGAGCGAGTTTGGTTCTTTCATTTTCAACCATTTTCCAAATTCGCTCGATTTGTCAATCGCCCTCATCAAGTATGTCAGGACCATGCGTGGCTCAGCATTATCTACCTCAGCCAATGCTATGTTAAAGCGATTCAAAAACGACCTGATAGATTCTCTTGGATTTTTCTCTAGACTTGATAGCGACATTATATCCTTTGCTTTAGAAGCATACAATCGAAATTGCTCCTTGAATTTCCTGGTCAAATCGAAGAATTGATCGATGGACCTGACCGGCAGCTTTGTAAACCATAATAGAGCTACACCTTCTAGATAAACCGGAAAGTATCGGCATTTAATTTCATCAGACGCCCTGGAACCAGTCATATGCCAGTCGTACTTATACAGAAAGTCGTTTGGATCACTCGTCCCCTTGTAAGCTGGAATAGTAGGGGGAACGAATTTCCTTGGGAACTCTGCCTTCAAGATCTTTTCAGTAAATGGAGTTTTGCTCGGAGCAAATCCCCACTCTTTCTCGTCTTCATCTCTTCGCATACTTTCTTTCATGATTTGACGAACCATACCCGAAAAAACTCGTCATCATTTAGAGGCTCTGGAGGGCACACATCAGCCACTCTCTCTGAATTCTGCCTTGACAATCATTCACGGAGGGTCGGCTGCGGCCCTGATCCTCCAACTTGAAGAGGAGTCCTTTCTACAGGGTCTGCGGCTCTTTGGGAAACGTTACCTTCAACATCATGAACTCCTACAGTAGGGTTCCCATCATTATTAACCGGTTGACGATTTTCCCCAAGTAGATCATTCAACTTACTTAAGATCAGGGCATTCTGGGCATTCTGGGCTTCCAACTGCGCATTCTGAGCATTCAATTGCTGATTCAATCCCAAAACTATGGCGTCCAACTCTGCTCGAGTAACTCCAACAGTTGGAGCTGCTTGACTTGAAGGAGGAGAGGTATCAGTATTCTCTTGAACATTGTCGGATCTTACAGAACTTCATTTTCTCCCAGGAGCCATTATTTCCAATAAACTTCTGGTTTTAAAAGAAATCCTTTCAACAATCCTTCGTGGAGCAATAGTGGAAGTTTCCTGGGGTCACTTCTCAGTGAAAGCACCAAAAATGTTAACGTAAAAATCATACGCTAACACCCCGGTGTAGATTGAAGTTGAGCGAAAGCACCACCCGTGAACACGGGAACTAAAAACAAATAGAAAAATCGCAGAGAAAGCAGAAGAGACAACAGTTTTTATAGTGGTTTGGCTTGAGGTAAGCCTACGTCCAATTTAATTCTCTTTATTACTGAATCAATTACAACTTTACAACAATCTTTAATTACAATTCTGATGAGACAAACAACTAGAACTTTGATGGAGAAGAATTCTTCGAATCCATGTAGATTGCGTTAGATTTTCCCTCGAAGTTAGTTGAGATGCCTTTCGAACTTGAAGTGTCGAGTGAGTCGAGAATTCAGCAGAGTATTGGCGCTTGAAGAGATTGGCCAAAAAGTCCCCTCCATGCTTGAGGTAGGTTGGTATTTATAGGGGAAACCCCCCCTAAGTCGTGAGTCGTGACTGACTCATGGTAGGTCGTGGCCGACTTATCTGGCCCATATCCATGGTCTCACAAAATTTCATTTGTACAAGTCCTAAGTCGCCCACGAGTCATTATATAAGTCGCAAATGAGCCCACTGGTTCTCTTGATGCAGCGTTTAACTTTCATCAGTAGCCTTAGGTCGTGGACGACTCAAGCTAGGTTATGAGTCGTATAGGAGTTAACTATTGAGCCTGTTCCCTTCAGAGAATGACCGAAGTCCTGAATCGTATGCGAGTTAAGAGGTTACTTCGTTAAGTAAGGAGCAGCGCCTCATTTGCTTAAGTCGCTCACGACACATGCTATGTCGTAAGTCGCAGATAGCTCTAAGTCGTTAGCTCACTTCCTTCTTAAGTCGTGCTTTCTCTTGAACCGTTAAGTCGTCTAGTCCTTGAGTCGTGGGCCTTCTAGAGTCGTAAACTGTGTACCCCCTTAAGTCGTAGGAACCTTAAGTCGTGGATGGCTTAAGTCGTGGAGCATCCCTTTTCTGCTAAGCCGTTAAGTCACAGATTTCTCTATGTCGTAAGTCCTTCAACTCGCTAAACTGTTAGGTCGTCCACACCTTGAGTCGTAGGTCGTGAAGTACTCTAAGTCGGCTACTTCCTTAAGGTATTAAGTCGGTCTACTCTCTTAGGCCGTTAAGTCATAGCTTCCTTAAGTCGATAGGTCGTGCCACCAGCTAAGTCGCTAAGCCGTTATCTTTTTAGGTTGTTAAGCCCTTAAACTGTTAAGTCGTCAGTCACTTAAGTCGTCCATCCTCTTGACTCGTTGAGTCGTGCATCTGTTAACTCGTAAGGTTGATAACTCACTGAGTCGTTTGTCCATTGAGTCGCCGCCCACCTTGAGTCGTTGACCATAGGAGTTAACAGGCTATAATATCTTCGGAAACAAATATAGAAAATAGTATAACACAAATCAGTCACAGATATCCATATCACAAAGGCGGAAAAGGATATGAATATATAACACTTAAAAGTGTGCAACAAAGTAGTGGTCAAACAAGATCCACAATATCCCAAAAAGAATAGTTACAAGGGCTTCACAAAAGAATAAGTATACATCAATGAGTTTATATCTCAAATGTATATAACCCAAAAACTACTAATCTAAGTAGTTAGCCAAAAGTCAGGATAATAATAATCCCAGATGGGAAGTCAAGCAGAAGTACCTGTAACATCTCGGTTTGACCCGAGTATTATTTAATAAGAAAATAATAAACGGATCAGTCTAACTATAAATATCAGATGAAATGATATAAAATAAGAGATATGACAAAAACGTATGATAACCATAAAGCCATACTGTGATAAGTATGTAATTGAAAATCAACAAGAGATTAATCAATATCACAAGAATCTTCTCAAAGTTCAAAAAGAATGTCATACTCTTTATCTTTATTCACCAAACCATAAATATTGACAATTATATCAATGCCAATCACAAAAGTTAATGACAAAAAATTCGCCACTGCACAATTATGGATAAAACTTATCAACGTAAATCACGAAAATTGGTGAAAATACAAATTCTAGAAATCATCAATGGAAATCCAGAAATCACGAAAAAGGGGGAGGCCTATCACAAAATGGGAGCATGAAAACTCACTAACAAGTGTATGACAAAACGAAACGCTATTCCATGGTTGCTAACCATTAGTTTTGAGCCGAAGCTCCAAAAAACGACCCGAAGACCATGGGTCCTACCCCACCAAAATGAGCAGAAGCTCCACAGAAACGGGGTTTAGTCTCCCTCGTAGACAAAGAGACATTGCACATTGCTAGTCTAAATCACAAAATGATCATCATCGATCATCAAGAAGTGTCAATTCCACTAAGCTAGTAAATAAATGAGCTTAGCTTCGTGTCCCATAACCATTAGCTTAACTTATTTACGAACAAACTGTAAGTCTCCACTTGAAAATTGTCACAAGAAATTCAATCGAACAAGTCCAAGAATTAACCGATGAAGTAAATGCAAGTGTTTCATACCACTTGTTTTACTAAGTCGTTTAATTAGATTTCTCATTCGAGTGAGGTAAAGGTTTGTATATACTAATAGATTGGAAACGGTTTTATAAACAAGCTTGATATTGAAAATAGAGTTGAAATCATCTTTGTGAAAGAGTTTGAATATTTACTACTAGTATTGAAACCTTTATATTTTCAAAGTGACAAATCAAAGAAATGATTGTAGAAACAGTCAATCACTAAAATTCACATTCAAAGACGTGAATAAAATCCAAAGAAATCGATTCCAAATCCATCAAAATGTATGTTCACATAAATCCCGAAGAAAATGTCATCAAAGTGGATAACAAATGATAACAACTAGAGGGAATAAACACGAATCGATCAAATTTGGAAACCCAACAAAAATAGACAAAAATAGGCATAATAGGCAAATAGAAGCAAGTCAGTCGACTGGCTCACCGAGTTCAGTCGACTGAACACAGTCCAGGAAAACCCGTGGGATGCAGGTCAGTCGACTGGACTCAGTATGCTAGTCGACTGGACCAGAGCCAGAGAAGTGTTCTGGTAGCAGGTCAGTCGACTGGACTGGAATTCCAGTCGACTGGAAACTATTTCCTACACTTCCAAGCCTATCCAAATGAAGGCCAATCCCTTCCAAATTGCAATCGGTCGAGGAACGACACTAGGAGTTTACACAAATTAGTTTCCTAGCCCTATAGACTCCTCGATGCATCGCCAAAAGCATGGTCAAACACCAAAGCTATGGTTTTTAAAGGTTTGACTTCAAAACACCAAAAATTGGAATATTCACAAAATCAATCCAAATCAAAGCAAATGCACATGAATAAGAGTTAGGAATTCATACCTAACCATCAATGATAATCATAGACTTAGACGTGAGATAAAAAACTCACCTTTAAACCCAAAACTATGAAGAAGAAGCTATAGAGCAATGGCAAGAACAATCACTCTTCAATTTCAACCCAACAAGCTTGAATCTAAGCTTAAAAGAGAAACCTTTCCTAAATTAGGTTTAGGAATTTTTGAAATTGGTAAGAGAATGAGTTGGAGAAGAAGAAGAGAAGGCTTACCAAAGATTCTTCTGTGGAGCTAGAACTTGATTTGCAAATGGAAACTAGGGCTTGGAGTTTTAATTTCTCGTTCCTCTCTCCATTATTGCTAAAGCTTGAGTATTAGGAAATAGAAATGAAGTAATGAAGAGAAAAGCGGTGGAGCTTGGGTCTAATGGGCTGAAACAAAAACCAAAGCCCTAAGTGAAAAAGTAGCAAAATTCTACTAACGCCAAACATATCAAAGTTTATACTCAGAAAGGTCGCAAAAGTCATTTTGAACTCAATGGGGGTGGTCTCGAGTCCTAATTCGACTGTTTGCATAAAGTAGCTTTTCAGTCACTAATCCGACTAACGATGAATTATTTTAAATAAAATATTTGAATATTCAATCGTAAAATATGCGGGCTGTTAAACTTAAGGTCCATCGGTCGACCGATAACGGTCGAGCGATCCCAATAAACATTCTACTGGTTGTTGTTGATCTAGAGTGGATTTTGAGCGACAAATAGAGGAACGATATGTATAGAAATATTTTACTTTTGTACGAAGTAATTGAGTTGCATCTTGGAAGAAAGTAAATCTCCCCCAAAGTTAATATAATGCTCAATATTAATTTTAAACCTCTATAAGTAAGCACCTAACCTAAACCTAATTCATTAAAAAAACTATCGGTATAGTGAAACTCTATCCAATTTCTCCCTCTCCTCTAATACTAAAATTTCTTTGAAAAATAATAATAGCGAATTAAAGAAAATACATGGAGATGAGATCAAGGAAGAGGCAAGCCATCGGGTGTCGATTTTCGTTCGAAGGTTTGTTTTAGAGCTTGGATCCAAGGTAAATGAGGATATTTTTAATAAGTTGATTATATGTAATTAATCTTAATATACACTATATTTTCTAGGTTGTTAGTAACTAAATTGTAAATCATCAAGTTTAAATCTAAGATTTAGAAATAAATTGAATACGAATTGAACTAGATTAAAAACCTTCTCTCTAATCCGGTATGTTGTTGTTATGAATTGATAGTATTAGGGTTAAGTTAATTGTACTCTTTGTTCAAATTGATTAGAAGGATGATTTTACAAAAACCAACAAATCTAAACCATATGCTTAGTGAAACCTGGATAATGTTGAAAGTGATAAACAATAAGTTTAAACAAATTAAACAAGCGATTAGAAAACCCTAATTTTACCCTATGACCAGTTGACCGTTCACCTTGAGTAGTCGACCACAATTAATATACCTATGGTTTAGTCGTCGACCGATTACATACCCAGATTGAAATTTGAACCTCGGCCTAAGACCCAAGTTTTAAACTATTGTTAATTGTTTATATATTGGGAATAGTAGGGGGAACTAGTTTCGTATGAAGCATCGTTATGACATTGCAGACTGGATAATGTAATTATCCAACGGGGGGTCAACTATTTGATTGGGGGTAACTCTATCGCGAATGACACTCATAGGAGGTTCTGTAATGGACTTGCAACACTTATTGATGCTTGATGAAGTGTGGGAGGGCAAGGCAGCAAGGGAGTTCCTAGGTATTTATGATGACGTACGTGATGTTGTGTTGTTGATTGATCCTAGCATGTGCAATAAGAGGCGTATGCTATGACTGAGTGGAGGACATAGATGCAGATGATGAGACACTTTGATGAGTCAACACTATGGGCTCTCCTCTCAATGGCAGCTGGGGTACATGTAGTCGTAGTTGGCGAAAATTTATATCCATGAGGAAATTGTTAGATAACCTATGAGAAATAGTTACGTGTAGTAGTAATGTGTGAAGTGTAATCCCATAAGGGAAATTGTAAGATACACTATGTTGGAAAAGCCCTATTAGTTATTAGCAGATCAGTTATTAAGGTTCGATTAGTTATTCGATCCTTGTGAAAGCTTATATTAGTTACTTTGTGTTGTTTGTTAAATAAATTTTTTAAGTAAAACGATTAAATAACCCACGTACACTTGCAGGACACCTTAGGTCACATGGGGTAGTATTAATATCAACTGCACATGATCACCATATATTAAACATATACTCATTCACTAGATCTTTGTATAATCCACCCTTTTTCTTTATTTTTCCTACTATAAGAGGACATGACAACATACAATTGGCTCAATTTTAGTACATGGAGATACAGACTCATCACAGGAGTTGCTTATCCTTTTATATACTCTCCATGTAACTATTTATCTTATCCATACTAAATATTTTTATAAGACTATGAGTAGTATATCTATGCACACTGTATTTGACTACATACTGTTTTCTAAGATTGTGTTTTGAGTTAGTTTTTGGGATGGTTATCTTCTATATTTATATTTTGTTCCTTTCGCTGTGAGTTCTGAAAGTGTAAAATATCATGGAGCATATATATTATTATTAGCCTCTATAAAGTTATGGAAAACCTGATAGCTCGTACTTCTTGGCACTGATATGAGTCCGATTGTCAACCTAGGCTTTGGATGGTTGTGTCGATGGGTGCAGGTTGTCACCAGATGCCTATAGTTTTAGGGTTCCTTGTTGAGATGTGATTCCTGATACTGGAGTACGTGGCGATGTATTTGAGATTGGTTGGTATTTTAATGAAACCTTAGTACATGATGTCACCATTATTGCCATAATATTGTGCCATTTTTAGTTAACTTATTGGGTGTAGATGGCATAGGTTAAAGTTTGATTTTTAAGCATAAGTGTTGTCTCACAAGCTTATTAGCATTTTCCACTTATATGATGTGTTTTATTTACTAGACTTATGTCTGACAATGTATATCCATTTCTTCCTTTTGTTTTACCTTGGTTGGTAAATAAAGAGGATGAATAGTGATTTTAGAGATGCTATGGTGCTTTGAGGACACACATATTTATTATCTTTCTCTCTATTATTTTATTTCAATTATTTCCAAACATTAGATTGTTTTTATTACCGATTTTGGATCGAGGCTTGTTTTTGGGATTTGGTGATCGGAGTAGGTTACTGCGTTGTTGGGTGACATGTCGGAGGGTTCGTCGAAGAACGGAGGTGGCTTCGGCGATGGTGCATGTGCCTGGTGTTTTGGGCTGTGTCAGGGGATTTGATGTTGTTTGGATTGGGTTTGCTCGAAGTAAGGATCGGGGTTTTGGGTTAGAAGCTCGAGTCTGTACTCGAGTAGATGGTGTGGATTTAGCCTGCAGATGTTAAATTTGGAACTTGTTAACTGTTTAGTGGTTTAGGTTTTAATATAAATTGAAAACAAAAAACAAATTTTGTAATAGGAAGAGAACTCGGACTAGACCTGAGTGGGCTTCTGGTTTGACCTGATGTAAGTGTTGAATTGTTTTAAAAAAAAGATTTAAAATCTATGTTCTGAAATTTAAACTTTAATTTAGTTTAAAACTTCTAATATAAATTTACTTTATATAAATTAAATTTTTTCTTAAACATTTTGATTTAAGAAGTTTTGAAGTTTGTTAATTTAAATTTTGATAATTAAATTTAAAATAAATTTAAAACTTGAGTTAGGAAATTTCTTTTAAAAGATTTTATAAAAGCATGTTTTAAAATTTAAATTGAAACTAGTTTTAAACTATTACTTGATAATGTTTTAAGTATTTAAAGGAAGTTTTGTTAACTTTAATTATCAAGTTAATAATTATTTTAAAACTTAATTATTGATTTAATTAAGTAAAATTAATTATTAAGATAAAATGTTTTTAATGATAATTAAGTCATTAATAAGATAATGATTTATCTTAAGGGTAATTAAGGATTTTAATATCTTGATATTAATTAAATTAATTAACGAAATTAGATATAATTCATTAATTTAATTAATTATGATTAAGGATTAATTAAGAGTAATTAATTAATTTAATTAATTAATTTAAAATTAATAATTAAGGGTTATAAGTTAATTTATTGGAAGTTGATTAATTTATAATTAGGTATAATTAATTAGATAATTAGAGATTATTAATTAGATGACTAGAGAATAATTAATTGAATAATTGAGGATAATTAATTAATGATTAAAGATTAATTAATATATAATTTAAGAGTACTTAATTTGTAATTAAGTTTTGTTAATTAATAATTAGGCTTTATTAATTAAAAAATAAGAAATTATTAATCTATAAATAAATCTATTTAAAGATTAATTAACTGTTATTTAGGGTTAATTGATTGTTATTAAGGATTGATTAACTGATTTATTAAGGATTAATAAATTGGTTATTGTTAACCAATGGCTTAATCGGGCAACCAAAGACTTGATGAAGAAACTTTGTTCGGCATGTGTCCCCATTCGGCATGACCAAGCCGTTCGGCATCTATGGTCGTTCGGCATTGAGGGCCGTTCGGTATTGTATATCTTTCGACATTGAGGGCCGTCAGCATGTCAGAGTCGTTCGGCATTCGACACTGCTCGGGATCCAGACCACGTTCGGCATGTCAGAGTCGTTTGATATTCCACACTACTCGGCATCAAGACCTCGTTTGGAATAGAGGGCCATTCAGCATGTCAAAGTCGTTCGGCATTCAATCTCGACCGGCATGAAGCTGGTTTGGGATTCCGGTCTCGTTCGGCATCTCCCCTCGACCGGCATCGGTTCTCGTTCGGATTGTGCTCTTCACTCAACACCTCGCCTTGTTTGGCATTAAGGAAGCGCTCGACATTTGCCAATCGGCATTTGTGGTTTGGCACACAGAGTTCATTCATTTTGGGCCGAACTGTCTAACTACTAGGCCCACCAGGGAAGTTCAACCCATTTTCGTCTATAAATAGAGAGGCAAGAGCACAGTGAAAGGGACCTTTTTTCGAGAACACCGGGGAGACTCTACCACGTCCAAGACTCATTCAAGACTTATCTTTTTTTCTTAACAATTGCAATCAAATAATTGGTGTACAGATTGTATCTATAATCGATTAGTGAGAAAAACGATAAAGATTAACCTCAAAGTGGACCTAGGTAGTTACGCCGAACAACTATAAATTTAGTGTTCTTTCTTTCTGCATTTAATTTTGAGATGACCCGACTTTCTACTCCCAGAAAATCGCATCATCTTAAAGAAAGAAAGGGATAGAAAAGAGAAAAGAAAGAAGAGAAAGAAGAAACAACAACATAATCTAAACAGCGGAATGAATAATTTATATTAATAACATAAGTATTACATAGTATACAACAATTATCATAGTTACACAGACATTACAACACATACTAGACAGTTATAAACGCCTGTCTAGTTATTACAACTTAATACACAAACCAGAAGACACTCAGAGAACCAACACAGCGGAAAACTATATATCTACACGCGGAAGCCTCCTGCTCCATTGCTCCTCCACAATTCGTCAAAGCTAACCTGAATCCTAACCTGAATCGCTTGGCTACTCGTAAAAATTTGAGTACCCAAGAGTTAAAGAAAAACAGAAATAACTCCGGGTCAAACATGGGTCTGGTGTGAGTAACAGGTTAAAGTTGCTTAACTTTTAAAAACCATTGAAAAGAAATAACTCCTGGAATACAAATCGATAAGAAAACTCGATCTCCAGATGCGGACAAAACTCTGACTTCCCTGAAGACATGCGGACAATCTCCAACAATTCAAAAGAACACTTAACTATCGCAAGTCACTTTTGCGATCAACCCAGCCTAATCCAAAGAAACTGCTCTCACTTAACCAATCAGAACAGCTTATGCTGGCCTAGCCAATCCACCGAAGAAAAGGATCCATACTGTGGCTTCTGAACTCCACCTTCAGAAAAACTACTCAACCAAAAGACTTCCTGCCAACACAGAACTCTCCGAGCTGCTTCACTAACATCAAAGCCAAAGAATTCTCAATCCAAAGCTCTTCGAGAAACTCGGATCTCGAACCAAACAAAAACACCCTGCTGGACTCAGCCACAACACCAAGCAGACTCGCTTCTTTATTCTAATTCCAAAGAAACATCTTCGAAAACATCCATAGTCATTGCAACTCATCACGCAACTACTACTTCCTGAGATATCAAAATACCATCATTCACTTGCTTCTGCCGAACCGACAGACCCAAACTCAACTCTACACTTCAAAAAATGAACTCCGAACCTTAACAGGTTTCCTTCAGAGATCGATGAAGTCCTTACACCAAGCTAAACTCACTCGAGACGGTATTCGATCTGTAGTCTCGACAGATACACTTCCAACCTTATCCATTCGAACTCCAACCAATCGGTAGTTGTGTTACACCCACCACTACCTTATCTACCTTTATAACTTATATTGGATAAACCCGAACGGTAATCCTAATCAGATAGGTAAAAATAATATATATATATATATAAATATATATATATATAGTAAAAATACAAATACGCTCTCTCAAGGTAGACACCACTCCAGAGACTAGGGATTCGCTCAAACTAGCGCTCTGATACCAAATGAGATGCCCCGACTTTCTACTCCCAGAAAATCGCATCATCTTAAAGAAAGAAAGGGATAGAAAAGAGAAAAGAAAGAAGAGAAAGAAGAAACAACAAAAGAATCTGAACAGCGGAACGAATAATTTATATTAATAACATAAGTATTACATAGTATACAACAATTATCATAGTTACACAGACAATACAACACATACTAGACAGTTATAAACGCCTGTCTAGTTATTACAACTTAGTACACAAATCAGAAGACACTCAGAGAACCAACACAGCGGAAAACTATATATCTACACGCGGAAGCCTCCTGCTCCATTGCTCCTCCACAATTCGTCAAAACTAACCTGAATCCTAACCTGAATTCCTTGGCTACTCGTAAAAATTTGAGTACCCAAGAGTTAAAGAAAAACAGAAATAACTCCGGGTCAAACATGGGTCTGGTGTGAGTAACAGGTTAAAGTTGCTTAACTTTTAAAAACCATTGAAAAGAAATAACTCCTGGAATACAAATCGATAAGAAAACTCGATCTCCAGATGCGGACAAAACTCTGACTTCCCTGAAGACATCCAGACAATCTCCAACAATCCAAAAGAACGCTTAACTATCGCAAGTCACTTTTGCGATCAACCCAGCCTAATCCAAAGAAACTGCTCTCACTTATCCAATCAGAACAGCTTATGCTGGCCTAGCCAATCCACCGAAGAAAAGGATCCATACTGTGGCTTCTGAACTCCACCTTCAGAAAAACTACTCAACCAAAAGACTTCCTGCCAACACAGAACTCTCCGAGCTGCTTCACCAACATCAAAGCCAAAGAATTCTCAATCCAAAGCTCTTCGAGAAACTCGGATCTCGAACCAAACAAAAACACCCTGCCGGACTCAGCCACAACACCAAGAAGACTCGCTTCTTTATTCTAATTCCAAAGAAACATCTTCGAAAACATCCATAGTCATTGCATCTCATCACGCAGCTACTACTTCCTGAGATATCAAAATACCATCATTCACTTGCTTCTGCCCAACCGACAGACCCAAACTCAACTCTACACTTCAAAAAATGAACTCCGAACATTAACAGGTTTCCTTCAGAGATCGATGAAGTCCTTACACCAAGCTAAACTCACTCGAGATGGTATTTGATCTGTAGTCTCGACAGATACACTTCCAACCTCATCCATTCAAACTCCAACCAATCGGTAGTTGTGTTACACCCACCACTACCTTATCTACCTTTATAACTTATATTGGTTAAACCCGAACGGTTATCCCAAGCAGATAGGTAAAAATAATATATATATACATATATATATATATATATATATATATATATATATATATATATATATATATATATATATTAAAAATACGAATACGCTCTCTCAAGGTAGACACCACTCCAGAGACTAGGGATTCGCTCAACCTAGCGCTCTGATACCAAATGAGATGACCCGACTTTCTACTCCCAGAAAATCACATCATCTTAAAGAAAGAAAGGGATAGAAAAGAGAAAAGAAAGAAGAGAAAGAAGAAACAACAACAGAATCTAAACAGCGGAACGTATAATTTATATTAATAACATAAGTATTACATAGTATACAACAATTATCATAGTTACACAGACAATACAACACATACTAGACAGTTATAAACGCCTGTCTAGTTATTACAACTTAGTACACAAATCAGAAGACACTCAGAGAACCAACACAGCGGAAAACTATATATCTACACGCGGAAGCCTCCTGCTCCATTGCTCCTCCACAATTCGTCAAAACTAACCTGAATCCTAACCTGAATCCCTTGGCTACTTCTCAAAATTTGAGTACCCAAGAGTTAAAGAAAAATGGAAATAACTCCGGGTCAGACATGGGTCTGGTGTGAGTAACAGGTTAAAGTTGCTTAACTTTTAAAAACCTTTGAAAAGAAAAGGTATCACATAAGACTTCCCATACATAAACATGGAAAAGTTTTTACCTTGCGCTAAACAAAACATTTGATAGGAAATCCAGTGATATTATAATAGGTCTACGGTTTTCAAGTAAATATGAAATAGCCGAAATTGTTACATTTACTAAACTCCAGCTACTAGCCACAAAAGTGGGTAATACAATCAAAACCGTTGGCACTTATTGGATTTTGGATTCCATCAATGGCTAGGCTACTGGGGTACCGCCCGTCACAGTACGTGGCCTAGACCACCGTACCGAGGAGTACGCCCACTCCACTGCAACACAAAGCCGGAACCATTCCTTACTGAACAGTTCCGAACAAGACCACCCCGCAGTTATGATCAACAACCGCACCATTAAGCCGAAATAAAGGGACATCTAGACTGGGGTAAATCTCACTCTCAAGTGGGGGCTACCCCGAAGCCTTGCTGCACCTCCCCTGTTTTAGCCATTCCCGGTTGATGAGGCTTGAGGCTACGGTTACCTTTATAGGACATATCATTTAGAATGCTCATCATCCACCTGACGATGTTCTGAAAGCATTCAATCCATACAAGTTTGTTCCGGGTTCGAACGAAACCGAAAGCATTATCTCGTTACATTCATTTTGAAATCGCCCTCAGAGTTAACGACGATAACCCTTGCATTCTGTAACTTCATCTTCACTTGAGATTCACGACCTAACATTACTTTGGATCGATGTGGTTTTTTGGATATCCAAATATGGAAACCCAATCCCGGTCTCATCGAAATCCAAAACGTGTCTTTTAAGGCCAAGTTGTTCTATAGTTTAAAACAATTCAATTTCATTATCTATTTACACAGAGATAGATAATTCACAACACAATAGATAATCAACATTATCATTACCAATAGATAATTCATATCATAATCAGATAATCCATATTATCATCCAAAAGCAACCAATGCATCCATATCATATAACATTACTCATCTCATAACTGAGATTACAAACCATACATGGCAACCAATACCAATCATCAAACATAAGCAATGATCTAATGATCACACTATCTATACTTAATTTAAAATGAATTAAATTAACTAGTAATCTCTAATTAATTTAAAATGAATTAAATTAATTACTTCATCATTAAAATCCTGCTTATCTTAACCATTAATTGATTACAAATCTATTAAATAATCACCATCTTATTATTTTATTCAATTAATCATTTCTGATTAATAATTCCCTAATTACAATAAGTAATTAGCTTTTATTAATTACACAAGTTAATTATACTTAACTCTTTGCAAATAATTAACTTGTAATTACCTACTCAATTAATTAACTAATATTAATTACATTAAACCTTTATTAATTAATTACCTCCTTTATTGATTATTCCATAGTTAATCAATCTTAAATTACATCATTAATTTATTAGTTAATGCTTTCTAATTATATTTAAATCAATCTCGCTATATTAATTAATTACATTAAGTAATTAATATGCAATTAACCACATATATTAATCACTTTTAATTAATAACAAATCCAGTAATTAACTATTCTTAATTACTCATTCCATAAATTAATTTCTCTTAATTAATTATCTCGATTAATCCCTTGATTAATTTCAAAGTAATTTAAATCCAAATTACTTCCATAATAAATATCTTTAATTACATCTAGTAATTACCAATTAATTACTTCTCTATGTAATTACAATCTCATTAATTACATAAAGTAATTATCAAATCATCAAATGTTTAAATTAATTAAACTTAATTAATTAATATAAACTAATCACATTAAACCAATTAATTACAATAAGTAATTAATTTATTAATTACTTCCATAAAGTAACTAAACTTAAACAATTTCAAAAATTATTATTATTAATTAATTAATCTAATTAATTATCAAAAATTAATCACATTAATTAATTGTTTTAAAAAAATCTTATGTTAATGACCTTCATTAACATTTCTTAATTGCTTATTAAGAAATTAACTTAGATTCATCATTATTAATTACAAATTAATTAATATTTAATTACAATTCAATTAATCTCTAATTTAATTAATTAGGTGTTAATTACAATCTTAATTAATCCTTAATCACTTGATTAATAAATCTTAATCATTAATTAAATTTAATTAATAATCCTTAATTATAGATTAATTAACCTTAATTAATTAATCTTAAATCTTAATTAATCCAATTAAAAATTCTTAATTATTTAATTAATCATCCACATTATTAATTAATTAAATAATTAATCATTCATTTTAAATTAACTTAATAGTTTAAATGAATCCAATTTCTTAAGTTCTAACTTAATTTAAGAAACATTTCTCCTTATATAAAGTATTTTAAAACGTATTGTTTCCAAATTTATTTTAAACTTTACTTTAAATTTCGTTATAAAATTTTAAGATTTTAAAATGAATACAATTTATTTAAACACGGTTTTAAACAAATCTTTTTATCTCACATGTTCAAGAACATTCCTTTTATAAAATAAAGGTTTAAAAGATTATAAAACAAATTCATTTTAAACATTCCAAATTAAAAAAAAATCAATTTAAAAATTTCCTTTTAAATTTCGAACTGAAATACAGTTTAAATCTTCATTCCAAATTTAAACTTAAAACTTTAAAGCTTTACTTACATTTCCATCTTCATGTTTTAAATTCAAATTATTTAACCATTTCTAAAATAGTTAAAACAAATTTAAATTTAAAAACCTATTTTATTTAAAAACTGACATTCAAATCAGATTCCAAGTTTTTTAAAACTAGTCTTAATCTTATCTTAAATTTTTATTTCATAAATTGAAAAATCGCAGTTTAAATTCAAAACAATGTTCTTTTATACTTTAAAAGTTTAAAATCTAAATTTAAATCCCCAGATTTAAATTAAATTCAAACTCAGATTCATCTACTTTGAATTTCATATCTTAGTTTCAGATTTTAAACTTTGTTTAAATTTCCAATTGCATTTTAAAACTTCTTTTAAATTTAAAAACAGAAAAGCAGTTTTCTGTTTTGATTTAAAACAACTTAAATTCCTGAATTCAAAATATTTCAAAACTCAAATTCAAATAAATTTTAAATCAAGTTCAACTCGGGTTTAACTTAGTTTATGTTTTTGCTTAAACTCTACTTCAAATTTTAAAATACTGAAACAGGTTTCCTGTTTAATTTGAAAACCTGAAAATAAAGTTTACCCAAGCCTACCCTGTATTTACTTCGAGTCAGAAACAACATTGCTTCGAGTCAAAACTCAATTCACCCGAGTCCATCACATGGCAACCCAAAACTAAAGCCAACAACATCACCCACATGTACACCACTGCACTGTACACCTGGACATCAACTCCGACCATCATTGGCCAACCACACCACCATCCCACGGTCAACAACCCTCCCTTCAGGCCAACTAAACACCAACTCCAAACAACACTTGCTCGAATTCGAGATCGAGACCCAAATTCAAAACCTGGAAACAAACACCGCATCTTCACTCAAAACCTGTCAACGACACATTGACACCACTCCGGCCACCATCACCTTTGAAACTCCGGCGACATCTTCCTCACAACACCACCTAACAATACCTAATAAATCGTAGGACTCGATCCATTGTCGAAGCCGGGGTATTCAATTTTCCTCAAACCCAGTAAAACTAAGGTTCACAACTGTAAAACCCAATCTCATCATCAAAATGCAAATTTAACACAAACCAAGAATTGTCCTATAATATCTGATAGCTACACCATCTTCAGAAGCAAATTCAACCCAATCGAATGCAAACATCAACTGTGCTTATCCAATATGTATAATATAGTAAATTTAAAACTGCACTTTGGATTAAGCATTACAAATTGTAATATTTGATTTAAAATTCATGAATTTGCTTGATGTTTTTATTTATAAACCTGAAACATGAATACCTATAGTTTTAATTTCCATCTTATACCAAATGTTGTTATGTTTTATTCACTTCCAGGTAATATAAGATTTTATTTATCATATATATAAATTTTAAAACTTACTTCATCTTATAATATACAAGTTCCATTCAAAAATTAAATCCTAACAACAAACAAATCAAAAGAAAAAGAATATAGAGTGTTAACTCCTCAATTTCATGACTCGACGACCTAAGGAAGTAAGTGACCGATGATTTAATGTGTGAACAAGCTAACAGCGACATAAAGTTATCACGACCTAAAACCCCAAGCGACCTAACGACCTAAAACCCCAAGCGACCTAACGACCTAACCTGTTAAAGGACTCAACAACCTACAACTTAACAGGTAAAGCTTTGGTGATTCCATGAGCGGTGCGACCTAGCGACCTAGCGACCTAGCGACCCAGCCGCTTAAGCGAGTTAGGGACCCAACTGCTTAAGCGACCTAGCGACCTAACTGCTTAAGCGAGTTAGCAACCTAAAGAATGAGCGAGTTAACATGAATGATCGACCTAACAAGTTAGCGACCTAAAGGCCCCTAGTGACCTAAGAACCTAACGACCTAACGGATTAAGACAGTATGAGGCCGCATGCATGCTACTTCTTCATTAGGTCACTCACGACCTAAATAGACCGAGGTAACTCCATAAGCCGTAACTTCTTATGCCGCTTCTCTTCTAGGTCGCTACGACCTACTAGTTTGTTCGAGAGATTAAGTCCAACCTTGTTAGACCGTAACCCACATCCCTTAGGTCGTTAGCGACCTACGACCTACCCTTTGGTCGTTCACGACCTACGACCTACGACTTACCCTAGGTCGCTCACGACCTATGCCTTGTCCAGAAATTTTCTATAAATACCGTGCCTACACCACCGAAAGGGGGACCTTTTGGCACATTTCTGGAACGCCTATACTCTGATGATTTCTTGACTCATCCGACACTTCAAACATCAAAGATACCTCAGTGAACTTCAAGAAGAAATCTAACATATTCGACATGGATTCAAAGTTTTCTTCTACATCGGAGTTCTAGCTATTTGTCTGTGTAGTTTTGTAATTGAAGATTGTTGTAAAGTTGTAATTGATTCAGCAATAAAGAAGATTAAAGTGGACGTAGGCTTAACTTGATGCCGAACCACTATAAAACTGTTGTCTCTTTACTGTTTTTTCTGTAATTTCTGCTTGTTTCTAATTCCCGTAATGACGGGTGGTGCTTTCACTTTTTCTCTACTTACGCCGGGGTGTTAGCGTACAATTTTTGCGTTAACATTTTTTGGTGCTTTCATTGAGAACATCGAACTCAGGTGTTTTCGTCATTGCTTCGCAAAAGTTTGTTGAAAGAATCTCTCTTAAAACCAGAAGTCTATCAGAGATAATGGCTCCTGGAAGAAAGCGCAGATCTACTAGACCCGGTGATGTCCATGAAAATACTGCCACTTCTCCTTCGTCAAGTCAAGCAGCACCAAGTGCTGGAATTACACGGGCAAAGTTGGATGCTGCAATATCTGGGTTATACTAGAAGATGGAAGCCCAGAATGCTTTAATGCTTGATAGGTTGAATGCTTTGCTCGGAGCTAACCGTCAACCAGTGAATAATGAAGAAAACCTTGTTGATGACGTTCATTATCCGGAAGAGTGGAATATTCCTCAAAGAGCAGCCAGCCCTGCCAAAGAATCAACTCCCCAAGGTGGAGGATCCAGACCGCAACCGACTCTCCGCGAACGTTTGTCCAGGAAAACATCCGAGAAAATGGCTGAAGTCTGTCCCACAGAGCCTTTAAACAATGAGGAATACCTTCCGGGCATGGTTCAATAGATTATGAAAGAAAGTATGCAAAGGGAAGAAAATGAAAAGGAATGGGGATTCCCTCCGAGAAAAACTCCGTTCACTGAAAGGATTCTAAAGGCTCAATTTCAAAAGAAGTTTGTTCCTCCCACCATTCCGGCTTATCGAGGAACAAGTGACCCTAACCACTTTCTATACAAATACGACCGGCATATGACTGGTGCCATGGCTTCGAATGAGATCAATTGCAGGTAATTTCCGATGTATTTGGAAGGAGTGGCTCTGCTTTGGTTCACGAAGCTGCCAGTTCGTTCGGTGGATCAATTCTCTGACCTCACTCGAAAATTCAAAGACCAGTTCAGGCTATATGCTTCGAAGGCCAAGGATATAATGTCACTCTCCAACCTTGAACAAAATCCCGGAGAGCCTCTCAGATCTTTCTTAAACCGTTTGAACATAGCCTTGGCTGATAATGCTGAGCCTAGAATGATCCTGACTTACTTGGTGCGAGCCATTGACAAAACTAGTGAATTTGGCAAGTGGTTAAAAGTGAAAGAGCAAAATTCACTTGAGAAGTTTTATAGAAAGGCTGACGAATTTATGCGCCTGGAAAGCCTTCCTGTGCCAGCAAAGGAAGTCATGGCTGAAGTTAAGAATAACAACGTTGCTTCTAATAAAAGAGAATTTGGAGGACAAAAGAGGGAGAATGACGATGGGAAAATGCAGAGAGAATTGATGAAAGCTCGCCGCTTTAGACCTTCAGACTTTACTTCCTTAACTAATACTCCACAAAACATCTTTTTAGCAATGAAGTATGTCATTCAATATCCGAAACCACCTGAGTTGAAGATTGGGAGAAATGTTATGCATAATGGGAGATTTTGTCGGTTCCACGATCAACCTAGCCATGACACTAATGAATGTTGCCATCTAAACAATTTGATTGAAGAACTGTTGAAACAGAATAAACTTCAACAATATGTGAAGAGAGAAAGAAATGATCTGACTTCATCTATACAGGGGCAACAAAATCCAGCTCGTCAATCCGGCTCAGATAAAAGAACTGCAGCACAGGGACCCGAGAGGCCTATCATTATGTTATCACAAAAGGCCCTCACCCAGCGGGCAGAAGTTGGGATGAGACGGAAAGATATGCTCCTGCTTTGAGATAAGCCCCAGAGGGAGAAGATATTCCTGTTCTGAAAAGTGCTACCATCTAGTCCCCTCACACCGGAGATTCAATTCCCAAAGCCTGGAACAGCAATCGCTTGCATCCATATTTAACTTAAAGGCTTTCTCACAAATTTGTAAAAGAATGATAGATGTATCATTCTTGTATTAAAAGCCATTGTAAAATCAGTGTAAATGAGTAATAGGAACTATAAATCTTGTGTTCTCTACTATTATATGCCTGTTTTATGTCGATATGTAAATACCTTAAATGTATTGCTAAAATGTCGATTTGATATTACAAGCCATTAAAACAAAGCTTACCTGTTCAACACATCACAAGGCTCAGCGATTCCTACAAATCAAATGTCAAGCTACAAAAAACATGCAAATGAAAAGGACATGTGCTAGGAAACAACAACGAGGAATCACTGAGGTGAAGATCGTGAAAAGACATGGGCAAGTAGACAAAAATAAAGCTCTCTTCGGAGGCATACTTCCCAAGTTTGAAGTGCAAAATGAAGCCCTCTTCGGAGGCACGCTTCCCAAGTTTGAAGTTCAAAATGAAGCCCTCTTCGGAGGCACACTTCCCAAGTTTGAAGTGCAAAATGAAGCCCTCTTCGGAGGCACACTTCCCAAGTTTGAAGTGCAAGATGAAGCCCTCTTCAAAGGTACACTTCCCAAGATAGAAGTGCCAAAGAAAGCCCTCTACGGAGGCCCGCTACCTCGCATAAAAAAACCCTCTTCGGAGGCGCACTTCTACTCTTAAGAGAAGATCAATCTCTCCACAATGAGAATATTCTTCTCCGAAAGTTGGAGCACCAAATCAAAGCCCTCTTTTGAAGCCCACTTCATCGCACAGGAGAATTCACTACTTTTCTTTTTTTTTTAAAGGAGAAAAAGAGTGATCATCTCCAAAAGTTGAAGTGTATATAGAAAAAAGAGAAGCTTTCTCCAATACAAGGCACATTCTACTAAATCAGAGGTATATTTCCTTAAAATGGAAAAATTATTCTCTAAAGTACGAATACGAGCCTTCTCAAAAATGGAAAAGTTGTTTTCCAAAGAAAGAGTACAAGTCTTCTCGAAACAGAAGAGTTTTTCTCCCAAAATCATGCCAATGTAAATGAGATTGCAAAAAACCGTGGTATGGGGGCAATATAATATAGTTACATTCATAAAAGCAATGCTCGAGCAACATACCATAGGCTTACTGCAACATCACACAAAGAAAATAAAGAGACTTTTATGAAAAAGAAGAATAAATGCATTCTCAAATACAGACAGAAGTTTGTACAAGTAAAAGAACCATTTTATTCCATACTATGAAAATTTTAAACATGTGCAAGTTTCAAAATAAAAAGAAGGCGGGGACCGGTACCCTCACAATCTCCGATCAACATAAGCCTTTAAACATACAAGCAAAAAAGCAAAAAGCGAGATGAAAATCATAGGACCAAACCCATCATTTCTTCTTTCTACCACCTTTGGAGCCCTCACCTGGCCGGATGGTTAACTTTTTGGGTCAGCTTGTAAGAGTAGGGGAAGAAGGAAAAAGGGGTGCAATTGGACTTTCTTCTGCTTTTCATTCGCTGGCAGAAACTTCCCTCTTTTTCTTCGAGATTAGGCGTTTCCCCTTCTTCCTTGAAGAAGACTCACTGCCCGGAGTGAAAAGTGCTGACAACTTTATGTCATCGGAAATAGTTTGCTCCGTGGTTCTTTCGCCTTCTTCAGGTTCCTCAGCCTTTTGTTCTTGTGAAGCGATCGGGTCATCCAAGCCTTGAAGAGCTTCTATTTGCTCCTCTTGTGACCCTGGTTGAGAAATGGAAGGAGGAGTAGTCTGAAGAGGCGGAGAGGGAACAGCTGGAAGAGGGGAAGTCTGAACAACACTTGGCGCTTTCACTACAGGAGAAGAGAAGTTAAAATTAGTATCTCTCATAAAGGGAGGAGAAAGTGGCGCGTCAAGATTCAAGTAATAATCAAAAATTTCATAAAGCTCATGTGAAGTAAACAAGTAGTCCACTTGAGCAAGATCAGCATTACGGTTACCTGGAGAAGTAGGCATTATTACGTCAACTTCAAAGTCTTGTGCTTCGGTGCTTCCTTGAGTCTCATCTCCAGTGCGAGCGGTTGCACTTTCAATGACAGCTTTAGCAGGAGGTGGAGAATGGGAAATGGAGCCAACAATATCGATGTCGGCCGAAATCGAAGGTTGAACTGGTTCGATTGAGGTTGCCTTCCCTATATGTTCACCTTCCGCCATTCCGGCTCGATGTTTAGCAAGTTGCTCCTTTCCCTTGGCAAGGGCGGCATGTGCATCATCATCCAGATAGTGTGCCCCAAGATCTGCTTCAGCAATGCCAGCACCTCCAAGCATATCAACTGTGGCCTCCCACACTTCTGCCGAAGTGATTTCGTACTTCGAACCCAAAAACGAAAGGCTACCGCACCCCAAAACGTTATGAATGTAAAACTCAAATAAGGTAGAGCCGATGTTCCCTTTGGTCGCTTCATGAGATTCTTCAGTTGCGACTTTGTCGGCGACAGCTTCATCACGCTCTTTTTCAACTTCAGAAAGTCGAGCTTTTAACATTTCGATTTCCAAGTTCTGGGAGCTGGTTTTTTCTCGCAATTGAGAAATGTCAGTTCGGTAGCTTTCTACAACTTGTTGATGTGCCTCGAATTTAGCTTCAGCGTCTCTTTGCCCAACGTGAGCATCTCTCACCTGTTTTTGAAGCACTTCTTCTTTTTGAGAATAGGAAGTGGAAGAAGTGGCAAGCTCTTCTTTTAGTTTTTCAACTTCCGCTTGAAGCTTCTCATTGTAAGCGGCGATGCTCTTCATCTCTGCATCATGTTGATCGAGTGTTTTCTGCCACTCGGATTTATCATTTTCCATAGTCAGCATGGCTTCGAGATTTGCGGTTTACTCTTTGAAGTTCGTCAACAAGTTTTTTCCAACCAGACATTCTCTCGATATCGAGTTTGACGGCATCAAGATTTTGCAACATAGCTTGCTTGTTAATTGGGACCAAGTCAAGATCAAAACGCACTCCTTTTAAGCACCAGTGCGAAAACCGGCTTTGAAGAGTAGTCGGACCCTGTCCAACTTGATACGGGGGCCTACTCATGACTGTTTGAATATCAGCTCTTTGAAGGGCAGGAGAGCTGGAAGGGATTTCCAAAGAGATGGGAGCAGCGGGCTTTTCAGAAATTTCAGATGTCGGCTTTTCGCCAAGTTTGGCCCGTTTACTCGGATCTTCAGCAACATGACTTTTCCCTTTGTCATCACGAGATTTTCGTTTGTGAGAATCATCCTCTCTCTGGGAAGAATCATGTCGTTCGTCCCTTCTCCCGTATCGTTCTTCATAAGCACGCCTCTCATGATACTTTCTTGTACCTCTTTCTTCATCGGTCTCCCAGGAGGTAGGAAGATACCTCTTGCGGTCATAAGAGCCGCGTCTCCCATAACGCTGGAAATCATTGTAGTAAGAGCCACTACGTCCCATTGGAGAACCTGAAAATGATGAAAAGAAAAGTTCAGAAATCTTCAAAGCAAGGAACTTGAACGCATATAAGTGCCGAAAAGTCCTAAGTGTGTGTAACGTGCAAACTTCGCGTGCCAAACTACGAACTACTCCTAGTTGGGGGGTGATAACGGATTTTACAGAAATGTCAACTCTTGGGCTAACGGAGTTTGTTGCAAGACAGATGTCGCTTCAACCACTGGAGGAATAACTTTAGTAGTAGTGGTATCGTCTTTAAAGAGCTCCTTTGAAGTAATCATCAAGTCGCTTAATCCCTCATAAATGTCGTCACCATCATGCCCAGCGGGACCCTTCCCCTCAGCTCCTTCATCAGCAGTCTTCCCGGATTGTTGAGGAGGTTCCTCTTCCTCAATGACCGGGGCAAGTGCAAATTTGCCAAATGACCCCGCAATATCAATAGAAGCAGAACACTTCACCAGTGAAGCCTCGACATCAGGTTCTTTCGGTGTAAGTTCTTCAACGGAAATTGGGGCATCTGATGTCTCTACTGAAGAATCAGGGACTTCATGAGGCTGAGTAGAACGGGAAGAGTGCAGAAGTCCGAATTGATGCAGAAACTCGTCCTTTAGAAAAAAATTAATACTTCTTTCCTCAACTGCCACGGCACTTAATCTTTCAAAAGTCGGCTTGTGGCTGGGATCTTTAGAGGGAGGATAAGTGCTGTAAAAGTAAAGAATGATGTTAACACCTAGCAACTCGGACTTTGACAAGCTCAAATGGAAAGAACGAGGATAAGAAATCGTACTTCCTACTCTTCAGATGGCATAAAATCCTAGGGGGCAGCGAACGAAGAAGAATTGATTCAAGAACCCGTGGGCGCTTTCCGAAAGATCGACGATTATTCTACGATTTCGTCGGATTCCGAGACTGTGCCTCGCAAGGCTATTTTTAAATTCAATTTGAAACGATATAAATTTTAAAACTGAAAAAACCATTGTTAATTTCAATTTTACAACTTCTGTTATCCTCAGTGCTAAATATAAATTTTTCAAGCCTTCAAATTATTTTTAATAGGCTTAAAACTCCAGATTCAACAATTTACCCAACTTCAGCTTATTTAATTCGATAATTTGATTATCAAATAAATTGTGATATTTGAAATTCAAGTTAGAAATTAACCTTTAAATATTCAAAATCGATTTAAATATTCCAATTTTAAATGCTTGAAAATTTTGGGTCATCGCATGGACTCGATGACGATCAATAAGATTCATGCGAGAAAAGATGCGACTGCATGTTCTAAGCCAAGCTTGGACTTCAATAACGCTTTTGGAAACCTTGAATGTCTTCCCACCCAAGTTGGTATAATCACTGTACAAGCTTGCAAATTTGGATTTTGGGTGAGTAGGCTCTAGAATGGGTCCGACAACTTAAGCATTCTTTACAGGATCGAGAAGCTGATGAGCTGACATAAATACTCCATCCTGAGGAGTAGCACTTGATTGACCGACACTGGGACGGCCAGGTCTAACCATTTCTCTTCCTTAAGAATGAAAGAAAGAAGAAGAGAAAGTTATTCTTAGAATGAATATCAAACAATAATGATTGATAAAACAAGGCATCACAAAGAAAATAGGATAGAATGGGTCCAATGACTCGAATAAAACCATAAGGCACGACTCCTAAGATGGACGTAGGACGATGATCCTTGTCAAATTATTCTACATTGTTCCAAAGTTTGGCCCCGATACCAAGCTGTGATGCCCCACCTCTATACTCACGCTAGCCAAGGACACAACGCGGTAATGCCGTGAACTAGCACGAAGAATAAGGCTGCTGAGGAGCAACCATCCGTGTAATTGCTTTGGGCGAGCAACAATATGTCAGATAGTATAACACGCATTTCATTTCAAGAGGAAATCTGACATGTCGATACAAACTGAAAGCTACTACACAGTGCATATGTGGTCTTCAGAAACAAATATAGAAGTAAGCATAACATAAATCAGTCACAGATATCCATATCACAAAGGCGGAAATAGATATGAATATAACACATAGAAGTATATATCAGAGTAGTGGTCAAACAAGATCCACAATATCATAAAAGAATAGATACAAATGCTACACAAAAGCATATGTATACGTCAAGGAATCTCTATCTCGTATGTATAACAACAAAAACTACTAAACTAGAGTAGTTAGCCAAATGTCAGGTAATGTTCCCTGATGAGGAGTCAAGTAGAAGCACCGGTAACATCTCGGTCTGACCCGAGTATTATTTAATAAGAAAATAATAAATGGATCAGTCTAGCTATAAATATCTGATAAAATGAGATAGAATAAGAGATACGATAAAAACGTACGATAACAAAAATGTCACACTACGCTAAGTATACATTAGACAACACAAAAATCATACAATACCTCAAGAAATCTTAAAGCACAGAAAAGAATGTTATATTCTTTATTTTATTCACCATACCACAAATATTGACAAGTATATCAATGCCAATCACAAAATTGGTGAATCGCAAATTCTAGAAATCACAAAAGGGGGAGGCCTATCCCAAAACTGGAGCACGAAAACTCACCAACACGTGTATCACAAAATAGAATGCTATTCCATGGTTGTTGACCATCAATTTTGTGCCGAAGCTCCATAAAACGGTCCTAAGACCATGGGACGCTACCCCACAAAATTGAGTTGAAGCTCCACAGAAACGGGGTTTAGCCTCCCTCGTAGACAAAGACACATCGCACATTGCTAGTCTAATTCACAAAATGATCATCATCGATCATTAAGGAGTGTTAATTACACTAAGCTAGTAAATAGATGAGTTTAGCTTCATGTCCCATTACCACCGGCTTAACTTAAATATTTACGAACAAACTGTAAATCTCCACTCAAAAGTTGTCACAAGAGTTTCAATGGAACGAGTCTGAGAATTAACCGACGGAGTAAACGCAAGCGTTTCATTCTGCTTATTTTGTTAAGTCGTTTAATTGGATTTATCGAACAAATGAGGTAAAGTTTTGAATATACTAATAGATTGGAAAACAGTTTTATAAATGAGTTTGATATTGAAAATAGAGTTGTAATCATCTTTGTAAAGGAGTTTGAATATTTACTGCTAGTATAGAAACCTTTGTATTTTAAAGTGATGAATCACAAAATGGATTGTAAAAACAATCAATCACCAAAAATTCACATACCAAGACGTAAATCAAATCCAAGGAAATCGATATCAAAGTCATCAAAATGTATATTGCCAAAAATTCCAAAGTAGAAGTCATCAAAGTTGATAATTAATGATAACAACAAATCAGATAACCACGAATCGATAAAAAGTCGGAATCTCAAGCAAAATAAGCAAATTGGGCTAAAGCAAGCAGTTCAGTTGACTGGTCACTGAGTTCAGTCGACTGGCCAAATGCCTAGAAAACTCTCAGGTTCTAGGTACGTCGACTGGACTCAGAAAGCCAGTCGATTGGAACCTGTTTTCTAGTATTTAAAGCCTAGTCCCCAAAAGGGACAAGAATCCAAATGGAGCCGATCGATTGAGCAATTGCAACTAGGGATTTATGCCACACGACAACCCAGGCCTATAGTCTCTTCGACTCTCCCCAAAGACACGTTCAAGCATCAAAGATAGGATATTTAAAGATTTAACATCAAAACATCAAAAATTGAAATGTTCACCAGATCAATTGAAATCAAAAGCAAATGAACATGAATAGATGTTTGGAATTCATACCTAACAACAATGATACTTATAGACATAGATGTGAGATAAAAATCTCACCTTTAAACCCAAAAACAAGAAAGAAGCTTGAAAAAAAAGGAGGATCAACCACTATTCAATCTCAACTCTAAAAGCTCAAATCTAAGATCATAAGCAATAATTTCCCAAATTAGGTTATAGGGAATTTCTGGAATTTGACAGAGATTGAGATGGAGGAGAAGAAGGAGATGCTTACCTAAGCTTCTCTTTGATTTTGGAGCTAAAACTTGGATTTTCCAAAGAAACTAGGGGTTAGGATTTTAATTTCCAATCTCCTCTACCATTTTTGCTAAAGCTTGAGTTATAGGAAATATTATGAAGGAATGAAGAGGGGTGGAGTGGAGTTGGGTTGATATGTTAGGTTAATGGGCTGAAACCCAAACCCAAAGCCCTGAGTGAAAAGGTCAAAATTTTAGCTTGCTCCAAACATATCGATGTTTATACTCAAAAAGGTGGCAAACACCATTTTGAACTCAATGGAAGTGGTCCCGAGTCCTAATTTGACTGTATGCCAAAAGTAACCTTTTAGACTTAAATCCGACAAACGATGCTATATTTAAATAAAATATTTAAATATATAATCTTAAAATATGCGGGTTGTTACAACCATATATATGAAAATAAAATCAACAGTGTGAGGAATCCCGTTGGACCCCTCTAAACTATCTCCCTGCATCACATATAGTATATAATTATAAAAATATAAATCAACCGCTTCGAGGTGGGATTCGTGTATAAAGGGTTATCCGCTCTTACACGGGAACGTAATAGGGTGTCATCCACTCCAATAAGCAAGAATCCAACTAATAAATATAGTAAATTATCCATATACTCAATAACTACCAATAACAATATATCCAAACATCCAATAGATAATTTTTATCAATTAAAAATATATATATGGCTGACCAAAAAGGTGAGATTAACTCACATTGATTTATAATAGTCGTCAATACGTTCCGTTTTGAATTAAAATTGAATGGACGTTCAATTTTAATCCAAAATTCCAACTAGCTTCGAATTTGTCCAATCTAACTCCATAGTGTAGTACTCGCTAATACGGATGCAACGCAACTTGTTGCACTTAAAACGGACCTTGTAATATCCCGGAATTTCCAGGAGTTTAAAATATTGATAATCTCTTATTTAAATTATTTAAAATTGATAAATTGTTATTTTCAAAGATAATTAACCAGGTAATATAATATAATATTTTAATTTTGGTTATAGATTGGTTTTAAAATAATAATAAATATTCGGTTTGTATAAATCAATTCTATATTGGCTCATTTTTTTCGTAATTGATAAGTGTGTTTAAATATATTTATATCCGTGTATTTTAAATTGATTTTAAAATAGGATAAATTATTTGTAAATAATAATAAGCTTATTTATAATTATTTATTTAAATTGATTTTTAGATTTGATTTTTAAATTTGACTTTGAAATGAATATAAACTTGAATTTAAGAAGAATATACTTACATATTAAAATAGAGAATAATATAGTTTGGTTTCAAATTATATAGATGATGTTTTTAATTAAAAATAAGATTTGTTTATTTTCTTTTTATAGAAATTTATATATGGAAATTTGATTTGTGTTTATTTAGTAAAATAAATACAAGGCTTTTTAAAATAGCATCTTTAAAATTTAGTTTGAAATATTGTATATAAATTGATTTTATTTTATGCTCTTTTCAAAGATTGTACTTATATAAATTTAGCATACATTTATAAATGTAAAATTGTATTTGTTTATTAGATATTTAAATAGAAAGCATTTTTCAAATTAAGAAAACATGTTTGTTCATTAGGAAAAATTTAAAAAGTCTTTTAAATTTTTCTTTTAAAACAAAAACAAACTATATTTGACATGTGTTAAGTTTTAAAACACCTTGTTAACAAGTGTAAAAAACATTTGTGTAATTAAAAGACAAGTGTCCATTATTGTTTTTAATTTTCTTTTTAATTTAATAAAATCTGAAACTTGCCTATATAATCACCCTTTCTCTCCATTTTCTTTTTCTTTAAAAACTTTTGTTCATTCCTGAAAAAGAAAACTAGATCTATCATGCAAACTTTTACTCTCCAAAACCAGAAATCTTCAAAACAATTTCTCAAGCAATTCCTTAATTCAAACCATGCTCAAATCAGAACCTTCTTCAATTCAAAATCCGCAGTTTGTTCTCTTCAAACTCAAACACAACTCAATGTTTTCCAAAGTTTGATGCAAAATTTCAACCCAGTTCTGTATATCCTTGTCTGCATCAAATATTCTTATGCATGCAAGTGTTACCTGAAAACAAATTGTTGAAGAAAACCTGAAGGTTTCTCAGTCTCAAATAAGCTTCATCATCAGTTCAAAGCATTTGCAAGTTTTCCAGTGTTTCACCCAGAACAATCCTCTATATTTCTTTTTATGGTGAGTAAACATTTAATTTAAAAAAAAACTTAAGTTGATTTATGGTTGTTGCTTATAAAATCTTTGTGAAGATGATGACTGCATGTGTATAATTTTTTGAATGTGATTTTATTTAAGTGTGAATGCCTGGTATATGCATGTCACCCCTCTGTTTCACGGTTCAGAGTAAAATTTTGATCAAATTCTATTTCCTTCATCCCTGATCTCTGATGGGCCTGAGTTTTTCTCAAACAAATTGAGTTTGTGTAAGTATGAACTAGGATCTAAAAATAGTTAAACATGTTTATATATATGTAGTAACTGGGAAGAAAAGGTTACGGTAAATTTTTTATAAATATGTTAGAAATTAACTAACACAATACTCTGATTTACATATATAAGTTGAATTAATGTTGAAAGTTATGATTTTTAAAATCAAAATCAGGATTTAAATAAAGTAAGGTGTTAGATTTTGGGGATTTTCTGGAATTGGGATTTCGGGGAATATCTGATGATCACGAGGTCTTTGGTGATTGGGATCTTGGGATGAAGTTGAAGTAGTATCAGGAAGTGTGGGAAAAATTGAGGAAGTGGCTATTAGGGGCTGTGGTGACGGCAGTGTAGCGATTTGGGTTTTAAACCCTAGAATGGGTCGGGTCTGGATATAGGGTCACTGTGTCATCTACAAGTGATCGAGTGGCACGAGTTTGGGTGGAAGGCAGCGTGGAGGTTTCTTGAATGTGTAGCCGGAGTTGTAGCATTTTCAGTGGTCGGCGTGAGGAGTGCGAGGCAGTTTTTCTTGGTGCGGTTGAAATTCAGTTTCGAGCTGGATACTCATTTGCATCTTGGAGTTGATGGTGTCGATTCGTTAGCTCGAATCATCTGCTGAGGGGATGTGCGACTTGTTTGGATGTGTGAAGATCGCCGAAGCGCTGGCGAATGGCCATGCATATGCACGGCGATGCTTTCTCGTGTCAGGGAATGGGTTCATGGGGACTCGAAGATAAGCTCGTGATTTTGAGTTTATGTCTCGAGTTTAAACTCGAGTTGTTTGGGGGTAGCCTATAGTTGTAATTGTACGAGTTCTTAAATTTTAAAATCCTAACTAAACCTTTGATACTTTAAAAAAAACGAAAGAGAGATGATGTACTAGATTGTTGTTTCAAGTATACATGGTTTAAACCCAAAAGAAAATGTTTCACCAGATTCTAAATTTAAATAAAGTAAGTTTTAAACTGTAAATAATTAAGAAAAAATTAATATTTTTAAATTCATTTCTTTGAATTGAATTGTTTGTATAATAAATTTGTATGATTTGTTTAAAATGTTTAATTTAAATCCTTAAAGTTATTTTTAAACTTATTTTGAAGGATAAAAGGAAATTTATAAAGAAATGTTTTATCTTAAAAACTTAATATAAGTTTGATAATAAATGTAATAATTAAAGAGTGATTTATTTGTTAAATTAGTTAATGAATAATGATTTATAAATTAACAATTAAAGTTTTCAAAGTAATTTATTAACTTGAAATTAAGGATTGTTAATTAATAAAGAGGTAAGTAATTAATGATTACTTTATATTCTAAACTTAATTGAAGATTTAATTAAGTTAAGTTAGTTGTTAAGATAAAATGTTTTCAAAGATAATTAAAGATAATGTTTTATCTTAAAGATAATTAAGTTTTACTGAGTTGTAAGTAATTAAGTTAATTATGAAATTTTAAGTATAATTAATTAATTTAATTAATTATTAAAAAGTTAATTAAGTAATTAATTAGGGATAATTATTAATTTAATTAACAAATAATTATGATGGAGTAATTAATGATTAGAGATTAATTAATTTATATTTATTTATTTATTAATTAATTAAGTAATTAAGGGTTAATTAAAACTAGTAATTAAGAAATACTTAATAAAGTTTTATTAAGTAATAATTGGGTTTTCTTGATTAATAATTAAGAAGCATTAATCTATAATTCAAGATAATTTAGAATTAATTAACTATTCTTTAAGGTTAATTAATTGTAATTAAGGTTTGATTAATTGATAATTATGGATTAATTAATTTGTAATTAAGGTTGTTAATTAATAATAAAGGTTGTTAATTAATAATTAAGCTTTATTAATTAATGTTTAAGAGATAATTATTTAGTTAATTAAGGTTAATTAATTAATTATAAAAGTAATTAAGGATTGATTACTTTGTATTTAAGGATAGATTAATAATTAAGGTTTATTAATTAATAGTTGATCATTAATTTGGTTAAAGAGTAATTAAGGGATGAATTACTCGGTTATGATTTCTATTGTGAATACGATTAAGTTAAGTTATTTAAGTTAAGTTAATTTATTAAAGATAGTCACATGGAAATTGATTAAGTATGCTTACTTAATGAGATTGATAAGAGTAATTACTTAAGGTAAGTAATTGATAAATTAACAGAGGTAATTGAGTTAGGTAAATTACTGATTGGGAAGTAATTTTAAATGAATAATTACTTGTTTAAGTAATTAAAGGTTTATTACTTGGTGTAACAAATCAAAGAATTTATAAATTAATTAAAGGTAATTAAGAGGTAATTAAGAATAATTAATTACTGTTTATATTTATTTAAGTTGATTAATTGAAAGTAAATAATTTAAGCATGATTAATTAATATAACTAATTAAACAATAATGTAATTAATTAAAGTTAATTAATAAATAAAAGTAATTAATTAAGGATCATTAATTGATATGATTAATGGGGAGAATTAAGGATTAATTACTTGATTTAGAATTAATTAATCATGGTTGATTAATTCGGATGGTGATTTTGTAATTGGTTTAACTAATGGTTATTTAAGCAAGATTTATTGTGATGAAGGTAATTAATTTAATTAATTTTAAATTAATTAAGAGATGAAGTAATTAATTAAATTCACTTTAAATTAATTAGAGATAGAGATAGTAAATTTAATTCATTTTAAATTAATTATGTTGTGGTATGAGTAAATCATTGCTTATGAATGAATGGATGACATTGATTGTCTTGAATGCTTTGTGATCTCAGTAATGAGATAAGTATGGTTGTATGATATGAATACTTGGTTGCACTGTGATGATTACATAGATTATCAATTGGGATGTTAATATATGGATTATCTATTATGATATTGATAATGTGGATTACCTGTTATTTGATAATGTTGATTATCAATTGTGATTTGTGAGTTATCTATCTTTGTGTATATAGATACTGTATTGAATTGTTTTAAAACTTTAAAACAACTTGGACCTAAAAGACACGCTTTGGATTTCGATAAGACCGGGACCGGGTTTCCATATTTGGATATCCGAAAACCACATCGATTTCAATTAAACGTTAGGTCGTGAATCAAAGTAGAGCTTTGTGAAGACTCGAGGTGTAAGGACTATACGTCAGTATAACTCTGTGGGTGATTCCGTAATGAGTTTGACGGAACTAGTTCTTATAGGTTCGAGATGGTGATTCAGAGTGCAAGGGTTATTGTCGTTAACTCTAAGGGTGATTCCAAAATGAATGTAACGAGATAATGCTTTCGGCTTCGTTCGAACCCGGAACGAACTTTTACGGATTGAATACTTTCAGAACATCGTCCGGTGGACGATGAGCATTCTAAGTGATGTGTTCACTAAAGGTAATCGTAGCCTCAAGCCTCATCAACCGGGAATGGCTAAAACAGAGGAGGTGCAACAAGGCTTCGTGGGTAGCCCCCACTTGAGAGTAAGATTTACCCCTGTCTAGAGATCCCTTTTATTTCGGCTGTGTGGGCGATTGATAGCTAGAATCGCCGGGGTTGTCTTATTTGGAACTGTTCAGTAAGGAATGGGTCCGGCTTTGTGTTGCAGGGGAGCGGCCGTACTCCTCGCTACTGTGATCTAGGCCACGTACTGTGACGGGCGGTACCCAAGTAGCCCTGCCATTGTATAGAATCCAAAATCCAATAAGTGCCATCAGATTTGATTGTATTACCCACTTTTGTGGCTAGTAGCTGGAATTTAATAGATGTACCAATTTCGGCTATTTCTTGTTTATTTGAAAATCCTAGACACTATTATAATATCATCAGATTTCCTATCAAATGTTTTGGTTAGCGTAAGGTAAAAACTTTTCCATGTTTATGTGTGGGAAGTCTTACGTGATACCTTTTCTTTCAAAAGGTTTTTAAAAGTTAAACAACTTTAACCCGTTTACTCATACCAGACCCATGTCTGACCCGGAGTTTATTCTGTTTTTCTTAAACTCTTGGGTACTCAAATTTTTACGAGTAGTCAAGGGATTCAGGAAAGCTTTGATAATTTTGGAGGAGCAAATGGAGCAGGAGGCTTCTGTGTATAGCTATATAGTATTCCGCTGTGTGTTCTTTGAGTTGTTGTCTTTGAGTTGTATCGAGTTGTATAACTAGACAGGTGTTTATAACTATCTAGTATGTATTGTTTTGGATGTGTATCTCTGATGTATATGATATTATGTAATGTATTATGTCAGTAATATAATTTATTCGTTCCGCTGTTTAGATTCTGATGTTGTTTCTTCCTTCTTCTCTGTCTTTTCTCTTTTCTATCCATTTCTTTCTTAAAAATGATGCGATTTTCTGTGGTAAGAAAGTCGGGTCGTTTCAGACCTCGTACGAAAAAGTTACGGATTAATTTACATTTGATAAAATTAAAATTAATTAACTAAATTAAACAAGTTTAAAATTATTAGACCTTGTCTCTTCCCTCCCATTTACTCCTCTAAGCACGCTTGCGTATACTTCTTCTTCTTTTCTCTTTTTAATTACTAGATCAAATCGCGCCTGACCAAAGCTGCCGCACCACCCTCGCATGCAGCTGTGCCACCCTCCTCCAGGCTAGCGCGCACGTCTACGCCAGGAAATCGAGCCTAAACCCACCAACTGATGCTCATTTGAGTGAGCTTGGCTACCGCCTCGTTGACAATTAACTTGATTCAACCGTTGATCTTGTAGAGCTGATCGAGCTCTTCAACTTCCTACTTGAAGTCGAAGCGTAAAAGCACGTGGATGGTGAGAAATCGAGGAAGAAAGGCCAGTGATTTTCCACCATTGAAATTTTAAAGTGGCGACTGATAGAAACAAGGTTTTTGGATCGCAAAGCTAAAGTTTTGAAGTCCTTGAAAATTTCAAACTTGAAAATTTCAGGAAGAAAGGCCAGTGATTTTCCACTATTCATCCTTGAAAATTTCAAACTTCAAACGAAGTGTGCCGCAAAGTGTTCTATATGTAATATCCCTATTTCGAACACAATGGAACTATTTTCGAGAACTAATTCGATCATATGCAGAAGATAGCTTTTTAAACCCAATTATTATATAAATTTCTTAAATTAATTTCTATGCATTTCGAACTCCCACGACCAACGATACGTATGATCATCACCATATTCGATGATATATAATAATTCTCTATTACGGATTCGATGAAACTTATTTCATCGAAATCCAAGACAGTGCCCCAAAAAGCTATTTTTACACGCTAATTAAAACAACCTGTAACAACCTTGATTTTGGTGATTACCTGCTAAAATTAAATTATAATGGTAGTATAATTTAATATTAGGGAAATAAAATAAATTAGAGATAGAGAATTTGATAAAACTGTTTATTTTGAATAAACAATGGGTTTTCAATAAATAAAAATGGAATTAAGATGTTAATGTTGGTAATAAATGATGAATAATGGTAATATGTCAATTTGGGTATTAATTGAATTAATTAAGTGAGATGAAAGAACTTATTTCAATAATAATCTGTTCAAATAAATAAATAATGTTGGAAATAAATGTAAAATGTTAGAAATAAAGTACGAAAACTTTATTATGTTGTTTGTGATAAAAATGAACATTATATGGTTTTCATTTGATAAAATGCAATAATTTTGCAAATTATTGCCAAATGTTAAGTTTTGTAAATTTTAATGAAGTATTAAAATTTATTGTGATGTATTTTATAAATAAAAGGGTGGAATATTGTTTAAAATTAATATTTGGATGTAAAATATTTTTAACATGGTTTGTTAAGACAAAATAAACAATAGAAGCGATTTTATGTAATTTTTCTTGTTAAAATATTGGTTTATTTGAATAAAATTTATAATTGAAGTAATTAATTAAAAATGAGAATTTAATGATAAAAAAATTTAAATGGTTAAAATAACTTTTATATGTGGTAAAATATTTTGTAAACAAAAAACATGTTAGTTTGATTTTATATAAATTGAAAACTTGAGAATATATGTTGTTTTGGGTAAAATATATGTGCTTTAGTGTTAATTAGTATTATAGGCTAATTATTTCTTTTTGGGTCTAAGCCCATTAACCATCCTAACAAAGAAGAAAATAATCTTCTTCTTAGAAATTGTACGTACAGTAAATTGTAAGGAGAAACCAGAAAGAAGCTGAAACTTATTTCTCCTTTGAAACCTAAAACCCAAATTTCAATCTCTCCAAATCTTTGTGGAAAATCAATCAATTGAAACGTTTTAAACAGGTAATCCATTTAAAAAATAAAACCAAGATCTACTCATCTATTTCTGATTTTGAGAGATTGTTGTTTGTAATTGGTTTTCTTCTTGCTGTATGTTTCCCTCTTTTCAAGTTTCAGGTTTCTATGACTAATTCAAGGTAGAAGATTCAAGCTTGCAAATCTAATTCGCTGAAAAACATATAAGGTGAGTATAAAAACTTACATTTTCTAGCTTTGATTGAGATTTCAAGGTAAGAAATCTCAATTTTATTTGTTGCATTTTCATTTGTGTATTGCTGTCAGTAAATTAGGTATATCTTTTTTGTTTTAGATCGGAATTTCATTTTCTTTGATGTTATGGAAAGCTTAAAAAGAGTGTGATAACTTTCATTTTTAGAACTTTCGAAAATTTTGAGCACAAAGGGTCGAAAATCCCAATTCAATCTCGCTGCCCTGTTACTGTAAAACTGTGACTTTCAGTGCCAAGTACTGTTGGTAATTAGGGCACAACTTTTTCGTTTAACGTCCAAATTTGACGATTCTTGATGTTCCTGAAAGCTTAGATTATCTGATACAACTTTTATGTTTTGAATTTTATTAAATTTTGAAGTTTACATGGTCGAAAGTACATATTAGTATTGCTGTCCCGAAACTAAAATGACAGGTGTAGTGAAATTGAGATCTGAAATTTGTTTTGACCATATCTTTCACGTTTTTCATCCAATTTCAATAATTTTAGATGTTATAGAAATCTTTGACTTTGTTCTAAAAGTTTCTTATTTTAAGGTTTTGGTTTCGAAGTTAGCTTTGTCAAAACTGTATTTGTTTGTTGCCGTCCCGAGAGCAAAACGACAGCAATAACAATCATTGACCTGAGAATTGTATTAGATTATTTTTGCTCTCATTCTTGTTCGATTTTGATGTTGTTTTTGAGATGTTTTGAAAGGTATGGTACCTATCAATATGGTATTCATATTTGAAGAATTTGAAATTAAAATTTAAATAGAATTTGAATTGGTTTTGGGTTAAATTTAAATTGAATTCGTATTAAATTCAAGTTATCGGTCTTGAATTATCTTTCTTGTTTTTCATTGTTTTCGAGCACAATTTTCAATAAACCATTTTTGAAGTGATTTTTTGAAATAAATGGACATTTTAAGTTATTATTATATAGTTTTAAAATTATATTTTTAATATAAAATCTATTTATTACCTATAATAAAGGAATTTCAAATATTTGTTTTGTTAATCTTTTCGGGAAATAGTTTTAGAAGTTTGTTTTCTCTAGTAAACTATTTTAAATATAAAACATACACTTTTACACTGTTCGAAGGTATGAGAAAGAGAATTAAACAATTTAGTAAAACACGTGGTATGGGACATGTGCGTTTGCTATTTCGGTTAATTCCGGACTTGTACGATCGAAGCCATTTGAGATTATTGATTCTGAGGTGTTCTGCCATTTTATGGCATATTTTGAGTTTTATAATTCCTATTTATTGGAATTATTTAAGATGGCCAATATTTGGAAAGTATTATGGTTTGAGATCTCCTATGTAGGAGTATGGTCGATGAGAACCATCACGATGTTTTATTTACTTGCCTGTGATATAAGGCAAATCTTGAGTATATGATTTCATATTTTCAGATTTATGGTTTATGAGGAACCAACATGATGTTTTAACTTGTTGATGAGACGAGACAAGTTAAGATGCCATTTAATATTTGTCGATGAGATTGGACGAATATGGTGTCTCTTTACCACTTGCCAATGAGATGATGTGAGATATGATTTTCTAAGTTTTATGATGTTCCTAGTGTGGCATCGACTAGCGGCTAGTAAACCGCTAAGTGCAAACGAGTGGTATGGGACACACGTTAACACTTTTCGGATTCCTATCCGTGAGTTTGTGACACATTCACGATGTTTACCTAACAGAACTGCTTTGATTGGTGTTAGCGGCCTTGTCATGAGGACGAACTGCTTAGGGAGGTGTTAGCGACCTTGTTAGGACTGATAAAATTGCTTGGAGAGGTGTCAGCGACCTTTTCATGAGGACGAACTGCTTAGGGAGGTGTTAGCGACCTTGCTAGGGCTGACAAAATGGCTTGGAGAGGTGTCAGCGACCTTGTCATGAGGACGAACTGCTTTGGGAGGTGTTAGCGACCTTGTCTGAGGCTTCGGCCGTTTGTAGCACGTGCAGCAATGCTTCGGCATTGCAATCGGGGATTTGGCCAATCCGGGTTTTCTGAGTTTTTGTTATTTTATTGTGATTTCACCATTTTAAGATATTTTATTACATCGATAGCCTAGTGCTATGTAAGATGTTACATATATATATATGGTGATTTCATTTATGATGTTCTGAACTCTTATTGAGTTCCTTGAGTTGTGAGTTTGAATGATTTCATGATTTTATAGGATATTCTGGGTTTCGCCATTTTGGGTGAGTTGAGATTGAGATTTATATACCTTTATACCAATGAGATGAGGTATAATTGAATTTGGAGATTCCTTTATATTTGAGATTTGGATCATCCTATTTGAGAATGTTTTATATTTGCCATTTTGGCGAGAGTTTGTATTGATGCTTCTCCTTTTGAGGAGATATGGTTCTTGGAAACCATGTAGACACTTTCGAATGTCGCGGATGATATGAGGCGAATGTTTATATTATTTGAGTATTATTATTGAATTTACCTCTTTCGAGGTCTTTGTATACTTAAGTGACATTAGTTCACTTAAGTCATGGGTTGTATCCTTTTTGTTGCCTTTTCTCATTCGAAAAGAATTATCACCATGTGTCTTATGCTTTATATTATCGTCCATCCTCATTAACTGATTGTTTTAGCTAGACTGACCCGTGTATTTTGTACTCGGGTCAGACCGGGTTATTTCAGGTTAGTCGTCAGTTATGGGACTTAGCTTTGATGCATTTGCTTGGATATAAGCCTAGAACTCTTGTGTAGTTGATACTTCTTTCTGCTTGACTCTGATATGTATTTGATTAGATGTATATAGCGTGGTCTCTGTACCACTTTTGTGTATCAGTTTGTATCATACTGGGATGTATCTGTGTATATGTATTTATATACATGACGAATACTGTTCTGTGATGTGATATGTATTATGTTATTGTATTTTGTTCTGATAGATCCATTAGCCACCTATAGTTTTGTATTAAGCATTTATTGATATGTCGATTCACATGAAATAGAAAAAAATAGAGCATTTATCGACGTATGTAATAGATGTTTAAAACAAGATTATAGATGGTAGCTCCTAATTGGCCCTATTCTCCACATTAGCAGATAGAATTACCCGGTAATTCTCTTTGTTAATGTGGGTCTCGGAGTGGGGCGTCACAGCTTGGTATCAGAGCAGAGTTCAGAACAAAATATGGCAAACACAGAACAGAAGCATATATGACGATACATCCAAGTATGGTACATGTGTTACAAATTCCTTAATCTCTGGTCCTTAGCCTTTTTCATTTTTTGAAGTAGATAATTAGGATATGTCTAGGAATATATTTTATTATGTAGCATTCCCAATTGAACTGATGATACCTTATCTTAGGAGTAATCCTTTGGGGTTATTTTATTTGCGTCCTCTCCGCTATGGGTTCTTGATGCTCATCCCTATCGAAGGAATTTGTTGATGCTTTTCATTGGTTCTTGTCTTGTTCTTCTTTGAGGATTGCAAATCCTATTAAGGGGATCCACAATATTTGGGCGAGACGTTTGAGAATTTTGTGGCTGTTCCTTGTAGCTTATCTTTTCGTGCGTATTGGCACGCTATTTTCTATCTTGAGTTTGGAATGATTCGAGATGGAGTACCTTGCATATTATTAAGCCACGTTCTGAGATTTAGAGGATACTATATTTTGGTATCCTAAATTATTCGATTTGCAGTCTCTTGTTATTCGGAATGTTAGTAATGATTCCGGAGTCTCTGTGTTCACTCTTGAGTTACCAGATGTTGATGATATATCTCTAATTCTTGTTGTTCTGACACTATTGATTTTTGTGAGTCTTTTTTGAGTATAGCATCCAATCGGGCAATTGAATATTTTAAGTATTATATATGAGGTATTTCTTTTTAAAGAAAATGAATTTTTGTGTTGGGTCGTCCGTCTAGTGCTTTAAGAATTCTGGACGATACGTTTGGCCAACGTTATCGATAGGAATTTCCTAAACGTCGTGATGAGACAACCAGACATGGAAATTTGAGTTTTAATATAAATTAAGTGGAGAATAAATTAAAATGGTTTGAGAATTAATTTTATTTGGATGACATATGCAGCCGTGGATCCATAGCGGGTCGGATGAGTGGCGAGGCAGTTTTGACCATTTGGTCAACTTTGCAGCCAATCGATAGTTTTTTTTATATTATGAACCTATGGCGAGGCATTGCCATTATGATAATCGAAATTTTATGAAATGGTATATAGTTATGCTTTGTTATTTAAATGATGTACTTGAGATGAGATAATACTTTGTTTGAAAAGTAAATTTTTTACTGAATATTTTAAAATGAGATATACATGTTGAAGATGGAGTTTGTTTTGAGAATTTGGGTGTTTGAAAATAAAGAGTAGCAAAATTTAAAAAAAAAAAAATTATCTTAAGGATTGTTGAAATAAAATTGTAAAATTCTTTTGAAAACAAGTTTGAGTTAATAATCAACTCTAATTAATTTTATGCTGTTAAAAATATGGAAAAATTGATTTTGTGACAAAAGGAAATATGAATTTGAATGGTTCATTTATTTTAAAACGTTATATTAAGAGATGCATGCTTTAATAAATGAATAAGTCATGAGATGTAATCATTTTAAATTGTGAGACAATTTAAAATTTAACAAGTAAATTCAAAATTTATTTTGGATGGATAATTATCTTTTGAATAATGAAAGAGATTAGTTATCTCTTTCAAAATGAGTCTTCAAAGTTAGTTGTTTGAGAGGAAAAAAAAAAACTTGTTTGTGTAAAGTGTTAAAAGTGTTTCCAACTAGTGAATTATTTCTTTTAAAAGATGATTACACAGAGTTGATCATATTCTGTATGTCTTTGCTTTCCGAGAAAAATAAGATCATTTATTAAATTATTTAGCAAAAATATTGTTTGAAAAAAATGTAGTTTAAAATTAAAAATTGTTTGGGGAAAAATTTCAAATTTTAAATATGTTCGAAAGCTGAAATTTCATTTAGAAAAGTGTTGTACTAAACCAGCGATAACTAGAGATTTATAAATCCAAATGTGCTCAATATTTTTTTCTAATGGAAGGGCTTTCAATAAGCTATAAAAGATCTTTTTACCACTTTTAAACATTTTGCTATTTACTGAGGCTAAAATGGGTTTGAATGGGGATAGGCAATTCTGCCCTATTACAAAATTCTCTAAGATTAAGCTGAAAGTAAATTTAACATTACTTAAACCGTAAATCCGATTTTGATGATCTTTATATTTCAGGAAAGCTTAGACTGATTAGAACAACCTTTATTCTATAAAGTTCTTCAGATTTTGTTGTTTGCTGGGTAAAAACAGGTCTTCTTTACAGCAGGTCTGAAATGAAATTGATTTACTTCTCCTTAATAGTTAAGTGTAGAACTTCTTATTTATGAACATAAGCTAATATCATCTATTTGATTAAATACAGGTGAAAAAGGATGGTTGGGTTATATTTTGAGCCAAAAAGATTATATATAAGATTATGCAAACTCGCTTTAAAATGCTAAAAAAGAAAGGTATGTTTCCAGATTAAATTTTTAAGTGTTAAATGTTGATATATATTGTGTTTCCGACTAAATGGTCGATGTATATTATATAAATCATTTTTGTAATATTTTAAATGGCCCTCCGTACAAAGGAGACTCCGCCGAATTTTCCAAAATAAAAATAAAAAAATAAAATAAAATTAACACTAGATAATTTTGAGAAATAAATTTGAAAAAAAAAATTATGTGTTTTTGAGTAGTTTTTTTTATCTCCTAAATGAAATGTGTAAGACTCAAAGTCCATAATAGTAATAAATGGGGTAGGGAGATAGCTATGTGTAAATAGTCATCGATGAAGGGTGTAATTATAAGTTCTTTTCAAGTCTTATTTGAAATTGACTATTAGTGTGGAAAAATATGTGTTACAAATTAAAATATATTTATGGAAGAGTTGGAGAATAAACAACTTAAATTTTATTTACTCTAAATAAAGAGTAATGAGCTTAAGTTTAAACTAAAATAAGAGTTTTGTAAATTTTCAAGTATTGAAAATTTTGATTATAAAGATAATGAGTTTTGAAACTCTAAGAACTTTTGATTGTAAATTAATATATATATATATATATTTTGGTTCCTTGTGTTTATCTTGCCTTAGTGCAATGGTCTCACGACTTGCAGTTATGCGGTCATCCGAGTTGGTGGAATTTGAAGAACCACCTCTCGTCAAATTTTCTAATCTCTATTGTCGTCAATCTAAAATCAATGTGGGTATTTCCATAGTGATACACAGAAAGTCATGTCAATAATGATCTTGTTGATTCGAGTCCAGGATAAAGTGATGCTAAAATCCGGACTCTATTCGAGAAGCTTTCTGAGAAATCAGTCTCACTCGATCGATCTTTTTTTGTGGCATTCTATTTGTGCTCTTGTTTCGAAGGTGTGACACCTTCGAAATCATAAGGTATTGCTCGAAGAAATTCAATGGTTCGATAATCCCTATGCCTACACTTGGGAAAACATAGAATTAATCAAGCAATCTTATCTTGGTTTTTTTAATCATATCGTGTTGATGGTGAGGAATTTTAAACTCAAGCCTATCTATCTACCTTTGGTGAATGAAATAATTGTGTTGAATACAACACTTCTCTTGAAATTGCGAGGACGCAATTTTTATAAGGGTGGGAGTCTGTAAGAACCTTGATTTTGGTGATTACCTGCTAAAATTAAATTATAATGGTAGTATAATTTAATATTAGGGAAATAAAATAAATTGGAGATAGAGAATTTGATAAAACTGTCTATTTTGAATAAACAATGGGTTTTCAATAAATAAAAATGGAATTAAGATGTTAATGTTGGTAATAAATGATGAATAATGGTAATATGTCAATTTGGGTATTAATTGAATTAATTAAGTGAGATGAAAGAACTTAATTCAATAATAATCTGTTGAAATAAATAAATAATGTTGGAAATAAATGTAAAATGTTAGAAATAAAGTATTAAAACTTTATTATGTTGTTTGTGATAAAAATGAACATTATATGGTTTTCATTTGATAAAATGTAATAATTTTGCAAATTATTGCCAAATGTTAAGTTTTGTAAATTTTAATGAAGTATTAAAATTTATTGTGATGTATTTTATAAATAAAAGGGTGGAATATTGTTTAAAATTAATATTTGGATGTAAAATATTTTTAACATGGTTTGTTAAGACAAAATAAACAAGAGAAGCGATTTTATGTAATTTTTCTTGTTAAAATATTGGTTTATTTGAATAAAAGTTATAATTGAAGTAATTAATTAAAAATGAGAATTTAATGATAAAAAATTTTAAATGGTTAAAATAACTTTTATATGTGGTAAAATATTTTGTAAACATAAAACATGTTAGTTTGATTTTATATAAATTGAAAACTTGAGAATATATGTTGTTTTGGGTAAAATATATGTGCTTTAGTGTTAATTAGTATTATAGGCTAATTATTTCTTTTTGGGTCTAAGCCCATTAACCATCCTAACAAAGAAGAAAATAATCTTCTTCTTAGAAATTGTACGTACAGTAAATTGTAAGGAGAAACCAGAAAGAAGCTGAAACCTTTTTCTCCTTTGAAACCTAAAACATAAATTTCAATCTCTCCAAATCTTTGTGGAAAATCAATCAATTGAAACCTTTTAAACAGGTAATCCATTTAAAAAATAAAACCAAGATCTACTCATCTATTTCTGATTTTTAGAGATTGTTGTTTGTAATTGGTTTTCTTCATGCTGCATGTTTCCCTCTTTTCAAGTTTCAGGTTTCTATGACTAATTCAAGGTAGAAGATTCAAGCTTGCAAATCTAATTCGCTGAAAAACATATAAGGTGAGTATAAAAACTCACATTTTCTAGCTTTGATTGAGATTTCAAGGTAAGAAATCTCAATTTTATTTGTTGCATTTTCATTTGTGTATTGCTGTCAGTAAATTAGGTATATCATTTTCGTTTTAGATCGGAATTTCATTTTCTTTGATGTTATGGAAAGCTTAAAAAGAGTGTGATAACTTTCATTTTGAGAACTTTCGAAAATTTTGAGCACAAAGGGTCGAAAAACCTAATTCAATCTCGCTGCCCTGTTACTGTAAAACTGTGACTTTCAGTGCCAAGTACTGTTGGTAATTAGGGCATAACTTTTTCGTTTAACGTCCAAATTTGACGACTCTTAATGATCCTGAAAGCTTAGATTATTTGCTACAACTTTTATGTTTTGAGTTTTGTTAAATTTTGAAGTTTACATGGTCGAAAGTTCATATTAGTATTGCTGTCCCGAAACTAAAATGACAGCTGTAGTGAAATTGAGATCTGAAATTTGTTTTGACCATATCTTTCACGTTTTTTCATCCAATTTCAATTATTTTAGATGTTCTAGAAATCTTTGACTTTGTTCTAAAAGTTTCTTATTTTAAGGTTTTGGAAATTTCGAAGTTAGCTTTGTCAAAACAGTATTTGTTTGTTGCTGTCCCGAGAGCAAAACGACAGCAATAACAATCATTGACCTGAGAATTGTATTAGATTATTTTTGCTCTCATTCTTGTTCGATTTTGATGTTGTTTTTGAGATGTTTTGAAAGGTATGATACCTATCAATATGGTAGTCATATTTGAAGAAGTTGAAATTAAAATTTAAATAGAATTTGAATTGGTTTTGGGTTAAATTTAAATTGAATTCGTATTAAATTCAAGTTATCGGTCTTGAATTATCTTTCTTGTTTTTCATTGTTTTCGAGCACAATTTTCACTAAACCATTTTTGAAGTGATTTTTTGAAATAAATGGACATTTCAAGTTATTATTATATAGTTTTAAAATTATTTTTTTAATATAAAATCTATTTATTACCTATAATAAAGGAATTTCAAATATTTGTTTTGTTAATCTTTTCGGGAAATAGTTTTAGAAGCTTGTTTTCTCTAGTAAACTATTTTAAATATAAAACATACACTTTTACACTGTTCGAAGGTATGAGAAAGAGAATTAAACAATTTAGTAAAACACGTGGTATGGGACATGTGCGTTTGCTATTTCGGTTAATTCCGGACTTGTACGATCGAAGCCATTTGAGATTATTGATTCTGAGATGTTCTGCCATTTTATGGCGTATTTTGAGTTTTATAATTCCTATTTATTGGAATTATTTAAGATGGCCAATATTTGGCAAGTATTATGGTTTGAGATCTCCTATGTAGGAGTATGGTCGATGAGAACCATCACGATGTTTTATTTACTTGCCTGTGATATAAGGCAAATCTTGAGTATATGATTTCATATTTTGAGATTTATGGTTTATGAGGAACCAACATGATGTTTTCACTTGTTGATGAGATGAGACAAGTTAAGATGCCATTTAATATTTTTCGATGAGATTGGACGAATATGGTGTCTCTTTACCACTTGCGAATGAAATGATGTGAGATATGATTTTCTAAGTTTTATGATGTTCCTAGTGTGGCATCGACTAGCGGCTAGTAAACCGCTAAGTGCGAACGAGTGGTATGGGACACACGTTAACACTTTTCGGATTCCTATACGTGAGTTTGTGACACATTCACGATGTTTACCTAACAGAACTGCTTTGAGAGGTGTTAGCGGCCTTGTCATGAGGACGAACTGCTTAGGGAGGTGTTAGCGACCTTGTTAGGACTGACAAAATAGCTTGGAGAGGTGTCAGCGACCTTGTCATGAGGACGAACTGCTTAGGGAGGTGTTAGCGACCTTGTTAGGGCTGACAAAATGGCTTGGAGAGGTGTCAGCGACCTTGTCATGAGGACGAACTGCTTTGGAAGGTGTTAGCGACCTTGTCTGAGGCTTCGGCCGTTTGTAGCACGTGCAGCAATGCTTCGGCATTGCAATCGGGGATTTGGCCAATCCGGGTTTTCTGAGTTTTTGTTATTTTATTGTGATTTCACCATTTTAAGATATTTTATTACATCGATAGCCTAGTGCTATATAAGATGTTACATATATATATATATATATATATATATATATATATGGTGATTTCATTTATGATGTTTTGAACTCTTATTGAGTTCCTTGAGTTGTGAGTTTGAATGATTTCATGATTTTATAGGATATTCTAGGTTTTGCCATTTTGGGTGAGTTGAGATTGAGATTTATATACCTTTATACCAATGAGATGAGGTATAATTGAATTTGGAGATTCCTTTATATTTGAGATTTGGATCATCCTATTTGGGAATGTTTTATATTTGCCATTTTGGCGAGAGTTTGTATTGATGCTTCTCCTTTTGAGGAGATATTGTTCTTGGAAACCATGTAGACACTTTCGAATGTCGCTGATGATATGAGGCGAATGCTTATATTATTTGATTATTATTATTGAATTTACCTCTTTCGAGGTCTTTGTATACTTAAGTGACATTAGTTCACTTAAGTCATGGGTTGTATCCTTTTTGTTGCCTTTTCTCATTCGAAAAGAATTATCACCATGTGTCTTATGCTTTATATTATCGTCCATCCTCATTAACTGATTTTTTTAGCTAGACTGACCCGTGTATTTTGTACTCGGGTCAGACCGGGTTATTTCAGGTTAGTCGTCAGTTATGGGACTTAGCTTTGATGCATTTGCTTGGATATAAGCCTAGCACTCTTGTGTAGTTGATACTTCTTTCTGCTTGACTCTGATATGTATTTGATTAGATGTATATAGCGTGGTCTCTGTACCACTTTTGTGTATCAGTTTGTATCATACTGGGATGTATCTGTGTATATGTATTTATATACATGACGAATATTGTTCTGTGATGTGATATGTATTATGTTATTGTATTTTGTTCTGATAGATCCATTAGCCACCTATAGTTTTGTATTAAGCATTTATTGGATATGTCGATTCACTTGAAATAGAAAAAAATAGAGCATTTATCGACGTATGTAATAGATGTTTAAAACAAGATTATACATGGTCGCTCCTAATTGGCCCTATTCTCCACATTAGCAGACAGAATTACTCGGTAATTCTCTTTGTTAATGTGGGTCTCGGGGTGGGGCGTCACACAACCAATTTCTAAAATCAATTAAATCATTTTTAAATCAAATTTAAAAGTTTACTATCTTTCTTCTTATTTAAATAGAATTTAAAACAATTTTAGAAATCATTTTCATTCACATAAAATTCAAGTTTTAATTATTTAGGCAACTTCAAATATTAAACTTTACGATTAAATTATCAAATAAATCGTTATATTTAAAATCCAAGTTATTTAACTTATAAAAATAACTTTTCAATATTTAAATAAATTAAATATTCTAAGTTCAAATGACTAAAATCCAAGGTCGTTCAAGGATTGGTGGACCACTATAGTATATTATGCATCTTTTACTTTTTCTATATTGCCATTTCTTTATTCATATTCTAGCTTTTGTAGTATAAATTGGTTGTTATTTTTTGTCTAAATTAAAGCAGAACCTGATATTTCTCTCATATTTTCTATTGTCTGGATAATATAAAAGAATTAGAACAGTTGTTCCATTAGTGAGAGAACTAATCCATCTTAAAAACCAACGCTAGAATCACATTACTGGTTTCTACACTTTATTGGATCTCTAGTTGAGATGATAGGTTGTTTTTGACGCAAACATTTTTTAAAGAAAATAATTTTAAAACTAAATAAATGAATAAAATGTTTTATAAACCAAAATTGATTTGATATATTGTTTCTTGGAAAAAATATGAATTCAAATTAGGATTCAGGTTAATGGAAAATTTTATTCAAAATTAGTAATTTAATAAAAAAAATGGAGATTGGTACTGTTTAATTCATTAATTTTGGATTATGAAAGTAGATCAAAAGTAGTTAAGCATGGTTTTTCTTACATGAACCGGAAGAAGAGGGGGTTAGGATCGATTTCACACTGGAAGGCAGATGAATAGGGCGATACTAATAATTAAAATACTTAATATGGAAATATATAAATTAATTGCAGCACTGATAATAGATGAATAATAGCAGCACAGATAATAGCATAATATTAGATGTAGAAATAGAACAACACATATCTACCCAACTTCGGCAAAACCTTGCCTACATGCTGCACCCAAGGTTTCTAGTAGAAATTAAGTAGTCAGACGCTTACACAAGTAAACTCGCGACACCCGTTATCGACTAATCTAACTTTACGCTCAAACCCAGCCATAACTCAGTCACTGAGTTGCGAATTCTCGAACTACACCACCGCAGTTCGTCCCTTAGTCACACGACTAGACTTTACAAAAGTTTAAAAGAGCAACACAAAACAAAAACAACTAAACAAAAATAGAAATCCTAGTTTAAAATAAAATCCCAAACTATTATTTGTCGGCCCCAAAAACAAATACTCCGTGATAAAAAAATATTCCCCTTTTCTTTTATTTCTTCGGCCTTTATCCTTGCTTTGTGAAAATGGTTGCCTCATTTCTTCTTTGATCTATCTTCACTTCTCTTCAAGAAATTAAGGCTTCTGGAGATTGAGCACTGCTGATTCTAGTTGATCAATTTAATAGATATTTAGCGTTGATTGCTTCATCCGTCGATCGTCTCTTTGATTTGCACACAGCTGCTTTAATTCATTGAGTTCAATTTGAATTGGTATGTGATTTCCTTTATTACTCTCGTTGATATGCTTAAACTATATTGATTTTGATTTGATGATGATTATCGGGTTTAAATAGGGTTCAATTCCTTTAATTACCATTCAAATATGATTTTGAATTTGTCTGTTACTTTTTGCTCTGCCATTCGATTTTGCTTGGTTGCTTGTGATTGATCATAACTGGTTCAATTTCGTTTATTTTCTGTTATGGTTCCTCGGTCACTTTGGCTTCATGAATTTGCTTTAGATTTTGTTCCGTTCTTTTTTGGCTTGACTTCGGCCACTATGGATTTGTGATAATTGACTTCAACTTCATGAATTTTTTTGCTGGCAATTAGCACTTCTCTGAAGTTTTCAAAAAATTTGCATTTGAATGTGACCATGACTACATTCGAATTTTGTTCCTCTTTGTAATGCTGCAACTTAATTTGCTTTAGAAAACTGTCTGGATATATGTATACATGTGTGAATGCATATGTGTGTGTGCATGTGTGTATATATATGTATATGTATGTATGTTTGTTGCATCATGTATAAACTGGACTTGATAAACACTGATTGATTTCGGCCTTGACTCCTTTATATTGAATTATCTGGTTTACCTGTACACCTTATTGTTGCTTGATGGACTCTGGTAGTTGCAGTATCATGTGGTCTTGTTGTCTCTGGTGCATTTCTACTGGTTCCTGTAGACTTTGTGGAGACTTGTCCGGTTTCCACTGAAATATTAAAATTTGAACTCTGCACTTGTACCATTTGATATCGGGTTTTGATACACTTTTTCACGTGTGTTTATTTACGTTGCTTAGAAAAGTTTTGTTGTTGTGCATGCCCCTTATGTAGCTTGATTGCTTGCATATGGTTGTTGCCTTTGAACTCATATATGTGTATACATATATATGTATGTATGTATATATGTTTATGTGGTCTTTGTGTAGCCTTCTCTTGCTTAATGTACATTTATTTGAAAAAACTTCCTTGTATTTGCATTCATTTGATGGTCTAACCATTTTGTTGTTGCACATTTCCTTGAGTCTGAGTACAATTCACTGAAACTTGTACTCAACCATTTGTATGTGGTTCCATATCTAACCATGCTTCATTGTTTTCTTTGACCATCATATACACTTCTTTTTATCTTTGTTCACTGCGTGGTGATTCATGTGTGCTTATCATTTTTCAAACTGCTATGTTGATGTTCATCTCCACTTGTATAAATAAATATATAAATATATTTATATGCGTGTGTGTTTACCTCTGTGGCATTCCATTTTTTATTGTTTTTCCATATGAATTCATATTGCTTTATATTTTTACCGGGTGCGGTTCCATACGAAATTTTTTATGCACATAATATACTTGTCGGTGTTGCTCCTTTGTGTGATGTCCACCCCTTTTTGTACTGGTTCATTCTATTTTTAGAATTTGTCTTGCATTGAGTTCTAGTCTCGAGTTAGTTTGCATATGTATACACACACGTACACACATACATATGCCTAAACTGTTAAGTCTGGTCTGGTGGAAGCTTTGCATTCATGTTATGTTGACCGATTTCACTTTGTATGATTTATTTGCATTTGTATTTGAGTAATTCACTGTCTTGTTGTGTGGTTCTTACTTCTGGACTGACCTTGGTTTGTTTTTGCTTCGGGTTATTTCATTTCCTTGTCTGTGGTACATTGTGTGGTGAGTTGCTGTCCTGAATGCGTATAGTTGGGTTCCTTTTGAAATTGACATGTCTGAGGCTTTTTGCATTCACGCATGTTGTCATTTGACTTTGAGTCAGACCATTTGAGGTTTTGTTTGTTTTTAAAGTCACCACTGTTGACATGTGGATTTTGGTTCCTCCGAGCAGTCTGGGTTCAAGTGTACATTTAATTTTTTGTCGAGGCTTGTTTTATGTTGGTTTTTGAATTCTTGTACTCAACAATTTTGTGATGTTTTCTGTAATGTAGCTGAGTTGAACCTAACTTTGGCTTAGGTTTGTCCTTATGCTCATGTCGTGGCTTTATTTTTAATGCTTTTGAGTTGAACCTAGCTTTTGATTGGGTTTGTCCTTGTGCTCACCTGTCCTTGCAATTTTATAAAGTGTATATCAGTGTGCATGGCCTTATGGCATGTATAGTGATAAACTGTGCTTGTCACAAGCTGTTTGTGTAAGATGAATTCAAAATAAATATGATGATAAACAACCCAAATAACTGAGGCAAATAACATTTTCAAAACACATTTTATTTTACACTGCAAAATATATTTCTTTTTTAATCCTACCACGTCAATTTTATTTTGCAGATAACTCAGATGTTGGATTCAACCTGGAATAGACTTAATGATTAAATGAGAGTGAATGAGTGATATGTAGCGAGGTGCAAATATAAATGATAATTGTATACTGAAACATTGAATTGCAATTTAAAATTGTATTGTTTGAAAATTGTGTATATAGTGAGAGCTCAAATTTGTACTATTCAAAATTATAACAAATATTTGTTTGAATAAAATATATGTTTGAATTTAAATTTTTTGTTATTATTTTATTCAGCAAATATTTTTTCAATTATGTGAAAATAAAATAGTACGATAACAAATACATTTAAATTAATATAAATAATTATCATTTAAAAAATCATATACTAGCATATTCAACAATCTACCCCTTTTGATAATAAAAAACATATATTTAAGATTTTGAATTTATTAAATGTATGTGATCATTCAATTTGCTCCCCCTATTTCAATGCTCCCGCTCTACAACAAAGGCTCCCCTTCATTTATGCATGAAAATAAATAGAAATATGCAAATGAACCAAGATGCAATTAGAAAATACAAATAAAATATTTGACCTTTATTTGCTAAAATCTTAGCTTTTCTCTCCCCAATTTATTATCAGCAAAAAAGTAACAGTCTTTGAAAAATGGAGATAAAGTGAGAGACATTAATACAATATTAATACCTAATCAAGTATAAATATTAAATTTCAATTAAAAATCAAACAAAAATCATAAATACTCTGTTAGGCGCATATTCCACTTTAGAGTGATAGGGATGATGTCATCATATAAAACCATATAGTTGTGTTTGTTGGTGGTATATTTATATCAAGAATGAATATATACTAACCATGCTTAACCGCTATAACTTTAAAATGAGATTAGTAGTATTCCAAATTTTATAATAAAAAATGAATTTCAAGCATCTTCTAACCACGCATAACCGTGAGGGCTTTTGTATGGGATTAGAATCAACTTGCCTGTTTAATAATCAATTTTGATATGTGTTCCATACTTGCATAACCGTGGGGACTTTTAAATGAGCATGAAAGCACATAATCAAAGATTCCAAGTAGTTGACCAATGCATAATCGTGAGGTCTTTTAAATGAGAGTGAATATTTTGGATGATTTTAATGCTAAAAATATAATAAAATGGAAAACGAATAATTTCCCATTTAAATTACAAGATATTGACATACTACATTGGATTTTGATGAGGGAGGGTGATTAGAGATACGACATAAATAGAGATGGTCATGGAATTTTTATCAATCAAAAGTTATTATAAATCTTGTTTAAATTTTTAGAGAAATTTACTAAATATATTGTCTCAAGTTATAGTATATGATTAATATCAACACTCATCACTTTTTTAATCACTATCTATCTTTTCGATAATCAGTATGGAGTCAGATTAGTTAATGTCGTAATTTAAGATCAAATTGAAAAATAATTATAAAATCAAATTGACTAATCTGAAATAAGGTCAACAAAAACGATTTTTTGGAAGGGATTAAGAAAAATGTCTGCTACTTGAAAATTAGTTGAAATGAAAAAATGCAGATATTTTCTTTGAAAATGATATTACTACTGAATATCTCCACATAAATCACATTCCACCAATAATTTTTCTACCTATAAGATTATGGTGTAATCTGAATCCGAATTTTCCTTTGACTCAAGATATCGTTAGTTGGATGCCACAGACCAGACCATGAAGTGTGTAACAAAATACCTTAAAATCATTTTTAACAGCATTTAAATGAAATTCTCTTGAATTTGAATTAAAATCATGCAAATTTACAAATAGTGAACATAGTATAAGATCCAGAAGCAGTAAGATAAGCAAATTTATCCACGTGTGTCTAGAGCAATTAAAAATCAATTCAAGACAATATTTCTTATCATCTAAACTTGTAGCACCATAAGTCCAAAAAATCTATATGAGATTGTTCCAAAACTTCTAGAGATACGTATAGCTTTCTCTTCATAGAAAACAATTAGCCAACAATTTTGAATAAGTCAGAATCAAAATCAACATTCATTTCTTTATCACTTAACTGGCTGATTTAACTCAGATTATGGTGCAGATTTTCACATTTGATAAATCGTTCAAAATAAATATTCCGTTACCTATTTTACCTTTATGATAATTTTTTATTTTTTCCCATTGTGATTCTTCCACCTTTATATTAGGATAAAGAACTTTGATTTGTTGCCTGTCGTATGCCTGGAACAGCCAGAATTTAGGTACCACTGTTGTTGTTGCTAGCGTGCCACCACACCTACACCAGAAATGATTTTTGTGACCTATTTGTTTTTATAGGTCCATGGTTGTTAGTGGTAAAATATTTTGGAAAATATGTTTGTAGAGACCCAAGACAATTTATATTTGTTGCTTTTGGCACCCAGATTTGTTTGACTTTAAGGGATTTTATATTCGTGCCTTTTGGAACCCAAATTGGTATGGTTTTTACGTTTTTAGGTCTATACCTACTGTAATTCCCCACCCCGAGACCCACCTTAATAAAGAGAATTAACGAGCAATTCCATCTAATAAAGCGGAGAGTAGGGCTGGTTAAGGGCGAACATCTATAACTTTGCCTTAAACGTCTACTGAATACATCGATAAATGCAATATGATTTTTCTTTTCTATCTCAATGGATCGACATACATAGTAAACGCTTAATCCAAAACTATAAGTGAGTAATGGATCTATCCAAAATATAATAACTAAATGTAAAGCACATCATAGAACAGTAATCAACATCATATATATTCATATACACTAATACATGTTTAGTACAATACAATATGAATATAATAAAAGTGGTACTCGATCACACCATATACATTGAATCAAACACATCGGAGTATGCGAAAGAACAGAAATTGCTCAAGAGAAAGGAGAGCTGATATTCAGCATCAACTTCATGCTAAGTCCAATAGATGATACCTAAAACAACTCGGTCTGACCGGAGTATAAATACACGGGTTAGTCTAGCTACACAAATCAGTCAATATCGGCTATATGAAGCAGAACAGACATGAAGATACTTCTTCTCGAAAGAGAAGATTGAATCCATAAACTCATAAGCTCAACACTTAAGTAACAAATGCTACTTAGGTGAACAAATACCTCGAAGGAGGTAACTCAAACTCAGTACTCAAATCAAACACAAGCGCCTCATATCATAGGCGACATCCCAAAATGTCAACATGGTTTCCATGAATCATATCTCCTCAAAAGGAGAAATATCAATACAAACTCTTGCCAAAATGGAAAACATAAAACATTCTCAATATGATGATCCAAAACAAAATTATAGATGAATCTCCGAATTCAATTATACCTCACCTCATTGGTATAAATGTATATAAATCTCAATTTCAACTCGCCAAAATGGCAAAACCTAGAATATCCTATAAAACCCTGAAATTATCCAAACTCATAACTCAAGGAACTCGATAAGAGTTCAAAACATCATAATTGAAATAACCATATATATATATATAACATCTCATATAATACTAGGCAATCAATGAAATAAAACATCTTAAGAAGGTGAAATCACAATAAAACGGAAAACTCAGAAAATCCGGAATGGCCAAATCCCCGATTGAAATGCCGAAGCAATGCTGCACGTGCCAAACTCAGGCGACCGAAGCCTCGGACAAGGTCGCTAACATCTTCCAGAGCAGTTCGTCCTCATGACAAGGTCGCTAACACCTCTTCAAGCCATTTTGTCTGCCCTAACAAGGTCGCTAACACCTCCCAAAGCAGTTCGTCCTCATGACAAGGTCACTAACACCTCTCAAAGCAGTTTGTTAGGTAAACATAGTGAATGTGCCACGAACTCATGGATAGGAACCCAAAAAGTGTTAACATGTGTCCCATACCACACAATCGCACTTAGTGGTTTACTAGCCGTTAGTCGACCCAACACTAGAAACAACATAAAACTCGGAAAATTATATCTCGTCTAGTCTCATTGGCGAGTTATAAAGAGACACGATACTTGTCTCATCTCATCGACAAGTATTAAATGGCATCGTAACTTGTATCATATCATCGACAAGTGAAAACATCATGATGGTTCCTCACAAACCATAAATCTCAAAATATGAAATCATAAACTCAAGACTTGCCTTATATCATTGGCAAGTAAACAAAACATCGTGATGGTTCTCGTCGACAATACTCCTGCATAGGATATCTCAAACCATAACACTTGCCAAATATTGGCCATCTTAAATAATTCAAATTAAAAGAAATTATAAAACTCAAAATATGCCATAAAATGCCAAAACATCTCAGAATCAATAACCTCAAATAGCTTCGACCGTACAAGTCCGAAATTAACCGAAATAGTGAACGCACATGTCCCATACCACGTGTTTTACTAAATCGTTTAGTTCTCTTTCCTATACGTTCGAATAGTATAAAAGTGGTTATTTTATATATAAAATAATTTATTTGAGAAACAAGCTTTTAAAACCATTTTTTTGAAATTAATTTTGAAGATGAAATTTGAAAATTCCCTTGTTGTAGAGAATAAATAGATTTTACAGCTTAAAATAATTTAAAAATATTACATAATAATTATTTTAAATGCCAACTTATTTTAGAATTTATTTCAAAGTTGTTTGAAAAAATTTGTGCTCGAAATCAAAGAAATCACTCAAAACCGTCATTCAAATTTAATTCAAATTCAAATTCAAATCAATTTTGAATTCAAATTCATTAAAACTTTGCTTGCCTATTGATAGGCATAATAGCCCTCAAAACTTTTCAGAAATTTCACAAAAACATCAAGTATGTGTTTAGGCCAAAATTGGTCACAAATCCCGAGTGTCATGAAAACACTAAACTATGAATATAAGTCGGCAATATTCCACACATAAATCACAGATCAAATCAAACAACAAATAGCAATCCAGAAATAACAAATAGAAACACAGAGTTTATAGTTGTTCGGCTATTTCTGGCCTACGTCCATTTTAAAGTTTTATCTTTTATTGATGTTCTTTGTTGGTTACAAATGATTACAACAATAGCAATGAAGTATTTCGAGTACAATGGTCGTAGTGAAGTGTTGAATTGAATCCGGCAGAGTCTGGGCGTTGAGCAAGCAAAACGATCCTTTTTCTATAGGCTTTAGGGGCTATTTATAGGTGCAGGAAGTTGATATCACGCTCCAACTTCTGGAGACTTCTTCTGGCACGTGAGAGGGCCCACGTGACCGATCCCACCATGTTTCGACTCGATCCGTGATCGATACGAATTGATTTCGTATCCATCAAAAAACGATCCAATTGGGCAGAAACTTGGCAAGAACATTCTTTACCTTATATGTCAGCTCCTGTGAAAATTTCGTAGTATTTGGATCTATGTTTAGGAGATATGATCGATGCAAGTTGTGATTTTTTGGCAGGCCGTGTGGTTCAAATCGATTGGTTCGCATCGATACCTTCGAATCGATCAGGGCACGTGAGCATCGATGACGTGTCGCTACTTCCATGGCTCGATCCAGTTTCTTCGCCATTTTGAACGCTTCCTTCCTTGAATCGTGGTCGATGTTTGCACGCATCCACGCATCACGCTCATTCGTGTCCACTGCTTCTCCATTATATTCATACTCAATTAATTGCATCAATACTTCATGTTCTTTCTCGTATCAATTCCAGGAATGTGTTTCGTATTGATCTATGAGCCGTCCGATATGGTGAATTATTGATCGATACGAAAAGCGCATGAAGGGCCAACAGATGGGTACGAAACTAGGCACGATGATGGATACGAACGAAGCCATACCTGATGGATACGAGCGAGGCTTACTTGATGGATATGATGTATTATTATGGAGATGTATGTATTTATATATATACTCTGATCTGGGTTTGCTATTCTATGATTGATGTTTTCTATCTGCATGTTTATTACATTATTTCTGAAATGGTCCGAATCGACCATAGTGTGCATTAATTAAGGACTAAGCGTGTCTACCACTTATGAGGTAACGGAAAAAAAAAATCAAAACATGATTGACATGCTTAGTTCTTAACTAATGTATTACTATGATGGTCGCCCTTAACCAGCCCTATTCTCTACATTAGTAGACAGGATTACTTAGTAATTCTCTTTACTAATGTAGGTCTCAGGGTGGGGCATTACATTGGAGTTTGGCCAAATTTTAACGACAGCGATTGCAGCCTTGTTCCCAATCGATCTCTAATCCTGATATCCATTCTTCCTTGCCAATTTGTTGATATTCCAGCCTTGACCAAAAGGTGGGATAACATTTGCCCCCCAAAACATGCCTTGTGATAATAAGGCGTGTTTTGAATAGTTTCGAATCCGATATCCAAAGTCCATAGCCATATAATCAGAGTACATCATCCTCGACTGTTCCGAGTCCATGCCTAATTCCAAATCCAATAACCAAAGCCTTAGCCAATTCCATACCCATTCAAACTCGACAACCGAGTCCTAATCCATCCTTAGCCAATAGCTAATAATCGAATTCCGGACCACCCGGGCCGATATTCAAATCCGTAACCTCTCCGAGTTCTTGCCAAGCGCAATCCACACCTGGTGACCGTGGTCCAGTGTTCCTGGACGTTGAGCTAACCTCTCCGGGTTCTTGCCAAGCACAATACACAGTTGACTACCGTAGTCCAGTGTCCCTGGACGTTGAGATAAACTCTCCGGGTTCTTGCCAAGCGCAATCTACGCTTGACGACCATGGTCCAGTGTCCCTAGACATTGTACAATGCCATCGCTTAATTCCTAACCCGAATCTTGGTCACTCTGGACCCTCGTCGAGCATAGTCCACACTCGACGACCTAAATAAGCCAATTCGTCGCATGTGGGCGAAGAGACTTACCCCTTGCCAGATATAATCCATACCCGACGACCATTTACCAAAAACCAGACATAAATCCAATCAAAATCGAATCCAAAATCCAAATTAAATCAGAAAAATAGAAATCCGAATCAACATCCAAAACAGAAAACAATCATCCAAACAAGAATCCAAGCCAGAAAGCAAACAAAACCAGGAGCTCAAACCGAACTCCAAAACCAAACCAGAAAAACAAGTGTCCAATCCAAAAACAACAGTCATATTTCCTAAACCACATCATCGCGGTTTATCATCATTTAGAGCATGCCTAGGGGCTATCTCCATCCCCACACATGAGTAAATGACTCGGCCGTTTTACCAGCAGCCTGCTACTTATTTCATGTTATTTCAGTCAATTGATAACCAATCGACCGTCATTCCTGGGCCTCGCAACTTCGTTGATTGAGGTAGGCGGTGGTTGCTCCTGCTCCACTGTTGCATTTCTAGTCCCGACATATTGCCGCAACTTCCCATTCCTCACATGTTCCTCGATTATATCCTTCAGGTGCCTGCAGTTGTTGGTATCGTATCCCTCCAAATCATGGAAGAGACAGTGCCTTCCTGATGAAATTTCACGTTCAGAAGGTTCTCTCCTAGTTAGCCATCGGTAAGGAAGGCGATTTCGGGTTTCCATGTATATCCGCTCCAACGTCTCGTTTAATCCCGTGTACGTGGAAAACTTTGGGTCCCTCCATCGCTTCCTAGCTTTTCCAGAATCATCATCCAACTTTCTTTTTCTTTATTTTTATTAAAGCTTCCACTGGATGGACCTCCATTCGCACCATCATTCGCCTCCTTTAACTTTAGATCTGTACATGCATCTTCTTGTCGAAGCAATCTCTCGGCTTTGTTAAAGAATTCTTCCAGATCTAGTGGTGGGTCCTGTATCAGAGATACTTTAAAATCTGAATCCTTTCTGACTCTTGACACTGCTGCCATCAAAACCATCGATTGATCCGGCCGATCCATCGAAGCAACCGCCGCGTTAAATCGAGTTAAGAAAGCTCTGAGCGATTCATCCATTCTTTGCTTTACCGACATTAGCGTCATCACGTTCTTAGGCCTCTTAATATGAACCTGAAATTGCCTGAGAAACCTATCCACCAACACCGTCGATGTTCTGATACATCCTTCCTCCAGTTGCCTGAACTACATCGCGGCTATATCCATCAAGCACAGAGGGAAATATCGGGCCATAACTTCCTCCGATGCCCCCAGCACTTCCATGTGTCTAGTGTATCTCATTAGATGATCTGTTGGATCGGCCTTGCCGTTGTACACTTCTACGCTAGGTAGCTTGAAATCAGGCGGATTTCGAGCTATCCTTATTTCCCATGCGAATGGACGCTTTTTCACTCCTTTCAAATCTCTATTGGTCAAACCTCTATGCATAGTTCTCCTAATAATCTCAGCTAATCCAACATTATCTATCAAAGGATTCCCCCCATGCCCTCGAGGGAATTCTGGTACATATTCCTCATGCACTTCGTTAATGTTAGCGCTCGCTCTAGCCTGTTGAGCTCCCTCCAAAGGCCTTCCAGTGTCAGATCCTGTAGGCCTGCCCCCAAGCCTTTGTTGATTTCCCTCTGGTTTTGTATTCTGTCCTCCATTGGGTTCCGCGACCCTAATTCCTTGTTCCAAATTCAAGGTCACTGTAGTCGGTCTAAGGGTTTGTGTTCCTGCAGCTCTCATCTGTTTAAAGAAAGTCTGCATCATGTTCTGTCAACTCTTCAACAATCTCTCACGAAATGAATTGGCCATCGCTTCCATTTCATCACTGGTAATTTAGATCGAAGCTTGTCCTTCTCCAGCTCGGAGGAAGCTTCTTGACTTCCTCCCTGTTGGCTTCTCTCAACTCTTTGTCTTCTGCTTGTCTGTCGAGTCATTGTCTTTCAAATTTGAACTCTTCACACTTTTCAAATATGAACTTCAATTCGATGTAGCGGGTGCTAGTCCTTCTCGGTGAAAGCACCAAAGTGTTTGCGATAAAATTGGTCACAAACCCCGAGTGTCGTGAAAACACTAAACTGTGATATAAGTAGTCAATATTCCAAACAAAGATCATAGATCAAAGCAAACAACAAACAGCAATCCAGAAATATTGAATAGAAACAAAGTGTTTATAGTGGTTCGACTATCTCCGACCTACGTCCACTTTAAAGTTTTATCTTTTACTGATGTTCTTTGCTGGTTACAAATGATAACGGCAATAGCAATAAAGAATTTCGAGTACAATGGTTGTAGTGAAGTGTTGAATTGAATCCGGCAGAGTCTGGGCGTTGAGCAGGCAAAAAGATCCTTTTTCTGTAGGCACCAGGAGGCTACTTACAGGTGTAGGAAGCTGATATCACGCTCTAACTTCGGGAGACTTCTTCTGGCACGTGAGGGGGCCCGCCTGACCGATCCCGCCAAGTTTCGACTTGATCCGTGATCGATACGAATTGATTTCATGTCAATCAAAAAATGATCCAGTCGGGCTGAAACTTGGCAAGAACATTCTTTACCTTGTATGTAAGCTCCTGTGAAAATTTCTTAGTATTTGGATCTGTGGTTTAGGAGATATGATCGATGCAAGTTTTGATTTTTTGGCAGGCCGTGTGGTTCGAATTGATTGGTTTGCATCGATACCTTCGAATCGATCAGGGCACGCGAGCATCGATGACGTGTCGCTAATTCCAAGGCTCGATCCAGTTTCTTCGCCCTTTTGAACGCTTCCATCCTTGAATCGTGGTCGATCGTTGCGCGCATCCACGCTTCACGCTCGTTCGTGTCCACTACTTCTCCATTACGTTCGTACTCAATTTCTTGCATCAATACTTCATGTTCTTTCTCCTATCGATTTTAGGAATGTGTTTCGTATTGATCAATGAGCCGACCGATACGAAATGGTGAATTATTCATCGATACGAAAAGCGAACGAAGGGCCAACAGATGGGAATGAAACTAGACACGACCATGGACACGAACGAAGCCTTACCTGATGGATACGAGGGAGGCTTTACCTGATGGATACGAAAGTGTAAAATCCTTCTATTATTGATACGAGAGAATGGATTCGAGATATGCCACCTCCTTTCATCCCGACCGATACGAAACCTTTGTGTCGAACCCACGTTGATGGATATGTAATCCATCGATTGGAACCACTGCTGATTGATACGAACGGTATTGATTCGAAACCTTGCTTGACAATCCACATGAAATGTATCGACCCGAACCAACATCCACATACTTTGATCAGTCCATATGTCGAGCGCATGAACTCCGATTAACCTGAAATTTGAAATTTAGCTTCCTCTAGCCTTGGTCATCTTCTCCAATCAATTCCGTCCTGATCGGAGCTTGGCCAAATTTTAATGACGGCTATTGCAGCCTTGTTCCCAATCGATCTCCATTCCTGATATCCATTCTTCCTTGCCAATTTGTTGATATTCCAGCCTTGACCAAAAGGTGGGATAACATTTGCCCTCAAAACATGCCTTGTGATAATAAGGCGTGTTTTGAATAGTTCTGAATTCGATATCCGTAGTCCATAGCCATATCGTCATAGTACAACATCCTCGACTGCTACCAGTCGATGACCAATTCCAAATTCAATAACCAAAGCCTTAGCCAATTCCATGCCCATTCAAACTCGACAACCGCGTCCTAATCCATCCTTATCCAATAGCCAATAATCGAATCCAGGACCTCTCCGGGTCGACATTCAAATCCGTAACCTCTCTGGGTTCTTGCCATGCGCAATCCACACCTAATGACCGTGGTCCAGTGTCCCTGGACGTTGAGCTAACCTCTCTAGGTTCTTGCCAAGCGCAATCCACACTTGACGACCATGGTCCAGTGTCCCTGGACTTTGAGCTAACCTGTCCAGGTTTTTGCCAAGCGTAATCCACACTTGACGACCGTGGTCCAGTGTCCCTGGATGTTATACAATGCCATGGTTAAGTCCTAAGCCGAATCTTGGTCACTCCGGACCCTCGTCGAGCATAGTCCATACTCGACGACCTAAATAAGCTAATTCGCCGCATGTGGACGAAGAGACTTACCCTTTCCAGATATAATCCTTACCCGACGACCATTTACCAAAAACCAGACAAAAATTCAATTAAAATCCAATCCAAAATCCAAATTAAATAAGAAAATTAGAAATCCGAATCAACATCCAAAACAGAAAACAATCATCCAAACGAGAATCCACGCCAGAAAGCAAACAAAACCAGGAGCTCAAACCGAGCTCCAAAACCAAATTAGAAAAACAAGTGTTCAATCCAAAAACAACAGACAGATTTCGAAAACCATAGCATCGCGGTTTATCATCATTCAGAGCATGCTTAGGGGCTATCTCCGTCCCCGTACATGAGTAAATGACTTGGCCATTTACCAACAGCCTGCTACTTATTTCATGTTATCCCAGTCAGTTGATAACCAATCGACCATCATTCCTGGGCCTCGCACCATCGTTGACTGAGGTAGGCGGTGGTTGCTCCTGCTCCACCGCTGCATTCATAGTCCCGACATATTGCCGCAACTGCCCACTCCTCGCATGTTCCTCGATTATATCCTTCAGGTTGGTGCAGCTGTTGGTATCGCGTCCATCCAAATCATGGAAGAGACAATGATATCCTGATGCCCTTTCACGTTCAGAAGGTTCTCTCCTAACTGGCCATCGGTAGGGATGGCGATTCCGGGTTTCCATGTATATCCGCTCCAGCGTCTCCTTTAATCCTGTGTACGTGGAAAACTTTGGGTCCCTCCATCGCTTCCTAGCTTTTCAAGAATCATCTTCCAGCTTACTTTTTCCTTTATTTTATCCAAGCTTCCATTGGATGTACCTCCATTCGCAGCTCGATTCACCTCCTTTAACTTTAGATCTGTACATGCATCTTCTTGCCGAAGGAATCTCTCGGCTTCGTGAAAGAATTCTCCGAGATCTAGTGATGGGTCCCGCATCAGAGATACTTTAAAATCTGAATCCTCTCTGACTCCTGACACTGCTGCCATCAAAACCATCGATGGATCTAGCCGATCCATCGAAGCGACCGCCGCGTTAAATCGAGTTAAGAAAGCTCTGAGCTACTCATCCATTCTTTGCTTTACGGACGTTAGCGTCATCATGTTCTTAGGCCTCTTAATATGAAACCGAAATTGCCTCAGAAACCTATCCACCAACTCCGTCCATGTTCTGATAGATCCTTCCTCCAGTTGCCTGAACCACATCGCGGCTATATCGGTCAAGTACAGAGGGAAACATCGGGCCATAACTTCCTCTAATGCCCCCAGCACTTCCACGTGTCTAGTGTATCTCATCAGATGATCTGTCGGATCGGCCTAGCCATTGTACACTTCTACGCTAGGTAGCTTGAAATCAGGCGGATTTCAAGCTATCCTGATTTCCCGTGTGAATGGACTCTTGCTCACTCCTTTCAAATCTCTATTGGTCAAACCTCTACGCCTAGTTATCCTAATAATCTCAGATAATCCAGCATTATCTGTCAAAAGTTGCCCCCATGCCCCTGAGGGAATTCTGGTACATATTCCTCATGCGGTTCGTTAAAGTTAGCGCTCACTCTAGCCTGTTGAGCTCCCTCCAAAGGCCTTCCAGTGTCAGATCCTGCAGGCCTGCCGCCAAGCATTTTTTGATTGCCCTCTGGTTCGGTATTCTTCCTCCATTGGGTTCCGCGACCCTAATTCCTTGTTCCACATTGGCAGTCACTTAGTCGGTCTAAGGGTTTTTGTTCCTGCAGCTCTCATTTGTTTAAAGAAAGTATGCATTATGTCCTGTCAACTCCTCAACAATCTCTCACACAATGAATTGGCCATAGCTTCCATTTCATCCCTGGTAATTTAGATCGAAGCTTGTCCTTCTTCACCTCCGGAGGATGCTTCTTGACTTCCTTCCTGTTGGCTTCTCTCAGCTCTTTTCTCATGCTTGTTTGTCGAGTCAATGTCTTTCAAATCTGAACTCTTCACACTTTTCAAATTTGAACTTCAATCTGATGTTGCAGGTGCTAGTCCTTCTCAGTTAAAGCACCAAAGTGTTTGCGCCAAAATTGGTCACAAACCTCGAGTGTCGTGAAAACACTAAACAATGAATATAAGTCAGCAATATTCCAAACACAAATCATAGATCAAAGCAAACAACAAACAACAATCCAGAAATAACGAATAGAAACACGGAGTTTATAATGGTTCGGCTATCTCCGGCCTACGTCCACTTTAAAGTTTTATCTTTTATTGATGTTCTTTGCTGGTTACAGATGATTACAGCAATAGCAGTGAAGAATTTCGAGTACAATGGTTATAGTGAAGTGTTGAATTGAATCCGGCAGAGTCTGGGCGTTGAGCAAGCAAAAAGATCCTTTATCTGCAGGCTCCAGGGGGTTATTTATAGGTGTAGGAAGCTGATATCACGCTCTAACTTCGGGAGACTTCTTCTGGCACGTGAGTGGGCCCACGCGAGCGATCCCGCCATGTTTCGACTCGATCCGTGATCGATACGAATTGATTTCGTATCCATCAAAAAATGATCCAATTGGGCAGAAACTTGGCAAGAACATCCTTTACCTTGTATGTAAGCTCATGTGAAAATTTTGTAGTATTTGGATCTATGGTTTAGAAGATATGATCGATGCAAGTTGTGATTTTTTGGCAGGCCGTGTGGTTCGAATCGATTGGTTCGCATCGATACCTTCGAATCGATCAGGACATGTAAGCGTCGATGACGTGTCGCAACTTCCAAAGCTCGATCTAGTTTCTTTGCCGTTTTGAACGCTTCCTTCCTTGAATCGTGGTCGATCTTTGTGCGCATCCACGCTTCACGCTCGTTCGTGTCCACTACTTCTATATTACGTTCACACTCAATTGCTTGCATCAATACTTCATGATCTTTCTCGTATCGATTCCACGAATGTGTTTTGTATTGATTTATGAACCGACCGATACGAAATGGCGAATTATTGATCGATATGAAAAGTGAATGAAGGGCCAACAGATGGGTATGAAACTAGGCACGACGATGGATACGAACGAAGCCTTACCTGATGGATACGAGCGAGGCTTTACCTGATGGATACGAAAGTGTCAAATCCTTCTATTATTGATACGAGAGCATCGATTCGAGATATGCCACCTCCTTTCATCCCGATTGATACGAAACCATCGTGTCAAACCCACGTTGATGGATACGTAATCCATCAATTGGAACCACTTCTGATCGATACGAAGGGTATCGATTCGAAACCTTGCTTGACAATCTACACGAAATGTATGGACTCGAACCAACATCCACATATTTTGATCAGTCCATATCTCGAGCACATGAACTCCGATTAACCTGAAATTTGAAATGTAGCTTCCCCTAGCCTTGATCATCATCTCCAATCGACTCCGTCCTGATCGGAGTTTAGCCAAATTTTAACGATGGCGATTGCAGCCTTGTTTCCAATCGATCTCCAATCCTGATATTCATTCTTCCTCGCCAATTTGTTGATATTCCAGCCTTGACCAAAAGGTGGGATAATAGTATGAATCAAAAATCAGACGGAAAAGGAACATAAAAACACATCGCCAAAATAATACACAGGTCTGAATGTTCTTTGGGTTCAACACTCGAATATCAAACAGGTAGCCGAACTACCTTTGATTGAACTAAAAATTAGTGTACACAAACTAGAAAACTTCATATTTCAAATAAAAAAAGAAACAATAAATTCCGACTGGAAATAAAAAAGTTACGATGTCTCAAATATGGACTCAGGCCATGTTTGCTACAGTTCAAAAACCAAAAATGCACAGGCCTGAAAACCCTCTGGGTTCAACTTTCAGGCATGAAACAGAGGACCAAAATTAATCGAATTAATCTAAAATTTGCTGATCCTATAATAGAAAAATTCATCTTTCAAATAAAAAATTAATCACGCAATGTGGATAAAGCGTGATAAATTTATGATGTCTCAAAGTTGGACTCAAGCAGTGTTTTCACTGTAAAATCTGGGCAAAAACATGCTCCGATTCAAAGTTCGGCAGCATGTTTCTATAAGCTATATAGGTCTGAATGACCTAAAATTAAACATGCATAAAGGCCAACAACAACACTTTAAACTTCACAAAGAATCATTCAATTTAGACGAAGCATGAAAAAGATATGATATCTCAAAGTTAGATCCAGACAGTGTTTTCACTGTGAAAATCTGGGCTAAAACATGCTCCGAGTTAAAGTTCGGCACTATGTTTCTATAAGCTATATTGGTCAAAATGACCTGAAATTCAACATGAATAAAGACAAACAACAACAATTTATACTGCACTAAGAATCATTCAATTTAGTCAAAGCATGAGAAAGATATGATGTCTCAAATTTGGACCCAGGCAGTGTTTTCACTAAAAATCTGGGCAAAAACATGCCCCGAGTCAAAGTTCGGCAGCATGTTTCTATAAGCTATATTGGTCGAAATGACCTGAAATTTGTCATGCTTAATCTAAGAAACATGGTCTACAGAATAAAAAAAAATCCGGCAGCATTTCGTTGTCGAAATAGGGAGATATGACTGCACAAAGTTGCAACGTAAGACAATTTACACAATCAAAATAGTTAAAAAACCAATTTTTTTTGCGAATTTTACATCTCAATTTGCGGTTATGGGCATTGCATGAGCTAGATATTGTGATATTTATACTCACCTTGCAAAATACTTGAGCTAAAAGACCGAATTGGCGAAAGGAAGCAAGCTTTAGCATTGAAAGTTGCTTCAACAACCTACAAATGGAGTTTACAAAGACATGCAAACACAAAACCAACATTACCTACAATCAAACATCTTAAAAATCAAAATTTGATGAAGTATTTTTGGTTTAGAGATAGATTACCTGACTAAATAGACTTTTAATTTGATAATTTCAGCAAGGAGTTGGATAAAATTAGAGAATTAGGTTTTTGTTATGAAAGAGGGAAGGTGGGTTGTGCTTTCTTAGTTACAGGGAGAAGAAGACTTCTCTGTGTACGTACAGGAAATAAGAAAGAGGCATTTTCCTCTTTTCCTTATTAAGTTGCTAAATAAGCTAAGCCCAAAACCAATTAACTTTGCCTCTAATTGAGATTAACACACCAAATCCTATTATACACTAATACATACAAGTTACCACAAATATATGAACTGTTTTCACTTTATAAAAATTATAATACACATACTTACTTCCTAAAAATTATTTTACAACTAAAAAAAAGATCATTTATCTTTAGAAATTTATTTTCATTATTAAAAAACCTTATTTTAATTTAAATGCATAAATTACACAATTATTACTTAAAGCTCTATTTTTAACTTCTAAAATTACATAAAATTTATTTCCTTGTATAGTAAAAAATAACAAATCTTATTTTCAACATTTTACAACATTTTAAACCAAATTTTCCATTTTTAATTATAATATATCACTTATTAAATGAAATGCTTCTTTTAAAAATATATAAAAGAAATGTTTGGCAATAATTATCAAAATTATTGCATTTCTTTATATTAAAATCATGATTAGCTCATTTTTAACTTAATTAACCAAGTAAAGTTTCAAAACTTTATTTTTCACATTTTATTCCCCCAAATCCATTGTTTATTCCAAAGAAATAATTTAAATCTCCAATTTATTCTTAATTCACAATATTAAATTATAACTACCATTATAATTTAATATTTACAGGTAATCGCCAAAACCAGGGTCATTACACCTACAATATTGATTGTGTCCAATTTTTCTACATTTTGTGCACTCAGATTTTACTTGATTAATTTTGCTTCTTACAAGTTCAGATTGACTATATCTAAGTCCTTGTATATCTATACTAACAATTTATTTTTCTAATAACATATTTAACTATCTTTCTCCTTTAGAAAATTTTCCTAAAGTTGTAGATAATTATTGGACTTGTGTTTTGAGAGATTCATTTTCATTCAATAATCGAGTGTACTTTTTAATAGAATTTTCTCTCCTAGTATTTTCACTTTCTTTCAAAATTAGAATTTCATTTTCAAGTGATTTTTTTTAATTTGTGATTTTTTAATCTCTTCTTCAAGTGATGGACACTTATCAAACTTAGGGCTCTTGGTTTGATAGTTTTTAATCAGTTGATCAAGTTGTTCGTTTAAATCTATTAAAGTATCTCTTTGTGATTCAATTTTAGCGTATTTCCCCCTAAGTCTTTCGAAACAGCCATTTACTTCATAAAAATATATAAGTAATTCTGAATGAGTAAGTTTTGATACCTCACTTGGCTCGTCATCATCACTGTTAGTTATATCACATCGAAGGCACGTATCTGATTTTTCACTCTCACTGCTAGTGCTTTTATCATCTTCATCGGTTTCATCCCATATGGCTGCAAAACTTCTCCTTTTCGTTTTCTTTCCTTTGCTGAATTGATTCTGAAGACAACTGGGCAAGATACGACCAGGTTTGTTGCACTTGTGACAAATGATCTCCTATTCTTCTAATTTGTCTAGTGGTTTGACAATTTTTCTTTTCAATTGTTGATTTTAGAGCTGGATTTCTGTATTAGCAGTTTCACTTTTTGAATCTCTTTATTAGTAGTGCCAGCTCAGCTGCTCCATCATTTTCATCATCATCACTTTTCGTTGTTCCTTTAAGAGCTATCAATTTCTTTCGAGTATCAACTCCTTCACACTCTTTCTTGAATTTTATTTCTAGCTCATAAGTGGGGAGATTTCCGGTGAGTTCTTCAAATTAGATTTGTTTCAAATCCTTCGATTCTTGAATGGCAGTGATTTTGGCTACAAAATTCCATGGAAGGACTTTGGGTATTTTTCAAACTACTTCCAACTTTTTGTATGATTTTCCGGGAGCTTTTGATTTGTATAGGATATTGAAAAGTCGTTCATATATCTCTTTAACATTTTCATCCCTGGCCATTGTAAAGTTTTCATATTCACTACTGAGCATGGCAAGATGAGATTCTTTGACTTGAGATGTTCCTTCATGAGTCATATCAAGTGTGTGCCTGATTTTCTACGCAGTTAGACAATGTGAGATATGATTAAATTCGATTTGATCCAATAAATAAATAATAGAATTCATAGCTTTAGCACTAGCATTAGCATTCCGTTGTCTATTTTCAAGATATGTCCGTTGATCCATCGGTTTTTCAATTTCCTGATTGTTTAGCACTATAGTCGGTGTCCTATAACTAGTCTCAACAATATTCCCAGCATCAATGGTTTTCAGAAAAAAAATTCGTTCTATTTTTTTAGTAAGCATATTCACCATTAAACATAGGTGGTCTGACTATGGATTGACCCTCAGCAAAAGCATTATAAAAAGAAGCCATTTAGAAATTTTAAAACAAAAATTTGTTTTTGAAAAATCAATTTTTTTAAAAAACAAATATTAGATTTTTTATCTAGCTCTGATACCACTTGTAGGATTGATTTCACCCTAGAAGGGGATGAATAGGGTGATACTAATAATTATAAAAATTAATGCGGAAACATATAAAATAATTGTAGAACTGATAATAGCAGAATAATAACAGCACGGATAATAGTAGAATATTAAAAGTAGAAATAGAACAACACAGATTTACCCAGCCTTAGAAAAACCCTACCTACGCGCCGCCCCCAAGGTTTCTACTAGAATCTAAGTAGTCAGATGCTTGTACATGTAAACTCACGACACTCGCTATCGACTAACCTAGCCTACGCTTAAAACCTTGCCACAACTCACCCACTGAGTTGCAAATTCTCGAACTACACCCCTGTAGTTCCTTCCCTAGTCATACGACTAGACATTAAAAAATTTAAAATGAGAAATACAAAATAAAAACAACCAAACAAAAATAGAAATCCTATTTTAAAATAGAAGCCCAAAGTATTACTTTTTGCCGGCTAAAAACAAAAACTCAGTGATAAAAAAATAGTCCTCTTTTATTTTATTTCTTCTGCCTGTATCCTTGCTTTGTGAAAATGGTTGCCTCGTTTCTTCTTCAATCTAGCTTCGTTTCTCTTCGAGAAAGTAGGGCTTTTGGAAATTGAGCACTACCGATTCTAGTTAATCGATTGAATAGATATTTAGCGTTCATTGCTTCGTCGGTCGATCGTCTCTTTGATTTACACACAGCTGCTTTAATTCGTCGAGTTCGATTGGATTGGTTGTGATTTCCTTAATTGCTCTCGTTGATATGCTTGAACTCGACTAATTTTGATTTTCCGATGATGATTTGGTTTAAACTGGGTTCAAGTTCCTTAATTATCATTCGAATATATTTTTGAACTCTTCTTTTACTTTTTGCTCTGCCGTTCAATTTTTCTTGGTTGCTTGTGTTTGATCCTGACCGCTTCAATTTCGTATATTTTTTGTTATGGTTGCTAGGTCACCACGGCTTCATGAGTTTTCTTTAGATTTTGTTCCGTTCTTTTCTGCTTTGACTTTAGCCACTTTGAATTTGTGATAATTAACTTCAACTTCATGAATTTTCTTTGCTGGCAATTAATACTTCTCTGAAGTTTGCTTAAAACCTGCATTTGAATGTGACCTTGACTACATTCAAATTTTGTTCCTCTTTTTAATGCTGCAACTTAATTTGCTTTCGAAAACTGTCTGGGTATATGTATACATGTGTGAATGCATATGTGTGTGTGTATATGTTTGTTGCATCATGTATATACTAGACTTAATAAACTCTGATTGATTTCGGCCCTGAATCCTTTGTGTTGAATTTCTCTTGTTTACCTGTACACTTTGTTGTTGCATGATGGACTCTGGTAGTTGCGGTATCATGTGGTTTTGTTGTCTCTGGTGCATGTGTGCTAGTTCCTGTATAATTTATAGGGACTGGTCTAGTTTCCACTGAAATATAAAAAAATTGAACTCTACACTTGTACCATTTGATGTCAGGTTTCGATACATTTTTTCATGTGTATTCATTTACATTGCTTAGAAAATCTTTGTTGTTATTGTGCATGCCCCTGATGCAGCTTGATTGCTTGCACATGGTTGTTGCCTTTGACCTCATATATGTGTATACATGTATATGTGCATATATGTATATATGTTTATGTGGTCTTCGTGTAGCCTTCTCTAGCTCAACATACATTGATTTCAAAAAAAACTACCATGTATTTGCATTCATTTGATGGTCTGACCATTTTGTGGTTGAACATTTCCTTGAGTCTAAGTACGGTTTATTGAAACTTGTACTCGACCATTTGTATCTGGTTCCATATCTGACCTGCTTCATTGTTTTCTTTTACCATCATATATACTTGTTTTTATCTTCGTTCACTACATGGTGATTCACATGTGCTTGTTGATGTTCGTCTCCACTTGCATACATACATATATAAATATATGTATGTGTGTGTGTTCACCTCAGTTGCATTCCAATGTTTACTATTTTTGCATATGAACTCAAATATCTTTCTATTTTTACCAGTTCTGGTTCAACATGAAATTTTTCATGCGTAGCATATATGTTTCAGTGTTGCTCCTTTGTGTGTTATCCACCCCTTTTGTACCGGTTCATTGTAATTTTGGAATTTATCTTGCATTGAATGGTGGCCTCAAGCTAGTTTGCATACACACACACACACACACACACATATACATACATAGATACACACACATGTCTAAACTATTAAGTCTGGTCTAGTGGAAGCTTTGCATTCATGTTATGTTGACCGATTTCACATTGTATGCAGTATTTGCATTTGTATTCGAGTAACTCACTATCTTGCTGTCTGGTTCTTGCTTCTGGATTGACCTTGGTTAGTTTTGCATTTGCTTCGAGTTATTTCATTTCCTGGTCTGTGTTTCATTGTGTGGCGAGTTTCTATCTTGGTTGCATAAAGTTGGGTTCCTTTTGAAGCTGACATGTCTGAGGCTTTTTGCATTCATGCACGTTGTCATTGGATTTATGAGTCTGACAATTTGAGGTTTTATTTGTTCTTAAAGTCACCACTATTGACATGTGCATTTTGGTCCCTCCGACCAGTCTGGGTTCAAGTGCACATTTAATTTATGGTTGAGGTTTGTTTTATGTGGGTTTTTGAATTCTTGTACTCTACAATTTTGTGATGTTTTTGTAATGCACCTGAGTTGAACCTCGCTTTGGCTCTGGTTTTACCTTATGCTCATATCTTGACTTTATTTTTATTGCGCTTGAGTTGAACCTAGCTTTTGATTGGGTTTGACCTTGGGCTCACATGTCCCTGCAATTTTATTAAGTGTATATCGGTGTGCATGACCTTGTGGCATGTACAGTGATACACTGTGCATGTTATAACTGTTCGTGTAAGATGAACTCAAAATAAATATGATGACGAACGACCTAAAAAACTGAGCCAAATAACATTTTCAAAAATATATTTTATTTTACATTGCAAAAATATTTCATTTTCAATTTTATTGCGTCGTTGTTTATTTTGTAGATAATGCAGATGCTTGATTCAATCTGAAATAAAGTTGAAGATTTAATGCGAGTGAATGAGTGATATGTAGTGAGGAGCAAATACAAATGATAATTGTATAGTGAAAATTTTTGTTGTAATTTAAAATTGTATTGTTTGAAAATTGTGTATATAGTGAGAGCTCAAATTTGTACTATTGAAAATTGTAATAAATATTTACTTGAATAAAATATCTGTTTGAATATAAATTTTGTGTTATTTATTTTATTCAGCAAATATTTATTTAATTATGTGAAAATAAAATAGTACAGTAACAAATACATTTAAATTAATATATATGTCTATTATCATCAAACAAAAATCATACACTAGCATGTTCAACAGAGGGTAATCCTCAAATCCCCTCTTTACGATGCTAAGATGTCATGATATGTTAAGATTATGACCAAATTATAATTTGAATGGTTTCGTTGTATTTTTGGTCTGAAAACCTCTTAACCAATTAATAGAAACAATAGCAATAGATAAATCAAATGGATATAGACTACAGATTATCGAACCACCATAGTATCTTATGTGCTGTTTACTTTTCTACATCATTATTGCTTCCTTTAATCTGTTTTTTCTTTCTGGTATAAATTGTTTGGGATTTATGATCTGAGTTAGAGTAGAATCCGGTATTTCTCACATGTTGTCTCTTGTTCGGATAGTATGAAAGCATCAGAACACATTTTTCTGCTAACTAGAGAGATCCATTCCGTCTTAAAAACTAAAAGTAGGATCACATTACAAGTCTACGCTCTACCGGATCTCTAATTGAGGTATTTGGTCTTTTTTGACGCAACAACTAATTTTATGAAGTTGATCAAAATAAAAAATGTATAAAATGTATTCTAAAGGAAAATTGATATTTTAATATGTTTTTTCTTTAAAAAAATATGAATTTAAGATAGGATTCGCCTTGAGTTTTAACCAATGGTAAATTTTGTTTAGAATTATTACCTTATTAAATAAAAATGCAGATTGGCGCATTATGATTCATTAATTGTGGATTATGAAAGTAGGGAGAATGTAGAAAAACATGGTTTTTCTTAAATGAACCTAAAGAGGTGGGGGTAAGCCTCAAATCCCCTGGATAATATGTTCCAATCATGATATATATCACTTATGTTCTTCACAATTGGTTTGCAATTATTTGCTAATTTCATTTTCTTAATTAGTAAAATTTTCATCAAATTAGATATAATAATGCTCATTTGAGATCTATTCCATTATTATGTTGTTCAAATTATTTGGAAAAATATTGCGACTTTAATCTGTTACAGTTAACTCATTATGAACATTCATCTTTACTAATCTAACTAAATACAATAAGATATGTTGTAATCTTTTAAGATAGTTATGGTTTAAATGATAATCAATTACATGAACTGAATCTTGTATATAGATTATCATCATATGAGTTTTCTACGTGTATAAAAGCAGCACTAGATTCTTATATTTGCAACATACACATATTCACTTTTTTTTGCTCCATTACAAAGATATGGTCTGTTGTTACTTTTTCCTCTTCATTAAATTTTTTTGAACTGACTTTAACTTAATCTTTCTTTTCATTTTTCAGGGGTTAATAAGAGTAATAATATTATCATTGTTATTTTGCACCATTGTTGAAAGCATCCCGGCTACTTATATCAATGTTCTCGATCATGGAGCTATCGGAGATGGAATTTTAGATGATACAAACGTATGCCTATTATACTTGATTTACCAAAATATGGATTAGTCTCTTATATAATTAAAAGGGAATAAAACTTAATGTTAAAACTCATTTCCATGTTGTCAAAATAAATTGCTTTTTTCCTACGTTTGGGAATGCATGATATAAAAATTAAAGGGGAAACATTCCTGCATATATTGATTTTATTTTGTAAAGCTTTTAAATGAATAATATTTATTTTACCGGGCGTTTATAAATGCTTGGAACAAAGGATGTAAACAAGGTGGATCTAGCACAATTCTTATACCACAAGGTCGAGATTTTGTAATGTCACCTGTAAAATTTCATGGACCTTGCAAGTCGAAAATGCATTTTGAGGTATAATCATGTGATTTTGTAATGATATATATCCCTTCCAGTGAATATCATTTGATATTATTTTATTTTTATGTTGGTTAACCGAAAAAAGTATTTTTATTCATGGAAAATTGTCCCAAAATATTATTTATCTTTTCCTTTTACAAAACACTAAGGTTACCTTAAATTTTATACTCGTTTTTTCAAACTGTCTAGACACTTCAGTTGATCTTGTAGGTTAGTGGATCTATTAAAGTGAATCTAAAATGCAATTTAAATTTATGTGAAAACATGTAAAAGCCAGATAATACAATTAATTTTGCAGGTTAGAGGATCTGTTATAGCACCTGCAAAAATGTGGGATCACTCAAGCAAAATGCATTGGATTGAGTTTAAAAACTTACCACAAGGATTAACAATTAATGGAGGTGGTAAGTTCAACGGTAATGGCCAAGTATGGTGGAATTGCAGAAAGAACAAAGTAAGATTTATTTTTATTTTTATTTTAGTTGACAATCGAAATAAGTAATTTCATCAATTAACAAGATAAACAATGCATTTTCTCATGTCGAAAATTTTAAACTAGCTAAAATGCATTGAACCTCTGCCATAGTTTATCATATCTGATCATATTTCAATATCTTTGTTGGTTGCAGGGATGCAGTGTGTCCCCTAATGTAAGTACAGTCACTCTTATTGAAGTGTATATACAACTGTTTTACTACTAATAAAATTACTATGATATTTCTATTACAGTCTGTAAACATCTACGATGTCCGTGGTCTTGAAATGAATAACTTGGGATTTGAAAATAGCCCTAAAATGCATATTGGTGTCCATGGATGTGTGGATGTAACTATAAGTAAGTTGAAAATCAAAGCTCCTGGACGCAGCCCTAACACAGACGGTATTCATGTTCAAAACTCTCAACGTGTTCGCATTGTGGATTGTGATATTGGAACAGGTAAATATTGTTGTGCAAGCAAATAGGTTTACACTCAATGTAAAAGATAACAACTCCATGTAAGTGGTCAAAAATACTTATAAATAGCTTATTTGAGAACTTTTTAGCATAAGTAGCTTAGAAGTTAACTTTGGAGAATCAACTATTTCTATTTTGTGACATATGATAAAAAAGTAAATGACTATTGATATCCATCTTATTCCAAATAACATAAAGTGAAAATGCCACTATTTAATATCAATCGTAATCCATTACTTATTGGTCGTTGTATTCAATCAGGCACAAAACTAACTAATTTTAATAGCAAATCAAATTACATCTGCAACTTTCATGTTTCATTATTCAATCAAAAATGCTTACAAGTTACAATTCTCTTTTGTTTTCTTTATCTTATATATAGGGGATGATTGTATTTCTGTTGGAACCGGGGTGACCGATCTTACTATTTCAAAGATAAATTGTGGACCTGGACATGGAATAAGGTTAGCTTATAATAATCGATCCACTTATTCATGGTTCAAATTTGAACAATTTAGTAATTCATATAATACAAAAGAAAGAAAAAAATTATATATACATCACTAATTTGAAAAGGGTAATGCATGCTTTGTGCAGTATTGGAAGCCTGGGTCGTAATGGTGAAAACGCAAGAGTCAGTCAAGTTCATGTATCGAATTGCAAGATCCATAACACGCAAAATGGCGTGAGAATTAAGACATGGGTGGTAATTACACTTTTATTTTTACATTAGTATGTCACTGCTAGCAGTATTTATCAAGGAGTATAATATATAGTCTTATGTTTTCTATTTTTTAATCACTTCTTATATCATGTTTCAGGGTGGCAGTGGTCTTGTAAATAGCATAACTTTCGAAAACATTACATTCAACTCTGTTAAAAATGCAATAATTCTGGATCAGTACTACCATGCACTCCTTCTTGATGAATATTTACGAGCAAACGGAGTAAGTTTTTGACCTTCTATGTATTCTATACGAAATATTTTGGACGAATATAAAAGTTAAAAGCCTCATATTTTTGACTTCTTCATCGATAGTAATCTCATCTATTATAATTTTGTAACTAGCAGGAAGCAGTTAAAATTCAAGATGTGAAATATAGAGGGTTATCAGGATCGACGACAAGTCGTTATGGAATAAATTTCAACTGCAGTGCAACAACACCTTGCACAGGCATCGAAATGCAAGATATAAACATTTTGAATAATAATGGACAAAAATCCGAATCATTTTGCAGAGGTGCTAAGATTGTTAAGAAAGTGTCTGTTAGTCCTAAAGTATTATGCTAGAAATTATGCACAATGTACGTTTTCATTGCCAACAAGGTTCTTCCTTGTATTCTTGTTGGTCATCTATCGATGAGATGGCATATATTCAATAAATGAAATGGCAAAGTTTTTATTTATTTTTTCTAGTTTTGTTTACATGTTCACTTCTTTCATGCATACTTTAATGAATTTTTGTGATGATAGTAATTATCAAATAGTCTTGGTCTGAATCATGACAATAATTTTTATGATGCCTTAGCCAACAAATCAAAACCGATGATCAGAATCATGACAACCATTTACATATAACGAAACGAAACCATAAATAAGTAAAAAATCACTTGTGGTTATTGATCTTTTCTTTCAAACGTCATGAAACAACGAGCTCCATTTTTTATGGTATTAATGAAATCGGGGGAAACAAATGAGTAGATTAATTTATTTCTGTAAGCGTATATTAATGATATGGTATATGTATTCCCGTACAAAAAATCCAATTTTGAAAAGCTTCCAAGGGGTGAATGTTAGTATAATATCATTTGTAAAAACATAAATTGTTTTCAGCACCAATCAAGATAATAAGTTATACCTGCATTTGATGTAGCCATGAATGCATTGTGTTATTATTAGTGAGAAAGAAGAAAAAGGACGGAAAAAAAAAAGATTTGAAATTCAAGATGCAAAAATAGAATTGTTATAAGGGAAAAAAATTTAAAGGACATATTAAAGTAAATAATTAATCACAAGGATACGCGCACAAAATTTTTACCGTTAGGACAAAGCCTAAAGCCCAGATACAATTTCAAACAAAACAAAGTATTTCGTTTGTCTTCATCCTCCTTCATTTCACTTAGAATTTGACGAAAGTTTTGCTCGAAAGAAAAAATGGCACCGCAAACCATAAACAAATCAACTTCTCCAATAGAACCACAAAAATCGACAGTCGATGAACAATGAGCACAACAATCGAAGTCGATGAAAGCCTAACTGTGTTGGAAGTTAAGAAACAAAGTGAAAATCGAAATGTCGAATCACTTCAAATAGCAGATATTCAAGAAGAAAATGAAATGATAGAAGACGAAAACCTACCTCTAGTGCAAACGATGTCGACGACAATAAAGGGAAAATGCACAAGTTAAAACTTAAAAAACCTACATCAGTAAAAGAGCAAAAATGAAATAGAGAAAAAAGTAGAAAGGGAAGACATGAAAAAAATACAACAATTGAAAGCGGACCAGAAACAAGTCAAAGTATATCAGAGAAGGTAACTAGTACTATAAAATAAAATATAGTAAAGTTAGTATAGTTTTGTTATAGTAGCATTAATTTTTTTTGCATAGAACAAAGAAGAGAACATGTAGCAACAAATACCTGCGGAGCAAGCAGCTGAAGACAATATGCAAAAAAGAGAACAAAGAACAAAAAGTAGAAATGAAAAAATGATTCAGAACAAAATACAAACAGAAACTGAGGTAACTTAAATTGCAAAATTATAAAACTAGTGCTAACATTTTCATATTGTTAAATGTATTCTAAAATTATCAAAAATGTTAAAGAGGAAAAATCTCAGAAAAAAGAAGGGAAAAAAGTTGCAGATGAATAAAGAAGAACAACTCAATTAGATGAAATAAGAAACATAATAACTTTATAGCATGATAAATATTGCAAAAATAATACATGTAAATCATTTGGTAAAAGAAAAGGATGATATTTACAACAAATTGATACCTAAGCACAACAAATAATAGTCATTATCATTTAGCGTAAATTGTTTCGTAAAATAATAATAAGTATCATTTAGTTGAAATCTGATATGTACAAAAAACCGATACCTATTTACCAAAACACTGATACATACTTATAAAAAACTAATACCTACGTGAAAAAGATGATGCCTGGTTGCAGAAAACTGATACTTACTTAGTATAAACAGATACCTATTTACTGCAAACTCATATCTACCTACTGCAAACATGGAATTGTTACATATTTGACAGAAGATATTTCACTGCTGCTAATACCCAACCTATTGTTGTGTTTCAGCATAATTTGTTTCACAAATAACTTATTGTTTTTATTTTGAAATAATAGGATGATGATGATTTTGTTAATCCACATCCAAAATGCATAAAAGAAAGATCACAAAAAATAGCAAAAAGTATGAAAATCTGAAGATAAAAAGCATGAAACTGCTTATAGATGTGGATTGCAAGCAGTATTCAAAATAGTAAAACTGATAAAACAAAAAAATGATCTATCTAAGAAGTAGATGGACATATTGAAGAGCGCTCCTTTCTACAATTTCTTTAGAGTTTTTAATGAAGAGAAAATTTTGATGAAAGAGTGTAAAAAGCATCAACACAATTTGGATGCTTTATACAAATGCTACTCAGTTGAGGAAGATGCATTTTTATTTTCCAAAGAAAGGATGAAAGTTACGGCAACGGATATAAGTTTGATTTTTGGCCGATCATTAAAAGAAATTAACATTAAACCAACTCAGAAAATGACAAACAAAACAATTCCAATGCAGTGTAGGGAAAGAGAAACTTTGGCAATTGCACTTATATAACAAGAAATGTTGTGGAAAAAAGAATAAACCAAGAAGTGGCAAAGTAGAAAAAAGAGTATGAAGAAGACTTGCCAACTTTAATAGTAATAGAAATACTATAAACATTCTTCTTTCCAAAAACCAGCAAAAGTTAAGATGGGGACTTCTACCATACTTAATTAATGTAGAGATAATGCAATTGGTTTCTTGGCCACTGACGATAGAAAAGAATTTCAATAAATTTGTTAAGAAGTTCATCCACAAGCCAAGAAATATGTCGAGATGCTCCATGCATCCATTGGTAAGATAAATTAATCAAAAATTTATTATTTAATTTTTTTAACAAACATGTTTAATCAATTCTTTTTATATTAACAGTATTGCATTTGTGAGAAATTACATCTCATTCAACAAAGACGATATTATACTACGGCTTTACCAAGATTTGCAAAGTGGGACTTAAGGAAACTAAAAGACAAAGCAATCAAAGAAGTTTTTGATGATGTAAAAGAGGGCGATGTAAGTAAAAATTCCATTTAATTTTTGTTAATCAATATGCTTTAACTTTTATATAGAATAAAGTTTAATTTTATGTCCTTTCTTCTATAACATAAAATTGATACTACACTAAGCAAAAATTGATACTATATCAGTATGTAGTAAATAATATCAAAAACAAAAAATAGAATGCAAAAACTGATACCAAATGTTTACTTGCTTGAAACTAATACTAATAGTATCATAAACTGGTACAAAAATACAAAAACTGATACCATATGATTAAATACTTGAAACTAATTGTGGAAGTATCAAAAGCTGATACTAGAATGCAAAAACTGATACCATATAATTTCACAATTGAAACTGATACTATAATACAATAACTAATACCATAGTTCTACATCCTTGAAACTAATATTAATGTTATAAGAAACTGATACTAATATTATTAGAAAATGATACTGGAATTCAAAAACTGATACCACAGTTTTACATTATTGAACATGATACTAATAGTTTCAGAAATTAAAACAATAGCTATTTGTTTTATCGCATAGTATTTCCTCTTTTCATTACAATAAAAATTCAACTATCATTGCAAATTAAAATCATAGCTTAAAACTAAAACAAATTTTCCAATACCAATTTTATAGGTGAAAAAAATCAAAAATCTTAGACCATATGAAGAAGGTCTGCTTCAAACAGAAATTATTGAACAAAATTTCACCAAAATTCAAAAAGAAAAGCATGGAAAAAAAAGAAAGTTTGAAGAAACCAAAGAAAGTGCACATTCGTTCGAGGAAGACATAAGTACCAGGATCTTCCAAATGCATATAAAAGACTTGGAAGAAGAAACAAAGAAAACAAAAAAAGAATTAGAAGTAGCAAATAGAAGAAGAATTAAAGCAGAGCAAGAAATTTTAGGGTTGAAAGAAGAGTTGAAAAAATTAAGTTGAAGCTGAAAGAAAATGAAGAGAAAAGATCACAGGCTGAAGACAACACCAAGAAATTTGATGACGATTGAATGACTGTGAAGAAAACGACGAAAATAAAAAAAGAAAATTTCAATGTACAAAGCGACATTTTACAAACCAAACTAAATGCAGATACTTTTGTTGAATTGGAAATAGGAAGAAATGTAGAAAATAAAGAAATAAAAGCTGAAGAATGTTGTAACAACCCACCTTTTTGGATGGTTCGAATCGACAATAAACCACACAAGTCAGAATCAAACCATTCAAAAGGGAGGATTGTTATTGAGGTAAATAAGAAAAAAAAAGAAAAAGGAAAGAGAAAAACAAAATACAGAATCTCGCAGCGTAACGACAAAATATAATAATCAAATATACAGTTCATGAAGCTATATTACAAATAACATTTGATTACACTTTTACAAATTTAAATCAGAGTTATACATATATCATAAATAACCAAATAATGCAGCGGAACACAGAATGTAGTGGAATAATAAATAGCAATAATATACCGAATCTTCGTCTTCGTCCACCAAAAACAGTATTCAATGCTGAAAAACTCAGGCTGACCCGAGCATAAAGGAAAATAATACACTCGAGTCAGAACTAAAATTCTTATGCAAATTAAATCAGAAGTATACGAAATAAGGAATGCAGATAACTACATTTTTGAAGGTTCAAATTTCTGGAAATGTTATTGTTTCCATATTCAAAATAAAATAGGTTTCACAATAGATCCATTCTAGTATATTACAAATTTACAAAACAATTCCCAGTTAAATTTCATAGTTTTAGGGATTTGATTTATAAAAATGTTCCAAAGTTTCAATATTCACTTTTTTTGGAAACTTCCAAATGTTTCCAAATTTAATTTTGAAAACTTTCAAGTAAGGTAACGATAGTTTACTTCCCAAATCATTTTTATGGTTCAAATAGTAATCTAAACATACTATTTTTCCTCTGATATAAATACTTGAAATTCATGGGTTTTACATCCTTATTTAGTGTGCAAAAAATCAATATGAAAATTTAAATAATTATAATAAACTATAGGGTGATTACAAGGATATATCAAATAAATGAACAAATATACATTCAATCACAATAGCATCCATCACAACATACAATCAACATTCAATTAATCAATTCAACAAAACCACCAATTCAACATGTCACAGTAATTATTAGTCATCGCATATTGGAATTTAGCTATTCAAATTAAATATTAATAAATATTCCAAACCAACAATCAAAAATTTATCACTACATGACCTGGTTTTACTGGCAAGAAAATTTTAGTATTTCGTGAGTGAGTTTAAACACTCACCTTCTGGATTTCCCTTTTCTAGTCGGATTTGGATCCGCTACTACTTCCTCCTTTCTATTTGTTTCCTTCTATCTTAATCTTTTTTTAAGAATGTTTTGGAAGAGATAGAGAAATTGTTATAGATCTGGCCTTGATGAAAAAGATTTGTAAAAAAAGAATAATGTTTGGAAATGAAGAAGAAAATTTAAAGAAGATGAAGAATTGAAAATGAAAAGGAAGCTTTCAAAAAGAAGAAGAAGAAACAAAAAGATTAAAAATGAAGCAAAAAATATGAAAATGGAAAGTGGAAGGTGAAGAGAGAGAAAAAAATGAGATGGAAGTTTTATTTGGAAGATGAAGCTATAGAAGATGAGATTAGAAAATGAAATATGTCTAAAGGAATGAGGATGGAAACAAATGAAAAGCTAATAAGGTGTATATAAACAAACTAGGAATTGAAATAAAGTAAAATATGAACAGCCCTAAAAAGTAGTATTGAAAGATGTGAACTAAATGAATATGAGGTGATAGAAGAATTAAAATACAAATGAAGAAATAAAATTATACATTATTTAATAATAAGGAAATAAAGGTGGAGGGACAAAATGCACGTTTAGTTTTAAATGCTTTGGGCATTGATAATGCATAAGGAAATGCATGTAGGAATGAGAAAATTTGCAAACCAAAGGAAAATAAAAATTATAATAAAAAAAATGAGATGGAAAGAATTAAATATAGCCTAAAAGTTTAGGCTTAGGCATTAAACCAAAGGAGAAATGAGGCATTACACCAAAGGACAAATGAACGGGCCAAGTTTTAATAATGAGGTAACTATTTTAAAACGTACATGCAATAAATAAATAAATAAGAAATGAAGGGACCACATACACATCTTGAAATTCAATTTTTTTCGAAACGTAACCAAATTAATTTCATACACTCATATAATACTCAATTTGTACATATATAAATTTTTATCTACGCACAAAAAGTTATACTTACCTTAAAATGAAAACGTTCAGTTCTTTTATTTCCAATAAAGCACATTTTCTGTTTAACAAAAAATGTACGTTTCTTTTATTAAATCTATTATTGCAATCAAAGTTTTCTTTCTTTTTAATCGAAATCTTTCCATTACGTTAATTGCAATTAATAACAAAGTTAAATTTCAAAATAGATAAACCAAAATGGATGAGAAATAGGATAATTGTATCCTTAAGTCATTTAAACATGTTTATAAATTTGTCGTTTTACACCACCATAATAAATAACTTACTTAAATTATAATCCTATTCTTGAAATCAATCTGTATGCTAAAACAGCGTTCAAATAAACATATATTTCCTTTTTTTAACAAAACATTCTATTCTTTACTCTAATGAAATTGAATCTACATTCACAAATGAAACATTTCAAGGCATGGCTCGCGTGTAAATAAATAAAACTTACTGGAAGACCAACAGAGGCATGTATTTAATGAATGAAAGTAGTAATAAAATAAAATAAGTGAAAGCGACAGATTTAAATTTGAGGATATAGTCCGTACATAGAAATCACAAATCAAATATACTTAAAAAACAATTCATTTTAACATATATTATTAACCCTAGTATGCTTAAATTTACACACATATATGTATTTTTATTTAGTAAACAGTAAATAAAATTAAACACTACAATTAACATAATGAGGACCACCGCCCCACTCGTTAAAAGATGAACTGAGACCCCAAAGTCAAATTTGAAACTGTTAACCCCACTGAAGCTTGGGCCGACTCATCAGATAAAGCATTAAGCGACTCAGAAGATTTACGACTCACCATGAGTCGTTAGCGGTTCAAGTGTGCAAATCAGAAAGCCAAGTACAATTAACTCGCGTACGACTCAATGACCGAAGAAGGAACTCACCGACTCATATGATCTAGGTCCGACTCATCAAAGACCGGCTCAGCTAGTCTCCGACTCAACTATTGTGCGACTTATGGAAGTTTCTGACTCAGCGACTCATGACTCAACGACTCATGGTTCAACGACTCAACAGGTTCGCGACTCATCCTAAGGAACGACCTAAGGAATGTCATGACTTATGGATACCTACGACTTATGATAAGTCGAGTACGACACATGCTAATATGAGAGAAGTTATGATAAGTTGACTCGGGAACGACTTATCTCTTGGGACCAAGTCAGCAGTTCGGCCTTGAGTTAACATGGGGCGACTCACCATGACTCGTCCACGACTCAAAATCGTTGAGTCATAACCCATCGCCACAATGCCTAGGAAAATTGACTCGGACACGACTCAAGACTTGTCATGAAATCCAGCAGAGGAATAAGCCATGAAGAGGGGAAAGGTTGGTTTTATAAGTCAACCACGACTTAGCCTGACTCGGGGACGACTTAGCTTGAGTCGGTCACGACTCAGGACTTGTGCGCAGAATTCATGTCCAAGCTTGCCTATAAATTCATAGCCACCTCCAACATTCAAAGGACTTTTGGCACATTCTCTTCATACACCGTTACCTTGCTGCATTGAGAACTTCATCAACACTTAGAGCTTTCAAGATTAGAGGAATACATCGAAGAAATTCACGAAGAAACCACATATCTTCAACATGAATTTAAGGACTTTAATCGACATTGAAGCTTAAGACTTGTTCCAAATCACTTGTAACTTGAAATATATTGTACTTAAGAAGAATTGTATCAGCTTGTAACGAGATCATTAATAAAAGTACTTAAAGTGGACGTAGGCTATACCCCTAAGCCGAACCACTATAAAATTGTTGTTGTTTGCTGCTTTTCTACTGTTTTCTGCTTATAATCTGTTCCCGAGCTTTCGGGTGGTGCTTTCACAACTACACTTCACGCACCGGGGTGTTAGCGTTCACATTTTAGCGTTAACAGAAACGGAATAAATCTCCTATGTTAATATGCTAACTATTCCAAATCAAAAACTTAACCAAACCTTCAAGTTGTTTTCTTACCATTTTATTATTGTATATTTTTTTAATTAAATTCAAATTAAGGAATATTTAAATAAATCAAATAGTCCAACTAGAAACAATCAACAATATTCAATTCTTTGTTTTAATGAAATTAAATTAACATTCATTGACGAAATATTCACGTTATTTGATAAGAATATTCTTATCAAGAAACCTTCCTTTTCTTTTATTTTTATCAAAACGTATTACTTTTTATTACACATTCATTTACAATTAAAACCTCCCCCTTTAAAACCAACTTATATTTAAAGATTATCCCATTAAAAAGTCATAGAAATAATACTTCGTACAACCACAT